>CM029470.1:50222478-50822478 GCA_017140325.1 Eucalyptus leucophloia subsp. euroa
CAACTTATTAATGGGTCATAAACCCAGATCACGCTACGACTATTGACACGATGACCCTCCAGAAAATCTATGGTCCTCTAGACACCACCAACGAGAAAATGGAAAATCAAAATAAAAAGAACAGGAATAAAGACAAATATCATAAGCAATCAAATTACTTTGAAGAATTAAACAGAAGTAAACGATCAGAATCCTACCTCGTTCAATTTATCTATCGTCGTTATGGTACTGGCAGTTGATTCCTTCTTCTTCGTAAACATTTTCTGAAACATGGTTGAAACCCTTTCTTCTGCAAGACAAGAAGTTTCTTCTTCCCCGAGCTCAAGAAAGCTTTACCCGATTCCAGAAGGACTGCCACGACCAAAAGTGGGAGAATTTTATCAAATGGGTTGGAGTAATTTTCCGGGAATACTCGAAACCGAGGGCATCCGGACCTTTGTGGACCGATAGGTGAGCTTCCAAGAAAACCCTCTAAAAGTGCAACGTGACAGAGGCGAGGTGACTTTTGTGGACTTTTGCTGGTTCGCGGTGAGGATGACCCGTGTGCTCCTTGCACCTTCCACGAATGTCAGCTTTGGTGACGCTGGGAAAGGTCGTTTGGTTCAACAAATCATGTCGTTTTACGGTTCTTACAATCAAATTTTCCTTTTTATCTATATCATATTTACAGTGCGTTGTTTTTTTGGGTAAAGTTATTATTTTTTTGGGTAAAGAATAGTGCATTTGTCAATCATTCTATTTTTGAAGATAATTCTTTTTTATTCTATTCTTGAAAACAATTTATGAGCATTTGAAAGTATTTAGTAACTAATCAAAATTTTTATTTTAAAATAAAAATGCATTTAGTAAAACCCTTAAAATTTATAATCCGAACTATTTTCTTTTCATAATTTATATAAATTTTTCTCTTTTTCTTTTTTTTTTCTTCCTCTCCTTCCTCCAGTCACCAAACAAGGATCGACGACCTTACTAAAGCATCGCCAACCCTTGGCGACCCAAGCCATACCAACATGAGCTTGCCATGAGCTAGGCGACGTTTGGCATCGCAGAGCCACCACCAAGTCAGCGTCGCCCAGTCAAGGCAACATCAAGCCATGATGATGCTTCGGTGGGGTTCTTAGCCATGGCCAAGGTTGGCAACCAGAAGGAAGAAGAAGAAGATGAAGAAAAGGAAAGAGAAGAGAAAATAAGAAAATTAGGCTTGATTCTAGAATTATTTCCAAGAACAAAAGAGTAACTTTTTTTTATTACTTAATTTTGTTCTAGAACAAAAAATTCATTAAATAAATTTAAATTCCAAATATATTCCTAAAACAAAATAATATAATTTAGGAAAAAAGCCACAAAAAACCCTGAACTTTGCTCAAAGTGACACATTTACCCCAAACTTTTTTTGTGACGTAAAAAACCCCAAACTTTTCAAACCGTGACACATTTACCCCATCAAGGGCATTTTTGTCTTTTTATTATATTTTTTCCTTTTTCTTTTTCTTTTCTTTTTTTCTTCTTCTTCTTCCCTCCGCCGGCCATGGCGGAGTCGGCGGAGGGAAGCCGGCGTCCGGCGAGGGTCGCCCTCGCCGCGGAGGAAGCCGGCGTCCGGCGAGGGTCGCCCTCGCCGGTGTCGGGCGAGTGCCTCCCTCGCCGGATCCGCGTGGGCCGTCCTCACCCCGTACGCAGGCGGGCCGCCGACGCCGGCGAGGGCGGGGGACACCCTGCCCCGACCTCGCCGGCGTCGGCGAGGACGGCCCTCGCCGGATCGGGGTGAGGGCACCCCTCGGGCGTCGGGTGAGGACAACCCTCGCCGGACGCGAGCGAGGGCCGCTCGACACGGCGAGGGCGGGAACACCCTCGCCCGACCTCGCCGGCGTCGGGCGAGGACGGCCCTTGCCGGGATCCCGCGAGGGCCGTCCTCGCCCGGCAGCGGGTGAGGGCCGCTCGACGCCGGCGAGCGGGCGGGACACCCTCGCCCGACCTTGCGGCGTCCGGGCGGGGACGGCCCTCGCGGATCCGGCGAGGGCACCCCTCACCAGCGCGAGCAAGGGCCGCCGGGACGCCGCGAGGGACGACTCTTGCCGGATCGGCGAGGGCCGCTCGGCGACGCGGCGCGAGCGGCGGGACACCCTCGCTCGACCTCGCCGGCATCGGGCGAGGATGGCCCTCGCCGGACGCGGGCGAGGGCGCTCGGCTGCCGGCGAGGGCGGGACACCCTCGCCCGACCTCACCGGCGTCGGGCGTGGACAGCCCTCGCTAGATCCGGTGAGGGCACCCTCACTAGATCCGGCAAGGGCACCCTCGCCCGGGCGCGGGCGAGGCCGCCGACGCGGCAAGGGCAACCCTCGTCGGACGACGGCGGAGGGTAGAGAGAAGGAAAAAAATGAACAAAAAATGAAAAAAAATTTAAAAATGAAAAGACCAAAATGCCCTATAATTTTGGGGTAAATGTGTCACATAACAAAAGTTCGGGGTTTTGGTGTCACAAAAAAAAAGTTTTGGGTAAATGTGTCACGGTTGGCAAAGTTCGAGTTTTTCACGTCTCAAAAAAAGTTTGGGGTAAATGTGTCACTTTGGGCAAAGTTCGGGGTTTTTCGTGGCTTTTTCCCTATAATTTATAACTACTTGATCAGTTGCCAAACTCATCCCTAGTAAGGAAAAACCACATATATTTTAGATTCGACAAGTTCCCTATTCAAATATTAAATAAAAAATGTTGTGTCGCAATACCTAATATGAGATCGTAAATAGTTCAAAATTTTCATGATTCGAGTTATCGATAAATATGATCTAACATATGAGACATAATTAATATAACATGACGGAAAAAAAAATAATAATGTCAAATTAATATCCCTATGAAAATTTACTATTTTGATAGACAATAAGATACCCACATACTTATTAAAATATGTCCTAATAGATTAATTATCTTTCTTGCTCTTTTAATACAAAATCTAACCCACTAGCTTTGGTTGAAGTGGCATTTCACCCACCAAAATGGCATCCTATACCTAAGGTCAGTGCTTGGGGTTTGATAACTTTCTTTTTTCATTTTTAGCTCATTTTAAACAATGCGACACGCACTTCATTATAACTTGCTCCATTTTACATTTCAAAATTTGATTTCAATTCTAATCAAATGAGGTGCCACTTCGCTTGACCATCAAATCCAATAAACGTGTCAAATCACCAGGATAATCAACTCGATAATCATGTCTGTCATATTAACATAATCAACCAAGCAAGACAAGAGCTGTGATTAAGAGAGAGAGAGAGAGAGAGAGAGAGAGAGAGAGAGAAGCAATGAAGATGAATAGATAAGCATGCATTTTTTAGCAATGATGCTAAATGGAGGAGCTCTCCCACACTCCCCTTCCTCAGTAGGTGAACTGGGCTGGGCTTTGATAAAGACCCAGGGCCTGCAAAAGAAAGGAAAAAAGATATGGTGGGCTGGAGGAGGATAAAGTGCAAATGGGCTTCATCTGAGAATTGGATCCACCTGACGTGCAAAAGCAAATTTCTCCAACACCCTTCAGAGAAAATAAAACTATTTCCACACCCCGCTTTTTCCACTTTCCAAAATTTTCACATCCAACGTTGAGGATCTAAGCCTGTGCGATGCGCCACTTTAGTTACGCAATCTTAGCATCGATCTCTCGTTGTCCTCATCGATAGTGGACAAACGCGCTCGTGGTTTTTTCGATTCCTAAAGTTCGTAATTTTTTAATGAGTCGAGATCAAAAAGGAGCCCAAAAAGAGAGGGGGGATCTTTTTTATTTATTCCACGCTCGTGGGTGCTCCGCAAGCTGTCCTCCATGTCGAGGGAGAGAAAGCAGCGGGCCGACGTGGCGGCCAGCCGAGGCCCGTTCGATGGGGGCTGAGAAATTGCAAAGAGGACGGCGATTGGCGGAAGGTGGGATCGAGGGCGACGGAAAGTCGGTCAAGCAGAACTCTCTTTTCTGCGATGCTCAACCAACCACGCAGTTCACGATTTCTTCCTGTCTCTCTGAGCAGCAACGACCGGAGAAAAGGGAAAAGAGAATTGGGGGGACAGGACGGGCTATTTGAGAGTTGAATAAACCGGACAGGTACAGGTGGCTCCATTGAACCCTCCCCCTTCCCGACCTTGCGCATCAGGGGAGAGAGAGAGAGAGAGGTGCTTGGTGGGTTTGACAGAAATCTAATTCCACGGCTTGGTTAGGTCGGTGAAAAAATATTAGGTACAACTTTGAGGCCAACTCGGCAAAAAATATTAATTCATTCACTTTTTGGGTCTACTTGTCGGTCACGGTCTCCCTCTCTCTCTCTCTCTCTCTCTCTCTCTCTCTCTCTCTCCCTCGCTCACTGCCTCGCCCCCTCTCCTCTCGTCCTTCTCTCTCCTTTGCTGTTCTTCTTCCTTTTTTTTTTTGAGGAATGGCCATGGTAGCTTGAGTTTGGAGCACACAACTATGGCCGTTTTTTCTTTTTCCCTCTATTGTACTAGGTCGCCGCATCCATGACTTTTCTCCCATCTATGGCTGTTAGATCCAAAGGCTGGTGCCTATGGACGATTAGTCTACAATCTTGCAAATAAAATGTTTGTGGAGCTCGATCTTAAGCCTAGCGCTCAAGGTCAAAGTAGTCATGGTCGCTTAAGGATGAGCTGGACACCATGGTTGTCATTAGGGGTGTATAAATGAATCAAAAATCACCCAAACCACTTGAAACTAGATCAAACTGATCTGGAACCGACAGTTCCTATGAGGATTGATTCGGTTCTTGATTCCATTTTATTAGAATCGATTATTACATGTTCAATTCTCGATTTCGAGCGTGGAACCACTTATCCGCCTATTTGGAATTGACTGATATATATATAAATGAATTCCAACTCAATTACCTATTAATCATGACCCCCCCCCTCTCTTCTTATTCTTCTCTCTCCTCTGCTACACTTGCTTTTCTTTTTTTTTTCTTTTACTCGCGCCCCATGGCCAAAGAGCTCGAGCCCAAGGCTTGTGGCTGCCGTGGCCACGGAGTTCAATCCCAAGTAACTAAGGTAACAAGCTCAAGATACAATAATTAGAGGTGAATTCAAAGAATTAAAGGGCGGTTCTCGGTTTCAATTTTTTGGAACGGGTCTTTAGTGGGCGATTTTCAATTCCAAGGTGAGCACACTCACCTCTACTTATCATACCTCCAGCTTGCAACCTTAGTTACTTGAGGTCGAGCTCTGTGACCGTGGCAGCCGCTAGCCTTGGGCTCGAGCTTTGTGGTCGTGAGGCGCGAGTAACAGAATAAAGAAAGCAAGTGTAGCAGAGGAGAGAGAAGGATGAGAAGAGAGGGGGAGGTCATGACTAACAGGTGGGCCTGCGTGTGATAAATGTTGCAAGGCGAATAGACTGTTTTTTTCGCTTAGTATGGCGTTAGAGTTGTGGTTAATATCTTCTACAGGTTGGCTTGATTGAAGCCATGGATTTCTTCTTGGATGACCGGAGGTTGCTTTAGGAATCGTGTAGTATTTTTTCTGATGTCTTAAGCATTTTGACTATTTATTCATGTAAATACAACACATTCCGCTATTTAAGACAGATCGAAAAACCAGCAGAAGCATAGGGTTGTGGATGGAGAATTAACGGCTTTGATTTCATTTCTCATCTTGACCTCTCTATCTTTTTTGTCATTGCAACGTGTGTAGACCCATCAAAATTGTGGGTCGGGTTGGATTTGAATAAAGTTGCATTTGAGTTGAGTAGAAATTCAGCCAGGTCTAAACCGATTCATTTAACTCATTTTTATGCAATACAAAATTTAGTGATTTATATTTGACTCAATTCATATCTAATCTACACTTGACTTGATTCGTATTACTAAAATACTTCAATATTTGATTCAATTTAAGAAAATCCATACTTAAATTGATGCGAGAGTGCAGAGTGAGTGAACGTAAGATCGAGTAAGGGCAAGAAAGAGTGAAAAGAAAGTCACAGAGATAAATTATGTCTAAATAAATTGTAAATTCATTCAACACCCATATTATTTTAGCTTTTATATTCTAAACCCATTTTATGCTTAATTTACTGAATATAATTAACTCAGAGCCTAAATCAAGAGATGGATGTATGACTCATTTTAATAGGTTTAATCGTGTGCACGGGACAGAATGGAGTGAGACAGGCTTTGGACTCTAGTCATCAAGAAACCATTTCCACGGAATGGTAAACAGCTGTAATATACATTTTGTTATTTGGGTAGCTTGTTTGTATGTGCAATACCTCTTTGCTTATTCTAATCCAATGAGCCATCCCCTTATGATAATGACAAACAAGGATCTTATGAATGGACCCTTAAAAGTCTAATTTAATCTCTAGGATAAGAAAAATATAAATACAACAAATCAGGATAACGTTTCCAATCCCAATCTAATTTAATAAATAACTATTGGACAATAAACAATATGCAGGCTTCTATCGGCATAAGTGGCGAGAGCAAATCAAGTTTTTGCGAGAGACAATTTGATATAATTAAGGGTTAATACCTTAAAAAACCCCAAACCCACACACGTGACAAATTTACCCCAAACTATTTTTTTGACCACCAAAACCCCAAAGTGATACATATGTGAGATCTACCCTCCGTTAGCTTCCGTTTCGATTTTTAGTTAATTTTGCTTTGTGCGTGGTTCTTGACGTGGCAAACCATGTGGAAATTCATAGGTTTAATACCGTTAAAAACCCCAACCGGTATATTTATGACAAATTTACCCTAAACTTTGGTATGTTTATGACAAATTTACCCCAAGCGATATATTTACGACAAATTTACTCTAAATTAATTTTTTTGATCATAAAAAACCTAAATTGGTACACATGCGGCACATTTACCATCTTTCAATTTTCCCAAATTTGACTAATTGTGATGTCCAATTAATTTTATTTTCTAGATTACTCTAACATTGCATTCATATCATTAATACTTGATTTTTTTTTATTGGAATCATTATTAGAAAACTATTCAAAGGCTACCAAATGTGCACTTCATTCTTGTGCCGGGAAGATGCCCATTAACTAAAAGATGGATAAATCGCTTGCGCACATATACAAAAGAATCACACTCAAAGCACACCTGAAATTAGCGACAAACATAAGTGATTTTGGTTCCGGCATTTCAACGAGCATGTGATGTACGAGTCACTCATACCATTCACATGCAAGTTCCATGTTAAAATTTTGACACTTACAGTTCAAGGTAGAAAAGACTACGTAACACTAATAAGGACCAGCAAAGTAAGAGTGATATGTAAGCGTACAAATAGATTGCGGACAAGTAGTAAACCATGTGGGGCTGAGACATAGAAACATAAAGCCAAGTTTGTCACAAACCAAAAACGAGTGAAGCAATCACAATATGTGCACTTCTTTTGTATATGTGCGCAAGCGATCTGTCCATCTTTTAGTTAATGGGCATCCTCTCGCACAAGAATGAAGTGCACATTTGGTAGTCTTTGAATATTTTCTAATAATGATTCCAATAAAAGAAAAAAATTAAGTATTAATGATATGGAGGCAACGTTAGAGTAATCCGGAAAATAAAATTTATTGGACATCACAACTCTGTCAAATTTGGGAAAATTGAAAGATGGTAAATGTATGGCACGTGTACCAATTTAGGTTTTTTATGATCAAAAAATTAATTAGAGTAAATTTGTCGTAAATATATCACTTTGGGTAAATTTGTCATAAATATATCTTGGGTTTGGGGTAAATTTGTCATAAATATACCTCTTAGGTTTGGGGTTTTTAATGGTATTAAACTTATGAATTTCCACATGATTTGCCACGTCGCAACCACGTCAAAAAATTAACTAAAATCAACGCGAAGCTAACGGAGGGTAGATCTGTCACGCGTATGTACTGGGGTTTTTGATGGTAAAAAAAATAGTTTAGGGTAAATTTGTCATTGGTGTATCGATTTGGGGTTTTTAAGGTATTAACCCTATAATTAATTAGTTCATTCACATCGAAGAATTAAGTCGATTTTACGATAAGATTCGCATCCTTTTCAACGTGACCTTTGAAAAAACGTGGTTACGGAAGAGCAATTTCTCGAAAAACCCTCCGCCAATCGCGTTCGGTGTGGTGCGCGAAAGCTGATCCGGACTTAATCCGACGGTCCTGTTTCCATCAAGATGGTGGGGGGTTAACAAAAAAAGACAAAAACCTATGTTTAAAGCTAAACGTTGGAAGCGATGTCTTAATCTTAGGCAAGGAAGCCACGTCATCATATTAAATATCAAAAAGGGCGCTTCTAGTCCTGTCCAGACGGGCCCACCCCTACTTGCACTTTTTGGTCACTTTTTCTCTCTCTCTCTCCTCTACCTTCTCTCTCTCTCTAAGGAAGACGATTGAATCGCTGTTGATCCTTATCTGGGCGAATCCCTAATTCTTCAACCTCGACCCACTTTTCTTCCCCTTTCCACATTCCCTCCTCTGCTTTTTCCGTCTCCCTCGAATCTGTTCCTCCACTTGTCTTCTGCACTGGCACCAGAAGCCCTCCCTCCCGTTCCGTACAATCTCATCTGTTATGATATCTGTGCTTGTGGAAAACGTGTGGTCTCTCCTGATCGAGCGCGAAGAACCGTTCTTGGCTTCTGGGTCTGGCTGCGTCAGGGCTTTGCACGCGAGCATCGACGCTGGAGAGCTAGGTTGCTCGTGGGTTCGGGAGGAAAAGGTCTTTCGGCTATCTGGGTTCGTCTGGGTCTGAGTTTTGATTGAGTCGGTGTGTGGCGTCTGGAGCGCAAAGAACCGTTTTTGGCTTCTGGGTCTGGCTGCATCGGGGCTCTGCACGCCTGCGTCGATGCTGGAGGGCTAGGTGAGTCGTGGGATTTGGAAGGGAGGGTCTTCCCGCTATCTGGGTCTGTCTGGGTCTGAGTTTTGATTAAGTGGGTTCGTGTTGTCTGGTGCTTTTTTGTGTTCGGATACCCGGATTGGGTATGTTTCTGTTTCTGCAAGAAAGGTAAGAGTCTGAAGTTAGATATCATGTCCAGTCTCTGTTAGAAGCTCTGGTGATTACGTGTTGAGTCGGGGAGAGCGAGGATGAAGAGAGGGAAAGATGATGACAAGATCATGGGGCCCATGTTCCCGAGGTTACATGTGAATGATACAGAGAAAGGAGGGCCAAGAGCACCTCCGAGGAACAAGATGGCCCTTTACGAGCAGCTCAGCATACCTTCTCAAAGGTTCGGCTCGGGGATGTTGCCTCTCAATCCCAATAATAGCAGCAATTTGGTTTCTCCAGCATCTTCGAACCAGGTAAATGATATGATTGGTATTTCTTCCTTCGATTGTAGCGTGTTTGCTTTGAATTCATTACTGTTTAAGTCATGTCCATGTAAAGTATGCTTGATCTTTAGCCTGAAGTTACTGTTTTCTGTGGTAGGTAAGTTTTCAAGAAGCTGTCAGTTTGGGAATAGTTGCTATAGATATTGTAGATTTTGGTGATACACCGTTGTTCTCGTAAGTGGTTGATCCGTGGTATTGGGAAATCCGTTAATGGACTGGATCAAGTGATGATAATCAGTAGTGCTCTGGGATTTTAGTTCGTTGTGTCAAAAGTGAGTCACTTATCATCAAAACATTTATCTGGTGAACCTCTTCTCTTAAGGTGTTTCCTTCTCTGGTGACCTTAGGGATTGGTGTACGTTTTGTTTTTATGTTAATGAATCGAACTATTCTTTGCACAAGAAAATGCTAATTGGGGTGAGTTTTGTCATTCTGGTGTAAGTTGATATGGGAGAACTATTACTTTTTACAATTCACTGAGACAACCATTCAATTTCAGGGGACTGGATCTGCCCGGAACATGTATTTCCCACTTCACTTGCCTCCTTCAACTCCAACTCATCTTTCTGAGAGATTGAATGCTGGCAAGTCGGGCGGGGCTAGTCCAGCTAATTCGCTGGCACGAGTGGAACAGAGAAAAAATGCTGGTGATGGAGATGATTTTATGGTTCCTGTATATGTTCAGTCAGGAACGGGTCAAGGTAAAAGCAAGAATAGTAAGGCTGGGGATAATGCTTCAAATTATATAGTGAAGATGCAAAGCTCCTGCAGTGATGATCCAAAAAGATCTAGCTCAGTAGGTCTCAGTTCAAGACAAGAATCAAACTTAGATGGTTCTATAAGATCCTATAGGAACATAGCCACTGCAGAGAATGGTCGTAGATCATTGAAGGAAGCTGATGCAACTCGAAATCCGGTTCTAGAAAGTTTTAGCACATCCCGTGGTACAGATGCACAACTACGGCAAGGAAATGAAGATGGGTCACAATCAGATGAGCATGCACAAGATTTCGAAAATGAAGAAACTTCGAGAGACATTGAGAAGGGAATATCTTCCTGGTCAAGCCGTGATCCTCGTTTGGGAGAAACCCAAAGATGTCCACCTGAGCCTAATAGCTTTGGTAAGGAAAACTTAAATGAAACATGTGGCGCGTTGCTCATGGTCGACGCTGGCAAGAATGATGATGCATCCGAAGTCTCCATTGCAGATTCAGTGTCAGGCTTTGATATCTCTCCTGATGATGTTGTGGGGATTATAGGTCAAAAACATTTCTGGAAGGCCAGGAGAGCAATTGTCAAGTAAGTACCTTTATGCTTACCCTTGGATGGTTCATCCAGCTTTAAAATCTGAGGTTCTTAGTGCCTTACTTTCAGTTTTATGTGATTTTGTTCTTTCATGTAAATAAGAACTCCAAGAAATTGTCCTCTTTGGTTATGAAAGTTGAGTGGTCAGAACTTATAATGTTTAGGCTAAACTGCAAGATGGTCAAATTTTTAGGACATTGGATGCAATTCTCGAATTATTTTATTAGAATATATATTGTGTATCTCAGATTTGGTCATTATTGTGTGATTGCTTCTTTCTTAGTTGTTTTGATAATGAGCCTTGTTATGACGGTTAGACAACTCAATTGGTTACTTGTCCAGTCTTTCTAAACATTCAGATAAAAACTATTCTTCAATAATATGTTCTAACACGTTGTGATTGTTCTCCAGATGGTAAGGGAGAAATATTTTTGTTCATTTGTTCAGACTTATATCAACCATATGAGTGTACCCTTTCTTGGGTTGAACTATAACTTGATTTTCATTTGAAACCAACAGATTGTGCTGCGTATTTGGACTTTATCCATTCTTTTGCTTCAACATTTGCTTTTTCTCTTAGTGTTAATTTGTTAAATGGGTAAGGGACGTGCTGCAGCGTTGCTGCCTTCATATGTAGTATTGAATTTGTTTTTGATACCGAGATTTTGCTTCAAATTTCAACATTAGAGCATTAATTGATTTCAATCAGAAAACTGTAGTTCATAGATTTATAGTAGAGGAGAGTAACTAACGGTGTGGAGTCCCAGGGTCCCTCTGAGGTGGTATTTCATGTATTTAGCGGTGGATCGTCTGAGACCAGGTAGGTCGACTGTCCTATCTGGAGAATTTTTGCAAGGTGACCCTGAGAATGGTGGATCTTCTCTCGTTCATTGTGCCTTTGCATTTTCTCTCTAGAAATATTTCTGTCTCCATCTTTTTTTCTGGTCTTGCCTGCCACATCATGAGCATTCTCTAATAATGAGGGCATGGTGCGGCAGGGGACATGGCGGAGGGTAGTGCCGTGATATGTCTGGGACCATTTCCAAGGGGTGAAAATGATATCTAGCTTGATCTTGGTGGATATGGTGACCAAAAGATTACGTTTCATGTTGCACCTTGGTATTTGTGTTATTGAATTGGGTGCCTATCCATTCTTTGTTTATACAATGTCTAGGTATAATGTTGCTGTAGTGTATATATGTGCTAACTCTATGTTCTTGTTGTACTTTTTCATAGAATTATTGTCTGATTTTAGCATATATATCAGCTGCAGTCCTAGCTTCTCTGTTGTGCATGATATTTGATGTAATGGTAGTTTCTGTTGAGATAGAAAAATAAAGAAAGAAAATTTAGGTGCAAGGGTATGGAGATATCGAGGCAATGTTTGAAGTGTTTTGTTTTGAGTGCCTGCGATTGTTCTGTTACTGTCATTCTTAGTATTGGCTAGATTTTGGATGAGTTTAGTCGGATGCTTAATGCCTTGCAATGTTTAGATCTATGATATTAACCATCTGATTTGATTGGAGTATTCATCTGTCTTTTTGTGTGCCTAAGTCAATGAATGTGTTATTTCCTCTGTTTTGACATAACTCCCTGTTACTCATTTCAGTCAACAGAGAGTGTTTGCAGTTCAAGTCTTTGAGTTGCATAGATTGATAAAGGTATGTTGGATGTCGCTCTTCAAGGAAATTATTTGGTGAAGTCTAGTAGTAACATATCTTTGTGCATTTACAGGTACAGAAGTTGATCGCTGGGTCACCACATCTTCTGATTGAGGATGTTTCTGGCTTAGGCAAAACTTCTTTAGTCAACTCTCCTGCGAAGAAATTTTCCGAGGACCATAATGGCGGATATCCATCACAAACTACAAACCACAAAGAGGAGCAGGAGAAGCCTGGCCACCAGATGGAGTGTTCTGCAGAGAATGCAGTCGGGAAGACATCGATTTCTTCTGTCAAAAGTGCCAATAAGCTTTCAGATTATGGGCCTGGTATGAGAAACCCACCTCTTGCACCCATTGTGCCTGATGTGAAAATGGGCCCATGGGGTTACCCTCAGCCATCGGGGCAGCAATGGTTGATCCCTGTCATGTCTCCTTCTGAGGGGCTTGTTTACAAGCCCTATCCTGTGCCTGGATTGACGGGAACAGCTTGTGGAGGATGTGGGCCATACAACTCTTCTCCAGTGATGGCGAACATCCCAAACCCTGCCTATGGAGTTCCACTGCATCCTCATCACCAAGGATTTGGGTTCCCTTCGGGTGTTCCTCCACCTGGCCATAGTTATTTCCCCACGTATGGTATGCCTGTCATGAGCTTCAACGTTTCGGGTTCATCTGTAGAACAAACGAACCGATTTTCCGGACCTGTCCAATATGGTCAAACGGGCCAATTATCTGGAGGGGAAGTTAACAATCTGCAGCATCAGAATTCATCTAACTTACCTAAGCAGAGAAAAGGATCAGTTGCTCAGATCAAATTCCAAGCCAATAAAGACAGTGAGTTGCAGGTGAGCACGGCAAGCAGTCCTAGCGAGAAACCAGCAGAGGGACTTGGGAATGTCCAATCCTCAGACGGAAAAGAAGCACTCCTGCTTTTTCCAGTTGCTCCAGCGGCTTCTGAAGGGGGATCTCAGCTTCGCGAGGCGGAGCAGCCTACAAGGGTTATTAGAAGTGTGCCTCACAACGCTAGATCTGCAACAGAGTCTGTGGCTCGAATATTCAGGTCTATACAAGAAGAGAGGAAACAGTTCGACTCCGTTTAGGGGCTCGGCTGACTATGTTTGTCTCTCTTAAAGTCGTAAACTCGGAAACTCATTTGAGTTCTGAGCGTGAGAGCTTCTGTATTTGTGTTATATTCGTCTTTTGGTCCTCATAGATTGGTCTGTAAATTAGGTAATCCTATGTGGAAGTTCATAACCGGATTACATTTGTCATCTCGGTGTAAGTCGCTAGAGGTGTCTTTTGGTAAGGTAAATTTTGTTCCAGTGAATCGGTGCCTATATATTACTACAGTGTAACTTCCAATCGAATAGCCATCTTGTGTTTTGCCAGTTGTATCAGTAATTTCATCATTCCTTGTCTTTATCGAGGGAGTTGAGCTCATGACTATTGGGTGCTGTAAAATCGCTCCACGATGACACGATTTCCCGGATTGATTTCAGCATGTCCTTGCTTGGTGCCCATAAGTAAATCTCGACTTTTGAGCAGTTCTTTGTTGTGGACGTATTAGTGATGCTTGATGAGGGAACTTTTGATCTATAGCATTTGTCATCCCTGGGGAGCCGAAAGGGGATGTGCAGGGGCAAAAGCTATTTCACTACTACTGAAGGGGAGTTCAATAGCTTGTGACCCCAAATGAAATTCTTTGAAAGGAAATTTTGTTTGCTACACTTGCATGGCATTCACATATTACTCATCATCATGGGCAGAAATGATTTTGTCCCGGTCCGCCGAAGTAGAACACGGGCTCGCCGACGTACCCATCTCTATGGTTGTTCCCATTGTAGCAGTACACTTCATCACTATAAACCCCAACCCACTCCGGGTACTTGAGTGAGAGTGAGAAGTCCACGATCCTAACGTGGTTGATGTAGCAGGCATGGCCATGGAGTGCCCCTGAGTACTCCCCACTTCCCATCGCAGTTCTGGTGTGAGGAGTCCTCTTCACCATCGTACTGTACACTTGACCTCCCCAGTTGACCATTATGGCGCTGCGCTTCAGGTAGAAGAAAAGGGACCCTGGAAAATACCCGAGGACCAGGTTGTTCGTGAGGCGTAGCCACCAGTTGGAAGTATTTGGATCCTGGTTCAATGATAATTATCTCCGCTCAAAAATAATATTTCCAAAAAGAGAAGGTACAGCTTTTTAAAGGTAAACCTGAATTAATGGGCGAACCCGATTCAGATGAAATTGTAAAATGGTTGGAATGGTTAAGTCAGGATTGACATGAAGAGCAAATCATTGTCCAAGGGCACACGGACACCTTTGGGCATTTGAATGTAACTAGCCTGCTCAAACAGGGATTTGCCGATCCGGTCTATTGCAAGTAAAGAAGGCAAAGAAGATTGAGAATTTAAGTACCAAGAAGATGCCGACTGATATTTGATATTGTTCCCGTTCAGAAGATATCGGACCTAGAGCAGAGCCGAGGGCCACCTCAGAACTAGTTTGAACGAACCCAGAACAGGTCAAATCGAAGCAGCCTGTGGAAACGCTTCCATCAACCTATGTAATAAAGGAAAAGGAAGATAAGCCGACCAATTAAACGGTTCAGCTCTGCCCAGAAGGAATGGTCTATCATGATAGAGAACTCACGGTCCAATGTGTGAAAAGCCGAGTTTGCTTATCTCCATATAATTTTGGGTTCACCTGGGAATAGGAAAATCTTTCTGAGC
Source organism: Eucalyptus leucophloia subsp. euroa (assembly GCA_017140325.1). Classification (NCBI taxonomy): domain Eukaryota; kingdom Viridiplantae; phylum Streptophyta; class Magnoliopsida; order Myrtales; family Myrtaceae; genus Eucalyptus; species Eucalyptus leucophloia. The sequence goes on from CM029470.1 coordinate 50,237,494, forward strand.
TATCTCAATATATAACCAACAACTAACAGGTTGTAACTAAAAGAGACCCCGACTGAAATTGAAAGACAGACCATCCATCCTGCTTCAACACTTTCGTACTTATTGCCAGGGCCACCCAGAAGCCATATCTGGGCTGTAGTGAAGTCATCTGGCAAATCAAGGTTTGGATTCCATAAGTTTATGTCACCGGAAGCTCCTATGTAGTTGTACCCCACTGTCACAAGGATTGCTTGCTGCACAAGAAACATAGTGAAATAATATTACTAGACCCTAAAATGTGTGAGGGAACAAGTTTCTGTAAGCAAGTCAACGAGAGGCGTTCAATTCAGTTGAAGGAATGCTTACATCACGATCTTTTGTATAAGGAAGAGAGACTCGGGTTCCATTTATGACCACATTTCGAACATTTTCATTGAGGGTTGAATTAGCCACGTAGTCCTGTGAATGAGGATGATACATTTTCCCAAATTGCTCGGGACTAGAAGCTCTCAACAAGTCTTGCCGCCGGACTCGTCGGATGGGAATAGTTCCCTGGGGACAACTTCCACTCTTTTGCCAAGTTTGAGCTATTACTGGTTTTGAGGACTCAATTTTTGTTGCTTTGTTTTCTGAAGGCAATTTAATGCTGGGTTCCATCTGCATTTTGAAGAAAGGATATATGAGGCTGCTTTCAATATTTGTGATGATAACGTGCAATCCGCTTGTTTGAGTTCCTGAGACTAGCTGATTCAATTAAGATAAAAGCTATTTAGAACTTATGAGTTTTGAAAAAATGTTGTCATCAAAATGTCAATTGTAAGTAGGAGAGCTATGGTTAGGAAACGGGCCTGAATGACATGCTCCTTCATTGCGGGATGGTTGAAGGCTGGTTGTTTGTGCATTTCCACACAGTCGATGATATCTCCATCTGCACTCTATCAATCAGACCAAAATTGGACATCAGTCTGCAACTTAATTTACTGGGAGTGAACAAGCTTTCATTAATTGTGTCCATTAAGTAGCTAATGAACAAATGGGTGCCTTGAAAACTCACTTTCCTTTTGTGTGTCTGAGTAAGTGCGTGCGTGAGAGAGAGAGAGAGAGAGAGAGAGAGAGAGAGAGAGAGAGAGAGAGAAAGAGAGCAACTTTTCTGAAAGAACTCAAATTACAACCACATCCTCTACTTATCAACTCGAGCCAATGTATGAGTACTGTAGATTTGACTGCAGCAAAAAGATGGTTGCATGGTTGAAGTACGGTGCAACAAAAATACTGAGGACATGGAAGAAAAATTTAACAGTTCTTATATGGTGATTTGTGGGGATCCCATATATGGCATTACTTTCTGACCAAAACTGAAAAAAAAAAGAAAGAAAAGGAGAGAGAGAGAATAAAAGCATATCACGTATTCATATCATTAGTTCTATTTGGAATACAGCAAAATTGTCCTGAATCTTATGGCACATGTGCAGTTGATCACCAAGAGTGTAATCACTTTTCCTGAAATGGCTCCAGAAAAACATGGGTTTTGTACCAAAAGCGAATTTTCAGCGATGGCTGTGGAACTGACTTTCATCACATTGTTATAGGAAGAGACACCAGAAATGATTCAAAGATCGAGGTTTTATGAGATATTAGTGTAAGCTGATGCAAAGTAGCCGAAAATACTGAAAACACATGGGAGAATTTTGTTGCCCTCCAAACAAAAGAAGCCTTTTCCGGGCCAAGAAATCAAGGCCAGCGTCTCCTATTTGATGTAGTTCTCACAGATTGATTTTTCAAACCATGAATCAGTATCAGCAGAAAGCCTATTTAAAGAGGCGTTGAAGGAGATATGATACCTGAATGCTCTTCACTGCAGGCTTATTAAGAAGCCTGAGTCTTCTATCAATATCATCCTCGTCCTCCGCAGCCTCTCTGTTCATCGATTTTCTTGGTGCACTATTAGCCATTGTGGCCCAACACAATGCCATAGCCAAGAAGAGCATAAATCCCACTTTCTCCATTCTTCCTTTGGCTTCTCAGCAGGAAAATGACTGAAGGAGAAGCGATTAAAAAAGATTGAAATGACACAAAATATGGAAAATGCAAAATCGATTCAATGTTTGTCCACCAAAGCCAAGAACCTTGCAAAATCCCAATTTGCCACTGTGATTGATCACTTGACACATTTGCTTCGGTTGAAACAGACGGTACGCATTTACTAACAAAAAGCCAAATAGAAAGAAAAGACAATGATACACCGACCAGATTGTTTCTTGTGAATTAAGTCAAGATTGACTGAACTTTGACTGCTTCAGTTGACGTCAACACAGAAAAAGATAACCTTTTATGACTTTTCTGCCAAATACCATTGTGTTCTTCACAGATTGCAGCAATGCACGATAAACTGACTGAAAATGACCTCACTGCAAGAAAATTTTCCAGGCATGCTGATTAAGAGCATGAATTTTCTCTTAGCAGAAGAAGATCAGGGATCTAAAGTTTAATTTAAATATGGGAAGTGCCAGCTCGTCAAACTTCATAAAATGCCTTGTGATTATGGCATAAAAATCTACGAGATTTATATTTTGGACAAATGTGACTCTCTCTCTCTCTTTTTTTTTTTTTTTTTTTTTTTTTTCTTGAAACATATCACTTACATTTAACCAGCGAAGTTAGGAAGACAACCACAATAAACGTCTAAACACCAAATCATCAAGGGCTTAGATAGCCAATTAGGAGGGAGGTAATCTAATCTATGGGCTTTGGCAATCCAATCCGCAAATTGATTGGCTTCACGTGGACCTGTTGACCTGAAGTGCTTAATAGATGGGATGAGAATGGTTTACGTCCACCCATTTAAGCCGAGCCTGCAAGCCCATACAATCTTCAATTACTGTGTTATGGCTTCACCCACACGAGTTTGTTACCGTGTTCTGGCCTGGACTTCATGCTTAACCTGACGAGAACCATACCTCCAGGTTTAGTTTAGCCTGCCGGTTGATCAGGTCTGAAATTCTAAGACATATAAGAAAGGCTTTCAATTGGTGAAAAGGAAACGGGAAAATAAGTGTCGTTTTTCTCTAAACTCTGTTCCTAACATCTGCCGTACCAGGATCAGTCTGAAAAACGTAGAAACTAGCAGCCGCGGTGTCTAGTCAGGGGCACAACCCATTCCATCCAGGACCTCCGAAATAAAACTCAGGATCTTCAATATCCCCAAGGTAAACTCCTGTGTAGTGGCCAATCTCTTCCGGGAACTTCAGGATCATCAAGTTGTCACAGACCCGTACCCTCGTTGCTTATTTGCGCAATTCTTCAAGGAAAACTGCCTGCTGCCCATCCATGTCAACGTGTGGGGCAAAAATTTCCCTATTCTTGAGCTATACACTTCACCTCCCCACTGCACGGTCTGTGCAGTTTGAGGTAGGTAGGCAAATGGCTCAGGCAGGAAGTAACCAACATTCGTCTTCTCATCATATTGAACCCACCATTTATTGGTGTTTGGATCTGAAATTGCATGGAGAAGTCTTTGCCAACATCTTTCAATTCATCAAAGAAGCTAAAAGTAACTAATTTGTGAATTCTTCGAGTAGTATCTCAATGTGGTCATAGATTGGTACTATCTGACACTTAAGGGATAAAGTTTTATTTGATAGGGAAGGCCATCCTTTGTCCAGATGGGATGAATGGCCGTGCTGAGGGCCATCTTGCTGCTCGTTTGAACAAAACCAGGGCAAGTGAGATCAAAGCAGCCGATTTTTTTCCCAGAGTCAGCCTGATACACAGAAGAGGAAGATACAATGTTGGTTTTGCAATGTCATACCAAAGATAGGCCAAACAAAGATCAAGTCAAGGTGTGAATGGAAGCCCTACTTGGCATTAAAAAAAAAGGAAACATTTGTCCCAGTGACTGCCAATGAGACCTGGTATATTTGTCATGTTCATTTAAATGGAAAATGAGTTTGGATGATGAGTTAACTGTCCAATATGCAAATACACAAGTCTTCCAGTCGACATACATGCCAGGATTCAACTGAAAAGTTTGGAATCATTAGGCGTTGGGTTAGAATTACTGGAAAGCAACTGTCACAAAGCTATCACTTCGGTTAATCTGCAAAGGCCAAGATCTGATACTTGTTTGGGAGAAAACCAGAGATGTCCACCTGAGCCTAATAGCTTTGGTATGGAAATCTTAAATGAGATGTGTCGTGTTGCTCATAGTTGACGCTGGCAGGAATGACGATGTATCCAAAGTCTTCATTACAGATTAAAAACATTTCTGGAAAGTCAGGAGAGCAATTGTCAAGTAAGTGCCTGTATGCTTAACCCTGGACACGTTCATCTAGATTTAAAATCTGAGGCTGTTATTGCCTTACTCTCAATTTTTTGTGATTTTGTTCTTGCATGTAAACAAGATTCCAAAGTATTCTTTTTAAATTGTCCAGTTTGGTTATGGAAGTTGAGTGATCAGAACTTGTAATGTTCAGGCTAAACTGCAAAATGTCAAATTTTAAGGACTTTGGATGCAATTCTCCCATTATTCTCTCCTTCATTGTGCCGTTGTATTTTCTCTCTAGAAATATTTCTGTCTCCATGTTTTCTCTTGTTCTTGCTTGCCATATTGTGAGCATTCAGTAATAATGAGGGCATGGTGCAGCAGGGGACATGGCGGAAGGTAGTCCGGTGACATGTCTTGGACCATTTCCGAATGATATGGTGACCAAAAGGATTATTTGTCATGTTGCACCTTGGTATTTGTGGTATCAGAAATGGGTGCCAATCCATTTTGCATATGCAATTTCTAGGTATAATTTTGCTTTAGTGCATATGAATCCTGACTCTATGATCTTCATAGACTAATTGTCTGGTTTTAGAAAATATATCGGCTGTAGTCCTAGCTTTGGTATTGTGCACAGTACCTGATGTAATGGTAGTTGATGTTGTGATAAAAAAAGAAAGAAAATTTAGGTGCAAGGTTATGGAGATATCAAGGCAATATTTGAAGTACTTTTGCCTGTGATTGTTCTGCTACTGTCATTCTTAGTAATGGCTAGATTTTGGATGAGTTTAGTTGGATGCTTAATGCCTTCCAATGTGTGGAACTCCTCATAAGGAGTTATAGTAGAATTTGGGTAGACTGTTGTTCATCCAGATCTATGCTATTGACCATCTGATTTGATTGGAGTATTTGCTTCTCTTTTTGTTTGCCTAAGTCGATGAATTTGTTATTGTCTCTGTCTTGACATAACTCCCTGTTACTCATTTCAGTCGACAGGAAGTGTTAGCAGTTCAAGTCTTTGAGTTGCATAGACTGATAAAGGTATGCTGGACGTCGCTCTTCGATGGAATTATTTGGCAAAGTCTGGTAGTAGTAACGTATCTCAATGCATTTACAGGTCCAGAAGTTGATCGTTGGGTCACTATATCTTCTAAATTGTGGATGCGTCTGGCTTCGGCAAAACTTCTCAAGTTAACTCTCCTGGGAAGAAATTTTGAGAGGATCATAATGGTAGATATCCGTCACAAACTACGTTGCACAAAGAGGAGCCCGAGAAGGCTGGCCAGCAGATGGGGTGTTCTGCAGAGAATGCAGTCGGCAAGATGTCGATTTCTCCTGTCAAAAGGGCCAATCAGCTTTCAGATTATGGTTGTGGTATGAGAAACCCACCGCTCGCACTTGTTGTGTCTGATATGAAAATGGGCCCGTGGGGTTACTCGCAGTCATCGGGGCACCAATGGTTGATTCCTGTCATGTCTCCTTCCAGGGAGCTCGTTTACAAACCCTATACTGCGCCGGAATATACGAGAAGGCTTGCGGAGGATGTGGGCCGTACAAATTTTCTCCGTTGATGGGAAACGTCACACCCCATTTACTAAAAAGAAGGCCTTGACGTCGCCGTCCTTTTATGCAGCCTTAACATAACCAAAAATTCAGCCTATATATATATATATATATATATGACAAAAATGACATTTGGTTATAATATCAAAGTTTTCTATAAACAACCAAACTAATATATACACTTCCACCAAAAACTAACTCACAAACTTATTAACTATTTATAATTCATACCAAAAAGTCTCCCACCACAAAAAGTCATGATAATAGATGCTCAGATCTACTAGCAACTCGCTAAAGAACTTGAAAAATAAGTAAATGAGAGAAGTGAGTTACCACGACTCAGTAACACATTTTTTCCAAGCGGATTGAAAATCACTATGCATATTTATAATACAATGAGTAACATATTTCTTTTAAGCTAATCAATAAATCATTATGCACATTTAAAACACAATCATAACTCATTTTAATACAATATATTCATAATACAACTACCAAAATACAAATGGTCTAATCCATTGATCAATCTCATAAAAGCATATGTCAATGATCTATTCAATTGATTAATCTCATCAAATCATATATTGATAGTCATTCCATCGATCAAGCTCAATGGTCTACTCCATTAATCAATTCATGCTCAAATGCCTAATCATGGTCACATTTAACGCTTGTAACAAGATGACCAATATTCCCCTTAACAAGATTGCATCTATTATTAGCCGGTGGCTCAGTCCACAAGGATATCCTAAACTAGTATGCACATAACCATACAATTTAGGGTTCACAGAGACATTGAGTATCAACCATCGATCCCAAATATATAATAATTCACCATCTAAAAGAGAATTATTTAACAACTTAGGCATTTGATATATATAAATATCAAAATGTTTTTCAAGAACTACAAAAGTTTCAAGATTCTTTTATAAAGGTTTTTTCACAAACCATTTTCAAATAATCATTCAAATCGAATTCAAAGGATAAGTCCCTCTTTAAAGCAACAAAATGGCAATAATAGCTTGATCCTATTATATATAACAAAAGATACTATTTATCAACTCATAGCATATATAATCCATAATATTTTTTTAAACATGTGTTTAAAATACAAAAAAGAAATAGTGTCACTCACTTGGAAAAGCTAAAAATCAATTACGACAGTTAGTTGAGTCAACACACTAGAATTTTTAACAAATAACTAAAAAAAATATTAAAAAAAGACTAAGTAAAACGATATTTTAATGAATGACTCGACTATACTAGGCTTATTTGTTGATAAGACAACACCTACACGCCACGAAAAGCCCGCCTTTGGCGGCAATTTATTCTTGTCTATTAGGTGCGGCCAACGCACTAAATTTTGTTATGCTATAATTTCCTCCACAAAATTCCATTTCAAGCCATCTTACAATCCTTAGAAAGATCTATTGATGTACTACAATAATCATAATTCAGCTACCCCAAAACTACACCAAAAATGACTACAATTTAGGGCTAAAGTTACTGTTCACTACAGTTCTAGAATGCGCCCCAACTTGAAAAATCATTTTCAGACAAATCATAAGTTTAGATCACGATCCATAAAATGTTCTAGTTTCACAATACCCTAAATTATCATTTCTACAAAAATAGGCAATTCAATAACTCAAAAATCAGATTTTGTCACACTAATATCTAAGAAATTCAAATTCAAACTCTAATTGCGATGATTCCTTCTAATAGACTTAGAGGCTTTGATCACTTATTAGAGTCAAGATTGCAAGCGCAGCAAAAAATTTTCTCATTTTCCCTTTTTCTCTTCTCTTCTTTCTCTCCTCCCCTTGTTTCTTTCTTTCCCTTGAAGTGGCCTCTCGGCCTGTCTCTCTTTTCAAAAGTGGCCGAAACTCCACTGTTCGCTCTTTTCCTCTTTTGTTGACTTTTCGAACCCTTTTTCTTTCTTTCTTTTTCCCCTTTTTTAAGCCCATATTTTACAGCAACCATCCCAAACCCTGCTTATGGAGTTCCGTTGCATCGTCATCACCAAGGAATTGGGTTCCCTTCAGGTGTTCCTCCACCAGGCCAGAGTTATTTCCCCATGTACGGTATGCCTGTCATGAGCTTCAATGCTTCAGGTTCATTTGTAGAACAAACGAACCAGTTTTCTCGACCTGTCCAATATGATCAAACACGGCAATTATCCAGAGGGGAAGTTGACAATCTGCAACATCAGAATTCATCTAACACACCTAAGCAGGGAAAAGGATCAGTCGTGCAGTTCAAATTCCAAGCCAATGAAGTCAGTGAGTTGCAGGTGAGCATGTCGAGCAGTCCCAGAGAGAAACGACCAGATGGACTTGGGAATGTCCGATCCTTGGAGGGGAAAGAAGCGCTCCCGTTTTTATCCTGTTGTTCTAGGGGCTTCTGAAGGCTGATCCCAGGCTCACGAGGCGGAAGAGCCTACAAGGGTTATTATAAGTGTGCCTGACAGTGGTCGATCTGCAACCGAGTCCGTGGCTCAAATATTCAGGTCTATAAAAGAAGAGAGGAACAGCTCAACTCCATTTAGGGGTTCGGCTGACTATTTTCGTCTCTCTTAAAGTCGTAAACTCAGAAACTCATTTGAGTTGTGAGCGTTAGTTTCTGCATCAGTGTTCCATTTATCTTTTGGTCATTACAGATTGGTTTATGTATATTGGGCAGTCCTATATGGAAATTCATCACTATATTACATTTGGCATCTAGGTGTAAGTCGCTAAAGGTGTGTTTTGTTGAGGGCAAAATAAATTTTGTTTCAGTGAATTGACGTCCTATATATCGCTACCATCTGACCAAAGAGCCTTCTTGTGTTTTTTACCTGTTGCATCAGTAATCTCATCATTTTCTTTAAGATATTCAAAAAGTTTGTGCCTATTGGGTGCTATGAATTCGCCCTGTATGATGCATGCGATGATGCATGAGGGTGGATCGTTTTTGGCATGTCCTCGATCGGTGCTCAATGAGGGAACTTTGGATCAAAAGTATTTGCCATATCCGGGGAGTCTGAAAGGGATCTGTCGGGCAAAAGCTGTTTCACTTTTACTGAAGGGAGTTCAAAAGCCTGTGACGAGTGAAATTCTCTGAAAGGAACTTCTATATGCAATACTTGCATGACATTCACATATCACTCACTTGCAGAAATTATTTTGTCCTGGCCCGCCGAAGTAGAAAACAGGCTCATCGACGGGCGTATCTCTATGGTTGTTTCCGTTGTAGCAATACACTTCATCATTGTAAACCTGAACCATTTCAGGGTACTTGAGTGAAAGTGAGTAGTCCACAATCCTAACGTTTTTGATGTAGCAGGCACGGCCGTGGAATGCCTCCGAGTACTCCCCGCTTCCCATGGCAGTTCTGGTGTGAGGAGACTTCTTCACCATCGTACTGTACACTTGACCTCCCCAGTTGACCATTATGGCCTTTTGCTTCAAGTAGAAGAAAAGGGATCCCGGAAAATACCCGAGGACCAGGTTGTTCGTGAGGCGTAGCCACCAGTTGGTAGAATTAGGATCCTGGTTCAATGATAACTATCTATGCTCAGAAATAATATTTCCAGAAAGAGGACTTGCAACTTTTTAAGTTAAACCTGAATTAATGGCGAGACCCAAGTCCAATGAAATTGTAAAACAGTTTTGAGTGGCTAAGTCAGGATTGACATTGAGTATAATCGTGATTTGTCGAATATTTCCCCACTTAGCTTTGTCGTGGTCATGCCCAAAGGGCAAATCATTGTCCAAGCGCACAGGGACACCTTTGGGTAGTTGATTGTCAAACTAGCCCGCCCAAGCAAGGATTTGTCAATCAGGTCTACTGCAAGTAAAGAAGGCAATGAAGATTTATAACTTACGTACCAAGAACAAGCCGACTGATATCTGATATTGTGCTGATTCAGAAGACATTGGGCCCAGGGCAGAGCCGAGGGCCACGTCAGTACTAGTTTGAACGAACCCAGAACAGGTCAAATCGAAGCAGCCTGTGTCTTTGCTTCCATCGACCTGAGTATAAAAGAAATGGAAAAAACACGATCAGTTTAAGATTCACCTCCGTCCAAAAGAAATGGTCTATTACGATGGCAGAGTACTCACTGTCCAATGCGTGAAAAGTCGAGTCTGCTTATCTCCATATAACTTTGGGTTCACCTGAGAATAGGAAAATCTTTTTGAGCCATCTCAAGAGATAGCCAACAACTAACCGGTTATAAGTGAAAGGGGCCTAGACTAAAACTGAAAGACAGACCATCCATCCTGCTTCAACACTTTCATACTTATCGCCAGGGCCGCCTAGAAGCCATATCTGGGCTGTAGTGAAGTCATCTGGCAAATCAAGGTTCGGATTCCATAAGTTTATGTCGCCCGAAGCTCCTATGTAGCTGAACCCTGCTGTTAAAAGGACTGCTTGCTGCCCAAGAAACATAGCGAAATGGCATTACTAGACACTGAACGTGTGAGGGAACAAGTTTCCTCGAGCAAGTGAACAAGGGGCATTGAATTCAGTTAAACGAATGCTTACAGAACGATCTTGTGTATAAGGAAGAGAGACTTCGGTTCCATTTATGACCAAGTTTCGAACATTTTCATTGAGGGTTGAATTTGCCACGTGGTCCCGAGGCTGATACATTTTCCCAAATTGCTCGAGACTAGAAGCTCTCAACAAGTCTTGCCGCCGGATTCGCCGGATGGGAATAGCTCCTTTAGGACAACTTCCGCTCTTTTGCCAAGTCTGAGATATTATTGGTTTTGAGGGCTCACTTTTTGTTGCTTTGTTTTCTAAAGGCAATTCAATGCTGGGTTTCATCTGCATTTGAAGGAAGAAAAGTAAATAAGGTTACCGAGAAATATCCCAAAAAGAGAAGAAAGGAAAAATCAGGCTGCTTTCAATATATAAGATCAAAATGTGCAATCCACTCATTTGAGTTTCTGAGACTAGCTGGTTCAATTAAATACGAGCAATTTAGAACTTTTCAGACTCAAAAAATGTTGTGACCAAAATGTCAATTGTAAGTAAGAGAGCCAAGGTTTGGAATTGGACCTGAATGACGTGGTTCTTCATTGCGGGATGGTCAAAGGCTGGTTGTTTATGCATGTCAACACAGTCGATGATATCTCCGTCTGCACTCTATCAATCAAACAAAACTGGACATCAGTCTGCAATTTGATTTAGTGGAAGACAAGATTTGATTAATCATGTCCATTAAGTAGCTGACAAACAAATGGGTGTCTGAAACGGCACTTTTCTGTTGTGTCTGAGTGAGTGCGTCAGAGAGATGGAAGGGGGCAACAAAAGTAATGGGGACATGGAAGAAAAATTTTATATTGTGATCCAATAAATGGCATTACTTTCTGGCCAGAACTGAAAAAAAAGGAGGGGCCCCGGGGGGGGGTGGGGTGGGGGTTGGGAAATGCATATCGCATATTCATATCGTCAGTTCTATTGAGCGGTGAAATACAAATTGGAATACAGCAAAACTGTGCTGGATCTTATGGCACATATGCAGTAAAACTCCAAAAATGTTAATCACTTTTTCCTGAAATGGCTGTGGAAAAACGTGGGATTTGTACCAAAAGCAAATGTTCGATGGTGGTTCTGGAACTGAGTTTCATAACATTGTTGTATAAAGAGACACGGCAAATGATCGAAAGATTGAAGTCTTATGAGATATCAGCGTAAGCTGATGCAAAACGGCCGAAATCCTGAAAACGGGTTGGAGATTTCTTTTGCCCTCCAAAACAAAAGAAGTCTTTTCCAGGCTGAGAAATCATGAAAATGGCGGAAAAGGCGGGTGTCTCTGGTTTGATGTAAATCTCACAGATTGGTTTTCCAAACCATGAATCAATATCAGCAGAAAGCCCATTCAAGAGGAGTCGAAGGCAATGTCATACCTGAATGCTCTTCACTGCAGGCTTATTAAGAAGCCTGAGTCTCCTATCAATATCATCCTCGTCCTCTGAATCCTCTCTGTTCATCGATTTTCTTGATACACTATTAGCCATTGTGGCACAACACAATGTCATAGCCAAGAGAAGCACAAATCCCACTTTCTCCATTGTTCCTTTTGCTTCTCAGCAGGAAAATCACTAAAGGGGAAGGGATTAAAAAGGATTGAGATAACACAAAAAAGGGAATTTTCAAAACAATGCAATGTTAATCCAAGAAAGGCAAAAACCTTGCAAAATCCCGATTCACCACTGTAATTTGATCACTGACCATATTTGCTTCGGTTAAAAACAGGAAGTACTCAACTGCCAACCTAAAGCCAAATCGAAGGAAAAGAAAAGGGTATCCTGATCAGTTTAACTGAATTAAGATATGATAAGATTGAACTTTGATCACTTCAGTTCCCATCAACACATAAATAAGGTCAACCTTTATGACTTTTTCTGCCAAATACCACTGTGTTCTTTACAGATTACAGCAATGCACGAGAGACTGACCAAAATGATCTCCACTGCAAAAATTTGCCGAGCATACTGATTAAGAGCGTGAGTTTTCTCTCAGCAGAAGAAGATCAGGGATCTGAAGTATATTATTCGAATATGGAAACTGCCAGCTGGTTATACTTCATAAAAGGGATTGTGATTATGGTATAAAATTCATGAGATTTATATTTTGGACAAATGAAGATTCACCGATACGTATTTGTTATTGTGTTCCGGCGTGGACTTCATGCTTAACTTGATGAGCGGGCTCCGGTCAGCTCCAGAGAATACAAGCTTGAGCCATGCCTCCAGGTTTACTTTAGCCCGCCGATTGATCAGGTCTGAAATTCTAAGACATGTAAGAAAGGCTTTCGATTTGGTGAAAAATAAACGGAAACATTGATGCTGCTTTTTCTTTAAACTCTGCTCATAACATCCGCCAATATGAGGATCAGGCTGAAAAGCAAGAAACAAGCAGCCGCGATGTCTAATCAGGCGCACAACTCAATCCGTCCAGGACCTCCAAAATAAAACTCAGGATGTCCAATATAATCCCCATGAAGAGATAAATTTTTTGGGGATTTTCGCATCACATCTACGCTGTCAACGGTACATGTTACTCCAAAAATGTTAACCAACTCAGAGGTTAACGGAAACCCAAAAATGAATAATAAATCCACATAATAACTGTAATTAAGTGCACCTATGATTCTGCAAAACTTACTCTCTGTGTTAAATATGAATTAAAAAAAAAAAAAAGACCCAACAATGCAAATTTGTAAAACATGGTAGACAAAGCTATTCAATTTTAATGACACAAACTTAGACACAATCGAGCACACAAATACCAGTGTTTCCTTGTAACAAGATCTGTTCTGGATTGAAATTAAATATCATCACATGTAGTTTTATATGGCAGTAAATCTTTTCAGAAACTATTCATAGTTAATATATACAAACATGGCAGTAAATAAAATTCAAAATATATTTGATGCCAAATCAACTAAGGGGCAAATCAACTAATGTCAAATTGATGGAAAATCTTGTTAGTTCTTTGGACATCCAGCATAGGACACATCACAAGAAAAATTCAATTTGCATCAACATTATTGACTAATTACAAATAATAACCTAAAGATTAACACATCACGATTTTCTATCTCTTCAGTTGACAGTCAACACATGAATAAGAGCGATGATTAACATAGTAATTTTCTTTTTTTGGAGTGAACTGATCCAATAGAAAATGATGAAAGAAAAAAACAATGCATAGAGTGAGAGTCGTACCTTTGATCTCACAATGACTAAGCTCAAGGAGAGTAACCCTATTCGCAAACTATAGAGAGACGAGTCAAAGAGTCGAACTCATACTCGACATTCAAGCACATCAAAGCCCTTCAAATCAGTCCATTTTCTTATTTTCAATTAACATGACAAAAACATCCACAGCGTCATTAAAGCATGGTCTAATAGCAAAAATAAGAATTCGGTATAACAAAAAGACAGAACATTCCAAAGCTCAATTAGACGACGCACATGGTAACATTGATGGCGACAGCGACGGCTGGAGCGGCGGAATTAGAGGCATCAATTGTGGCTATGGCTACAACAGTGGTAGCGGCAACAATTTCAGTTTGAGAATCAATAAGGCTATTATCCTTAAAATTGTTGGAAAAATGTTAGGTAATACAAGAACATAAGAACCATTGGAAATCCTTTATTAAAATATGATAAAATAAAGTCAATCATTTGAGGCGTGCAAGAATTGTCTTTAAAGATAATTCCATCCCTTGGAATACAAAACTTGGTGCGATAGGTTCTAGAGGCTATTCTTCCAAGACACAATGAACATTATTCCATAATTCACATTGAATATTAGAAGGAACAAGAACAACGTTGTTCTCCCTTTAATACAGTATCTCCCTTTTGACTGTGTTTTGAAGTTTTACTTTTATATTCAAATAAAAGAGAGCAGTTAGGAAACCATTATAAATAAAATGGTAATTATTGAAGAAGATAACTGTTGCATAGCCTTATAAAATAATTAAGAGTTAACAAAGAAATAAATCAAACGATATAAAGCCGTTATACAGCCATTGCAAAACCATTGCAAATTCGTTATACAAATGGTGACTTTCATGTGATAACTTCTAACATATATTTCAAAACTGGTCAAATATCCCACACTTGTGTTTGATATGAAAATGGGCCCTTGGGGTTACTCTCAGTCATTGGACGTTAATTCTGCAACATCAGAATTTATCTAACATATCTAAGCAGAGAAAAGGATGAGTTGCTCAGATCAAATTCCAAGCAAATAAAGACAGTGAGTTGCAGGCAAGCACAGTTAGCAGTCTAAACGAGAAACCACCAGAGGGACTTGGGAATGTATAATCCTCAGAGGGAAAAGAAGCGCTCCCACTTTTTCCTGGTGCTCCAGTGGTTTCTAAACGGGATCTCAGCTTCACTAGGCAGACCAGCCAACAAGAGTTATTAGAAGTGTGCCTCACAACGCTAGATCTGCAACCAAGCCCGTGGCTCATATATTCAGGTCTATATTAGAAGATAGGAGACAGTACGACTCCGTTTAGGGGCTCGGCTAAGTATGTTTGTCGCTCATAAAGTCGTAAACTCAGAAACTCATTAGAGATCTGAGCGTGAAAGTTTCTGTATCTGTGTTCCATTTATCTTTTGGTCATTATAGATTGTTTTATGTATATTAGCTAGTCCTATACGGAAGTTCATCACCATGTTACATTTTTCATCTCGGTGTAAGTCGCTGAAGGTGTCTTTTGATAAAGGCAAGGCGAACTTTGCTCCAGTGAATTGGCATCCTATATATCGCTAAAATGCAACGTCCGATCGAAGAGCCATCTTGTATTTTTGTATGTTGTATCAGTAATGTCATCATTTTCTTTACTAAGGGAGTTGAAAAGCTTGTGACTATTGGGTGTGGCAAATTCGCTGCGTATAATGCATGCAATGACCCGTGAGAATGGATCATCTTCAGCATGTCCTCGCTCAGTGCACATAAGTGAGTCTCTGACTTTTCAGCAGTTCTTTGTTCTCGACTTTTTAGTGATGCTTGATGAAGGAACTTTGGATCTATGGTATTTGTCATCTCTGGGGAGTTGAAAGGGCATCTATGATGGCAAAAGCTGTTTCTCTTTTACCAAAGGGGAGTTCAAAATCTTGTGACTACAAATGAAATTCTCTGAAAGGAAATTTTATACTTGCATGACATTCACATGTCACTCATGGACAGAAATTATTTTGTCCTGGCCCGCCAAAGTAGAAAACAGGCTCACTGACATATCCATCTCGATGGTTGTTTCCATTGTAGCAATACACTTCATCATTGTAAACCTGAACCATTCCAGGGTACTTGAGTGAAAGTGAGTAGTCCATAATCCTAACATGGTTGATGTAGCAGGCATGGCCATGGAGTGCCTCTGAGTACTTCCCACTTCCCATGGCAGTTCTGGTGTGAGGACACTTCTTCACCATCGTACTGTACACTTGACCTCCCCAATTGACCATTACGGCGCTGGTCTTCAAGGTAGAGAAAAGAGATGCTGGAAAATACCCAACGACCAGGTTGTTCGTGAGGCGTAGCCACCAGTTGGAAGTGTGTGGATCCTAGTTTAGTGATAATTATCTCTGCTCAAAAATACTATTTCCAAAAAAGAGAACTTACAACTTTTTAAGTAAAACCTGAATTAATGGGTGAATCCAATTCAGATGAAATTGTAAAATAAGTGGAGTGGTTTAGCCGGTTTTGACACCTTTGGGAAGTTTAATGTCACTCAGCTTTTTTGTGGTCACGCCCAATGGGCAAACACTCTCCAAGCGCACATTGACACCTTTGGGAAGTTAAATATCAAACTAGCCCGCTCAAGCAAGGATTTGCCAATCAGGTTTACCGCAAGTAGAGAAGGCAAATTGAGAACGTAAGTACCATGAACATGCCGACTGATATCTGATATTGTGCCCGTTCAGAAGAAATCGGGCTCAGAGCAGAGCCAAGGGCCACCTCGGTACTAGTTTGAACGAACCCAGAACAAGTCAAATCGAAGCAGCCTGTGGCGACGCTTCCATCAACCTGAGTATAGAAGAAATTGAAAAACAGAATCAGTTAAAGATTCAGTTCCGCCCAAAAGAAATGGTCTATAATGATGGCAGAGTACTCACTGTCCAATGCGTGAAAAGTCGAGTTTGCTTATCTCCATATAACTTTGGGTTCACCTGAGAATAGGAAAAAAATTTTGAGCCATCTCAACAGATAACCAAAAACTAACGTGCTAAAAGTAAAAGAGGCCTAGACTGAAACTGAAAGACAGACCATCCATCCTGATTCAACACTTTCGTACTTATTGCCGGGGCCAGCCAGAAGCCATATCTGGGCTGAAGTGAAGTCATCTGGCATATCAACGTTTGGATTCCAGACATTTATATCGCCAGAAGCTCCAATGTAGTGGTACCCTGCTGTCAAAAGGATTGCTTGCTGCCCAAGAAACATAGTGAAATGGTATTACTAGACACTAAACGTGTGAGGGAACAAGTTTCTATCAGCAAAATAAAGTGATCATGGGGTGCTGAATTCAGTCAAAGAAATGCTTACAGAACGATCTTTTTGATAAGGAAGAGAGACTTCGGTTCCATTTATGACCACGTTCCGACCATTTTCATCTGAGGGTTGAATTTGCCACTTGGTCCTGAGAATGAGGATGATACATTTTCCCAAATTTCTCGAGACTAGAAGCTCTCAACAAGTCTTGCCGCCGGATACGTCGGATGGGAATAGTTCCCTCAGGACAACTTCCACTCTTTTGCCAGGTCTGAGATATTGCTGGTTTTGAGTACTTAATTTTTGTTGCTTTGGTTTCTGAAGGCAGTGTAATGCTGGGTTTCCTCTGCATTTGAAGGAATAATAGTACATAAGGTTTCAAGAAATACTCCAAAAAAAAAAAACAAAAACAAAAAAAACAAAAATCAGTCTGCTTTCCGTATATAAGATCAAAACTTGCAATCCACTAATTTGAGTTCTCGAGATAGCCAGTTCAATTCAAATAAAAGCCATTTAGAATTTATCAGACTAGAATAATGTTGTGATCAAAATGTCAATTGTAAGTAAGAAAACTAAAGTTAGGAAACGGACCTGAATCACATGGTTTTTCAGCGCGGGATGGTCGAAGGCTGGTTGTTTATGCATGTCAACACAGTCGATGATATCTCCGTCCACGCTCTGTCAATCAAACAGAACCTGGAATTAGTCTATAACTGAATTTGTTGGAACTTGGAAGTGGACAAGCTTTCATTAATTATGTCCATTAAGTAGCTAACAAACAAATAGCTGTCTGAAACGTCACTTTTCTGTTGTGTCTGAGTGAGTAGGTGCGTGAGAGAGAGAGAGAGAGAGAGAGAGAGAGAGAGAGTGAGAGAACAACTTTTCTGAAAGAACTCAAATTGCAACTTATCTACTGAAAAGGATGAGTACTGTAGATTTGATTTCCGCAAAAAGATGGGTGCATGATCTGCAGTAAGACTCAAAAATGTTATCACTCTTTCTTGAAATGGCTCCTCGAAAACACCCGGGTTGCACTCATCAGGCCCAGAAAGAATTCAGAACTAATTTACACAGATTTCCTACCAAAAGCAAATGTTTGAGGACGGCCGTGGATCTGAGTTTCATTACATTGTTATATGAAGAGACACCACAGATGACTGGAAGATCGAAGACTCACGAGATATTAGTGTAAGCTGAATGCAGAATAGCCGAAATCCTGAAAATGGGTCTGGAGATCTCTTTTGCCCCCGAAACAAAAGACGTCCTTTTCAGGCCAAAAGATTATGAAAAGAGCGGTAAAAGCTGGCTTCTCACAGACTGGTTCTTCAAACCATGAATGAATATCAGCAGAAAGCCTACTCAAGAGGAGTTGAAGGCAATGTGATACCTGAACGCTCTTCACTGCAGGCTTATTAAGAAGCCTAAGTCTCCTATCAATGTCATCCTTGTCCTCCGAAGCCTCTCTATTTGTTGATTTTCTTGATACACTATTAGCCAATGTGGCCCAACACAATATCATAGCCAAAAAAAGCATAAACCCCACTTTCTCCATTGTTCCTTCTGCTTCTCCACATGAAAATGTCTGAAGTGGGAGGGATTAAGAAGGAATGAAATAACACAATATAGTGAATATTCAAAAGGGCTTTGCTAATATAACAGTCCTTTGGGTACTATCCTTTTGGTCTAGAATAAACTATTATTCTTATAGTACATAAAATTTTAACGTAATCATTTCTCCTTTCTGTGCCAAATACCATTGTATTCTTTACAGATGCACGAGAAACTGACCACAAATAATCTGCACTGCAAGAAAATTTGCCAAGCATGCTGATTAAGAGCTTGAGTTTTCTCTTAGCAGAAGAAGATAAGGGATCTGAAGTATAATTTGAATAAGGAAACTGCCAGCTCGTTAAACTTCAATAAAGACATTGTGATTATGGTATAAAATCCACAAGATTAAATTTTGGACAAATCAGGCTTCACCCATACAAATTGTTACTGTGTTCTGGCCTGGACTTCATGCCTAACTTGATGAGCGGGCTAGAGCCAGCTCCAGAGAATACAAGCTTGAACCATGCCTCCGGGTTTAGTTTAAACCACCGATTGATCAGGTCTGAAATTCTAAGACATGTAAGAAAGGCTTTCAATTGGTGACAAATAAACGGGAAAATAAATGTTCCTCTTTCTTTAAACACTGCTCATAACACTGCTAAATGAGGATCAGGCTGAAACACAAGAAACTTGCAGCTGCCATGTCTAGTCAGGGGCACAACTCATTCCTTCCAGGACCTCCAAAATAAAACTCAGGATCTTCAATATAATCCCCAAGGTATCTCACATCGTAACACCTATACTCATCTGTGTAGTGGTCAATCTGTTCCGGGAACTTCAGGATCATTGAGTTATCACGGACCCGTATCCTCTTCACATATCCACTCGATTCTTCAAGGATGGGGAACTGCCCGCTGCCCATCTGTGTCGAGGTGTGGGGCGTAAATCCCCCAATTCTTGAGCTATACACTTCGCCTCCCCACTGCACAGTTTGTGCAGTTTGAGGTAGGTAGGCAAATAGCTCGGGCGGGAAGTAACCAACATTCGTCTTTTCATCATATTGAACCCACCAGTTGCCAGTGCTCGGATCCTGAAATCACACAGAGAAGTCGTTACCAATGACTTTCAATTCGTCAGAAAAGCTAAATGTGACTAGTTTGTGAATTCTCCAGATAGTATCTCGATATGGTCATGGATCAGTACTATCTCACCCTGAAGAGATAAAGCGTTATCTGATATGGAAGGCCGTCCGTTGTCGAGATGGGATGAATGGCCGCACCAAGGGCAACCTTGCTGCTTGTTTGAACAAAACCAGGGCAAGTGAGATCAAAGCAGCCGGTTTTTTTCCCTGAGTCAGCCTGATACAAGGAAGAGGAAGATACAGTATTGGTTTTGCTCTGTCGTACCCAAGATAGGCCAAACAAAGATCAAGTCAAGGTATGAATCGAAGTCCTCCTTCATACTATCGAAGAAAAAGAAAAATTTGTTGCAGCGACAGCTATCGAGGCCAGGCATATTTGTCATGTTTATCTAAATGAAGAAAGAGTTCAAATGATGAGCTTACTGTCCAATATACAAAAAATCGAGTCTTCCGGTCACCATAGACCCCAGGATTCACCTGAAAAGTTCGGAATCATTAGGAGTCGGGGCAGAATTAATTACTGGAAAGCAATTGTCACATAACTATCACTAGGTTAAACTAAATGATGAATTCATTTTGTTAAGCGGCGACTTGCACATACCGCCCATCCAGATTCGACACACTCATAATCTTGAAGAACGGCACTCTTTAGAGCGATTTGAGAAGTGGTCCATTCATCATCATATTCAACATGCGGGTTGAAAACTTTAATATCTCCTTTGGCACCAGTATAACTATAACCTTCCGTGATCAATATGGCCATCTTATATACAGTACAACCAATGTCAAAAACTTAAGTGTTGGCATGTACCGTTAATATAAATCACCCCAAATAAAAAAAGTGCGAATGCATACATACAGAGTGATTACTCTGAAGGAGGTTTTGAATTTTATTCTCATCCATCTCAGTGCCTCGATGGGAATTTTGAGCCTTCTTCCTTCCATAGTCAACTGGCAAGCTCGCTTTAGCCATATCGCTCTTCTGAATTCTTCGAATGGGTATAGTCCCCTTGGGACAGCTTCCCTTTTTTTGCCACAGCTGTGATGTCCTAAACATGGAGGAACTCGTGTCGCTATTCGTGAATGCTTCAGGCATATCAGTCATCGTGATAGATGGATTGTCACTCGGTGCCATCTAAATTAGGAGAAGAAAGCTTGAAACATGATGAGAGCCGTGTGAATTTGTCACTACATAAAGGTCACCATTTGCTTCTTTGAAATGAGAAATGATTAACATCTCCCTCGTATACTTTATGTCAAAGATATAAAGTAGGAGGAAAAGGAAAAGGAAAAAGGGTAAAGAAAAGAGAATAAAGTAACAAACTTTGAGTCCGACCTGAATTGTGTGATTCCTTAGGGCTGGATGACGAAAAGCAGGCTGCTTATAGATATCGATGCAATCAATGATGTCCCCATCTTCACTCTACCAGCACAAAGATAATTGGTAGTCATAGCCAGACTTTTCAGGCAAACATCTTAATGCAGATGATTTCATTATGCTCACATTTCTTTTACTTAGGTCTGACTGTGATCTTGAAGCAAACCAATAGAGGACCGTGCGCAACAAAGTATTATTTAAGGCAATGCCTGGTCCAAACTACAGAACTGAAACTAGGCCTGTTCTTCGTGATCTTAGTTAAACAACTAAAATCTCATTTTCTGTCTCCTATTTTGGTGACTTATGTAATATAGTCATGTTATGGTCTTCTACTTCCAAGGTTTGGCTTTATGTTTAACAATCCTTCATTAGCTGCTTCGTGAAAAATAATGATGAAACTGAGAGGAGTATGTGAAGTAACTGATGTAGAAGGGCCAAAAATACCTGAATACTCTTTATCACATGCCTTTTGAGCCGGTTTATTTTTCCTTCAATTTCCATAGTCTTCTTGGATCGAGAAGTCAATGCTCCATCCACAGCCCTCAAACTGATGCAAACAATTGCCAGTGTAATGCAGACCCTTTTCACATTGAGAACAGAAGAGAGCAGTCCGTCACCCATTTTTATAATTGTCTGAACTACTGAGTACTGTGAATAGATTTTGAGGAAAACACATAACATGCCCAGGAAAGAGATGCTATTCTGTGTTAATAAAAAGCAGGCAATCGCTTGCACGTGATTGAACTAGATGCAGTAGCACAAAATGCACATGACTCACCTTCTTACCATCCAAGTCTCATGCATTCAAACTTTTAGTTCTTTTTTCACATAAAAACACGCAAATGCAGCAGAAAATTTGCGTGAACTGCACACAGTTCAGTGAAGAATCTCTGTAAACATTGGCTCATGAAAGATAGACCAGCCATTCGGATCGAAACTATCTCATGGCCTCACCTGGACTTGCAAAGTGCGCATGGCCAATCACATCTCGATGCAGACCGCAAACCGAAATTTAAGCATAGGTTTTGTAGCTTGTCAGCCCCCATTACTGTCTTATCCATCATCTGATCTGACTTAGCCCTTCACATAGCCCACTCAAGCGAAGCCTAAACCAAATTCTTTTCTAACCTAGACTGCCGTGCTCACGAACAATTCCTTGTATGATGGCATTCGATTGTGCCGAGCCAGGCAACCTGATGTAGCTCAGCCTCGAATCGGTGTGCTCCCTGCAACTCGTGTGTTTATATACAGTCGAAAGACGGGACAGTTGAATGGACTCTAGTGACTTTGGGATTGGACTTCATCATCTTCTCCTAAGAAGTTGGCAATGCAAAGCGTCTTTGAATCGTATAGTGGAAAGAGAGAACTGTAGCTTTTGCAATGAAATTGCCGTTAACCTCCATCGAACACAAGGAATGCTCAACAGCTTTTATCATAGAACTCGTTTAAACTGAGGAATTCTCACATGATTGTCTACGACAGAGTTCGTTCAATGCCTGACCATCGTCAAAGTCATCTTCCTGCATATCGAATGCAAGTCCTTTGGTCTAACCGCTGTACATGTATTCTATGGCATTTTGTTATGCAATCTCACAAGGACGAGAGCTTTTGCAAATCTTTTCTATGTAATTTGTAAGGTTTTCATGTGTGACCATGGTCCTTCCATTCTAGGGTTGAAATAAAGTGATTCTAACGAACAAGAAAGAGAATATTCTCTCTTTTATGGTAAAGGATGATTAGTATTCTCACTTGATGTCCTATGTATTGACCACGCGCATATAATGTGATGATAACTTAATCGAGGTCAAAATCTAGGATATTGCATATTATTTAATATATAAGAGTCCATCAAAGGATAAAGATACCACATTAGGCGGCTTATAAATAAAAACCGTGCTTAATTGGTCATATCTCATGCGTGAACACGAGTGTTCTCATGGAGACTCCAGCCATGCGAAAGGGGCTAGGTGATTTAAGGGACAATAACAAAAACAAGTCCAAATCCTATTATACTTTCACCTTTTGCCCGATTTTGGCCAGCACTAACATTGACATTTCATAATAATTTTATTTTTATTTTTTATAATATTTTTTCTTTTTTTTTCTTTTTTGATGGATTGAGGATTGACAAAGATGACTAGTTGACCCTTGCTGGCCACTAGGCAAGGGCTCATGGGCCCTCACCTAGTCTGGACGAGGCCACGATTCTCAAATTAGGTAAGGGTGTTGCGTCCCTCACTTAGAACCTGCAAGAGTTGTCTGGCGACCCTTTTTAACCCCTTAATAAAAATAAGAGAGTAAAGAAAATAAAAAAAATAATTAAAATATTAATTAAGAATATCCACATCAATACTGGTCAGGCCACATAAGACAACTAGTATTTACATTAGTGATTTTCGGTAAAAATTAGCCAAATAAACTCAGTTGACAAGTTTTAGAGACTAAATTACACAATTAAAAGGTTTTAAGATTAAATTAGCATTAGTACAATAAATTTATGATTTCTTGGATAATCTTTCCCGTGATTAAATTTGGTAATAAGCATGACACATGACATCGTAACACGACACTATATGCAAATCAAAGTGTATCTTTTATTGTCAATTTGTGGATCCATCCAAACTACCCTATATATCATTTTTATTTTTCTTTTCCTATTCTCGAAACTTGTATCGCCATAGTGTCCATTGTTGATCTCCGATTCCATATTTTTCGCACAAGAAATAATCATGAAAAAAGACGGTTGTACACAAACATGACAGAGAAGCGAAAATTAATGCAATAACTTAATTTCTAGAGCTCACCATGATGTTGTATCTCATTCTTGTCTTTATGAATAAAATTCTATTATTTTTTGTCAAAATAGGTAATAAAAGCTCTTCACTCACTTTCGAACGCACACTCCAGACTATAAAATACAGAAAATCCAAGAAACAATTGTCATACCATCAAAGCAACAAGTGAGAAATAACATTCGTAATACTCGTATAAGATCCATCAAATTCCACAATTCAAATGAACATTGACCAGTTGTGCTCGATTACTCTTTCAACATCTAAAGTTCATGCGCCGTTTCATCATATATGAACAGTCTCATATTCCACTATCTATCCAACCTTACCCTTTCGTCTTATTTCGTGAGATTTCATCATTAAGGCCGTTCAGAAGCATTGATTAGACGATCAAACTCGAAAAGTCCGCAGCTTCCAATGCGTTGACTTTGGCACCATCACGCCACATGCGTGGCTAATTCTTTCCACAATTGCATCGTTCCATCCCTAACTTCGTTCAACAAGTCGGGCAAAGACCCGTCCTGGCACGACTGAAATGTCCAGCCAATCCCGTAATCGCCGGTCCTTCCCTGTTGGAATTGTCTTTCCCGACGCAGCTTAGTCCGAGGAAGGAAGAAGCGTCAAGAAGTTCGCCCACCACCGCGTCGTCAAATCAGCGAAAAGCAAAAGCGACCCGACAAAGCAAAAACTCCTCTCCCCCCCGCGAATTCGATCCCGCGGAGCTGCGCGAGAGCTCTCGGAAACCGAACTCCGAATCCGACATCAACGAGTCGGCAGTTTCCTCGCACACCCATGTTCTCTCTGTCTCTCTCTCGACAGCCTTTCTGTTGAACTCAGGCTTTCGAGTGGAGACCGACCCAACTTTGCCTAACATCCTCGACTTCCTATTTGACCCCGGAAACCATGGCATCCGCGTGAGCACTGTGCAAAGTTGTCTTCTTTCCGCTGAATCTGGCGCGGTTTAGTGCGTGTAAAGCACCGGATCGTCTGCCCAGGTTTGATTCCCGAGCTTTTAGTCGATTTTGGGCGACAAAATCGAATCTTGTTGAGTGCCCTTTTGGAATTCTTGTCTTCTTTGTCTAGGGAAGGTGGTTCCGGGGCGTTATTTGCGTAGTTGGATCTGTACTAGTGTCTGGTTATAGAGAAAAACGGGCGCTTGCTTGTTTGTTATAGTTGGCGAGACGGAGATTTATAGGATGATTGTCGGCAATATGAATTCGATGGAGTTTCGCGGTTTCGCGGGGTGTTTGTGGATCTGATGTTTTGCTGAAGAATTTCGGTAGAAGTGATTTGAAGATATGCAAGGAAGGGCAGTGTCGTCAGAGGAAGGCAAGGATCTTCCTGTGGCGAATCGGACGAACCAAACGAAGGCGTTGCCTCTGAGATTGCTTCAGTTATTTGTGCTTTTTCTGGTAGTGTGTATTGCATTTTCAGGCATTAGCATATACACTGTTCGGCGTTTTGGGATTCAAAGCATGGTGACAACTGCTAGGTCCAGTTTTCAGCCGTGCTATGAAGAAGCCAACAGTTTAGACCGTTGGATTCAGCCTCCGTCGGATCTGCTTCATAATATGTCCGATAAAGAACTATTTTGGAGAGCGACCCTTGTTCCTAAAATCAAGAAGTATCCATTCAGAAGAGTTCCAAAAATTGCTTTCATGTTCTTGACCAAGGGTCCGTTGCCGCTGGCTCCTCTTTGGGAGAGGTTCTTCAAGGGCCACGAGGGGCTTTATTCGATCTATATTCATTCCCATCCATCATTTCATGCCCACTTTCATCCTTCGTCGGTATTTTACAAGAGACAAATCCCAAGTCAGGTATGATCTCTTCTCGTCTGGTGTGTGCACCTGTATGGATCGTTTACTTACTTTTCTGATATTTCAGTTGTCCGCTCTTTGTGGTATTTTAAATATATCGAGCACAAGAACAG
Organism: Eucalyptus leucophloia subsp. euroa; assembly: GCA_017140325.1. Lineage (NCBI taxonomy): Eukaryota > Viridiplantae > Streptophyta > Magnoliopsida > Myrtales > Myrtaceae > Eucalyptus > Eucalyptus leucophloia. Next base: position 50,263,093 of record CM029470.1, read on the forward strand.
CTTCTTGGTCTGGGTTATTTTGGTTTGGGTTCCTGTTTTGTTCTGGAGTATTAATTTTTTTCAAGTGGATGATGGTCTTGTGGAATTTCAGAACTCAAATCTATTTAACAAGGCACAATCTCCTGTCAGCTAGGTTGAGATTGGGGGCCACATTTAGGTGATAGCATACCACTGGTAGCTGCTGTTATCAAATATGACTAGGGAAATACAATTTTGGGATACAAGTCAAGTATCGTGGCTATCTTCCATATCTAACATCGCCATTGTTATCAAATATTGTACATGTAGCGTTTGTTGTTCTCTGGATGTGAACATTGTCTGCTGGCTATAAAATACTTTAATGCAGCCTGAGGCGCAGATAATGTGTGGAATGTTTGAATTGCAGTCGACTACTGGCCACATATGGAGTAGCAATATGGGACATCGCAGTAGGAATTTTGTTGGACTGAGAATTTAATTGTGGGGTCAATATCTTCATGCCTATGGAGTATTTCACCCAATGTTCATTTTAAATTGCTGTTTTTAAAGTGTAAGATAAAGGGAGATGGTTGGAATTGGTTTGGATTGATAGTTGTAGGTGGAGTCTTCTGTGCCTAGATGGTTGATACTCAACTCAAGGGAATATTTGTTACTCTGTTGAGTTCTGAGAGATAACCATGGCTCATCCATTAATTACATTATGTGAAAATAGTTGCTAACCTGTCAATTGGGATTATCTGTATGTTTCCATTATTTGGATTGTTCGGTTTTGATTTGATCCTGCTGGAAAATTTGTGCAGCAGACTGTGCAGCAGACAGTGTAGACAGGTTTTGTTCCTCTTTTTCTCATTCATGTAAGTAGATTCGCCATTAGTGTTTTGGGAATATAAAGTGAGAATGATAATTGCTGGTTGAACTATGGCAGTGCCGGTTGTTCTAGGTTGGGCTTTCTTATTTAGAGGACTTATTAACTATATGATGTTTTGGAAAAGATAAATACAAAGATGTGCATTTTGGAGTATTTATACTGGATGGTAAATGCAAAGGAACAAATTGTGCTGCATTTGATGGTTCCCTTGTGCTCTCTCTGCTTACATGTGAACAGTTAGCATGGGCAGCAAATCAAATATTAGCATTTTCAATCATGCTTTTGTGGTTACACTAATCTTCTCGCAGGAGAGGACTGAAGACAGTTTCTATTTAATCTAAATTTCTCTGTTCTATTCAATCTTCTCACGGCTTGCTTCTCTGTTCTTTTGTCCTTCAGGTGTCTGAGTGGGGCAGGATGAGCATGTGTGATGCAGAGAAAAGACTCCTAGCCAACGCATTGCTAGACATATCCAATGAGTGGTTCATTCTTCTTTCTGAATCATGCATTCCGCTGTATAACTTCAGCCTCATCTATCACTACATTACGAAGTCCAGATATAGCTTCATGGGTGCATTTGATGATCCCGGACCATATGGGAGAGGACGCTACAATTTGAATATGGCCCCCGAAGTGAACATCTCTCAATGGCGTAAAGGATCGCAATGGTTCGAAATCAACCGAAAGCTCGCGATAAACATTGTGGAAGATACTACTTATCACCCGAAATTTGAGACTTTCTGTAGGCCAGCGTGCTATGTTGACGAGCACTATTTCCCTACTATGCTGACCATCCAAGCAGGACATCTCTTGGCCAATAGAAGTATCACGTGGGTGGACTGGTCGAGAGGTGGCGCTCATCCCGCCACATTTGGAAGATCTGATATTACAGAAGAATTTTTGCGGAGAATAAGCAAGAACCATCGTTGCACCTACAATAACCGAAACTCTTCAACGTGTTTTCTTTTCGGAAGAAAGTTTGCCCCGAGTGCGTTGCATCCTCTCCTTGAATTAGCTCCAAAGGTCCTCGGCTATTAAGAGATGCCAAAAAGAGAAAGCATTTCGAATTTGCCTTTATACATTCCATGCGTTGGGTGGTGCTCGAAATTGTTCGGGTCCCTAGTTTGCTTTCTTCGTTTGTACATGAGGCATAATCAGAGGCACCGCCCGGACAATATAGTCTTTGATGTACAGAGAGGAGAAGCTAGCTTGTAGTTTTGACTTTGTATTGAGATTTGTGCTAAAAATCTAGAATTATCGTTTCAAGAGTTGCTTCTTCTGCGCAATCCTGCTTCTGCAAGAATTGAGTCATTTGCTCTGTTCTCTGCAGTGGGAGAGATTTGAAAACTTGGGATGTGATTTTAGCGTTGTTGCCCGGTCGATATGGTTGTCGAAGACAGAAGGGCATTGACAACTCCCTGGCGGTCGATTTATCGTGCTAACCTTAGATTGGCCGAACTAGTTCTTACTCAAATTATCCAGGCAGAAGCACATGCCAATCCCCTGCGAATTATTACGAGGGATACTTTGAGGTATGCCCAATTCAATGTTGCCTCTCAGAACCGTATGAAACAACGAAGCAGACACACCACGCTATCAAGAATGGGCTAAGACCATCCCTCACATCCTGCCATGCCTCCATCTCCACTCTGCACAAAAAAGCATGAAGGGCAGAGGAATGGGGGAGACACAGCATGAACCGTGAAGGTGAATGAAGCAAATGGGCAATAGCTTCCTGAATTGAGAGCACTACGCTTGGCTCAGAGAGAGAGAGAGAGAGAGAGAGAGAGTGAGCAGATGACCAGAATAAAGTCATATGTCATGTGATGTTTCATTTGATTTGACCCCAATGGCATGTGTGCCTGTTCTGGCGAGGGTGAAGAGAAAAGGCATATGCACAGACATACAAATGAAGATGGATTCTCTCTGCTGAGGAACCCTCTTTCATCGACCACATCTTTTTGGCCTATGCTTATTCTGCACTCATACAGCTGTGCCTGGTTTGCAAATCTCACCCACCAAAGAAAGTCACACTTTCATGATAATTGCAAAAAATGGGCAGAATAGAATCTCTGCGATGAGGCTACATGGTTGGACCACCCAAACCCCTAAAAAAGGATCGTATGTGTCTGAGAGAGAGACAGATACAGAGAGAGACAGAGACAGAGAGACCATAAATATTAAAAAAAAAAAAAAATGGGCATTTTTGGCAGTGCTCTCACTCCTTGGTAGTTCCTTGCGCATCACCATGAGTCTGGGTCAAGCAATTGATTTTTTATTTTATTTTATTTTTTGCTTCCTTTTTGGGTCCTCAACTACATAGTTTTGGTAAAAGCTGCTTTCAGATGCTTTCTTGCTTTTACTCTTGGTTTTGCAGTTGGAACAGGCTTAAGGATCAGATGTTGCAAAAATCGCAGTCCCATGATGATTTAAACCCTCGTTCCATGAAAGCCTGAAAATAGGAAAAAATGGGGAAAGGGAAAAACAAAAGGCCTCATCTCTTTCCTTGACTTGTCTATTTTCTCAAATTAATTCGATGACATTAAGAAAGACGTAAACTCGCATTTGTACAACATCCAAGGAAAGATCATGACAAAAGGAAGAAAACAACCCGCATTCAATTGCATTCATAATCTCAAATCCTAATCGGTTTAAATCAAACAAATTTAATGCTATGAATTGGTGAGGTGGAAAAAATCTTACCAAAAATATATTATATCTTTCTATTGATCGAGTCCATTTATGGAAATTAGCTCTTTAGAATGCGTCCACGCCATGGCAACTCTTAATTTTCGTTGCATCCAACGTTTCAACGCACTAACCATTACATAGGTGACCAAACCTGATCCGACCGCTTCCGCGACCAGAAAAACCGACCCGCCGGAAGGTTCTGGAAACCGGGAACAAACAGGGGTCTCCCTCCGGCACATCGGATCCGACCGTACACCTGTCACGTCGATTTTTTTATTTCTCAAAACAAAAAGAAAGGCTGGGGGCGAAAGGAAGAAAAATAAAAACTGGGAACTCGAAGACGGACACGTTTCGGGCTCCTCTTGGCGTACAGATTGGTGCACGTGGGGCCCCACGCCCCGGCCGAGGAGCGAGCCAGGGCATCTTCGCCGCACTCATGGCAGCACGATCGCGCGTGATTTACACTTCACGCGATGGCCGCTTACCTTCCGTACGACCCCCCCGAAATCTAGCTCCACTCGCCGGGATCCGGCGGTGTCTTCCACGCGCCGTCCAAAAGGCACGCGGACACAACGTAGCGGTTGGGGAGCGGCAACCATTAAGGTTTGCCTCATTGACTATCCATCCGACATAAAAATGAAAAAATAAAACAAAAAATCCGAGAGAAAAAGTTACAGTAAAAAGAGTAAAATTGACAAAAAAAAAAAAACGTCATCACGAGACTGGCCATTCACTGGGCGAGGCGGCGCGTGAGGGGCTTTCGCGGACCAGATCTGCAGCGTCAAACGGGGCACGACTTCGCTTTACGACCCCGACCGAGAAAAAAATTTTTAAATTGCCAATTACATTTCACCCCTCGCCCCACGCCAAAGACGACGACCCCCGTCGGTCGTTTTTAGACCGTCCTCTTTCCCCACCGAGACGCGCTTTGCGCTGCTCTTCCTCGACCCCGAAACGACGCAAGGCGACGCGCGTTTTTCTTCCCCTTCCGAAATATCCCTGGCTGGGCCCCGCCAACAGAAATAACACAGCTGTTGTACCAACGAAATCGCCAGCACCCCGGGGCAGCTGCCCGTGCTGCCCGCTCTCTCTTTCTATATATATAGGCGCCCTGCTCCAGCTTTGTTTTTACTCTGCCCACGCTTTTGCACTCAGAAACCCTAGCTTTCTCCCCGTCTCTCAAGCTCTCCTCAGCCCTTCAGAACCTCTCTCAAACCTCGAGATCGCGACAATGGCGGCCGTGAAGCTCGCGAACGTGGCCGCGGTGGCCCTCCTCGTCGCCACCATGGCGGTCGCCGCGACCGCCCAGGAGGCGCCGGCGCCCAGCCCCGCCTCCCCGGCCAGCTCCGCCACCCCGTCGATCCTCTCCGCCGGAGTAGCTGTCGTCGCGGCCCTCGTCTTCGGGTCCGCACTCAGGATCTGAAGCGGCGTGCCGATCTTCCGGAGCATGGGGACAGAGATTTTTTCTTTATAGTTTCCTGGTGTCTGCAGCACTCTATTATCACTAGTAGCCGTAGTAGGGGATGATATATTACGGCGGTGGTTCTGATGTGGGTTTTTTTCTCTAGGCCATTTTTTACGCGGTGGATCCGCTAGTCCCTTTCTTCCTCTCCTTCGTTGCGTCGTTGCTGTGTGTTCTTTTGCTGGTTTGAGAGTCTTTTGAGTTGAGTACATACTCCTGGTGGTGCTTCTGCTTCTTAGTTAGAGAGAGTCTTGTGCACAGTCCTGATGATGTCATAGATCTATTGCTTTTTCATGTACCTCAGACATATATATTTCCTCATATATATATAAATAACAGATTCGTTTCATGAAACTTCTTCTTCTTCCTCCTCCTCAATGTCGCGATCTTGAGGCGTGTTGCTTAATAAAAAACGGAGAATTCCCAAGGAAAGCGACTCCCTTTCGGGGGTGGGGCTTGCGTGAGAACAGTGAATGCGCTTCGTGGGTGCGTTTTCGAGCGTGGGATGAAACGCCAATCGGAAGGAAAAGCGATCCACCCGGTTCTTTAACTTGCTGAGTAGGTTAATAATGACGGACGCAAATCCTTAATTATTAAGGCGCCTTTGCATGATGGGCGGTCGTGATTTTTTGTCCTGTTGCGAGTGCTTGCAGCTGTAAGGGGGTACGGCGCATCATGTCCGTCACATGCGTCGTCCGACTCCCTTGGCCGGATGGGCCCCGAACCGAGCCGCACGAAAATATCACTCGTCGTTTGAACCAAATTTGTACGACTCTTTCGTCGAAAGTTTATTTTTTGATTAAATGGGGTGCGAGATTAGCCATGTGAAGGTCTAAATTGATATGATTCGCGGGGCCGTTTGGACCCTTGATTTGGGCCTGGTGTGCTTTTTTCGACATGGGATACGGAGCATTGACGGACCCGTGATTTGCGTCGAATGTGGCACCCGCCCGAGATTCCCAATCAGTGCCGCAGGAGCGCAAAAAGGGTAAATCAGGAGTCACCATTCCACCCGGGAAAACTGGACTTGCCTTTCCTTCGCCTTTTTCTTCTTCGCGTCCTCTACTTTTTGAAAAATTGACCGAGAGGGGAGTCGCGCATCTCGACGGGGAGCGCACATATTCGACGACGTCGTTTCCCTCTTTGCTTTCTCGCTATTCACCATGACGGATGATTCGTGGCCCCCTGAAGCCACTGTCTGTCTCTCTCTGTTCGTCGATTCTTGTTTTGACTGCTCGGCCCCGCCATTGCGATCGCGGGTCCCGTGACCGGCCCGGTAGCCATCGCCGCCGCCGCCACCTGTCCGCGATCAGCGAAAGGTGATACGTTCCGGTCACGGGCTAGGCGAAATTCTTTTGAGATTGCCCCGCCACCAAAAGCACTTGGTCATTCTTTAGATTAACGATTGAAATGGAGGGAAATGGAGGGGCCCGAAGTGAAGTGTCCGCAGATGACTCGGCGAGAGGCAGGTAGATCATCGCGATCGCGGATCCCCGGGGGCGGTAGGTAGGTAAGCTCCAGGAAACGGTCACTTGCGTGGTGTACGCGGGACGTCAAAAATGGCGATGCGTAGCACGGAGGAACGAATCGAACGATGTTAGGTCCGACATTTTGGAAGGGGTCAAAACAGGGGGCGGCTAAAATTTAGGATGACGACGAAAATCTCAGTTCAAAGCATTAGTTTTGATAAAACCTCGAATGAGTGCTCTTCGGAAACGTAATCATCCGAATTTTATATGTGCTGTTGCTTCCATCATGGCGTGTTTTGTGTGTATGTGTATGTGCTTTTCCGTCCAATTTCGCTTTTTATCTTGACAAAAGAGAAAATGACGTATAAGATCTTTCACCGAATGAAAAGATTTAAAGAAAGAACCAAGGGGGATGCCTTCCGAATATCAAGATACGTCAATTCTCGTATATTTGTCATCTTAATCCTCACGTCATCTCTCTCTATTTTGATCTCTCGAAATTGCTTGTAAGTCGTAGAGCTTCGTCTCCCGAGATACCCACTAGACACGCAAGTTCAAAAAACAAAAGAAGACTGTCATTTTCTGTGCATGACTCGTGTCGTATCATCGTGTGTAGTCAATACATTAAAAAAAATAAGAATAAATTTCCAATAGAGAAGCTTTCATAACAAAACTCGTAAGAAGTATTAGTCTTTTTTCAACATTTGGACTTCCTCGTGATAACTCGAAGAAGTATTAGTCCTTTTCAACATTTGGACTTCCTCGTGATATTCGCTAATAACGATAGAATATTGAATTTTCCCATCGAAGTATGCTTAAAAGATGTTTCTGATGACCGATCAGTGAGACATCTCCGAAAGGAAATAATTGACCACGGTGCTTGCGTCCCCACTGCACGTGGAGCTCAAATAGGTCGTCGACGACCTCGTATTTGAGGTGGTCGAGGCTCCTCGATAAACCGTACAACCTCATACGCGCATGGGCGCTGGCGCGAGCGAGAGAGAGATGCGTTGGATTTGGTAGCAGCTGTAGTCAAGGGCTGCCACAGCCACCAATGATGCGGCGGCGGTGTTGGTAGTGGTTGAATGTGGGAAGGGAGGATGGGTCTCAGGCTTTCGCTTTGCGATAAAGGTGTGTCTTTGGTTTCTTTCAACATCAAAGTGTCGATACCTCTTAAAAAGGGACAAATCGAAGTTCCTAAACTAATATGAGGGGCTCGACTCATGACATCATCTCGACAATTTAGCTTTCCATCAAATAATGCATCAAACCACCAACCCTTAGGATGATGCCACCGGAATATGGGATCCTTTCGCGTTGGAATTAAGCGCCTTAAAATCTTCGGAAAAATGCGAAGACAAGAAAGGTTCAGCAAGTCCCCGGCTCTCCCAAACTTTTTACTCCCTCTCCTCCCGCTCATCGACATCGACCTTGGCTCAACGTCGTTACATTTCGCTCTCGCCACTTACATATGTTGCCACTACAAGAGCAGGAATTTGATGTGTGTGTCTTACGAGAGAGAGAGAGAGAGAGAGAGAGAGAGAGAGAGAGAGATAGACAGAGAGAGAGAGAGAGAGAGGTCATATATGGAGAGGATGAATCATTTCATTCTTTCTCCAAGGTTAAAATTGACGGATTTACAGACTCTAATTATCTTTTTTTCCCCATACTTTTCCTTTGTTGTTTTCGGACAAGATTTCAAAAGAGCTCTCAAAATCTCATCGATCTCCGATGAAAGCTTAGCTTACAGATCCAACTCTTCATTCGGAATCCGAGTCCATGTTGCCCATAGCCTTCAATCCTCTCGGTCTCTACATCATCATCAATCATACACACAGAGAATCAGCAACGTCCCTCTTGTTAACGGGGACCCCTAATAACCAATTAAAGAATATTTACATTTCCTAATAAGTCAAGATTTAACAAGTGCCTCAGGTGCACTCGTTAACACACACGGCCATTTTGTCATTTCGGACCCTATAAAATTAAAGGAGCGATGTGGTGCTTTATTTAGTTCTGGCCAAAGCAAAAGTGACTTTGTAAAGGGTACCTTTTTTCTTCTTCTTTTTCTGCCTTGTATAAAAAATTCGAAAGCAGTAATCATAGCGCTAGGAACGCGTATATAGAAAAATAAGTGAAGCAAATGAAGTACCTTCTTGGAAATCTTCTTCTCCCGGACCTCATACCGTTCTAGGGTCAAGTCGCACAACCACGCCCCAGGGCTTACCAACTGCACATGGAAAACATTCGCTAACTCGTTTAGAATTTACAAAACCTCAATTTGTCAAATCAAAACGTATTCAATATGTCAGTCAGACCCAAAATTCAAAAAACGGAAGCCCTCCAGACAAAAGGACCACGACACTGCCACAAGGACACACCCCCGAACGTGAGGAACAAGGTTAGAGGGTTTTGACAACTCATACGGTCGTCCTTCCTCTTCCTCGAAGTTACCCGAGGGACGGACCTATGCGCAAGGACAGGACGACGACCCACACATATCACGAGGTCTTTCCCCAACAACATCCACAAGACCCAATTGCAGAGCTGGCGGTCCAAACATTTTCCTCACCATTTCCCTGCTTTTCTTTCCCAAGCTTCAGCTCGAGCTCGAGCACGATTGATCAATTCAAATGAACATGTAACTCGGGCCGGCAAGTAGCTGCCCTCCCAGTCTACAAAAAATCAGATGGGCCGCGCCGCGACAGCCCAGTCCACAACCAACCACTCCAATTTCAACCCAACCCCTATTCATCCATCATCGCCACCATCAGCATCACCATTATAATAAACCCTAAAATCAGTCCTAAGACCCAAACAGGAAGGAATCCCTCTTTTATGACTTAACGCGGAAGCCTCGCCCCCTCATTGGACGACACAAAGCACACACACCGCGGGGGGCCCCGACCAACCCCCGCGCATTCGCCACCGCGCCCCACGCATCGACCGACACGTGTGCGTCCCGTCCTCCCCGGCTCCGACTTTTGTCCTCTCGCACGCTTTCTCCCCCGACAACCGCAACAACAAAAAATGCTTTCTTTTCCCCCCAGCCAAAAGAAGGCGCCAGAAAACAAAAGCAAGAGGGGCCCTGCCATTACCCCCTAAAAATCACGAAAAAGCATAAATCTCCGGCCCCACCACACGCACCACCCCCGACCTTCTTTAATTAAACAGATAGTAATGGAGATATTAAATTACCGACCCCCTATTTGCGCATTATCTCTCGATTTCTTTTCGGCTAAAGCTACACTACCAAATTACCGCTAGTGATTTTCGGTTTTCGAGCCATACCAGGTCGTGATATCTTAATAATTCTCAACTGGGTTCGACCGGAATTGATTAAAAGATTGATGGAAATCGACAAAAGATTTTTTTTTTTTTTTTTGGGGGGGGGGGGGGGATTAGAAACGGAGTGGGAATTGAAGCTCCGGGGGAGAGGCGAGGGGGATCTTACATTGACGGTCCGCTGCACCACCTTGGCCCTCTTCTTGGGTCTCTGAGGCAGCTTGGACCCCTTGAAGATGATGAAGTCCTCCTCCTTCTCCTTGTTCGTCAGGGCGATCACGAACTTGGGCGGCCAGACCGGGGGCGCCGCGTCCCCGCTCCCGGACGACGACCCGCCCCCGCCCTTCTTGCTGTCGTGCGCGGTCTCGGACGACGCGGCCGATTTGTTGTTGCTCTCATTATTGTGGTGGGGATTGTGGTGGTTGGGGTGGTGATGGTGGTGGTGGTGGTTGCTGTTGCTGTTTAGATGGTGATGGTGATTGTTGGTGGTGGTGGTGCTGCTGCTGTGGTGGTGGGGATGGGGGTGGTGGTGGTTGGTGCCCTTCTTGTCGTGCGCACCCCTGTCCGGCGAAGAGAAGCCCCTGAGACCGCCGTTGCTCTGCCCTCGCATCGCACTCGAATTCTCCGAGTTCCTGCAAAAACCAAACGGAAAACCCCACTTAAAGCCACACACAAGCATATCAATGACACCACACCCAAAACACTCGCACCAAAAAAGCCACCAGACCCAAGTCAAGAAAGGAAGAAAAATCTAAACCTCCCCAAAAAGAAAGCATTTTTCGATCTGGGTAAGTTTACCTAATTACCGAAATGACCTCGGGTCCGATCTTAGATCGGTGGCGGTGGTGGTGGTGGTGGTGGGTGGTGGAGGGGGACAGGCTCCCGAGAGGCTTTGCGTGAGAATCGGAGCAAGCGGGGAGCGTGGGGTGTGGGGTGTGGCGTGGGTTTTCGATTTTGGCCTTTAGTTGCAGAAGACTTGACTTTTCCGGAGGTGTGTTCGTTTGCTTTTTTCTGGAAAGAACTGTGGGAAACGTTCGGAATTCCTTTCTCTCTGGATTCCTGGGGAAAAGATATTTGGAGCTGTGGCGATTCTCTGTAGCTATCTATCTACTTGCACACATAATGCTTTGTTCTTCCCTTCTTATTTTCTCTTTCTCTCTCTTTTGGTTTTGGGCATATTTCGATATCAAGCGCTTTTCTCTCTTTTTTTTTTTTTCCTTCTCTTTCTTTCCGAGGGGGGTGTTGGGGAAGGGCTACGTGGAGGGGCATGTGAAGGTCGGGAAGGGGATAAAGTGGACCTGATCCCTAACCTCCGCTGGACTCATGATAACGTGGGGCGCTCGACACGTAGCCAGGAGAGAGCTGGAACCCCCCGATCTAGTGCGTCCAGAACCAGAGCGGGCATCGCTAATACCCTCCCGGGTTAAAAAAGAGCCCGCAGCCCATCTACAGAAAAGTCAAAAGAAGAAGCCGAAAAGATGAAATGGAGACTCTACCCATGCGAAAAGAATAGGGGATCAAATCGATATGAAGGTTGGCCTCTCCCCATCATCATCACCGCCACCATCATCGACGCCACCATGAAATAATTAGAGATCCATAAAGACGAAGAAACATCTTTTTCCAGCGCAAAACGCCTCACGAAGATGAGACCCATTTCGTGCACGAGACATTAAAGCTTTTTGTGAAGAGGGAAAAGTCTAAAAAAACGACATCTGCGTATGAGCCTCACGCCTCTCCATCATAACACCACCACAAGAAGGGTCAGGCCCAGTTTTGATCTCTTGAAATCCAGGACCACTTATACCCGCCGATTCCCTCTTTTAATCTCCAAATGCATCCCCATAAAATAAAATGAAAAGAAAAAAAAGAAAGGGGAAGACGCTAAACAAATCGAGATTCCCTAAAGATGCCTTGCTAAGAAAAGAAACCAAAATCATCAAAAGATCAAACGTTAGATCTGCGCACCACCAAACATGTCGGGGGTCCTAAACAGGACTAAAACTCATTCCACACCATACCCATATGCACATTTCACTACTTGCGCCTCCCGATTCGGCCTAATCACCAGAATCCACAACACCCCCTCCTCTTTGCTCGGTGGCCTATATAGATTCTCTCTCTCCCTCCCTCTCTCTCTCGAACAAAAAGACGTATGCCATGTAGGAAATGATGGATCATGTCGGGTCAGTCCGTAAACAGTAGAAGCCCATGTTAAACAACGCCCCGCACTCAAAATTATTTTTCTCCTTTTTTAACTCTTTGACAAAATGGGCGAAAAAGTAGGACAAGAAAACATGCCGCCTCTAAACCACCCAAAAGAAAAGAGAGACTCCAAAGATAGAATTAGATCTCAAAGATCCTTCTTGGCTTATCCTCGCCCACTCAAAGATTAGATAAAGAAAACTCTTAATAAGCCTCCGGATCGTACCCACTTCCCCCCACTACCGGTTAGTGCCGCCGTGTCCAACTTCAATTTCAACCCCCCCAAAAAAAGGGAGGAAAACGAAGGAGAGAGCCAAGCACAGCGCACCACGGCGTCGATCCATTATAGAAACACAGCACAGAGAAGGAGAGAGAGGCGGCGGCGGTACCTGAGAACGCGCTGAGGTGGCGGAAAAGGAGGAGAGGAGGGACGTTGACGTAGATTCAAGTACACATTCCCGTTCCCATGATTGCTGGCCGCCGGGTTGGCCGAGTCCTTATCGGCCCCCCTACCGACCCGCCGCTCCACCCGACCCTTGTGGGCTGCCGCCGCCGCGTCGTCCTTGGCCTGCACCTTCATGCACCGAGGCCGCTTCCGGGTCCCCCACTGCAGCACGAAGTCGGACGTCGTCGCCGCCGCCCCCGCCGTCTGCCTCGTGGCCTCCGAGGCCGATCTCTGCTGCAGGCCCCCGTCGGCGGCGGCAGCGGCCCTGCCGTTGGAAGTGGTGGAGATGCCATTATTGCTGGCCCTCTGCGCGTCCTTTTCCATCTTCCTTTCCGTATTTATCCCTGTCCATTCCCCCCCGAAAAAGTCTCAGCGGAAAATTCTTACAAAAACGAAAGAAGAAAAAATCGAAAAGGGACCGAAGAAATTCTCGTTAACTTAACTAAGGTTCAACTCCCTCCAAATGTCTTGTGTGACCACCAAAAAAAAAAAAAAGCTCAAAAAGATAAAATAGCTCTCGTCTGCAACTTATCCAGAACCAGAAAAATGAAAGATTTCACCCACCCCAGAAAAACAAGACAAAGGAAAGCAAAAAAGAAAAACACTCAAAAGACTCCAAAGATTGAAAGGCTTTGGCTCGCCCAAAACAGATGACGAAACGAGAGATCGGGTAATCATGAATCGAATAGAAAAAAAGTCCCAGAGCTCATCCAGAAGAAAACCATGAAATTCAAGAGCGAGCGAGCAATGGCGATGAGCAATAGAACTTCAATCGGAATCGCCCAAAACGATGGTAACAAAACCAGATGGCTTCGTATGTAGAGCCAAAAAAAAGAGGGGCGAGAGAGAGCAAGAAAATCTCTGACCAGCTCTGGTTAAATTCAAGAAAAAATGCAGGAAAAGAAGAAGCGGAGATCAAGGAGCGACCAAGATGGCTCATTTGTTCAAAGAGAAATCCACATAAGAAACAGCACCCTTCGATGGTAAAACTGCTCATTTGAGCCGAGATGTTCATCTGTTCAGAGCTCGGAATCAGAAGAAGAAGACGACGAATCTCTTTCAAAGGGGACAAAGGAGGGTCCGTGAAATTCAAACGTATTGAAGATCCACCAGCAGAACATCAAAGAGAGATGAGGCAGAAGACACCAGAGAGAGACAGAGAGGAAACAGACCCGGAAAAACTCGATTCAAAAACAAGAAAGTGCTCAGAAGCAACTAAGTAATTCAAAAAAATTCCAATCTCTGAAATGGCACGTCGCCGAAAGATTTCGTGCAAAATCAGCTCTTTCTCAAGAGCAAATGCACATCCGAGCTCAACGGCCACCGAAAAAGGAGGAAAGACACGGACGATGGAGGAATCCCGATGAAGACTGTCGCATTACCAGGAAAGTCCACAACTTCGAAGCTGATTAGCCTTCGCTCCGTCGACCCGCCTCCGATTCGAATCCGGTAGCTCCGATTCGGCCACAGGACTGCAGATTACAACGAAGAGAGACGCGAATTAGAGTTCTTCGCGAATCGAAGCCCGAAAAGAACCCACTGGAAAACAGAACAGAGCACAGAACTCACCTTCGTCTGCTCCGATTCGATAGTCCTTAACGGGCTTTTTCCGGCCGCGAAACCGGAGAGAACCAAATCCCCAGCTACCTCCCCCCGATTTCAGCTCCGGATTAGACAAATTTCCTCAATTGATTATCGTTATCGCACCGTTTATTAGTTAGATTCACGAATTACAGGCGTATCCGATTGTCCAAAAAAGCATGCTTCCGCGTAACTGGAAATCGCGGCCTAGCCACAGGGATTCGTCCAAATCACGACATTCCAGAGACGAAATCGCCGACTCTCATGAACGGTTCCGGTTCGCCGATTCCGGAAGCAGCTGATCTGCGCGCCGAGGGAAGAACAGCCTCTCCCGCGTCGGCCGATCGGGATGAGCTCGCTCCCGTAATCTCTACGGGAAACCGCTCGAGGACCCCGGAAATGCACCTGCGACGCGAAGAGAGAATCAGAACACGAGCCGGTCGAAATCAAGAAAGCCGCAAAAAGAAACCAAAGCGAGAAAGCGCGCTCGGGGAGAGATCGAATCGCGTCCGTCTCCGGAAGCGAAAGAACCTCACCTGACTCCGGCCGGCGAAAACCGCCGCCGGGCCGCTCCGCAAATCGTCTCGGCGAAACGGAAAGCTCGGGACTGAGTCTCCGACTCGCTCTCCCGGAACGCTCCCTCCTCCGACGACGACGACGAGCGCGATGTCTGCAACTGCGCGAAACGAACCGAGTCAGAACCATTCTCGCCGAGAGTCGCGAGAAGAGAAAAATCCACACACACACACACACACACACACACACCCAGTCACCGGAATCCGGCCACGAACCTCTCTCTCCGCACTCCCCGTCCGGCCCGATTCAGATCCTCGACATTCCCTCCGGCGAACCCACCCTCCGCGCCTCCTCAGTTTCTCGGGAAACAGCGAGAAAACGAGAGAAAATTCGCAGAGAAAATACACTCTCTCTCTCTCTCTCTTCTCTCTCTCTCCTTCCTTCTCTCTCTTTCTCGCTTTGTGCCGCGCCGTTGTAAAACGCGAGTTTTATACCCGCAAGGCGCCCCCGACGGCATCAACCGTTCGCGCCGATGGGATCCTGGCCGTCGGTTCCGCATCGGACGGCCGAGATCTGTTTCCGCGCCCTCGCCACCCTCGTCCGGCCCGTTTCCGCGGGTCCTCTCTTTCTCTATCTCTTCTTTTCATAAATTTTCATTTTGGCCCCTTGCTGGCCACTCGGGTAACGGCGTTTGGCGGAGCTTGACGGAATCTTCGCCCGACGCCGTTATGACGTTCGGACGGGGT
Organism: Eucalyptus leucophloia subsp. euroa; assembly: GCA_017140325.1. Taxonomy (NCBI): domain Eukaryota; kingdom Viridiplantae; phylum Streptophyta; class Magnoliopsida; order Myrtales; family Myrtaceae; genus Eucalyptus; species Eucalyptus leucophloia. The sequence continues at coordinate 50,278,340 of CM029470.1, forward strand.
TTTTTTAAATTTTTTTTATAAATCCGGGTCGGTCCATCATTGTTGCTGCTCTTGTATGAAAATCCCAACCATGCATTTTTTTTATTTTTTTTTGAAATTTTTTGCGAGGCGTGTCGAGAAAAGATTTATTATTTAATCTTAAACTTGTGTCGTTTTCGAATTCATTTTGATTTCTTTCGTCCGAGTGTTTCGTTTATTATGAAGATCCCAACCATGCAATTTTTTTCCGAAATTTTTGCTAGGCATGTTGAAAAAGATTTATTATTTTATCTTGAACTTGTGTCATTTTTGAATTCATTTCGATTTCTTTCATCCAATTGTTTCATATATTATGAAAATCCAACCATTCAATTTTTCCCAAAATTTCCGCTAAGCATGTCGAAAAAAGATTTGTTTTTTATCTTAAATTTGTGTTATGTTTGAATTCATTTTGATTTATCTCATCCACCCAATCACTTCATTTATTTCAAAAGTTACCACTATCATTGAGGAGTCTCAAACAAGTGTTATCACAAAATGGATCGAACAATCGAATTTAAGAACTTTTTGTTGGTAGTCAGTCTTTAATTAAGAAAACCATAAAAATACACTCAATGCACCGAATCGTCCTGGAATTAACGAGCTAACGATGACATTGTTAACAAGAGAATTGCTTGCTCAAACTTGATGACATGAAAAAAAGAAAAAAAGAAGAAGAAGAAAAAAGTGAAACATAATTAAGTACAACCTAGAACAATCTATCGTGACAAAATGTTTTGTTTCATAAGTTCATTAGCATTGTGATTACTTCTACTCATAGTATGTAACATTGCCAACTTTTCAGTAACGAACAAAAACACACAATAAACAAAATAATTGCAAATAAGGCGTTCTTTCTTTTTCTCTAAACACTTGGCACGATATTTATGGTTCGCCCTCTACTTTTGAGGAAGGGAATCTAAGAAAATTTCGATGGATTTGGCTAATTATGATCAATTCTACTCGAAAGGAGAGATAGTGGAACAGGCCATTTTCTCCCTTGTGGACCAATCCTTTTTTTAGCCCTTGGGAACGCTTTTTAGGAAAATGGCGATTAAACGGGCCGATCACATTTTTCTGTTGAATTAAAAGACTCCTGACAAAAGATCTTTTATTTATTTATTTATTTATTGTGAAATTATGATCATTGAAAATTATTGAAGAATAGGAGACGTGACCCCGTCATTAATCAAATGATTGACCCAAAGATCAAATTGGGATCGCAACTAGGGGCTACGCCGGTCGATTAAGTTTTGGATTTATGAATTTTCTTTTTCTTTTTTCTTTAAAGACGGGAGGGAGGGGGGGGGATTATTATTATAGCCGAGGGTGCACGAATTTCCGTGCACTCTCCGTCGATCAGATCTCGCTGCTGCATAGCGTGCATACGAAGGGGGTGACTTCTCCTGCGTGTATATGCTCAGACGCGAACGACCGTGCGAGCGGCTCTTCCGGAGCCGTTGGATCCAAAGTGTGGCCAAGTGAGATCGACGGTTCGGAGGCGAGGAGGAGCTGTCCCCTGGCTGCCTGACTTTGGCTGATGGGTGATCAGCCTTCAGCAAAATTTAAATAAACGCCTAAATCAGGGGAAAAAAAAGCATGATATCTTCGAGCTATGAATTATTTTTTCATATTATGTGTAATTAACGTATTAAAAATTAAAATTATTTCTTCATTCGATATAATTAATTAGTATTTAAGTCGATCGTTAATAAGTCGGAAATGTCAAATCCCTCTATCGTGATGCAAAATTCCTTGAAAGGGTAGGATGCTTGTAAGCTACATCAAGCTCTCGAGCCATTCGAGGGCTAAATTTAAGTTAGGGCGTTTGTCCTTTCCTAAGAAACTTTCCAAATTTCCGGAACGTGGATGGCAATATTTTATACTATTATAGTAGGTTTCAACCTTTGACTAGTAATCCAATCATGCATATTTCTATGCAGAAAATGCACAGCAGACATCCGATGATGCAATCATAGTGACTCCTTATATCCTTTGAGGTATATTGAATAAAAAACAACCAATCACGTTCATTTTACGTAACACATCAACTATATCTAATTTTAATTGCATCTATCAATAGACATCGTTCCATTTTGATTACCCTTTCCATGTTTTTTTTTCTCTATTGCAGCTAAAATCAAATCTAAAGGCGCTCTCAAGAAAACACCCGCGACACAAGTTACACAATAAGACACCACCGGAGGCATAAAAGGTAAAAAATTTGACCCATAGGAGTCGGTCAATGCTTCTCATTTCCATCACAGAATCAATAGATTTCCAACTATTTCCAAAGGACGACATCCCTTTTATGGAAAGAGGGATTATAATGCTTGCACGCCCGTATGGTTGAGAGACCATGACCACCTTTCTCGAAGGTCTCTTAACAAACCCTTCGAGAGAAATTAAGCAATTACCGCTCTAACCGATTTCCCTATAACACCATAAAGAAAGCGGATTGTTAAAGTTATCGCTTCCCACCCTTTTTAAAGCAACAGGCGAACAAGATCAAATCCCGGGCTGTCCTCACGCGCGCATGTACTTTTCCCCCCGAGCCAGGACAATTTCGCATCGTCCGTCGGCGGTGTTCACGACCATGTACATCTTCCGACGTCCGGACAAACACCTCTTCTGACACAATAAATGCGACATTTGAAAGAAAGAAAAACACCGCTCGCCCAGCAAGGCGAAAACCCCATCCGTCCGCGAGGGGAAAAGAGTGAGATGATTCTGGAGGGAAGAGGAGGGAATCGAGCTTGTGCGTGGCTCCGGGTTTCCGCCCTATCAAACCACAAAAGGACTGGGACGCGAATCCCATGTGGTTGCAGCATCTTTGCCAGGATGACAGGCTCCCGCAAATCCATGGAATCGTCAGGCCCGAGCGTTGACTAAGCGAAAGCCGAAAGGGTCGTGGCCTCGTCTCGCAGGACAATCTCGCTAGAATCGGGCTGGAGGATTTTGACTGCAAGCGTTCGACCCACATGCAGCATCAATTATTTGGCAAAATGCATCGAGCTTCCTTCCCTGTTCGGGCAGTACTTCAGATCGCACAAAACGGGCACGGGACGATGACGAGCGACCCCATTCGAGATAATACGGAAGGAATATAGATCTGTAGCGGATCTATAAGAATGGCGAAGCGGGGACCCTCCGTTTGGAATGATTCCCCCTACTGAGAGCTCCAGGGAGCAGGATGGAATGTGAGCGCAAGCCTGATGCCTCGGTCATTTGGTCGGGTCTGGACTCCTGCGTTGCTTTGCAAAGGGGAGCGCATGTGTTTCATCCCATATTGGGAGAGGATCCGCAATTCTCGAATGCTCTCATCTGCAGTAAGCATGGGCATCGATCGCAGCTGTCGAGACTGGAGAGAATGCTTGATCATTGCGTCGAAAGATCCCCTTCCCCCATGGTGTAAGATTCAAGATCGATGATATAAAGAAAAAATTAAATTGAGTTTGTAAGCAAATCTCAGCATCACGGAAATATATCAAACATCTGTTGGTTGAGTGGTCATAAGGTGATAATTACCAGGCTTTTCAGGCCAAGAGGTTGTCCCGCAGATCAAACGGCATCCGGCACCTCTGGACCCTTTTAGTTCCAAACAAGAGCTTTTTAATGAGTGTCACACTGTGACCTCTATACATCCCATCTGACATTGCCTCAAAAAATTGCTTCTGTGCATCGAGTTTCTGAGAAGGGCCTCAGGAGCTTAACGGAACTGAAACAGAGGTGGATGCAAAATCAGATTTGGTTACAAAAGGCTTATACATACAACCGTCACGTGAGGGCAATTGACAATACCGAATTTTTATTTATTTATTTTGTGAAGAGAAGAATGAGAAGATGAGTTGAAAGGAAGAGACAATTTTTCACTTACTTTTATGTCAAAGGTCAAAAGCTTATGGCTGAACAGTTTGGCTTTTCTAGTCAAGGAAGTCCTTTTAATTTGTCCCAACACTTTCACCAAAGTAATCAGGGTTCCATCGACAGACTTACGGTTCTACAGTTTCTTCAAAATACTACTGTAATCCCTTTTAGTAGCTCGTCCTTCAATTGATCCCGTGATTCTCATTAGGGAAACTACCCAAGAGAGGTAGCAATTGACCAGACAGCTGCATGTGACTACACCATCGAGAAGTCTATCCTTAAAACATTTAGCATGTGGCGGTGCTATGACTAACATTTAAAGCGTGCAGTCCCAAACATGACGAAGGGAGAGAGAAATGTCGTCCTAGAAAATGGAGCAGATCGGCATCCCACTAGTTAACAGCTTTCCGACGAGGCCTTAGGGAGTCGTCGTCCGCAAAAAAGAGTTATCATTTGCAGGATTTGCGCCCATGTACAGGAAGAGATCTTCCCTACGTAGCCCTATATCACCATATTGCATCGACGGGGGAACCGTAAGCAGAGTTGTCATCAGCTGTCCTCTTTTTCACCTGCATATGCCAGCACAAAGAAATATCATAAGGACGAGAAGAAGAAGCACATGGAGAAAGTGAAGAGCATCTTAAGCAGTCCAGGCAACAGTAAGAAGTAACTTCTTCCATGTGCTTGCACTGTATGAAAACCAAGAAATGTACTACAAAATTTACTCCCTTGCTGAAAAGACACTGGGAAGCTCATTTGCGTGATGGAAGCAAATCTTCTAAAAAATGAGAGGTAGAATAAACATTACTTTCTTCCCAATTGCTCAATATAATGACAGTAGCAATGTCCTTACTAGTTGGTATTGCTGCTGCAGAGATTCGGTGCGCTAGGATACTCCAATGAGGGAGAAAGTGCCCCTTAGAATTTATGTGGATTTTAACTCTTCCACATTTCGGAGCAGGGGAGGACTATGATTATAATGGACTATAATGAGGAGGACGACAGACCCACTCACGATCTACTAAGAAGGAAAGTCGCTTGATTGGTTCAAATCCAATTCGTGAGACCAGAAGAAAGGTCAGTGTAAAGAAGCTTGGTCAGTGATAGTCTTCCCCAGACGTATGCACCTCGCTGTTCACAAAGACAAACAAAATGAATTATGATTGGCCTTACAGTTGTGAAACATAAGCTTTGATTTCTCAAGAGCCAATCAAAACGTATTAACCTGATCCAACCATTACAAGGGAATAGAGGCTTATAAACTAGTGCAAGAACACCGGGAATCACAGAGCATGAATTTCATATGCATAAACAGAGTTGCAATATAAGAAATGTTCTGTCAAGTTCCATCTGATGCTATGGAAGTCATGTCCTTCCTCCTTTCTCCTTTTCTTGTTTTCAGCTATCTAAATTTGCAAATATCGGATCTTCAAGATTCTTATTCTTAATTGCCGGCAGATCAGCAATCTGCAATGGAAATGCTTTTTGATGCAAGTACACAGTGAGTTCATGCTCAGAAAAGAGAAAAGCTACCTCGAAGTCCATATAAGCTAAAAAATTTCAATAATAAATTATGCAGTACTTATTAAGAAACTAGATTAGTAGGTAACTATACACTCATGGAAAGAACATACCAATCAGCAAGCCCCAAAAAGCTAACACGGGGAAAAAAACCAACTATTTAGATAAGAACACACAGGCTTAAAAGGTAAACAATAGATGAGTCCATAAAAAACCAGGGAAACGAATATTCAAAGGATTACTTATATCTTCGCCAAAAGCCCAACATTAGAAAATGTACGAAGATCTTAATAGCATATAATTAACAACTACCATACGTATTTATTATCAAGCATCAAGTCAAGGAAATTGTGCATACTTGACTGCCTCTTTAACCAATGAACTGCTGTTGTCTACATTTTCAAAATTAGATACAAGGAGAATGTGCTAATTAAAAATATCTCTGATTATTCTTTTGAATTTCACAATTAAACAATGACAATTGAACCCTATCATGGCTTTTCATTTCGATTCCTTTATTCTTGATTTGCAAGACAAACATTCCAAAGTCAGATCATTCGATAAAATTTAAACAACTGGGAATACATGCATCGTTGTCATACACATTGCTACAATTCAACTAATGTACTAAGGATTGCCCATGATACACCACAAGATAAATTATCAATCCCAAATTGGAGAAAAAGTCTCTATCGAAATGGTGACTCCTAATCTAAAAATAGTCAAAATGGTATGTGTTTCTCAACTAAAGTTATGAATGACAAAATAACGATTTGAGATTACTTGTCTTCCATCAAGGGAACACTGTACAAGTCACGTCACCAAGACATGTCTCATATTCTACTGGAGGGCTATAACACTCTCCCAGGGGAGGACAATTGGTGCCTTAAATGCTCTCTTCTGCATTAGTTGCTGTTGTTGCATATATGTTCAAACCTTCTGGAAGAAGGCCCTCAACAATATTTCCCGATTCACAAGTTTCAAGGTAAAATACCAGTGTTTATAGCACAAAGGGAACAAAATGAAAAGTTTCTGACGACGTCATGTATGAAGGAAAAGGAAACTACTTTAGTGAATTTAAATTACCAAGCTTTCATAGGTCCCATACGCGTGCTTCTTTTTGAAGACATCATCAACAAATAGGAGAGGCTAGTGGGCATTCCTGTTAAACATTAATCTCAACCACGAAATTCTAATATGAACACAATTATATAAATCAATTCTAAATTGGGGAAGGGGTGCAAATGAGATATGGAGCCCAGTCCAACTTCTATGACTTTAGTACAAAGATTTCAGTTTGGCTCAACATGTGCCATATAAGCACATGAAAGACATTCTACAACAAGTCATCTTGGGGAACTATTGAGTACAAGCCAAGCACACTAGGGCCACCATGACTAGTAGACTACATGAAGATGGTAACATCGGGACCGCTATCCACAACCTTCCCATCGCCTACTGTGAGAGTAGTCACGTTTCCAAGGGCGACAGAGAAAAAGTTATTAACGTCAACATCCTCTCCAGTGTAATCCTGCCACCAGAAAAAGTAACTAGTTACCTAAACATTTTGAAAACAAACCTTTGACAAATCTAGAGAAAACTTTTCATCCTAAACTAGTGATTAAGAATTTGAAAACAGACCTTTGGAACTCCATAAACATCATCTCCATCTGGATTGTTAATAATAATTCTAGGCCTAGGGTTCTCTTCGTTTGTACGCAACGTCGTCATACATAAAAACAACAATATTTTAGTCATTTCGCTCTCCTTTCTTTAAGAGCCAATATGCACAGCAAACATTGGCCTGAAAGGAAAATGCACGAGGAGTGCATATTATCAACAACTTAAAAAAAAAAAAAAAAAAGAAGGACAAATGAAACAAGCAAAGGCAGAAAGGAATCCAAATTTATTTCTGATGACATAAAAAAAAAAAAAAGCTGTTGCCTAGAAGGTAAAGCACTCTGTTCCTTTTTCTATTGCTGAAGCAATTTTAATTTGAGGGCACGTGAATATGAAGGTCCTAGCACAAGAAGAAATGAAATGTAAAAGTACGGATAAAAATTGATAATGAAGGTGGGCCTCTCACCATCATTATCATTGACACCATCATGAAATAATTAGATCTCTTCTGATAAAGTCCCTCCAAACAAACATTAAAAAAAAAAAAAATTTCCAGCCACAAGATCAGGCCCATTTTTATCTTGAAATCCACGACCACTTATAACCGCTGATCCCCTCTTCTCTCTCCAAATGCATCCCCTTAAACAAAGAAAAGAAAAGAAAAGAAAAGAAAGAAAAAGAAATGGAAAAAAGGAGGGGGAAGACGCTAAGCAAATCAGGATTCCATAAAGATTTCGTGGTAAGAAAAGTAAACAAAATCATCAGAAGATCAAAGGTTAGATCTGCACACCACCAAACATGTCGGGGTCTCAAACGAAGACTAAAACGCTAGTACACACTATACCCATGTGCACATTTCAACCACTCGTGCTTCCCGATTTGGCCTATTTATGAGGATCTACAAGTTACAACACGTTCTTGCTCGGTGGCCTATATAGATTCTCTCTCTGTCTCGATCTCTCGAACAGAAAACGTAATGTCATGGAGGTAGCGATGGATGATGTTAGGTCAGTCCGTAAACAGTAAAACCGCATGTTAAACGACACAACGCCTCCATTTTTACTTTTTTTTTTTTTTTTTGGCACTTTGACAAAATGGACAAAGAGAGAGACAAGAAAACATGCCTTCTAACTACCGCAAAGGAGCCTCTAAAAGATGGAATTAGGTCTCAGAGATCCTTTCTTGGCTCATCCTCGCCCACTCGAAGATACAAAAAACTCTCATCCTCCGGATCGTACCCACTTCCCGCCACTACTAAGTGGTGCCGCCATGTCCACCTCCACCCCTCGAAAAAAAGGAAAAAAAAAGAACAAAGCCCAGTGCACCACAGCTTCGATCCATTATAGAAACACAGCACAAACACAGAGAGAGAGAGAGAGAGAGGGAGAGAGAGGGTGGCGGGAACGATTAAACAGCCACGAACATCAATCGACAGAGATCGGGTAATCATTAATCGACAGAGAAAAGTCCCAGAGCTCATCTAGAAGAAAACCAAGAAATCCAAGAGCGAGCGAGGGAGCGATGATTATGGTTTGGAAACTTCAATCGGGAATCGTCCAAAACAGTGGTAACGAAACCAAAATGGCTTTGACCTATGGAGGAAGGGAAAAAAGAAGAGGAGAGAGAAAGAGAACGAGGAAATCTCTGGCCAGCTCTGGTTAGATTTCAAGAAACATGCAGAAGAAGAAGAAGAAGAGGAGGAGCTCAAGGCGCCGCGACCAACATGGCTCGTTTTTCCAAAGAGGAATCCACATGAACAGCACCCTTACTGTTCATCTGCTCAGAGCTCGAAATCAAAAGTAAGAAGAATCTCTTTCAAAGCCATCAAGGGGGGGTTCGTGAATTCAAACGCGTTGAACATCCAGAGAGGGGTGAGGCGCAGAAAGAGACCAGGAAAAACTCGATTCAAAAACAAGAAAGTTCTCTGTAGCAACGAGGCGAATTCCAGAAAACTCCCGTCTCTGAAATGGAAAGTCGCCAAAATATTTCGTGTAAATGAACTCTCTTTCTCGAGAGCAAACGCACGTCCATGCTCCACGACCTACTGAGAAAGGAGGAAAGACATCGACCGGCGAAGGAATTCTGATCAAGATTGTCGCATTACACGAAAAGTGTTGACATTACTGGAATTAATGACTCAACATAAGTTCACATGTTTCTTCTTCAACCTTCGACGTTCATGGATGATTTAATGGATGTGTTCCTTAGCCCTCGCGCATCAGTCCTTGAACAGTTTTCTGGACGAATTAATTAATATATTAATGGACGTATTTCTTCAATCCCGATGCAACAAGCATTTATATATGAATTAATAGATGGACGGGACGAATTCCTTGACCCTTGTGCAGTAGATTTTAGACGTATTAATGACGGATCTTCTAGAGTCTCCGCAATAAAAATGATTGTCTTCCAATTCTTTTTTAATTCGCGCAAGATATTATCAACTATTAGAATTCCTCTTTGAAAAAACACTCCTACAAGTGTGTCGATTTCTAAAAGTGTTCAATAAAGTTCTGTTTGTATGGTGTTAATATAAGCGGGTTCGAAGTGCTGCATCTTGGGAGGCATGTTTTGTGAAACTGCTTAACATTATTGGTAAGAACTAATCGCCTTAAGGAAATTCCATTAGCCGTATCTCACCTTGTATCAAACAACTTTGTATTTGGATTGTGATTTAACATCTTTATATATAAAGATTAATACAAACATTAGCTTGATCATTATTATATTATTGTTATCATTTTTCAAATTTATTTTTTTGGTTCCAACAAATAGAGTTATGTACTTTTTATATGTGAATATTATTTTTTTTATTCTAATACGTAAAATTAATTTTTCAACAATCTTAAGGCAATTGGTCACGTATTTTCTTACTATTTGTTGTGTCTATTAGAAAATCAAGATGGCTAATAACAATCAAGTACCAAATGATGTATGGAACATTTTTGAAGACGTTCCTATGATTGTTTCGATCACTACTAGTGGAGAGATTCATACCTCGAGGCTTGGTGTTGTGGCAGCAAATGTTGCAGGCCTTTGGGTCGAGACCATACATGGTGGTGCTGGCACAAGTCACTTGAGTGACATACTTGGGACTATCTTTCAAAACATTACATGCCAAATGGCATATGGTCTAATATTTGGAGAGATGGTTCAACAAGCTTTGCCTAGTTGGATGTTATCACATCCAATAACACCAAATTAGAAACCAAAAAACTTTACCCGTGTGGGCTTTAAGCAATGGCTGTAGAAGATGTTCTTCTATTTGATCACGTTAAATTTCAAGTACTCATCAAATGTATGTCCGATAATTAGTCCATATGAGCAAGATGTCACTACCCTTGGGGCATTGGAGGCTTGGAAGCACGGGAACTTCCCATGCCAAAATTATATCCTTAATTGTTAAGTAAATTCTCTTTATAATGTTTATTATAACATTTGAATTGCTAAACAATTATGGGAGTCCATAGAAAAGTAATATAAAACTGAGGACATAGGCACCAAGAAATTCATAGTTACCAAATTCTTGGATTTCAAAATGGTTGATTTTAAATCTATTATGAATCAGGTTCATGAATTGTAAATAATTTAAATAACATCTTCATTGAGGAAATGTTACTTAGTGAGTCATTCCAAGTGGTGGCTATTATTGAGAAGCTACCTTCGGACTAGTTAGACTTCGAAAATTATTTGAAGCACAAACGGAAAGAGATGAGCCTTGAAGCTCTCATTCTACGTCTTAGAATTGAAGAGGACAACAAAAGGAATGCAAACCCTCCTATTGAATCAAAGGCCAACATTATTGAGTCATCAAATTCTAAACAAAATATGAAGAGGAATAAATGTTTTCAAGGAAATGACAAGTAGAAGGAACAATGCATAAAATTCCAAGGGGCGTGTTTATTTGCAATAAGTTTGGTCATCGCGCTAAGGATTGCAAGAAGCGCCTAAACAAAGGCAAGGATGGTGGTGGAGTAAAGTAGCCAAATCTGACAGAGTATGAAGAAAATGAGAAACTGACTATTATGGTGGTGTCTAAGGTATCATTAGTGTCGAACAATGCCAATTGGTAGTCAGACACAAATGCCATAATTACATTGTGTGGATAAACACACGTTCTCCTTTTACGAGAAGGCTGAAGAAGAAGAAAAGCTCTACATGGCTAACTCTATATTAGTAAAGATTGTCGGGAAAAGAAAAGTGATTTTGAAGTTCACCTCTAGCAAATTATTCTGTTAAATGTGCTCCATGTATCGGAAATTCAGAAGAATCTCATTTTTAGCTCCATACTACTCAAGAAGGGTTTCAAAATTGTTTTTGAATATGATAAGTTTATAACTTCTAAAGGAGAGATATACATGAGGAAATTGTACTTCTATAATGATCTGTTAAAAGCCAATGTGGCTGTCATTGATTTAAACTCAAAATTCTTGTATCCAAAGATTATTAATAAATAAAAGTCATTAGTTTATACTATTATGTCTCTTTTTTTATGGCATGGTAGATTAGGACATGTAAACTACAGTACAATGAAAAATGATAGCAAACTTATGGCTAATTTTGACTTGGATGCCCATTACAAGTGTGAAACTTGTGTTGAAACTAAGTTAGCTAAGAAGCCTTTCAAATTGATTGAAAGAACAAGTGAACCTCTACCACTAATTCATAATGATTTATGTGATTTAAAGTTTATAGAAAGTAGATAAGGAAATAAGTACATCATCACCTTTGTAGATGATTATACTCAATTTTGCTATGTTTATTTGTTAAATAGCAAAGGTGAGGCTATGAGCATAGTTATTAAGTACAAAAATGAGGTCAAGAATCAACTTAATAAACGAATCAAAGTGCATAGGTTTGATAGAGGAAGAGAATACAATTCTACTAGTTTTAGGAAGTTTTGTGCTAGTTTGGGGTAACTCTCCAAACAACTACACTTATACTCCATAGCAAAATGGAATTGTTGAACAAAAAAATAGAACTTTAAAGGAAATGGCTAATGCTATGCTCTTAAGTTTGGATTTACCTCAAAACTTGTGGGGGGTAGTTCTAATTACAAACTATATTCTTAATAAAATACCCCATAAAGAGACGGGTAAAGCTCGATATGAGTTTTCAATGGAAGATTGTCGTCCTATAATTTTTTGAAAGTGTGAGGGTGCCTAGCTAAGATAGCAATTTCTCCTCATAAATAAACTTGGTTGAGACCTAAAACGGTGGATTGCATATTCATCGATTATGCTCAAAGTAGTAGTGCATACAAATTTTTGGTTCACATATTTGATAATGCGGAAATCCATGTCAATACTATCTTAGAATCGGGGGATGTTGAATTCTTTGAGGATATATATCCTGCAAAAATAAATCAAGGTGAATTATCTCAGAAAAGATTTAGAAAATTAGAATTTGAAAATGATGAATTTCAGGCCAAAGAAGTTGAACTTCATAGAAGCAAGAGGTCACGAATTGAAAAATCTTTCAAACTTGACTTTCTCACATACATGTAAGAAGGTGAGCCTCAAACTTTTCAAGAGGTAATGTCAACTCCAAATGCTCCTTACTTGGAAATAAACTATTGATAATGAAATTGATTCTATCCTAAGTAACTATACTTGGAAATTGGTTGATCAGAAAATAAACCAATTGGATGTAAATCGACATTCAAAAAGAAGTGTAGAGCTGATGGTTCCATAGATATGTATAAAACACGACTTGTAGCCAAAGGGTTTAGACAAAGAGAGAATTTAGATTACTTTGCTACCTATTCACGAGTAACAAGAATAACATTAGGTAGGATGTTAATTGCTATAGCTTCACCATACAATTTGTAAGTACATCAAATGGATGTGAAAACTAAATTTTTGAATGGTGATCTCGATGAGGAGATTTACATAAAACAACTTGAAGAATTCAAGGTCAAAGGACTATAACACAAAGTGTGCAGACTTGTTAAATCATTATATGGACTTAAACAAACTCCTAAACAATGACATGAGAAGTTTGATTGTGTGATGATCTAATGTGGGTATAAAATCAATGAGTATGACAAATATGTGTACACTAAATACATATTAATTGGATGTATCCTCATTTTTCTATATGTTGATGATTTGCCAATTCTTGGAGATAATATTAAGGTTATCAAAAACACCGAAATGTTCTCAAGAAAGACTTTGAGATGAAAGACATAGGTATTGCGGATGTTATACTTGGCATCAAAATTTAAAGAAATTCTAATAATCTAAGTTTAACACAATCTCATTACATTAAAAATGTAATTGAGAGGTTTAAAGGGTTTGGCATTAAAGATGTGTGATAATCTCTGTCTTCCACATCTAACTTTATGAAAGAATACTGGAGATAGTATAACATAGCTAGAGTACTCTCAAGTAATTAGTAGCATCATGTACATCATGAACTAGAAAACTAAGTAGATACACTGGTAATCCTGGTCACTAGCATTGAAATGCTCTATTGAGAATGTTAGGTTATCTAAAAAGAATCAAACACTATATTTTGCAATATGGGAAATGTCGTGCTATTTTGGAAGACTATTGAAATGCTAACTAGATTTTAGATCCTGATGAATTGAAATCAACTAACAAATATGTGTTCACACTATGAGGTGCAGCGGTATCTTGGAAATCTTCAAAGCAAACTTTAATAACACGTTCCATGATGGAATCGGAGTTTGTTGCTTTGGATAAAGCTACTGAAAAAGCATAGGGGCTTCGACAATTTTAGAGGATGTCCATTGTGGCCAAAACCCGTGGTTACAGTATGCATTTACCATGACAATCGAGCAGCGACTACAAGGGCACATAATGTAATATATAACCTTAAGTCTAGACACATTCATCGCAGATATAATACCATAAGACAAGTTGCTCTCGAATAGAATGATTTCTTTAGACTTTGTAAAGTCAAAAGAAAATATTGCAGATTCGCTGACAAAAGGTCTATCGAAAGAGCAAGTAAATTGCACATCGAGGGGAATGGGGTAAAAGCCTTAATTAAATAAAGAGATTTCAAGGTGGAAACCTCATTTAGCAATTGAAGTTCCCATGGACTAGGTTCAATAGGACAACGCAAATTGTGGATACTCTAGTGTGAACTTTGTTCCCCACTCATATGATGCAAGTGATTCCTATAGCATTTTAAGGGCATGCTATGCGTTTAATGATTCATATAACTTAGATTTCAAAATTCTAGTAAGATAAGATAGGATACCTTTGGTAGGAATGCCCCTATATGTGTGAAGCTAGCCAACTCCATGAAAATCTTTAAACGCTAGATTTTTTAAAACACACGTAAATCTCAAGAGGTTCGAGGCTGAAATAATGAACAAAACGGAGAACCAATCTTAACTTTGCAATACTTTGTGTGAGGTTTATTGTTTGGGCTTATATCAACAACTGACAATTCAAGGCTTAGTCCATTGATTAGTTAAGTTAATCCAATAGGCTTTCACTAAAGACGGTTTAAAGTGAAAGCAAAGTGAAAGCTACCTATCTTTATGCAATTTATCTCCATAGGCACACTTGGACTTCTGCGAGTCAAAATAAAAATATTTTGTTGAGCCATTAATGTGGGGGATTGTTGAAATTAATGATATTAATGGCTCACCATAAGTTCACACATTTCTTCTTCAACCTTCGTTAATGGATGAGTTAATGGAAGCGTTCCTTCCTCCAGCCCTCCCTCCCTCGTGCATAGTCTTGGAACAATTTTATGGATGAATTAATTTATGCGTTAATGAAGGCATTTCTTAGATGCATCAGGTTTTGCAATAGTTTTGTGATGCATTTATAAACGAATTAATGGATGGACACGTTAAAGGATGAATTCCTTGATTTTTGTGTAGTAGATTTTACTTGCATTAAGGGATGTGTTAATGACGGATCTTCTAGATTCTCTCCGCGACAATTCTTAGAGAATCCTTATGAAAATGATTATCTTCTAAGGGTCTGTTTGTTTCGCGGAAAATGGACAATTTTCGGAAAATATTTTTCAAAAGTCATTTTCCAGGAAAATGACAATATTTTTTGGTGTTTGACTAAAACCTGAAAATGTTTTGGAAAATTTTTTCCGGTGTTCGGTAAGGAAAATATTTTCCGCTCCCTAGATTGGCGAGTGTGAGCGTCAAGCTCGAGGCTTGCTAGATCGACGAGCGCAAGTTTAAGATCGATGAGCTTGAGGTTCACCTAATTCGACAACTAGCAAGAAAGAAGAAGTTGGGAAACAAAGAAAAGAAAAAAAAAGGAAATTAAAAATAATTTAAATTAAAAAATAATTCGAATAAAAAAAGAAAAGAAGAAGAAGAAAGGGGAGAAAGAAGTGAGAATTTGTAGAAGTGTGAGATAAGAGAGATCAAGTGAGAAAAATTTTTGCCACTTTTCAAAAGTGAAAAACATTTTCGCCTACTTTAGAAGACATTTTTTTTCCTTTGATGGAAAACATTTTCCCCAAGGAATTCATTTTTCATGAAACGAATGCGCGAAAATCCAGAAAATGTTTTCCTGGAAATTATTTTCCGTGAAACGAATGGAGCTTAAGTCTTCTTTAATTTGTGGCAAATAGAGTCATTCAAATATTAGAATTCCTCTTTGGAAAAACACTTATTCAAGAGTGCCGGTTTCTAGAAGTGTTCGACAAAGTTCTATTTGTATAGTGTTAATACAAATGGGTTCGAGATGCTATATCTTGGGAAGCATAGTTTGTGAAGCTGCTTAACACCGTTGGCATTCAGTTAGTCATATCTCATCTCCTATTGAATTTCCTATAAATTTTATTACAATCAAACAATTTTGTATTTGGGTTGTGATTTAGCATCTTTATATGTAAAGATTTATACAAATATTGACTTGACCATTATTATATTATTGTTATCATTTTTTCAGATTTATTTTTTTGGTTCCAACAAACAGAGTTATGTATTTTATTTGTACGTGATTTTTTTTTATTCCAATACGTGAAAAATTATTTTTCACCAGAAAGGCCCAACTTTGAAGCTGAAAAGCCTTTGCTTTCAAGAGGGCCTTGAAACTGTTCCTGTTTGAGTTTTTGGGGGAAAATGTCTAATTTCGTCTAAGATAGAGGGCTATTTTGCAGAAATCTATGCCACTTTCACTTACTAGAATTAGGCTAGAGTCCGCATGCATCATAAGTTATTTTCACAAACTATCATTCTTTCTTCCCCATTTGTATCACTAGTCAGCAGAGCTACAATACTTCAAATCGTGTGAAACGGGCACGATATCATCCTACATTCAAAGTGTCATGGCCTAAAAGAAAGCATGTCCAAGAGGTTTCTACGGGACGGGCGTGACACATCCGACCCTTGGCTTATCCTATCTGCTAGGGTTTTCTCGAGTCTTCTAGAATACTCTTGGGGGTGGGCGATAAAGTACTTGTACCGTTATGTAATAAATGCGGGTAGCCGGTAGTTGGGGAAATGTAATCTCAACCAATAGATCTAAGGGAGATCTACGGATACAGTTTGCTTTGTACTTGTATATAAAAAGGTCTTCCCCCTCATTGTAAACCATCTCATTTTCAAGGGAATACAAATCCAGAGCTTCTCTCTCGAGAAGTCTCTCTATGAGATCCTTGTGAGTGAGTGTTGAAAGGTTGCTTAGGGTAAAACCTTAAGGCCGCATGGGTCAGCTCATGTGTGATCGAGAGTTGATCAATCGGCCCATGACACAAAGCATGTTATGGGACAAGCAAGTTGAGATACGTGCTTCCGAGTTATATTCACAGCGATGCAATGACAAACAATCCATTCAAGACATATAGCAGGAATATGTATGGAGCAGATTTAAGCATGGCAAGCGGATCCTTAGTTTGGGATGATTCCCACTTCACTCATGCACTGAATCCCCTGCTAAGAAAGCTCCAGGGACTAGATGGAATGCGAGCACAAGCTTGGCCTGATGCCTTGGTCATTTGCTTGGTCCGGATTCCAGCATTGCACATGCTGGAAAATTTACTCCCTTGCTGAAAACACACTTGGGAGCTCAGTTGCCTAATGGAAGCAAATCTTCTAAAAAATGAGAGGCAAAATAAACATTACTTTCATCCTAATTGCTCAATACAATGACGGCAGCAATGTCCTAACCAGTTGGCATCGCGGGCGCAGAGATTCGGTTCATAGGTTATGCACCTCGCCGTTCACAAAGACATAAACAAAAAGAAATTATGACTGGCTTTATAGCTATGAAACTTAAGCTTAGATTTCTTAAGAGCCAATCAAAACACATAAACCTGATCTAACCATTTCAATGGAAAAGAGGCTTGTGAACGAGTACAAGTACACCTAGAATCACATTGAGCATGAATTTGACATTTACATCCAGAGTTGCAATATAAGAAATATTCAGTCAAGTTCCATCTGATACTATCGAAGTTATGTCTTTTCTCCTTTCCCCTTTCTTTGTTTTCAGCTATCTAAATTTGCAAACACCGGATCTTCAAGATTCTTAATTGCCGGCAGATTAGCTATTTGCAATGGAAATGCTTTTCGATGCAAGTACACAAAGTTCACGCTTAGAAAAATGAAGAGCTACCTCAACGTCCCTATAAGCTAAAAAAATTTCATTAATAAATCATGCAGTACTTTTCAAGAAATTAGATTAGGAGGTAACTATATACTCATGGAAAGAAGATACCAATCAGCAAGCCCTAAAAATCTAACACGGGGAAAAACTTCCTATTTAGATAAGAGCACACAGGCTGAAAAGGCAAACAATGGATTAGTCCTTAAAAAACAAGCAACTTGAATATTTGAAGGATAACTTATACTAGTCAAAGGCCCAACACCAGAAAATGTAGATCTTAAATTCATATAATTAGCAACTAAGATACATATTTATTACCAAGCATCAAGTCAAGGATAGTGCATATTTTTTTTTGGTAAAGTGGATAGTGCATAATTGGCTGCCTCTTTAACCAATAAATTTTTGTAGTTGACATCTTCAAAATCATATAAAAGGAGAATGTGCTAATGGAAAATATCTCTGATCTTTCTTTTGATCTTTGCAACAAAACAACGAGAAATGGACCCAATAATGGCTTTACAACTATGCTTTCGATTCCTCCATTCTCAATTTGAAAGACAAATAGTCCAAAATCAGATCATTTGATAAAATTTAAACAACTACAAATACATGGACCATAATTATACACATTGCTGTGATCCAACTTATGCATTAAGGGTTGCCCGTGGTAAACGGCAAGAAAAATTCTTAGTCTTAAATTGGAGAAAAAGTTGCCATTGAAATGGTGACTCCTAATCTAGAAAGAATAAGAGTGCAAATGGTAGATGTTTCTCGTCCAAAGGCATTAATGAGAAAGTAATGATTTAAACCTGTCTTCCTTCCAAGTAACACTATAAAGTCACCAAGACATGTTTCATATTCTATTGGAGGACTAGGATGCACTAAAGGGTAGGTGCCCCAACTGCTCTCTTCTGCATTAGCTGTTGTTGTTGCATATATGTGCAAACCTTCTGGAAGAAGGCCCTCAAATATACTTCCCAATTCACAAGCTTCAAGGTAAAATACCAGTGTTTATAACACAGAGAACAAAGTGGAAAGTTTCTGACAACGTCATGTATGGAGGAAACTACTTTAGTGGACTTAAACTTACCAAGCTTTCACAGGTCCCAGACGCGTGCTTCTTTTTTAAGGCATCATCAACAGATAGGAAATGGCTGGTGGGCATTCTTGTTAAACATCAATGTAAACCGTGAGATTCTAATATGAACACAGTTATATAAATCAATTCTAGATTGGGGAATGGATGCAAATGAGATACGAAGCCTAATCCAACTTTTGACTTTAGTACAAATATCTCAGTTCAGCTCAACATGTGCCAGAGAAACGCACAAAGACAATCTACAACAAATGGAGGTCATCTTGAGGAACTACTCAATACAAACCAAGCACACCAAGGCCACCATAATTAGTATAGGAGATGAAGATAGTAACATCGGGACCATTATCCACAACCTTCCCACGCCTCTGTGAGAGCCGTCTTGTTTCCAGGGTCACAGAGAAAAAGTTGTTAATGTCAGCATCCTCTCCAGTGTAATCCTACCACTAGAAAAGTAACTAGCGACTTAACATTTGAAGACAGACCTTTGACAAATCTAGACAAGACTTTTTATCCTAATCTAGTGATTAAGCATTTGAAAACAGACCTTTGGAACTCCTTCATGAACATCATCTCCAACTGGACTGTTAATAATAATTCTAGGCCTGGGGTTCTCTTCATTATATGCAATTTCTCTTCATTATATGCAATGTCATCATACATATAAACAACGGTATTTTCATCCTTCAGCCCCCCTTTCTTCAAAAGCTGATATGGATGGCAAACATCGGCCCGAAAGGGAAATGCACGAACAGTGCATACCAAAAAATGTAGATCTTAAATCCATATAATTAGCAACTAAGATACATATTTATTACCAAGCATCAAGTCAAGGATAGTGCATAACTGACTGCCTCTTTAACCAATAAGTTTTTGTAGTTGACATCTTCAAAATCATATAAAAGGAGGATGTGCTAATGGAAAATATCCCTGATCTTTCTTTTGATCTTTGCAACAAAACAACGAGAAATGGACCCAATCATGGCTTTTCAACTGTGCTTTCGATTCCTCCATTCTTAATTTGCAAGACAAACAGTCCAAAATCAGATCATTTGATAAAATTTAAACAACTAGAAATACATGGACCACAATTATACACATTGTTGTGATCCAACTTATGCATTAAGGGTTGCCCGTGGTACATCACAAGAAAAATTCTCAGTCTTAAATTGGAGAAAAAGTCGCCATTGAAACGGTGACTCCTAGTCTAGAAAGAATAAGAGTGCAAATGGTAAATGTTTCTCATCCAAAGGCATTAATGAGAAAGTAAGGATTTAAACCTGTCTTCCATCTAGGTAACACTATAAAGTCACCAAGACATGTTTCATATTCTGCTGGAGGGCTAGGATGCACTCCAAGGTAGGTGCCCCAATTGCTCTCTTTTGCATTAACTGCTGTTGTTGCATATATGTTCAAACCTTATGGAAGAAGGCCCTTCAATATACTTCCCGATTCACAAGCTTCAAGGTAAAATACCAGTGTTTATAACACAGAGAACAAAATGAAAAGTTTCTGACAACGTCATGTATATGAAGGAAACTACTTTAGTGGACTTAAACTTACCAAGCTTTCACAGGTCCCAAACACATGCTTCTTTTTGAAGACATCATCAACATATAGGAAATGGTTGGTGGGCATTCCTGTTAAACATCAATGTCAACCGTGAGATTCTGATATGAACACAGTTATATAAATCAATTCTAGATTGGGGAAGGGGTGCAAATGAGATACGGAACCCAATCCAACTTTTGACTTTAGTACAAATATCTCAGTTCAGCTCAACATGTGCCAGAGAAACGCATGAAGACGATCTACAACAAATGGAGGTCATCTTGAGGAACTACTCAGTACAAACCAAGCACACCAGGGCCACCATGATTAGTATAGGAGATGAAGATAGTAACATCGGGACCATTATCCACAACCTTCCCACCGCAAACTGCGAGAGCCGTCTTGTTTCCGGGGTCATAGAGAAAAAGTCGTTAATGTCAGCATCCTCTCCAATGTAATCCTACCACTAGAAAAGTAACTAGCGACTTAACATTTGAAAACAGACCTTTGACAAATCTAGACAAGACTTTTTATCCTAATCTAGTGATTAAGCATTTGAAAATAGACCTTTGGAACTCCTTCATGAACATCATCTCCAACTGGACTGTTAATAATAATTCCAGGCCTAGGGTTCTCTTCATTATATGCAATGTCATCATACATAAGCAACGGTATTTTCATCCTTCAGCCCCCCTTTCTTCAAAAGCTAATATGGACGGCAAACATCGGCTTGAAAGGGAAATGCACAAACAGTGCACACCAAAAAATGTAGATCTTAAATCCATATAATTAGCAACTAAGATACATATTTATTACCAAGCATCAAGTCAAGGATAGTGCATAATTTTTTTTTTTTTTTTTTGGTTAAGAAGGATAGTGCATAATTGACTGCCTCTTTAATCAATAAATTTTTGTAGTTGATATCTTCAAAATCATATAAAAGGAGAATGTGCTAATGGAAAATATCTCTGATCTTTCTTTTGATCTTTGCAACAAAACAATGAGAAATGGACCCAATCATGGCTTTTCAACTGTGCTTTCGATTCCTCCATTCTCAATTTGCAAGACAAACAATCCAAAATCAGATCATTTGATAAAATTTAAACAACTGGAAATACATGGACCATAATTATACACATTGTTGTGATCCAACTTATGCATTAAGGGTTGCCCGTGGTACACCGCAAGAAAAATTCTCAGTCTTAAATTGGAGAAAAAGTCGCCATTGAAACGGTGACTCCCAATCTAGAAAGAATAAGAGTGCAAATGGTACATGTTTCTCATCCAAAGGCATTAATGAGAAAGTAAGGTTTTAAACCTGTCTTCCATCCAGGTAACACTATAAAGTCACCAAGACATGTTTCATATTCTGCTAGAGGGCTAGGATGCACTCTAGGGTAGGTGCCCCAATTGCTCTCTTTTGCATTAGCTACTGTTGTTGCATATATGTTCAAACCTTATGGAAGAAGGCCCTCAAATATACTTCCCGATTCACAAGCTTCAAGGTAAAATACTAGTGTTTATAACACAGAGAACAAAATGAAAAGTTTCTGACAACGTCATGTATGAAGGAAACTGCTTTAGCGGACTTAAACTTACCAAGCTTTCATAGGTCCCAGACGCATGCTTCTTTTTGAAGACATCATCAACAAATAGGAAATGGCTGGTGGGCATTCTTGTTAAACGTCAATGTCAACCCTGAAATTCTGATATGAACACAGTTATATAAATCAATTCTAGATTGGGAAGGGGTGAAAATGAGATACGGAGCCCAATCCAACTTCCGACTTTAGTACAAATATCTCAGTTCAGCTCAACATGTGCCAGAGAAACGCACGAAGACAATCTACAACGAACAGAGGTCATCTTGAGGAACTACTTAGTACAAACCAAGCACACCAGGCCACCATGATTAGTATAGGAGATGAAGATAGTAACATCGGGACCACTATCCACAATCTTCCCACTGCCTACTGCAAGAGCCGTCTTGTTTCCAGGGGTCACAAGAAAAAGTCGTTAACGTCAGCATCCTCTCCAGTGTAATCCTGCCACTAGAAAAGTAACTAGCGACTTGACATTTGAAAACAGACCTTTGACAAATCTAGACAAGACTTTTTATTATAATCTAGTGATTAAGCATTTGAAAACAGACCTTTGGAACTTCTTCATGAACATCATCTCCAACTGGATTGTTAATAATAATTCCAGGCTTGGGGTTACCTTCATTGTACGCAATGTCATCATACATATAAACAACGGTATTTTCATCCTTCAGCCCCCCTTTTTTCAAAAGCTGATATGGACGGCAAACATCGGCCTGAAAGGGAAATGCATGAACAGTGCACACCAGAAAATGTAGATCTTAAATCCATATAATTAGCAACTAAGATACATATTTATTACCAAGCATCAAGTCAAGGATAGTGCATAATTGACTGCCTCTTTAACCAATAAATTTTTGTAGTTGACATCTTCAAAATCATATAAAAGGAGAATGTACTAACGGAAAATATCTTTATCTTTCTTTTGATCTTTGCAACAAAACAACGAGAAATGGACCCAATCATGGCTTTTCAACTGTGCTTTCGATTCCTCCATTCTCAAGTTGCAAGACAAACAGTCCAAAATCAGATCATTTGATAAAATTTAAACAACTGGAAATACATGGACCATAATTATACACATTGTTGTGATCCAACTTATGCATTAAGGGTTGCTCGTGGTACACCGCAAGAAAAATTCTCAGTCTTAAATTGGAGAAAAAGTTGCCATTGAAACGGTGACTCCTAATCTAGAAAGAATAAGAGTGCAAATGGTACATGTTTCTCATCCAAAGGCATTAATGAGAAAGTAAGGATTTAAACCTGTCTTCCATCCAGGTAACACTATAAAGTCACCAAGACATGTTTCATACTCTGCCGGAGGACTAGGATGCACTCCAGGGTAGGTGCCCCAACTGCTCTCTTCTGCATTAGCTGCTATTGTTGCATATATGTTCAAATCTTTTAGAAGAAGGCCCTCAAATATACTTCCCGATTCAGAAGCTTCGAGGTAAAATACCTGTGTTTATAACATAGAGAACAAAATGAAAAGTTTCTGACAACGTCATGTATGAAGGAAACTACTTTAGTGGACTTAAACTTACCAAGCTTTCACAGGTCCCAGACGTGTGCTTCTTTTTGAAGACATCATCAACAAATAGGAAATGGCTGGTGGGCATTTATGTTAAACGTCAATGTCAACCGGGAGATTCTGATATGAACACAGTTATATAAATCAATTCTAGATTGGGGAAGGGGTGCAAATGAGATACGAAACCCAATCCAACTTCCTACTTTAGTACAAATATCTCAGTTCAGCTCAACATGTGCAAAAATGCATGAAGACAATCTACAACAAATGGAGGTCATCTTGAGGAACTACTTAGTACAAGCCAAGCACACTAGGGCCACCATAATTAGTATAGGAGATGAAGATAGTAACATCGGGACCACTATCCACAACCTTCCCAATTGTTAAAAAAGAAAAAGAAAAAAAAGAAGCAGACAAATGAAACAAGCGAAGGTAGCATGGAATCCAAATTTATTTTCGGATGACAGTAAAAAAAGATTAACTGTTGCCCAGAAGTTAAAGCACTCTATTCTTTTCTTTATTGTTGAAGCAATTTCAATTTGAGGGTACGAGAATATGAAGATCCAACCACAATAAGAAAATGAAATGGAAATATACCTATGAAAAAGTAGGGATGAAAATTGCTAATGAAGGTGGGCCTCTTCCCATCATCATTGACACCTCTATGAAATAATTAGATCTCTTTTGATAAAGCCCTCTCCAAACAAACATAATAATAATAATAATAATAATAATAATAATAATAATAAATAAATAAATAAATAAATAAATAAATAAATACATCTTTCCAGCCGCAAGGCCAGGCCCATTTTTATCTTGAAATCCATGACCACTTATAATAGCTGATCCCCTCTTTTTCTCTCCAAATGCATCCCCTTAAAACTGAAAAGAGAAAGGACAAAAGGGCCGCCCTAAGCAATTCAAGATTCCATAAAAGATGTCGCTTTAAGAAAAAAAACAAAATCATCAACAGATCAAACGTTGGATTTGCGCACCACCAAACATGTCGGGGTCTCAAACAATGACTAAAACACCAATCCACCACACAATACCCATATGCCTTTTTCAACTACTTGCGCCTCCCGAATTGGCCTATTTACAAGGGTCTACAACACACTCTTGCTCGGTGGCCTATGTAGATTCTCTCTCTGTGTCTCGATCTCTCGAACAGAGAACGTAATGGCATGGAGGTAACGATGGATGATGTTGCGTCAGTCCGTAAACGGTAAAACCGCATGTTAAACAACACGGCGCCTCCAATTTTCTTAACGCTTTGACAAAATGGACAAAATGAGAGACAAGAAAACATGCCTTTTTGACCACCACAAAAGAGCCTCCAAAAGATAGAATTAGATCTCAGAGATCCTTTCTTGGCTCATCCTCGCCCACTCGAAGATACCAAAAACTCTCGTCCTTCGGATCGTGTCCCCTTCCCACCACTACTTAGTGGTGCCGCCATGTCCACCTCCGCCCTCGAAAAAGAAAAAGAAAAGAACAGAGCCCAGTGCACCCCAGCTTCGATCCATTATAGAAACAAAGCACAAACACAGAGAGAGAGAGAGAGAGAGAGAGAGAGAGAGAGAGAGAGGCGGCGGGAAGTGAAATCAAGGTGCGAGCGAGCGAGCAGTGATGATGGGCTAGAAACTTCAACCGGGTATCGTCCAAACCAACGGTAATATATCCAAATGGCTTCACCTATGGAGCGGAAAAAAGAGAAAAATGGGATAGAAAGAGAACAAGAAAATCTCTGGCCAGCTCTGGTTAAATTTCAAGAAACATGCAGGAAAAGAAGAGGAGGAGCTCAAGGCGCAGCGACCGAGATGGCTCGTTTTTTCCAAGAGGAATCCACATGAACAGCACCCTTGCTGTTCATCTGCTCAGATATGGAAATCATAAGTAAGAAGAATCTCTCTCAAAGACAACAAAGAGAGATGAAGCACAGTTCTCAGTAACAACGAAGTAATTCCAGAAAACTTCCAAAAGATTTCGTGTTAAATCAGCTCTCTTTCTCGAGAGCAAATATGCACAGCCATGCTCGACGGCCGCTGAGAAAGGAGGAAAGACATCGGACGACGAAGGAATTCTGACGAAGATTGTTGCATCACCCGGAAAGTCCCAACTTCGAAGCTGAAGGGCATTTGCTTCGTCGACCGACCTCCGGTTCGAATCCGGGATTAGCTCCGAGGCGGTCACAAGACTGCAAATCACACAACGAGACGTTGTTCAAGAAAGTCCTAAACTGCAAATATAGAAATTTCGATAAAACTTGAACAAGTTTTGGGCGGGCAATCTGAGTGAATTTGGACAGGGTCAGAAATGGCCTGCAAAACTGTTGGAGTTCTCAGGGGAAAATGTCTAATTTCGTCTAAAATGGAGGGCTCTTTTGCAAAAATTCGAAGCTTGAAAACTTTAAAACACCTCTAAAACTAGCTATCTACCACAATCTATTTTGGATTATAAAAAATCAAATAATAAATAATTATAAATTTTATTGTAGGGTCACTTTTTTTTTAAAAAAAAATATGTGGTTCATAATAAGTTGTTATTTTCCTAGTAATTCAAAGAATATTATACTAGCAAAATCTGTTAATATTTATTTTGAATTTTATTAATTGCGTTAAAACAGGAACTAAATTTGAGTAGAGTGTCTTAATTGGTTAATCCGTGTTCATTGGGCCACAATTTAGGGAAATGACCTTAATAAAAGTTAAATGGCACTTCTCTTAAGCTTTAATTTTCTATTGAAATTATTCAACTTGGAGTTCATTCGGTCATTCAATTGGTTTAAAACCTAATTAGACAAAGGTAGGGAAGAAAACATAGAAGTGTCCACTCTTGGATCACTAAGGGCACAAATAATAACCATTTTATTTCAAAAGTCAATTTATGATCATAAATTGATTTTTATATCTTTATTCTCGGATGAAATTGTGAGAAAAATAAAGAAGATCTCTTCCTGTAGATGGGCACAATTCCTTTAGCATGTCCAAGAGGTTCTATGGGACGGGCATGACACATCTGACCCTCGACTTATCCCATCTACTAGGGTTTTCTTGAGTCTTCCAGAATACTCTTGGGGACGGGCGGTAAAGTAATTATACCGTTATGTAATAAATGCGAGTAACTGGTAGTTGAAAAGATACAATCTCCACCGTTAGATCTAAGGAAGATTTACGAATACGGTTTGTTTTGTACTTGTATATAAAAGGGTTCTCCCCCTCATTGTAAATTATCTCATTCACGAGTAATAGAAATCCAGAGCTTCGAGTTTCTCTCTACCAAGACAACAGACTCCCACGAATCCTGAAATTAGGCTTCAGTATTGATTGAGCAAACGAAGGGCACTCTTAACAAGTTCATAACCTCATCTTGCAAACAATCTATACCACTTTCAATTACTAGAATCAGGCTGGAGTCCATATGCACCATTTGTATCACCTGTCCGCAGAGCTACAGTACTTTAAATCGTGCGAAACAGGCACAATATCATCCTACAAGCATGTTATGTGACAAGTCAAGATACGTGCTTCCAAGTCATATTCACAGCGAAGCAATGACAAACAACCCATTCAACATATACGGTAGGAATATGTATGTAGCAGATTTAAGCACGGCAAGTGGATCCTTAGTTCGGAATGATTCCCACTTCACTCATGCACTGAATCCCCTGCTAAGAGAACTCCAGGGACCAGATGGAATGCGAGCACAAGCTTGGCCTGATGCCTCGGTCATTTGCTCGGTCCGGATTCCAGCATTGCACATGTTTGCAAAGGAGCGCATGTGCTTCATCCCGTATTGAGAGAGAGATCCACAATGAGTCTCAAATGTTCTCACCTGCATTAAGCATTGACATCATCACACTAGTCAAGACTGCAAAGAATACTCAATCGTTGTGTCAAAAAATCCCATTCCCCAAAGTGTAAGATTTAAAATCAATAATATAAAGAACAAATCGAACTGACATAGTAAAAGGTTCACAATGGCAATGCAAATGTCAGCATCACGGAAATATATCAAACATGTGTTGGTTGAGAGGTCATGAGGGAGTAATTACCAGGCTTCTCAGGCAAGCCCAGTCATCAACAAGAGGTTGTCCCGCAGGTCGAACAGCATTCAGCACCTCTGGACCCTTTTTAATTCCAAACAAGAGCTTTCCAATTAGTTTGAGACTGTGATCTATATGCATCCGATGTGACATTGCCTCAAAAAATTGCTTCTGCGCTTCAAGTTTCCTAGAAGAGCCTTCAGGAGCTTTACGGAACTGAAACAAGGCGGACGCAAAATCAGATTTGGTTACACAAGGCTCACACAACTGTTACGTGAGGGCAATTGACAATACCGAATTTCTTCTTTATATAGTGAAACAAGAATAAGAAGATGAGTTGAAAGGAAGAGACGTAATTTTGCACTTACTTTTATGTCAAAGGTCAAAGCTAATGGCTACACAGTTTGACTTCTCTAGTTAAGGAAGTCCTTTTACTTCTACTAACACTTTCAGCAAAGTAATATGCAGATTTAAGGACCTTCAATTATCAGAAATTCATTGATAGACCTATGTTCTACAGTTCCATTTTTTGCCGGACCACCCCTTTTAGTAGTTCTTCATTCGATTGATCTTGTGATTCTCATTAGAGAAACAATCTAAGAGAGGTTGCAATTGACCAGACAGCTGCATGTGACAAAACCCTCAAGAATCTATCCTCAAACATTTAGCACCACGGAAACAATCTAAGAGGGGTTGCAATTGACCAGACAGCAGCATGTGACAAAACCCTCAAGAATCTATCCTCAAACATTTAGCATCTGGTGGTGCCATGACTTAAATCTAAAGCGTGCAGCCTCAAACATGACGAGGGAGAGAGAAACCTTGTGCCAGAAATGAAGCAGATCGGCATCCCGCTGGTTAACAGCTTTCTGAGGAGGCCTTAGGGAGTTGTCATCCACAAAAGAAGTGTTATCATTTGCAGGATTTGTGCCCATGTACAGGAAGAGATGTTCCTTACTTAACCCTATGTCACCAAATTGCATGACGTGGGAACCGTATGCAGTGTTGTCGTTAGCTGTCCTCTTTTTCACCTGCATATGCCAGCCCAAAGAAATACCATAAGATGAGAAGAAGAAGCACAGAGAGTGAAAAGCAACTGAAGCAGTCCAGGCAATATAAGAAGTAACTCTTCCATCTGCTTGCACTGTACTACAAAATAGTAATCCTTGCTAAAAGACACTTGGGAGCTCAGTTGCTGGAAGCAAAATTTATCGACAACGAAAGGTAGAATAAACATTGCTTTCTTCCTAATTGCTCCACACAATGACAATATCAATGTCCTTACCAGTTGGTATTGCTGGTGCAGAGTTTCGGTTCGCAGGTTGTGCACCTCACTGTTCACAAAGACAAACCAAAAAAAAAAAAAGTTATGATGAACTTTATGGTTATTGAACATAAGCTTTGATTTCTCAAGAGCCAATCAAAACATATGAACCTAATCCAACTATTACAAGGGAACAGAGGCTTGTAAACCAGTACAAGAACAACTGAATCACATTAAGCATGAATTTAATATGCATATCCAGAGTTGCAATATAAGAAATATTCAATCAAATTCCATCTGATAATATGGAAGTCATGTCCTTCCTCCTTTCTCCTCTCTTTGTTTTTGGCTATTTAAATTTGCAAACATTGGATCTTCGAGATTCTTAATTGCCAATAGATTAGCAATCTGCAATGGGAATGCTTTTTGATGCGAGAACACAAAAGTCCATGCTTAGAAAAGAGAAAAGCTACCTCAAAGTCCATATAAGCTAAAAGATTTCAATAATAAATTATGCGGTACTTATTATGAAATTAGATTAGTAGATAAGTATATAATCACGGAAAGAAGATACCAATCAGCAAGCCCCAAAAATGTAACATGGGCAAAAACTTACTATTCAGATAAGAGCACACATGCCAAAAAGGAATTCGAATATTCAAAGCATTACTTATATCTAAACCAAAAGCCCAACATCAGAAATGCATGAAGATCTTAATAGCATATAATTAGCAACTACGATACATATTAATTACCAAGCATCAAATCAAGGAAATTGCACATAATTGACTGCCTCTTTAACCAATAAATTGTTGTTGTCTACATTTTCAAAATAATATAAAAGAAGAATGTGCTAATGAAAAATATCTCCGATCTTTCTTTTGATCTTTGCAATTAAACAATGATAAATGGACCCAATCATGGCTTTTCAACTGTGCTTTCAATTCCTCCATTCTTGATTTGCAAGACAAACATTCCAAAATCAGATCATTCAATAAAATTTAAAAAACTGGGAATGCATGGACCATGGTCATACATATCGCTACCATTCAACTAATGCACTAAGAGTCACCCATGATACACCGCAAAATAAATTATCAATCCCAAATTGGAGAAAAAGTCCCCATTATAACACTGACTTCTAATCTAGAAAGAACAAAGTCAAAATAGTATGTGTTTCTCATCTAAAGTCATGAATGAGAAAATAAGGATTTGGGATTACCTGTCTTCCATCCAGGCAACACTGTACAAGTCACCAAGACATGTCTCGTATTCTATTGGAGGGCTAGGATACTCTCCAGGGCAATAGGTGCCCCAACTGCTCTCTTCTGCATTAGCTGCTGTTGTGGCATATATGTTCAAACCTTCTGGAAGAAGACCCTCAAAAATACTTCCCGATTCACAAGCTTCAAGGTAGAATACCTGTGTTTATAAAACAAAAGGAACAAAAGGAACAAAATGAAAAGTTTTAGACAATGTCTTGTATGAAGCAAACTGCTTTAGTGAACTTAAAATTACCAAGCTTTTATAAGTCCTAGATGCATGCTTCTTTTTCAAGACATCTATCAGATCGTCAGCATATAGGAAAGGGCTGGTGGGCATTCCTGATAAAGATCAATGTCAACCGTGAGATTCTGATATAAAGACAGTTGGATAAATCATCTCTAAATTGGAAAAGGGGTGCAAATGAGACATGAAACCCAATCCAACTTCTATGACTTTATTATAGATATTTCAGTTCAGCTCAACATGTGCTATATGAACACTCAAAAGACAATCTACATCAAATGGAGGTCATAGTGTGTAACTATCAAGTACTAACCAAGCACACCGGGGCCACCATGATCAGTATAGTAGATGAAGATAGTATCATCCGGACCACTTTCCAAAACCTTTCCACTGCCTCCTGTGAGAGCAGTCTTGTTTCCAAGGATAACAGAAAAAAAGTTGTTAACGTTAACATCCTCTCCAGTGTAATCCTGCCAACAGAAAAGTGACTAGTGACTCAACATTTCATAACAGACCTCTAGAGAACAATTTTCACCCTGAACCAATGAGTAAGCCTTTCAAAACAGACTTTCAACAAATCTAAACAAAAAATGTCATCCTAAATTAGTGTTTAAGCATTTGAAAACAGACCTTTGGAACTCCTTCATAAACATCATCTCCATCTGGACTGTTAATAACAATTCCAGGCCGAGGGTTCTCTTCATTGTCAGCAATGTCATCATACATAAAAACAATAATATTTTCATCCTTCAACCCTCCTTTCTTCAAGAGCTGATATGCATGGCAAACATCGGCCTGAAAGCAAAGTGCACGAATGGAGCATATTATCAACAACAATAAAAAATCCCAATCCAGGACAAATGAAATAAGTAAAGGCAGATAGAAATCCAATTTTGTTTCTAATGGCACCGAAAAGCTTTAACTGTTACCCAGAATGTAAAGCACTTTATTCCTTTTTTAACTGTAGAAGCAGTTTATATTCGAAGGTTAGAAGAATATGAAAAAGACATGGAAGGAGACTATAGGGAAAAATTTCTCCTTCAATTTAAGTCTCATAGAAGAGGAAAACAACATAAAATTCTACCTCCTTTTAGCAGATTCATACAAAAGGAAATTAAACTAGCATCTCCTTTGGGACTATGTTTATTGGTCCATGAAAACATAGGGAAAGTAACAAAACAGAAACATATCACCGTATAAGCTTAAAAGACTCAATTATAAAACAGAAAGGTTGTGGATCAGAAAACACTATATCACTTCTGCTTCATTCACTCCTAACTAGCAATTAGATATGAAAATCCAATTTCCTTTCTTTTCTTTTGTATTCTCATCCCCTAGAAAAATCTTCCCATTCCCCATGCAAATTCAATCCGCCGAACACAACGTCCAGCAAATTCAAATACTCACATGTACACTGAACTAATACTAGGAATTAGTACTATCCTTTGTCCATTAAGTAATGGCAGAGCAAGGAAATAAACGAAAATAGCCCATATGCAACCGTTTTAGTGCCATCAATGAGCTAAGTTACAGAAGGCAATATCCCTGAAAATTTCCCTCCTTGGCCACAAAACATAGTAAGAATTTAAGTAATTTCATATGGACCAACACCGTTCAAATTTGAGATTTACCAGTAGTTGCAGCCAAAAGTATACACAAATGGACCACGAGACTTTTTATTCAAATCATTATTTGAATCGCTAGAGTTATCTAAACAAGTCAGTTTTTGCTTCCGATCCAAATTCCAGAATTCCGAAATCGAAATACGTCGGAATTAGAATTTAAAAAGATTCTTCACTAGTTGGTTATTCAGAAACCATCAAACACAAACTATTAAGATTGGGTCAATTCTAGTGATATTACCTACAAAATCACTCCTCACAAGATCACACACAAAACTTGCAGAAAAACAACACCGAAACGAAGCTTCATCATTTCTGAACCTCGCGATTCAGCTCCAAATCGAGTCAAATCCATGATCACACTCGTCCAATTAGACCGACGGAAAGGGGAAGAAGGCCGTCGGATTCGAGCTGCGGCCCAGCAAGTTGGGAGAATCACCTGGTGACGGTAGTTCCAGTAACCGTTGGATCCGGCGATCAGGACCGCCCACCTTGTCCCGACGGAGTCATCGTCGCCGCCGTCATCGCCGGCGCGGAAGAACCTCGATGCGTCGGACGGCAGGCGGATGACGTTGCGGCCGGCGGCAAGGCCGGCGGAGACGGAGAGGAGGAGGAGGAGGAGCGCGGCGGCGGAGGCGAGGCGGATCATGGCGGCGCTGCAGGTGGGCCGGCGGGGGGTTGCTTGCGATTACGTCGAGCCGATGGTTATATTTTAGAGTGAGAGAGAGAGACAGAGAGAGTATGGGATTGGATAAAGCGGTGATTGGTGGGATTTCATCATTCGCAGCATCGACGGCTGCGATTGGGGCTGCGCCGGGGCCCACCTCAAAGGTTCTTTGGAGGACGTGCCGCGGGGGTCGCTTTCTCCGTCCAATTCCTCGATGGGGAACGGAACGGACGGGCCAGATGGGACGATGGACGTCGACGAGGGCCGTCCCTAGGAAGGGGACGCACGGGATGATTCCCCGCGATCTCTGCCTCGCGACGGAACGTCACGGGCGAGAAAGTTAGCTCGGGAACGGACAGGTGGCGGTGGGCAATTTGTAGGCTTGACCGATTGATGGAAGTCCCTAAAATACTGGAACTTCCCAATAGATCACCGATTGGGCGGGTTTAGATTGATTTTCGCTTTTCAACTCATGTTTAACTATTTTTAGAATTCGGTTTCAATTCTCAATTCTCCGAATTCATTTCTATTGCACATTAGTAATCAACGCTCAATAATTTTTCATATTGATACGATTTAGTGGGTGAGATTGTAGCTTTAACTTGAATTTACTCGAGACTCGATGTCTCACGATTTGTGTCTAGATACATTTTGGAGGACGGTGATGGGGACTCTTTTCATTTTCTTCTGGAGTTGGTAATTGTGTGGAAAAAAAGGGGAAATATCTGAAGGAAACCAACATAAAAGGTCAAGGAAAGATCCCTTCCTCTGATTTGCTTTCGATTGATTGGCTTTATGGGCACGCCAACAAAGTCGTCCTTAATCGGGTTGATGTGAAATCTTCGAACGGCAGTGGTATACAGAGCAGAATCATTATTGAGAAGAAGACAAATTGCGTGAATACAAGAGAAGGGTTGTCGGTCGGATCACTCCGCTTCGCCTGTCCCTTCCACTCTTCCTTTTCCTAAGCTAGTTGCCCGAGGGATGATAACGACGTTCGACGCGAAATTTTGATTGATTAGCTCATCGTAACACTCAAGGATTAGCGAGATCAAACAAGTGCTTGTGTGTCTTGTGTCTGAGCAACACGAGAATCGCGTAACGCATTGATTCACGTCGTTGTCACCCGAAAATGATAGACAGGGACCCAGATATTTTTAGCTTGCATAGTCCATGTGGAGCTGTAATAACATATCATGGAGGCACAAGACATTCAGTTGATAGGTTTACCAAAGGCAAACCTGGAAAGAACACTGGACGTCCGAGATACGATCTGACCCATGACTAAACACGATCAGGACATTGCAATTGAAATTTACAGGTTCTGTAACGTAAATATACATAACCTAACGAAGGGGGAGTCGTCGGGAAAACTTCGGAGCTCAGCTGAAGGTCATCAAGCTAATTGCAGTTGCAGATTCACTTCCAGAAAGACCAACAGCTGCTAAAAGCTCTCAGACACATTGCAAAAGCCAAACATTGAAGTACCGATCACTAACCTGCAAACGGTCTTTTGCTCTCATTGGCGGGGCACGATCGCGCTCTCTTCGGCAGGTGCGGAGTCGGCAGCAGGTGATTTTTTCACAAGGGACTTGGGAATGTCAAGGTAGTCTTGAGGACATCGCTGTTGAGGGTGCGACAGTAGCATGCACAAGTGACGAAAGAGGATGCGTGTGAGGCCCTGACCGCTCTCGTGGATGTGGCCTTCATATTCACTCACGTGTTCAAGCGCATCGACAAGGGCATCATAGACCTGCTGCGGGCAATTATCTGGTCCAGGCTTGTCGTGGAGGTAGATGACATCCAGAGTGAAAAGCTTTTGGTTAACTGGCCATTGGTGCTGAGGCTGTATGGATGATCTGCAGTATATGAGAATCTGATGCAACAGAAACACCGTAGCCACATTAGATCTCGATAAGAAGGAAAAGCCTTAATATCGCTAGTACAAATAATGTTCCAAAAGGGACAAAAAGAAGAGAATGAGTCTTCCTTTTTACAACGAATCTTTTCTCAGAGTAGGTGATCAAAAAAAGACGTGAGCTTAAATGGCAGAAAGAAATCTAGCAGTTTAACAGACTATGGCACTAACAAACAAGAAAAAAAGTTTTCATAGACATTTGGGCAACTTACTAGACTGCAAAGCAGCTCTATGCTACAAATTAATAGAAGGGAAACACATGCCTAGGCATCGATTAAGCAAGAGGATAAGCACCTATTACTTGGTACAATCACCAGCCATCACTTACCACCCTTAAAATTCTATTTTGCATGCGAGATTTCTTAGCTTCATGAGCCGCGATTCGGAATAGCTGCGTTAAATCTGCATGACCACAAGCTGAGGTGGCTGAAAGACTCCGAATTGCAGCAGCTGCAGACTCTACATCACTGCTGAACTCCTTACGGAGCTTCAAAATTGAAAACAAGGGAAAAAGATCAAACAAGTAATCATATATGTAATATTAAACAAAGGATTTGAAAATTCATTGCCAGCTTTGTCTTGCTTTGGCTATGTGCTTGATCTACATAATAGTTACTTTGAATGGATACTGCATCTTGAGTTATGTAAGGGATACTTGCAACAATATCGCATAGCACTCCAAAACACAGCCAGGTCACAATGTCATGGCTGGGTTAAAAGCAGCTCTGTGTTAAAAGTAGAGCCTTATTTGTAACTGCACAATCTAATTTTGGGCTTCATTATCATTATTTCAAGCATGGCATACAAGTACGAAATGGCTCTCCCTCTCATCAATCAAACACCCCAGCTCCCTGAGGGTATTCTAATATAAATTAGCTACAGCACTTCATCCCTCGGCAGCAGTAGCGTTCACCGTTTTGATATCATAATTTGGTAATTCATTTCACCTCTGCACATTCCCTGACAAGAGAACAGCTAAATACACAGACATGAATGGTCAAACCAGAATGCTTTCTAACAAGGATCAGCGGTGCAAACAGGAACCAAGTACTATCCAATGGAGGCATTCTGGGGTGTTGGGTACTTTTCTATGATTTTGTAGGCATGGGTTTTCATCTGGCTCAAAATATGCAGAACATGCGATCACAAACATTAGTGTTTCCATTCAAGAACTTCTCAGTTTGAGTGTACAAAGAGTTTATGCATGTGACGTCCAAAATTGAGCAAGAACGTCAGTCATCCATGAGAAACATAAAATCGTGAAATCCTATGATCGCACCATATGACGCAATCTACCAAAATTCATTGTAAAAACAGCATCAAGCAAGCATGTTTACACTCCTTGTCATGAAAAATTAGCTAAAAGGAGGGCAAGCCTCGAGTCCAATCCAAAAGAAATTTTCAGTGGCTGCAGGGAATCGGGCGTTCTATCACGAAGTCATTTCTGCTTCCTAGCAACTAGCGTTGCTCCAATATGCTAGCAATCGAAAGAAGAATTGGATTGGGAGCACAAGCAAATGAAACCTGGATTTTCTAAGAAGTTGCCGATGGATACACTCCCACACCTCTGCAACTCCATCATTCTCCCACTTCCAATACGGAAGATGTATTTTACTCTACTGATCTAGTGACCTTCAAATCCGAAACTACATCGAGCAAATCACCTCATTGTAGAGGGAATCAATTCAACCCTAAAACGCACCGAAACACCACCATCAGGGACCCATTTCGCAGACGAAAATCAAAGCACGCCACAGAGCCAAACCCCAGCGATTGCCAAAACTCTCGGGAATGCAACCAAGCACCCATTTTTCCAAATTCGAATACTATATGGAGCAAATCACCTCATTCCAGAGCAAACCAATTCGACCCTAAAACGCACCATAACACCATCATCAGGGTCCCCTTTCGCAAGCCAAAATCAAAGCACGCCACAGAACCAAACCCTAGCAATCGCCCCAACTCTTGGGAACGCAATCAAGAACCCATTTTTTCCAAATTCGAAAACTACATGGAGCAAATCACAATCACCCCATTCTAGAGGGAATCGATTCATCCCTAAAACGCACCGAAACACCACGATCAGCAACGCATTTCGCAAGCCAAAACCAAAGCAGGCCACAGAACCAAACCCTAGCAATCGCCGCAACTCTCGGGAACGCAATCAAGATCCCATTTTTCCGAAAAATCACAAGGAGGGGGGGAGTACCCAGGAAGCGGATTTGGAGAGGGTGGCGAAGGCGAAGCGGTGGTCGGGGTTGATGGCGAGCTTGGAGTGGACGAAGAGGAGGAGGGACTGCTTGATGGCGTCGAGGCGGGCGAAGGGGCGGCCGCCGGCGCCCGTCGCCTTCATCTCGACCAGGGACTCCGCGTCGACGTCGACGCAGAAGAGGATGTCCTCGCTGCTGATCCGCGCCGGGTTCAGCACGTAGCGCGGCGCCGCCGCCGCCGCCGCCGCGTCTCCCTCCACTCCCTCCATCATCATCACTCTCGTCTCGCTCTCGCTCGCGGCTCGACTGAGAATCGCGATCGCTCGATTTCGGAGGCGCCGCAGTGACATGGGAGCATGCTTCCGGTGTCGTATCTGACACGTGGCGCGCTTTTATTAATTGACTTTTGATTAGACCGCTTAAACGGGTGGATCGGATTGTATACGAGTCGGGTCAGATCCGATCCAAGTTAACCAATTTGTCTGCAATTCAAATTTAGTGAAATATATTTGACCCACTCTTTCAAATCTAGTGAAAAGTTATAAGTAAATTGATATGAGAGCATGGGATGAGTGAGAGTGAGAGAGTATGAAGAAAGAGTCATAAAGATGAATAAATCTTGTTCTATGCTTGATTATAGGTAAATTGTAAATCTATTTAACATTCATATTATTTTGCCATTATAAACTCATTTATGGCTCATTTACTAAATATATTAACCCATATAATGAGAAAGCCCGTCAAATATGGGTTAAGGAATTGGTATGTGATAAATTTTGACAGGTCTACTTTTAATTTAAATATATTAATCGTTAATACAAAAAAAGACCAAGCATTGTTCAACAACTTAATTGATAGAATTCTTTACAATTAAAATGTTAATAGGAGCATAGGCTAATTACTTGGACTGCATTTACTTCGACTTTTGGGGGAAAGTTTATGAAAAATATAAAGGACTTTACACTAAAATGTTTTTCAAAATACAAATAATGTTTCATAAATTATAATTTAAAAGTGCATTAGGAAACAATTTTGCTTGAAATGGTGTTTGAAAAATCATGTTTTTTAAAGGACTTTTACTATACCAACACAAAAAAAAAGGACTTTTACTATATTATATATATACACAATCGAGCTAGATTTGGCACTGGTTGTTGCCGAGGGTCATCGAGGTCGCATGATCTCTGACAACATGAGGGGAGGACATTTATGCAATTATGAAAGTTTACCGATAGCAAAATTAAAAGGAAAAAATCTTTACCAAAAAAAAATTAAAAGGAAAAAAATGTATTAACATTCCAAAAATACTCAAAACCCAAAGCAGCTCCAAATAGGCCTTAGGTTAATGGCTTTTTGAGCTTATGTCTTCCCAAAGCTCTCCAAAAAATTTGTCAAACACCATTTGCGAAGACTTGATTTTAGTCAACAGAGATGTCAACACTAAGTGCTAGAGCAAAGAGTTGAAAAATGAGGTAGAGCAATGGCGCATTTGGCAACTTGTCATATAGTAACTGATTCTATTTTTTTTTTTTTTAATTTATAGGAATAGATTTGGAACAAAATCCATCTAGTAAATTTTTTGTTCCTAGGAATATTTGTTTGATAATTTTTTATTCTCGAGAATAAATTTATAACAGAATCAATGAGTAAAAAAAAAAATACTTCCCTATTCCCAAAAACAATTCCGAAATCAAACCAATCATTTTTTTTTTTGCTTCTTCTTTTTTTTTTTCTTGTTCTTTTTCCTTCTCTCTTCTTCTTCAAATGTTGCCATTGCCATCCACCACTGTTGATCGCCAATGATTGATTGGGCAAGGTCGATGAAGCTCGCGCCTCCGGCGAGCTCACTGGGCCTCGCGTAGCCAAGGCTTGACTAAAGAGGTCGCCAACTCTTGTTTGACCGATTGCCGATCATCCCAAGGTCGACAATTGACCAAAGCTTGAAGAAGAAGAGAAGGAAAAAGTAAAACAAAAAAAGAAAAAGTTAATAAAATCATTAAAAAATTAAAAGAAAATAGTTTGGATTAGAAATTTTGATGATGTACCAAACGCAATTCTATTTTAGGAATAGAAATTTTGGATAATTATCAAATGTCTTCAAATACTTAAAAATTGTTCGCTAGAATAGAATAAAAAAGAATCATTTCGATTAGAAATTGTTTCCGGGAATAGAATAGTTACCAAACACACCCCAAGTGAGCAAATTGATCCATAGGAAAAAGGGCACATAGGTAGTGAAGTCAATAACCTTGGATGTTGTAACCATATGTAGATAAATGTTGCTAAATAAAAGGAGCCATATAGGGCATTTTTTAATTCTTAGTAACCGTTGATGTAACTGTCAATTGGAGTTATAAATGTCTATCTTATATTTTTTGTGAAGGACCGCCAATCAATTTAAGAGCACATGTTCATTTTTACTTTCAACATATTTTACTCTTCCAAACATGACTTACAATTGTTCCCAATATTTGTACTTTTAAATTTTTTGTCATTTATATTCTTGTCCAAAAATCAACAAATGACCATTCACATCATCTAACGACTCAAATTGATTTATCCATATTCTTAAGGGTATTTTACAAACATATAGAATTACGTGAAAATATTTGGGTGATCATGAGATTACGGCACTCTACGTTTGGGACCAGCATTTGTAATGAGCTGTAGGTGTCCATAGCCCATTTGGCCAAATATTGAGTGTTTGAGAAAATTTTTGAACTGACCTTAAGGAAATGCTGGCTTTTTAAAGGCTGAAAGCCCAAGGTAGGCTTTCAGCATTTTTGGAAGCCTGATCCACCGTTCGTTCATCTTCTTCAACCTTGGATCCTTAGATGTTGGTCGACATGGTTGCGATGGGTTGACGACGGGCTGGAGAGAGGCCGGTGTGGTCACGGCTACCGTGACCACCGTCGATGGCCAATTGCGCGACCTCAGTAAGGTGGGTCACTGCGACCTCCGTGAAGGGTTGCCTGAGGTCACATGACCAGGCGGCCCTCGTCAATGGTTTCTAGTAGCTACCTAAGGTCATGCAACTTGAGATGTCGGCCGCAACAATGCCAATAGCCGCTTGTCCTTCGCAGATTAACTATTTTTTTCCTTTCTTTATCACGAAAATCCTTTGTAAGTGTAAATTTCTTCAAACATTATTTTGTTCAAAGGTACTCACAATACACTTTTAAATTCCAATTTACCAAATGTAATTTGTACTTTGAAAAAGTCCTTTAATAAAATCATTTGCATTTTCCT
The DNA here is from genome assembly GCA_017140325.1 of Eucalyptus leucophloia subsp. euroa. Classification (NCBI taxonomy): domain Eukaryota; kingdom Viridiplantae; phylum Streptophyta; class Magnoliopsida; order Myrtales; family Myrtaceae; genus Eucalyptus; species Eucalyptus leucophloia. The sequence continues at coordinate 50,318,188 of CM029470.1, forward strand.
AACGGCATTTCCCAAAAGTCTAACCAAACGAACCCTATGACAATATGAGATGGATTACCACAGGCGGCCACTGATTAAAAGAGATTAATGGTATTGTAGAAAAGAAGTTGGCCTTGACACGCTTGATCCGCTCCACTGGATGGGCAAATGTTTGCTTCGCTGCTCCCCAATTCTCTGTTGCTCTTGTTGGGGGGACAGGTGATTTGCCTGGATGCGAGGGTCTCCGGCGAGGGGATCCCACGTCCCCTCATCTCTTTGTTGTGGCTATTGATATCCATTCTAGGATGATTAATCAGGCTGCAGAGTTAGGGAAGCTCAAGGGCCATCCCATGTGTTCTGAGATTAAGTGGATTCACCTGGGTTTTTGCAGATTATATCTTGATGCTAACTTATGGGAAGAGTGAAATCATGTATCAGGTGTCTGGAGCTCTCAACTACAGGAGACGGCTCAATTAAAGGGGGCCAAAAGTTGGTGAATTTGCTTGTATAATTACTACCTTTGGTTTACCCCTTATTTCGGGGAAACTCTATGATAAGGACTGTAATATCCTATCTAATAAAGTTCTGAAGCAGAATCCGGAGTCCAAGTGCAACGAAATCGACATATGCTCGTCGACTTCACCTCATCGATTTGATTATCTATGGCATTGTCTCTTAATGGTGTGGTTTCTTTCATTCTCATGGAGAAGACTATTAAAAGAATTGTGAAGCGTTGCTCTGCTCGTCTGTTCGGTGACCTTAATCGATTGCCTGCGTGAAGAAGCAGTATAGGTTTCATAGGCAGAGGCTTTTGGAGCATTCAAGGTCCCTGCGGCTGCGAGCTCTTCTTAGATTTGGAGAAAACATTTTTTATACGAAACATTTAGTCTCATGTCAAGTGTCAGCTAGGGATGGAAAGAACCTCTTCATGGGTCAATACTTGGCACCTTTGTGGTATCCTTAAGGATCATTTTCCTGTGAAGTTGTCCATGACTCCGGGCTCTCTTTCCAATGCCAAGGTTTGCGGATGGGATCTTGGCATGCAGCAAAGATCAGATGCCCCGGGTGTCTATTCAAGCCAGGCTCTTGTTCCGAATTCAATGATGTTAAAAGGCAAGTTTGATAGGTCATCGGAAACGGGGCCTGTTGTAACCGTACCAGTTCACATAGATTCTTCAGTCATCGATGAAATCACTTGGCGACAAAGGAGAAAGAACACACAAAGATAATGTGGCTACTTCGAATTTGAAGGGAACCATGTAAGGGTTGGTTCCCTCCAATCGTGAGAAGCAGCAATCTGTAGGCACCATGCAAAAGGTGTTCTGCTTCTCAATGTCAAACAAAACACCCGTGTCTGACTGGAGTGCCGATTCGCATACATCACAAGAGCAAGCACTTTCACTTCACTGGAAACGAGAAACCAAAAACGCATCGAATGCGGACCCAAAAGTGACTCCGCGAATCCGATCCGCACGAGCCCGGCGCATCTGAGGGGATTAAACAGATCGAGTGTGAAGAAACCCAGAAAAGATCCCCCAAGAATCAAAGACACGCAAGTGCACGCGCGAACCGGGGTCCGTGCGATACGGGACGAGGATGTGACCGGGTATTGTGTCGTGGGACTACGGAGTAAAAGAGTCCCAAGGATCTTCAACCGGCCGAAGGTTGCTGTCGGCTCCAAGCGGCAGACAGGGCACCATGGACGGGTGCCCGCTGTTGACTCGGATTATGGAGCCATGAAAACACTAGCGTAAACCACTACTCCTAATACTACTAAAGGGAGCGATCGACAAGACCGCGCGTTTCTCACCTGTAATTGAACCGCCATCTCCACGAGCACCACAGGCTCGGCGGCCTGGAGCTGATGTCGACGAACGAGAAGAATAGACAGAGGTCGGAGCTTGAGAAAACCCTAGCGCTTCGTGGTGCCATTTTTATAGCGTGTGAATCTGGAGCGAAGCGTCCCCCGCACGCTTCTCCTGACCCGAGCGACGTCGTTTTGTCGAAGCGGTGTTATTTCCAATGTTCATTTTGTACCACGTTCGAAATCATATATGTCACAATTGAAATTGTTTTTTTTTTATCCTGTTTTTTCTATGTTTTGCTTTTGGAAGCCGCCAGGAAATTCTTCCCTTTCTTTTGCTCTTTTTGGACAAAACGGCAGGCACTGGGGTTAATGAGTAACCCTCTAAACAGCGACTCACTTGGATCAAAGTACAATATTTTCTACCATGAATAAAGACCTATGCTCTGATTAACCCTTTTGAAAAAAAAAATAAATGGGCGTGCTTCATTGTAACCACGGCCAGGCAGACCCCATGTATAGCAAGCTCTACTCGTCCACATTTTCTTTCTTTAATTTACAAACCATTCACGAGAAATGAGAACGTGCCAGACCGTTGGTTTTGAAAACACTTATCCATTCACCGCGTAAAACACTTGTAAGCCAATCCTCGTATGATACGCAATCAGTGTCTCATCCATCGGCATAGGTTACTGAAATACCTTCGAGCAGCCACAAAAAACATAAGGTTCATAACATGAAAAGAGTACGCATAACATGCAGGCATCATACACAACTAATCCAAAATGAACAAAGCACAAAACATGGGTAGCAAGTATCCTACAGCATAAGTTGTTCTAAAACCATGAGACTAACTAATCTTAAACAACAGCGAGCACAGGAACAAAACTATAACATGACATCCCACATTTCCACTTGTAATCAACTCTGGGGCGACGTTTTCGCAGACGAGCTCTGTTGAGCACCCTGTGCACCACCACCCCCGGCACCAACATCAGCAGCATAAGCAGGAGGCTGCGGATAACCACCACTGTAACTGTTATATGGAGGTGGCTGCTGCCCATAGCCCGGCTGAGGTGCAGGCGCTGCACCATAAGGTGGGACTCCATATCCTGAAGGGGGACCACGTTGGGCAGCAGCAGCATCAGGCTGAGAGTAACCTGACGATGGTGGCTGAGACTGGGGATAGCCTGGCTGCCCAGTAGGGGCCTGACTATAGCCTCCTGGTGTGCTTGGAGACTGTTGAGCTCCTCCATAAGCCGGAGCATTAGCAGGTGGCTTCTGGGCTTGGGGTTGTCCATAGCCCGCTGCATATGCAGCCGATTGGTTGCCATAGCCAGCTTGAGAAGTTGGGGGCATGCCATAACCTGCTTGACCAGTTCCCTGGGGAGGATAGCCAGCAAGGGCTGGGTTTGGTGGCTGACCAGCACCGTATCCTGGCTGACCAGCAGTTGAAGGCTGGACCGGTGGTGGTGCCTGAGCACTATCCCCTTGAGCTCCATAGGAAGGAGTATGCCCTTCTTGCGCTGGATTTGTGCCATAGCCAGCACCAGTGTTGTAACCTTGTTGCTGATCATAAGGAGGAGGCTGACCATAACCAGGCTGAGGTGCCTGATAACCACCATATCCATCCTGTGCATATCCTTGCCCTTGCTGTGGATAGGAAGTAGCTGGTGGCTGGTTGTAATTGTAACCCGAGCTATCTGCCCCTCCTGTAGGACCACTTGGGGTCTGCTGTTGCTGTGTTGGAGGCTGCTGGCCATAGTAATCATAACCACCACCCTGGGCAGTCTGCTGAGATGGTGGGACTGCAGACTGATCCCAGCTCGAGGGATATCCACCAGAAGTTGGTTGTGGAGGATAACCTCCATATTGTGGCTGAGCCATGTTATATTGGGGTGGAGCACCTGGATACATCCCAGGTTGTGCATAGCCATAACCAGGTTGCTGCATTTGTGGAGGCCCAGGGGGAGCCCAGCTCGCAGGAGGTCTCGCCTGGTAACCTTGCTGGGGGTATCCTCCAGACATTGAGGAATTTCTCATACGATTCTGCAAGAAAAAGGATTTTTCATATGAACAGGGTTGATGCTTTCAATCCTCATGGAATGCAAAGGCAAAGAAAGGCATTGTATATACAACTTAACATTCACAAAAAAAGGAGGAAAATGTAACAATCAGCAGATATAAGCATAAAACACAAAAGCAATAAGTACAATGTAAAAGCATTAAAGATCATTTTGTATCGAGAGAGTTGTGGACACCTACATACCGTATGGAGGTTGTAATTATTGAGTTACTCCAGCAGAAGTCCATCCACACCCTATTTTAAAGGGAATGGTACAAACAGAAGGCAAAAACTACAAAGCTACTTCCACTAAAAATAAACAGGCAAGGGCATATATAAGCTTCTTAGTAATATAGAAATGTCGAGGTCATATAATTCTCTAATCAATGTGATCATCAAAGATTCCTAAACCCACAGTCAAGACATAAAAGATTCAGTGCACCCTATACATCACGATGCTATATATCATTGGGTGCTAAAATTTGTAAGAGCAAATTCAGGCAAGTAGGTGCCACTGCACTTCTGCCAGACGAGCAGAATTGTTGCGTCCATGGAACCCAGGTGTTGCAACCGGACATTCCAGCAGGCATGGTGCTCGATGCAGCGATTACCGTAGTTACCACAGCAAGAAAACGCATCTTCACAGGATTATGAGAAAGTAGCATAAACAAGTAATAATTTGCACAATTCATGCCATAAAATGCCAGCTTTACAATACCGACATTGATGGCAAAACTTGTGAAGCCAATAAGTAAGACACGACAATTTATGCAGAACCTCAGGATATTATCTCAGCAACTAACCAAAACATTGGAAAAGTTACCACTGAGAGGATTAAGATATTTGAAATTGAGCCAATGGTCTAAACAATTAACTAATGAGTACTAGATATGGAGAAAATAGTTTCGGGGACTAACCTGATGGAAAACAGAATGACCATAAACACAAGGAAATTAGAAAGACTTCTCAGCATTATAAATGCAATACAGCTCAGTGATGAACAATGTGTATAACATTTTTAGTTTCCAATTTGTTCTTACTAACCGATAGCATACTGAGAATATCTCTAAATATAATGAAAGCGACTTAAATTCAGGAGGATAGCTACTTCAATCGTTATAAGGCAATCGGCTTCACAATTAAGCAATGCATCTAGCAATATCATAGCCCAACCCAATGACAACTTCATCAAGGGTAACCACGCTCAAGATTCATCATCCAATTGTGTTGGATGTCAACTCCAATGACAAATATCCCCGAAAAGATGATCTCTGCACCTTCCCCCCACAGTAGCACTTCTTAAATATGAGGTTGGAACCATACCAGAGCAATGTTGAAAAAACACCAACATAGAGTTCGATGTTGGTGTCACCAACAGTTGAAAAGACACTAAACCCTACAATATTTCCCAAGAATATCATCAGTAAATATTATGTGCAACTACTAAGCACTGTCAAGGCTAAAAGTGGTAAATATCCCAATATCATGCGCTAGGAAATGACAACCCAACATTATGAGCTAGGAAGCAACTAACGACTCACGTGTGTGTATACCATAACTTTACACTATCCGCAGAACTTCATGAACCTGCAAAACCCTAGTACTAAGACGAATGAAAGCTCTACCCCAGAAACTGATCCGCCAAGCAGCAGTTATCCTCAGACATCTTGATAATCGTCCTCTATGATCACTTCATCAATAAATTACGATAAAAATATTGAAGACTGGTCCATCAATAATCTATCGGCAATCCATCTTATAACTCAATGATATGAAGCAGCTGAGAACAGGCAACCTTGATCCATGAAGTCACGAGTCAACGGTTAAGAGATGAAATTAATAGGAAGCGCATAGATTTACATCTGCTACAAAATACCAACAGATTGGACAGCAGATTGCAATCCCGTTAAGAATCCAATAGAGACAGGGTTCCTCCGCAAACCGCTTGGGTTTCCCATTCAACCATTGCCAAAAAAACACAGTTTCACCTGTGAAAAGTAGGAAGCATGCTCTGAAAGTCTAAGGCCCCATCAGAAAACTGGGATAGTTCAGAATCCAATAGAGACAGGGTTCCTCCGCAACCGCTTGGGTTTCCCATTCAACCATCGCCAAAAAAACACAGAACCCATACACACACGTGCACACTCGTATACAGAGCTATTGACATTCAGAATGATCAATATCACAGCAACCATAACGTAAAAGCAACAAATGGAACCATCCACTGAATAGACCAGATCAACAGAAGAAATTGTGCAGTGCCACTTTTCCCTTTCCTTTTTGAGTTTTCTTACTTACTTGTTTGCTTTTCATCTTTTTTATTTATATTTATCTATTTATTTATCTCTTGTTATCCTCATAAGAACTGTGGTGGGGTTAACAAGAGAGCCAAAATCCTATCCTCTTACAATAATGGACAAAAGAATGGAATATGATTGTCCAACATAGGAAGCTGTTCTTCATGAAATGACTTAAGGCACTGAAAAAATTAAACATTGTACATAGAGGGGCTGCCAATTTTGTTCAGAGTGCACAAATAACTAAGCTTCTAAACAGCAAGAACGAAAAAATGGCACAAAGTCCTCAGCTCTTTCATTCCCAGTTGAACTCTATTTTTTGTCGGTGTGAAGTAGTCTACATCAAGAACCAAATTGCCCAACAAATCTGGGTGGCAAATTTTCTAAATAGACTGAATAAAGAGACAGAAAGACATGTTCCACGTGGCAACAATCATAGACCACACGTACCTCACTAATAACTTCATTAACCAATTGTTTTGCAGCCTCAATCTGTTCACTTGTGCCATCAATATACAAATTCCTGTCAATTGCTGGATCACCAGGTGGAAGGTGTAAGGGTACAACCTGTATAGAATATAACAAAAGTTTGAAAGTTCATAATCATTGCACCATTAAAGAAACAAATTTATCACCACAAGCTAATGCAAAAACTTCTGGTAAAATCTGTCAATTTACATCTAACAAACAAGCAACGAATATAAAATAAGGAAATAAAAAAGATGAACTAAGTAGGAATAGAGCAGTAGATTTTATATTATACCTGAATACGAGCACCAGTCCTGGCTTGCATGTTTTTAATTGTCTCACCACCTTTGCCAATAACTAATCCAACCTGAGAACAAGCCGCATATAGAATACTATGGCAATTGTACATACATGAACCACTTAGATGTTCGAAAGACTTAAATATACCTTGTTATTTGGTATCTTCATCACAAATTGATCAGCAGATCCAGTCGGACCAGTTACTCTTTTAGAGATTATGCCTGAGCCCCCTGCTTCAGCCTGTGGACATGTTCCAGGTCACAATCAAGCACAACTCCGATAACAGCAAACAACAAACAGATGATAAACTGAAAAGAAAAAAAAAAAAAAAAACCCACCTCAGCAAGAACATCATTTATCAATTGCTCAGCCTTGGCAATTTGTTCAGGTGTACCCATTAGTTCTACCGGCCTAGTCGGCGAATTGGGATCCGCATCCATGTCGCGAGTGACCTGAATTTTAGCCCCAGACTGGAGCTGAAGATACTTGATGGTCTCACCAGCTTTACCAATAATCACTCCAACTCTGCCGTTAGGAATATCAATCTTTTTGCTTGTCCCCTGGCCATAGCTATATGAAACAGGAATCGCTGATGGTGTACTCATCATGGGCTTCCCATCTGAAACAAGTCGTAGATGCCAAAAAGTTACCACACAAGCGTTTGAATCAAACATATTGATAGAACGTTGGAGCATATCAGTGAAAATTACACCAACGAAAAGAAGCACCAGAAGCAGCACATGGTGCACGAGCTTTCTATCAGACAAAAGCCAGAAGCATAGACAATTAGTGAATAGATGTCCCGCACAAGCATCATTTCACATGCTCTAACGGATGATATAAGCTGCCAATATGAATATGTCAAGAAAAAAAGAGGACAAATCATGCATTTGGAAACGTTATCGAGTGAACTTTACACTCGAGATGCAGCGAAACGAGAGCCGACATTCAAACCGCACAACTGAAATCTAGACGTCCTCCATCGACAGTGCATACGATTCCAGACGCATTAGAAACAAAGGCCTAACGCAACAGAAGGGGAAAATAACAGGAAGAAAAGAAAATTCCAATAAGCTTAAATCGCGAGACCTTTCTCGATGGAATCAAATCCACTCCCGTTCTCAACCCTAGCGCGCTTCACATCGAATCCGCCGCCGCCGCCGCCGGCCGCCGCGGCTGCCGCGGCCGCAGCCGCCCCGGCGCTGGCGTTGAACAGGAGGCGGGAGGCGATCTCCTGGGCGCGCTGCTTCGCGTTCTGGACCTGCGCCTGCACGTCGTCGGCGGAGGGGGAGGCGGGACGCTCTTGTAGGAGAGCGGGGCGGCGCCACCGGAGTCGGGCGGCGAGGCGGAGGGGATCGGGCCGGAGGAGAAGCCGGTCGGCCGGCGGGGAGCGGGCGGGGAGAGGCCGGTCTGCTCCTCGTACTTGCGCTTGTTGATGGCCGCATCGGAGGAGTACTGAGCTTCGTCCGCCATTGGGGAGGGAGATTGGAGGAGAGAGAAACCCTAGAAACGGAGATGAAAGGAGAGAAAAGGGGGTGTGGGGGTTTATATACGGTGCGAAGATCTCGCCCGTGAGATTTTTTTTTTTTTATTTTTTTATTTTTTCCCTGAACCATGCCCGTTCTTTTTAGTGGTATTTTTATTTTATATCTTAGTTTTTAGATATTCCCCCGGGGTGGGGGGGAAATAAAAATTAGGGAATGGGATTTTTTCCATATACTTGTGGCCGGGTGTTAGTCAGATGCGCCCATGGATTTTTTTTAGGAGATCGGGTTTGGGCCTCAATGAGGTCCGAAAATTGAGAGTGCTGGTTCGTTCTCGATTCCTAAAAATGAAACTGGTGTCCGGGCAACTTAATCCCTAAACCACTTGAACCAATTTTATTTTATTTAATAAATGCCTCACGCACACCTCTTCTCCTCTTTCGGTCTTTTCCTTTCGCCCCATGATACTCGTGCATATTATTTATTTTTTATCAGTTTTTCTCTTTTTCCAATCCCCTTCACCTTTTATAGAGATTGTCATATTCTCTTCTTTAAACTCAACCGCTTCCATTAGAATACCTGGGAACTAGATTGAGCTAATCTAGTCCCTAATTTTGATCTAGTTCTCGATTTTAGAGTGGAAGTAGACCGAATCAAGAACCAATCACATACATACATAACAGTGAGTTCTCAGCATTGATTATATGGGAGCTTTTGCAATAAGTTTTTGTCATAAATTATTATAAACATTAATGTTATTGTGAGGATTGATGATATGTGGTTATTATCATTATTTTTTTTTTAGAATTGCTTGGGTAATGGCACCATCCCTCTCAAAAAAGAGACGATGCCTTCCCAGCCAAGCAACCTTCCCAGCCAAGCAATTTTGGAAAGATACCAAATGAATTGTTTCGTCGGTTTCCTTCAAAAATTAGGAAGGAAAATATCCTTCATAAAATGATAGTGACATTCCTTATAAGATTAAAATAAAATAAGGAAAGGGATTAACGTGAATAAAACCAATAAGATACCTATAACAATATAAATTTCATAATTTGTAATTATTCACACCATCACCAATTGAGTAACTATGATCAAGAGCTCAAATCAACCAACCATGACCTCAAGCTTCGTGACTTGAATCGATTCACCGGACACGACAGCTTTGAGCTTTATGACTTGAACCCATGATTGCCACAAACTCAAACTAAGCAGCCATGGCTATGTGCTTGAATCTTAAAATATTTGGTGTATTTCTATCACTAATTTCTTTAAGTTTGCAATGATGCAAATATTCCATGACAACCATATCACGATAGCTGGAGAAAAATCGAGTTCATGGCTAACCATTTAGTAAAAGAAATAAACTTTTAAAAAAAAATGAAAGTCCAACGTATTTATGTTATGTGCCCATTGGGCATTTAGTATTCTTCATCTATGGATTCTTAAATGTCGTTTATTTTATTTCGGACAATATTTCACCATTAAAAATTTGTAGTCTAACTACCTCTTAGATTTCCTTTCCTTGAACAATGTCATTAGATTTGTTTCTTACACAAACGCAAAATCATGATTTGCTGCTCTGATTGCCGATAGTAGATAAGATAAAATGGATGGCTTAGGTTGCACCATTATCAAAAGTAACAGTGCGGTCATGCAAGCATCCTCCATTTTTTTTTTTTTTTTTTTAGTAGTAGCAGTAGTAAATTAGCTTGTTCTCGAAATTCAATATCACATGATATTTAGATAAGAATTAACTGCTACTCTCCAAGTGTCGCTCGTTTATTTGATATTTCTCGCCGTATGCTTGTGCATCACGCAACCTTCCTTTTTCTCATTTTAGTCTCTCCCGCCCGTAAACCGTCGCAGGTTGCGACCGCTCCCCAATGTAGCACCGTCCATGTCGCCTCACATCTCGCGTCGTCCTCAAGCTGTCGCTCGTCGCCGTTTGTCACGTCCATGACATGCACGCGTCTCTATCCATCCCTCTATGTTCTCTCTAGCCGTGCCGATCGAGAACTTCGGAAAAACCACGAATGGCTCGCTGGCCTTGGGCGACGCTACAACCAGCTCACCCAAGGCCCGCCTTGCCGAATCTGGGCATGGCGGCATCGAATCCAACGTCCCAAGCTTGGATCTGATTAGTGGCCGGTGAAGAGATAGATGGTGGGGGCTCGAGGGGGCGTGTTGGACCCTTGAGGCTGATCGACAAGGAGAAGGGGACGATGGTCGGCGGAGGCGGAGGTGGAGGCGGAGGCAGTGCGCCTTGTTGGATGGTCAAAATCTCTCAATTATTTCTTTCACGAAACTTTATTTTTCTTCTTAACTTCTTTTAATTGCGGTGACAATTTTAAAGTTGACAAAATGAACTAATTTTCTAAATATATTTATTGTTCGATTAAGACAAAGACAAGGCAAAAATATTGAAATAGATAATCAAAACATCACATTCCCTCTATTTTGTCGATTAGATTTTCGTTTTTCATTTATGCAACCATGATCTTGTCTCATAAATAAAATAAGGGTTTTCGTGCATTAATTATGTGGAATTAAATGTTCATTACAAGCCCTTCTTCTTATTAACTTAAGATTAGAGATGTTAAATGGGTTATACAACCCATTTATGGACCCATGTTTACTTAAATAGATCATTAATAGGTCGGTCTTATTTCTCAAGACACCCATGATGGGTTTTAAAATAAAATGACTAAAATATATGGGTCTTAAATGGGTCTACTCCATGCCCATTTAAGACCCATTAAAAATACCCACTATCTAGTCTACCCTATTAGAGGTTGTAAAATTATAATGATTTTTTATTTTTCTTTTCTTTTCTTTTTTCTTTCCTTTTTTTTTTCTTTCTTCTTTCTCCGATGGTTGGCACGGTGATGGCCGGCGACCAGCCAAGCGAGCCTTGAGCTCATTGAATCTTAGCCTCACCAATGCCCGGTGAGACTCGAACTTGCTAGCATTAGGTAAGGCTCGAGCCTCGCCAGATCTGGCAAGGGGCGAGCTCACGCCGATGAGCCTCCAACTCGCCAAATCTAGCGAGGCCTCGAGCTCGAGGCTCATCGGCGTCGGGCGAGGCTCAAGCTCGTCGGCATCGGGTGAGGCTCGAGCTCACGGATCCGGCGAGCCTCGAGCTCGCCGGCGTCGGCGAGCCAAGCGAGCTTGAGGCTCACCGTGGCCAGCTAAAGAAGAAGAAGCACAAAAAAGAAAAAAGAAAAATTATATTTTAAAAAATAAAATTAAAAGTAATTAAAATTTAATTTTAAAAAAATAAAAAAATAATTATAATTCAATTTTTAAAATAATTATTTTAAAAATTATAAAAATTGTCCATTAAATTTATGTTGTATAAAACTATTTTAGCAATACAATTTTTAAAAAAATTATATATATATATATATATATATATATATATATAATCTTAAAGTATTTTAGTAATATAATATTAAAAAATATATATAGGAATAAGTTTTTCTAAATTTGGTTAAATATGAAAATATTTTATTAATATGAGTCGGGTCGGGGATGAGTTGGATATGAGTTGGTTCGGGGTCAAAAAATTTACATTAGACATAAATGGGTCATAAATGGTTAATAGATCAATTTGGGTTAGACCATTAATGACCCAACCCAAACCCAACTCGACCCACTCATTTAACAGCTCTAATCGTTTCCTCCATGATTATGTTTTATGTTCGAGAGATCAAGACAGAGAGAGAGAGAATCTATATAGGCCACTGGGGAAGAACGTCTTGTAGATCCTCGTAAATAGGCCAAATCGGGAGGCGCAAGTAGTTGAAAAAGGCATATGGGTATTGTGTGGTGGATTGGCACTTTAGTCATTGTTTGAGACCCCAACATGTTTGGTGGTGCATAGATCCAACGTTTGATCTGTTGATGATTTTTGTTCTTTTCTTAAAGCGACATCTTTTATGGAATCTTGAATTGCTTAGGGCGGCCCTTTTATCCTTTCTCTCTTTGGTTTTAAGGGGATGCATTTGGACAGAAAAAAGGGATCAACAGTTATAAGTGGTCTTGGATTTCAATATAAAAATGGGCCTGAACTTGCGATTGGAAAGATTTTTTTTTTTTTTTATAAATAAATTATGTTTGTATGGAGGGGGCTTTATCAGAAGAGATCTAATTATTTCATGGAGGTGTCGTAATGATGATGAGGAGAGGCCCACCTTCAAAATCAATTTTCATCCCTACTTTTTCATATGGTATATTTCTATTTCATTTTCTTGGTTGGACCTTCATATTCTCATACCCTCAAATTGAAATTGCTTCAACAATAAAGAAAGGAACGGAATGCTTTAACTTCTGGGCAATAGCTAATCTTTTTTTAATGTCATCCAAAAATAAATTTGGATAATGTTCTGCCTTCGCTTGTTTCATTTGTCTGCTTCTTTTTTTTTTTTTCTTTTTTGACAGTTGTTGATATTGTGCACTCTTCGTGCATTTTCCTTTCAGGCCGATGTTTGCCGTCCGTATCAGCTTTTGAAGAAAGGAGGGCTGAAGGATGAAAATACCATTGTTTATATGTGTGATGACATTTACAATGAAGAGAACCCCAAGCCTGAAATTATTACTAATAGTCCAGTTGGAGAGGATGTGACGTGAATTGTTGTGAAAAGAAAGTTCTACGAAGGCCTAGATGGTGCAAATTGCGAATCTCGATCTCCAATCAAACCTATGATTGGCAATCTCGGTATGAACATGACCTGTTGACGAATGCGTGTCAACCAACCAACGTTATAGACTCATGAGCGAAAGAATCCACTATCTCACTCGATAAGTCGAATCGACCGCCACAAGATAATCTTGATAAAGTCAAGTCCTTAAAAGAACAGTAGAAGAGAACCTTTTAATTCTTATCCTCAAAAATAAAATATATTTGTGTCTCAAAAAAATTCAGCTAGTCCTTAATATAGGCTTTTTAGCCGCCACACAAACCCTAAAACTAACCATAGAAATCTAATGTGTCATATTCTAGAATATACCTAAACAAGAAGATATTTATTTTATTTTATTTGACTTTTTGACTTGGTCAAATATTTGGTGACCATATAATCAAATTGCGCCAAGATTTCCAAGATTCTTCAAAATTCAATCCAAGGTCTTCTCCACGCTAAAGATTATGCCAAGATAACATAGTTTATTTTCACGAAAAGATAATCTTCATACCTATAGAATTTATCAAATGCAGCATGTTCACTTGCTTCAAACACTCTCCCAAAGTCATCATCATTAGTATATAAGTCCTTGATATGCTCAAAACGTAAACACTTTACTTCTAAAATAATTAAAATCACATACCTTTGAGAAAGTACATCAGCTACCACATTCCCCTTACCTTTTTTGTACTTGATCACATATGAAAAAGTCTCGATGAATTACATCCATTTGGCGTGTCTTTTATTCAACTTTTACTGCCATTTCAAGTACTTCAAGGTCTCGTGGTCGGTGTGGATCACAAACTCCTTCAGTCATAAATAATGTTGTTAAGTCTCCAAAGCTCGCACTAAAGCATACATCTCCTTATCATAGGTAGGATAATTTAGTGTTGCTCCATTCAATTTCTCGCTGAAATAAACTATGGGGTGCCCTCCTTGCATCAACACGGCTCTAATTCCTATACCAGAAGCATCGCACTCTATCTCAAAAGTAGCACTAAAATTCGACAAAGATAACAAATGAGCATTAATCAACTTATCTTTTAGCAGATTAAATACTTTCTTTTGCTCTTCTTCCCACATGAAACCCACGTGCTTCTTGATAACCTCGATCAAAGGTGCAGCGATGGTGCTAAAATTTCTCACAAATCGCCGACAAAAACTCGCCAATCCATGAAAGCTACGCACCTCTCCTACAGTCTTAGGCGTTGGTCATTTACGAATTGCTTTGACATTTTCTTCATCAACCACAAATTGCTTTGACCTTTTCTTCATCAACCTGTATACCATCAACACTAATGACAAATCTTAGAACTACTCATTTGTTAGTAACAAAAGAGCACTTCTTCAAATTAGCGTACAATTGCTCAACCCTTAAAACCTGCAAGACAGCTCGGACATGCTCAATATTATCATCAGGGCTTCAGCTATATATCAAGATATCATCAAAATAGACAACCACAAATCGACCAATAAAAGCATGCAAAATATGATTCATAAGTCTCATAAATGTGCTCGGTGCATTAGTTAATCCAAATGGCATGACTAACCACTCATACAATCCATACTTGGTCTTAAATGCAGTTTTCCATTCATCACATTCTCTCATCGTAATTTGATGATAGTCACTTTTCAAATCGATCTTAGTGAAAATGCAATAATTATGCAACTCATCCAACATGTCATCTAACCTAGGAATAGGATGTCGATATTTTACCGTAATGTTATTAATTGCTCGTTAATCGACACACATTCACCAAGTTCCATTCTTCTTTGGCGCCAACAAAACAAGATTGGCACACGGACTAAGACTCTCTCTCACATACCTTCGCTCCAATAATTCTCTAACTTGCCGCTGAAGTTCCTTTGTTATCTCGGGATTGCTTCAATATGCGAGTTGGTTAGGTAATGGCGCATCGGGAATCGAGTTGATTTGATGTTCAATGCCTCGAATTGGTGATATCCCTCCAGGAAGTTCAGTAGGAAAGACATCTTCAAATTCCTGCAATAAAGACACAATATGACTAGGCAAACTTGGGTCAAGATCATTAGTAAAAAACAAAACCTAATTGTACAAAAGTACAAGTATTGGTCGTTCTAGAACTAAAGCTTTCCTCACATCACTCGATTTTGCATAAAAAAGTCTCTTGCTTATTTTCTTTCCTCTCTTCTTTTCTCTCGGTTTTTACCACAATTTTCCTTTCAGCCTCTCATTTTCCTTGCGTCTCAAACACAAAGCCCTCGAATTTCTCACCTTTTCTCTCTCTCTCTCTCTCGGCTTCTCGTTGTAACTTCAACCGATCTTGATATACCTTACTAGGTGTCATTGGTACCAAAGTATAAGTCTTTTGATTCATCACCAATAAATAACGATTAGTATACCCATCATGATGTATCTTTCGATCATATTGCCATAATCTTCCAAGTAAGATATGACTTGCTTGCATAGGTACAACATCACACTCTATTTCGTCCTTATATTTCCCTATCTCAAATGAAATTCGAACTTGCTTTGACACTTTCACCTCACCACTATCATTTAACCATTGAAGTCAATAAGGCATAGGGTGCTTTGTCGTTTTCAAACCCAACTTATCCACTATAGTATAACTTGCCACATTCACACAACTACATCCATCAATTATCATACTACAGATTTTATCGTTCACCATACATCTTGTACGAAACAAGTTATCTCTTTGTTGGTGATATTCCTCCTTCTTTACTTGCACACTCAAAGAATGCCTAACCACCAATAAATCTCCATTGATAGCCACTTCTCCATCACTATAATCCTCCAATGGTGGAATCTCATCATCATCTTCTTCCCTCTCACTTTCGGACTCAACATCACCATGTCTAGTCATGATCATCACCCTTCTATTAGGACATTGACTTGACATATGACACATGCCCAAACACTTAAAATATTTAATTTCATGAGTTCTAGTGTTAAGGTTTTCAATTTTACCTGAAATCGGATGTGTTACAACTTTACCATCGCTCTCATTCTCCTTTGAAGTTTCGTTTCGGTGTTGTTTTTCTTCGAGTTTTGTGTATGATCTTGCGATGAGTGATTTTATAGGTAATATCACTAGAATTGACCCAATCTTAATCGTTTGTGTTTGATGGTTTTTGAATCAACAACTAGTGAAGAATCTTTCTTAAATTCTAATTCCGACGTATTCCGATTTCAGAACTCTGGAATTTGGATCAGAAGCAAAACTGACGCGTTTACTGTTGTAACGATAACTCTTGCGAATCAAATAATGATTTGAATAGAAAGTCTTGTGGTCCATTTACATATATCTTTGTCTACAACTACCGACGAATCTCAAATTTGAACTCTGCAATCCATATGAAATTACTTAGACTCCTACTATGTTTAGGGGCCAAGGAGAGAGATTTTCAATAATATTGCCTCTTGTAACTTAGATTATCGATGCTGCTAAAACGATTGCATGTGGGCTGTTTTCGTTCATTTCCTTGTTTTGCCATTACTTAATGGACAAAAAGTAGTACTAATTCCTTATATTAGTTCGGTCTGCACGTGAGTATCTAAATTTGTTGGGCCTTGTGTTTGGCAAATTGAATTAATAAGAAAAGGAAGATTTTTCTAGGGGATGAGAGTACAAAAGAAAAGAAAGGAAATTGGATTTTCATATCTAATTACTAAGTAGGAGTGAATGAAGTAGAAGTGATATTGTATTTTCTGATCCACAACATTCTACTTTATAAGTGAGCCTTTATAGCTTGTATGGTGATATGTTTATGTTTATGTTTCTCTACTTTTCCTGTACTTTCATGGGCTAATAAACATAGTCCCAAAGGGGATGCTAGTTTAGTTTCCTTTTGTATGAATCTGCCAAAGAGAGGTAGAATTTTATGTTGTTTTCCTCTTCCATGAGACTTAAAGTGAAGGAGAAATTCTTCCAATTCTTCTAACCCTTGAATATAAACTGCTTCAACAAAGAAAAAGGAATTGAGTGCTTTACCTTTTGGGTAACAACTAAAGCATTTCAGTGCCATTAGAAACAAAATTGAATTCCTATCTACCTTTGCTTATTTTATTTGTCGTACGTTAGGATTTTTTACTATTGTTGATACCGTGCTCCATTCGTGCACTTTGCTTTCAGGCCGATGTTTGCCATGCATATCAGCTCCTGAAGAAAGGAAGGTTGAAGGATGAAAATATTATTGTTTTTATGTATAATGACATTGCTAACAGTGAAGGGAACCCTCAGCCTGGAATTGTTATTAACAATCCAGATGGAGATGATGTTTATGAAGGAGTTCCAAAGGTCTGTTTTCAAATGTTTAGTCACTAATTTAGGATGAAATTTTGTTTAGATTTGTTGAAAGTCTATTTTCAAAGGCTTAGTCATTGGTTCACGGTGAAAAATTGTTCTCTAAAGATCTGTTATCAGATGTTGAGTCACTTGTCACTTTTCTGTTGGCAAGGATTACACTAGAGAGGATGTTAACATTAACAAATTTTTCTTTGTTATTCTTGGAAACAAGATTGTTCTCATAGGAGGTAGTGGAAAGGTTGTGGAGAGTGGTCCGGATGATACTATCTTCATCTACTATACTAATCATGGTGGCCCTGGTGTGCTTGGTTAGTACTTGATAGTTGCACAAGATGACCTCTATTGGTTATAGATTGTCTTTTGTGTGTTCATATGGCACATGTTGAGTTGAACTGAAATATCTGTAATAAAGTCATAGAAGTTGGATTGGGTTCCATATCTCATTTGCACCCCTTCCCCAATTTAGAGATGATTTATCCAACTATCTTCATATCAAAATCTCACAATTGACATTGATCTTTAACAAGAATGCCCACCAGCCCTTTCCTATATGCTAACCATCCGATAGATGTCTTGAGAAAGAAGCATGTGTCTGGGAACTATAAAAGCTTGGTAATTTTAAGTTCACTAAAGTAGTTTGCTTCATACAGGACGTTGTCTAAAACTTTTCATTTTGTTCCCTTTGTCTTATAAACACAAGTATTCTACCTTGGTGCTTGTGAATCGAGAAGTATTTTTGAGGGACTTCTTCCAAAAGGTTTGAACATATATACAACAACAGCATTTAATGCAAAAGAGAGCAGTTGGGGCACCTATTGCCCTGGAGAGTATCCTAGCCCTCCAGTAGAATACGAGACATGTTGAAATTAAGCGAGCGATCGAACAATAATATAGACAGAGGAAAAAAATAAATCGAACACCAGATTTACGTGGTTCAGTCATAAAGACCTATGTCCACGGGGAGAGTAACAGTGAATTTCACTATAGATCAAGCGATACAAGAAGATTACACACTCAAGTCACTCAAACACTCTCCCGATGTTTCCCAAATCCCAATTTAACTCGATACATCAATCTTTCTTGGATATAAATCACGAATAAGTTTTGCCGCATGAGAAACACGAAGACCCACTATCAAGCACCCAACACCTACGGACGTCTCTCACAAACAGAGAACACCTACGGCACTTAGAGTAAACGGCGCTTCAATATGTGGCTTCGCTCGGCTAGTGGCTTCAATGATCGTGTGCGGCTTCGTAGGATTTTTCTCTCTTTTGTGGCAAGCTTCGTTTCTCTCGTGGACGTGCGGCAGCAACACACCGAAAGAATAAACCCTCACTGATCGTCCGCATTTATATATATATATATATATAAAAGTTTGACTTTGGGCCCCACCAATTTCAAATATTACGTGCGGAAGAACTTCACGTGGGAGAGACGTTGAATTGGCTTCACCTGGGCCCACCTATGCTTGAATTCTCACATACGTGCAGAGGACTTTATCTTCACGATTTGGATTCCGCAACAATTGAATAAAACTTTGCTTCAATTTATTTTATATTTCTTCTACTTGGGAAATTTTATCAACAAATTCGGTTTAACAAATCGTTATCCGAATTCAAACTCGAAACATAATTTAACAATTCTCCACATTGGCTTAATGTTTGAGCCAAGTTGCAATCACTTTGCAAAAATTCAAACTCTGCCGTTACTTTCTCATAGCTCCCGATGGGCTCAACCGTCACAGATATTATCTAAGTCAAAGCCTCGCTTGAACTTCGCCATAATCGAGGACCTCGTCAGAATACCAACTCCATATGCACCTTTAACTGCTCCGCAAGGATTTTCCAACGCAACCTCCTTAACCGTAGATAAAGTAAAATCATTGTTGCATCCATATCTATTAGGAGATCGAATACGTACCTTATTAATTTTAGCAGTTATAGCAATCATTGGCTCTATAGGCTCCACCTCGCTATGAGCACCATTTGTATCAATTACTTTGCTAGTACTCATACTTGCTACCTTAGGAAATTCTGGTCGCAACTCCACCTCAAGTTGAACACCGTCCAGATCCGTATTAACACTACCACAAACACTCCTAGCCAGAAGTATCGGAGACTTGTCAAGGGTAACTTCTTTGCTGTCAACAGGTGAATTTATATTCGGGCACCACAACCGATCGCCCCGCTCACCTTGTGCATAGCCATGGAATATGCACATTGTCCTCCCATCGAGCTTACCATCACTCACTCGAAAATAACACGAGCAATCAAACATTCTAAAAATAGAATAATCAACAATGTTACCTAACCACACTTCTTTAGGAGTCCACTATTCAATAGCAGTTCATGAGTATCTATTCATCAGGCAGCTTATCGTATTAATTACATCAGCTACGATTCTCTTAGCAGTACTAGCACCAGAGATAATTTTTCGGGCCGTCTTTAATAATGTTCTGCTCATCAATTCTGCAAATTGTTGTGATTTATTGGCACTAGTGCAGTGTTTCATTATACCCTCTTTCATGCAGAATTTATTTGCCAGCTCCAAGCAGAACTCCATGCTATTGTCAGTCCGCACATACTTGATCGACTTACCAATCTCCGTCTCGATCAAAGCTCTTAACCACATGATCCTGACACCAGCATCAAACTTGTGTATTGGTACAAACACCTAGGTCTTCCTTGAGCAGTCAATAGACTCTCGAATTGATGCAACCAACGTCTCCGGGGTGAAATCTATTATTGTCTCACATTGAAGTTTATGCAGGCCTCTGTGCTTGATTCCTTTTATTATCACCAAGGCACCTCGAACAACCTTCAGAACTCCACATTTTGAAGAATACCTGCAACCAAATGAATCTAGGGCACCCAAGAAAATTAAGTTCTTTTTCAATTATGGAACGTGTCTTACTCTAGTTAATGTCCTCACAATGCCATAATGTATTCTGATTTTAACTTCATTAACACTCAAAACATCGCAGTCAGCGTTATTCCCTAATTGGACTTTACCACTACCTGTGCACTGATAAGTGATAAACCAATTTTTATTTGGTGTGATATGAAAAGAGCAACCAGAATCCAAAATCCATCCATCAAGTGATGAATCATTAATGACAGTCAAAACATAATCGGCACTATCTGCTACAACTGCAACATTATCTGCAGAATCAACTATAATTTACTTACCCTTTTCATTCTTCAATTTAAGGCAATCCCTTCTAAAATGTCCCCTCTTGCCACAGCTCCAACAGACAACATTAGCAGTTCTAGATTGATTGCGTCTAGTCATATTAGTACTACTCTTACCACACGTGTTACAGATTTTCCTCTATTTTCACCTACTAAAGCAGTAAATATAGATTCGCCAGATTCTCTTCTACGAATAGCTTTGCTCAAAATCAAATTTCGAATCCTGTCAAACGTCAAACTTGTTGACCAAAAGAAATTACTAACAGCAGTAACAATAGTATTCCAACTATTAGGCAATGAGGATAACAGAATCAAAGCACGTACCTCATCTTCAAAGTTAATCTCAACTGAACTCAATTGACTAACATTCACATTGAATTCATTGATATGATCTGCAACCGACGCACCTTCACTCATTTTCAAATTAAACAGACGTTGCATCAAACAGACCTTGTTGATCGCAGATGGCTTCTCGTACATATCTGATAGGGCTTGCATCAAATCAGCAGTGGTCTTCTCCTTCAAGATGTTAAACGCGACATTAGGAGTCAACGTCAATTGAATAACACCTATAGCTCGTCTATCCAGCAAATTCCAATCAGCTTGCTTCATCGTCTCTAGTTTTTCCCCAGATAAGGGCAAGTGCAGTTTCATCTGGTAAAGATAATCTTCAATTTGCATCTTCTAGAAACTGAAATCATTCCCATCAAATCTGTCGATTCTCACTTTACTTCTTCTGTTGCCATCGATTTGCTTCAACTTAGCCAAACCTAACTCTGATACCAACTTGTTGAGATTAAGTGAGCGATCAAACAATAATATAAATAGATGAAGAAAATAAGTCGGACACCAGATTTATATGGTTTAGTCGTAAAAACCTACGTCCATGGGAGAGCAGCAACGGATTTCACTATAGGTCAAGTAACACAAGGAGATTACACACTCAAGTCACTCAAACACTCTCTCGGTGTTTCCCAAAACTCAAATTTAACCCAATACACTAATCTTTCTTGGATGTAAATTACAAATAAGATTTGCCGCACGAGAAACACGAAGACCCGCTATCAAGCACCCAGCGCCTACGGACGTCTCTCACAAACAGAGAACACCCACGGCACTCAGAGTAAACGGCGCTTCGATATGTGGCTCCGCTTGGCTAGTGGCTTCAACAATCGTGTGCGGCTTCGTAGGATTTTTCTCTCTTTCACAGCAAGTTTCGTTTCTCTCGTGGACATGCGGCAGCAACACACCAAAGAAGGAACCCTCACTTAATCGTCCGCATTTATATATATAGTGTGCCCAAGGTCAAAAGTTTGACCTTGGGCTCCACCAATTTCCAATATTACGTGTGGAGGAACTTCACGTTGGAGAGATGCTGAATTGGCTTCACCTGGGCCCACCTATGCTTGAATTCTCGCGTACGTGCAGACAGGATTCCATCTTCACGATTCGGATTCCGCAGCAATTGAAGAAAACTTTGCTTCAATTTATTTTATATTCCTTCTACTTGGGAAATTTTATCGACAAATTCGGATTCGAATTCAAACTCGAAACATAATTTAACACGTGTCTTGGTGACTTGTATAGTGTTGCTTGGATGGAAGACAAGTAAATCCCAAATCCTTATTTTCTCATTCATGACTTTAGATGAGAAACACATACCATTTTGACTTTGTTCTTTCTAGATTAGAAGTCAGTGTTATAATGGGGACTTTTTCTTCAATTTGGGATCGATACTTTATTTTGCGGTGTATCATGGGCAACTCTTAGTGCATTAGTTGAATGGTAGCAATGTGTATGACCATAATCCATGTATTCCCAGTTTTTTAAATTTTATTGAATGATCTGATTTTGGAATGTTTGTCTTGCAAATCGAGAACGGAGGAATTGAAATCACAGTTGAAAAGTCATGATTGGGTCCATTTATCATTGTCTAATTGCAAAGATCGAAAGAAAGATCGGAGATATTTTTCATTAGCACATTCTCCTTTTATATTATTTTGAAAATGTAGACAACAACAATTTATTGGTTAAAGAGGCAGTCAATTATGCTCAATTTCCTTGATTTGATGCTTGGTAATTAATATGTATCGTAGTTGCTAATTATATGCTATTAAGATCTTCGTACATTTATGATGTTGGGCTTTTGGTTTAGATATAAGTAATTCTTTGAATATTCGAATTCCTTGGTTTTTAAGGACTCATCCACTATTTACCTTTTTAGCATGTGTGCTCTTATCTGAATAGTAATTTTTTGCCCATGTTACATTTTTGGGGCTTGCTGATTGGTATCTTCTTTCCATGATTATAGACTTATCTACTAATCTAACTTCATAATAAGTACTGCATAATTTATTCTTGAAATTTTTTAGCTTATATGGACTTTGAGGAAGCTTTTCTCTTTTCTAAGCATGGACTTTTGTGTACTCGCATCAAAAAGCATTTCCATTGCAAATTGCTAATCTGTTGGCAATTAAGAATCTCGAAGATCCAATGTTTGCAAATTTAAATAGCCGAAAACAAAGAGAGGAGAAAGGAGGAAGGACATGACTTCCATATTATTAGATGGAACTTGATTGAATATTTCTTATATTGCAACTCGGGATATGCATATTAAAGTCATGCTCAATGTGATTACAGTTGTTCTTGTGTTGGTTTACAAGCCTCTGTTCCCTTGTAATAGTTGGATCAAGTTCATATGTTTTGATTGGCTCTTGAGAAATCAAAGCTTATGTTTAACAACTATAAAGCCCATCGTAACCTTTTTCTTTTTTATTTGGTTTGTCTTTGTGAACAGTGAGGTGCACAACCTGCAAACCGAAACTCTGCACCAGCAATACCAACTGGTAAGGACATTGATACCATCATTGTGTGGAGCAATTAGGAAGAAAGCAATGTTTATTCTACCTTTTGTTGTCGAGAACTTTTGCTTTCATTGGGCAACTGAGCTCCCAAGTGTTTTTTAGGGTGTGTTTGGTAATATTTCTGTTTAAAAATTATTCTACGGAATAGAAATTAAAAAAAAAAAAAGTGGTACCACCTGTGTGGTGGCGTAGGTGGTTGAGCAAGGGAACTTTTCACGAGAGGTCCCAAGTTCGATTCACGGCGTCGTCGTTGCTTAAGTGCTAGCACGTTTTAAGTGGGTTGTCGGGGGTGGTGGGTCCTCCCGCTTACGCAGCCCCCCAGGGTTTACTCTCCACCGCGAAGCGGCGAGCGGAGGTTCCTTGGGTTACCAAAAAAAAAAAGTGTTTCTGTTCCGGGGAACAAGTTTTGAATAAAAAAACACATTTGGTAAACTTATTCCGGGAATAAAAAATGAACAAAAACACGTTTGGTAAATTTGTATAATTTTTTATTTCTTTTAATTTTTTAATATTTTTATTTTAATTTTCTATTTTCTTTCTTATTTTTCTTATTTATTTTTTCTTTTTTTCTTTTTTCTTCTTTTGACTGGTCGCCGGCCTCGGCCATGGCCGACAACCGGCCGAAGAGGGCCGGCGGCCTCGCTCGCCATGGCGAGGCTCGTCGGCCCCCGGCGAGGCCAAGCCTCGCCGTAGCCGGGCGAGGCTCGACCTCGCCGGATCTAGGTAGCTCGAGCTCGCCTAGCCAAGTTGAGGCCGACCTTGCGCCGAGCCGGGCAAGCTCAATCTCACCTAGATCCGGCGAGGCCGGCCGCCGGGCGAGCTCGGCCTCGTCGAATTTGGGCGAGATCGAGCTCGCCCGGCCTGGCGTGAGGTCGACCTCGCCAAGGGCCGGTGACGCTCCGGTGAGGTCGCCGGCCCTCAACGGCCGATCGCCGACCATGGCCGAGGCATCAGGCCAAGCTTGTGCTCACATTCCATTTGGTCCTGGAGCTCTTTTAGCAGGCAATTCAGTGCATGAGTGAAGTGGGAATCATTCCGAACTAAGGATCCACTTGCCATGCTTAAATCTGCTACATACATATTCCTATTGTATATCTTGAATGGGTTGTTTGTCATGAATATGACTCGGAAGCACCTATCTCGACTTCCTTATCACATAACATGCTTTGAATGTACGACGATATCGTGCCCGTTTCGCGATTTTAAGTACTATAGCTTGAGCTCGCCAATCGGGCTCGGCGAGGCTCGCCCGTGGCCTTCGGCGTCGACCAAGAAGAAGAAGAACAAAAAATAAAAATATAAATTATATTTAAAAAAAAAAGTAATCAAAAATTTAATTTTTAAAAATTAAAATTCAATTGTTAAAATATTTATTTTAAAAATTATAAAAAATTATCCATTAAATTTGTGTTGTATAAAACTATTTTAGCAATACAATTTAATGGACATTTTTTATAATTTTTAAAATTATATATATATATATATATATATATATATATATATATATATATATAAAAATAAGCTTAGAAGTATTTTAGTAATATAATCTTTAAAAAAAATAGGAATAAGTTTTTCTAAATTTGGTTAAATATGAAAATATTTTATTAATATGGATAGGGTCGAGTATGGATTGGGTCGGGTATGGGTCGGAAAATTTACATTAGATATAAATGGATCATAAATTGGTTAATGGGTCAATTTGGGTCGACCATTAATGACCGACCCGACCCACTCGTTTAACAACTCTACTCGAAGCGTGCTTTGGAGAATGTAGCCCAAAAAGCAATTATTGCTTCATTGCCTACTTATTCATGGGATTAAATTCACAATTCATTCTCCTTCTATTTCACGAATGATATATGTCTATATACATTATGTTTAATTTATTATTATTATTATTATTATTATTATTATTATTATTATTATTATTATTATTATTTTTACTCCCAATAAAGCATAGTCGTTTTTTTCAATTCTTTGTTGTGACCATATTTATATCATATTCGGCTCTCACGGTATATGTGCTTGATAAATGTATGTTTATTCCTCGCCACTTTATGTTGTTTTATGCCTTTGAATTACTTAATAGAAGTATCAAATTTACTAGACTAGACTAGCAATTATCGTGGAGACGTTACTTCTACTGTTAGTCTGTTACCTACTCACTCGTGGCTTCTCAAAGTTGTAATGATTAAAATTTGTTTTTTGTATCAAGATTATTTCCGCAAACATAGGCTCAAGAAATTGTTACGGTCTCTTTTTTAATTTTGATAATATAGTCAATATGCTAAATATCAATCATTTATATAAAAAAAATTAAATGAAACAATTAATATTGTTTATCGTAATTACTAACTTCCGTCAATCATATAATTATGGTTTTAGAAAAGTGTTCGTGGGGTGTTTCTGATGAGAATATTTCTTGCATTAAATGAATTAGTTCAAATAAATAAAAGTATATTTATAATCATTATTCCATTATACTTTAACAACCAAACCAAAAGAATCCCCGCCCTTATGCCAAAGGCAAATATAATGGAATAATGATCAGGAATATACTTTTATCAATTTCGAAGCTTTTACTTTTAGGGTTGGTTTGATTTGCCAAAAATTTATTGTAAAAATCATTTTCCTACATTTGGATCGCTAAAAATAAGTAAACGAAAAGTATTTGCATAATTAGTGGAAAACTTAAACTCAACGAAATGATTTCCTCTCTAAAAATAAAAATCAATTTTCAAAATATAACTAAATCTTGATAGTTAGAACGAAGACCCTAACGTTTGAGTTTGGATTTACATAAATCACAAATGAGACCTTGATAGCTACCTGCAATTACTCAGCTTTTGCGCTCAAATCACTAACATTTTGGAACTAGTCCATTGAGTTTGAGCATAGGTCCTCATAAACTAGGTACAAGTCCTTCGAGTTGAGCCAAAGACTTTGGTACCCATGCTTGCAGTTGAGTCCCGACTCTTGCACCCAAATCATTAGTGCCTAATATGGTTATGTGATGCCTCGGCTTTGGGACCTTAGTGATTGGGCCCGAGTCCCCAAAGGTAGGGACCTAGTAGAGGTTGCGTTTGGTTCAATTTTTTTACTAGCTTTCAGCTTTCAACTTGCCTTCAAAATGTTGAAATTATTTTTTCTCTTTCAAAACTACCTTCACTATATTTTCATATTTTCGATTCTGCCTCTGTTCATTTATTTATTTTTAATTGAAAAAAAGAGGCGCCCTTCGCTCGATCCCAGCGAAGGGCTACGGTTCTTGTGAGCCGATTTGGAGCCGCGGGTCACTGCGGAGGTCCCTTAAGGTCGGGCGACCTCTGACAAGGGTCATGTGACCCAGGCGGTGGTCGCTTGGGTTGCACAGCCCCTAGGTCGAGCGACCCTCGCCGAGGGTCGCCCGAGATCGAGCGACCTCCGGCGGCCCTCGGTTGGGTCCCGCAACCCTTGTCGAGGGTCACTAGAGTTGCCGACCTCGGCGACCTTAGCCGATGGCCATCGGCGCCAAATCTGCTCGCCAATAGCCGTAGCCCCTCGCCGGTTTGGCGAAGGGTTTAGTTCAATTTTCTAAGAAAAGAAAAAGAAAAAGAAATATATATACCTATCAAAGCTCATTACGAAAGTTTTTTTACCAAACACACATTCAATTCAAAGTCCATTTGCAAATTTTTTTTACTAAACACAATTGCATTTCCCCAAATAATTTTGGGCTTTTAACATTTGCATTAGACTCAAAACCCATTGCAAATGCTAAACCAAACACAGCCAAAGAATGCTTAGGCTAGGATCCTTTGACACTTGTGTTAGGAACTTGGTGGCGGCCCGGGTCTCTTGAGATTGGACCCAAGACCTTGGCCCTTGTGTTAGGATCTAAGGAGGTCGTGCCTAAATCATCAAGACCTTGACAACCAAGATCGAGTCCGTCGTGGCATCTAAACTCATGAGACTTTCAAGAGGTTTCAAATCGGGTGTTAGGGCATGTGGATGTCCTCCGGCAAGAGATGAACTTGGAATAGTTTCTGTCTTTAAAGTCAAAGATTTAAAAAAAAAAAAAAAAAAAAAAAAACGAACACTTTGCAGTCAAATCAGATATAGAAAAAAGTAATCACCTACTTATGTCCCTCTTTCAAGTACATTGGGTTCCTTTCTAGCTGTTCAAAAAAAAAAAAAAAGTACATTGGGTTCCTTTCTTGCTGCTCACTGGGCGTGCTCTAATATGCCGATATTTTTCAGGTCTCGTTTTATTATATTTTGAGTAGTAGAACAAAGAACAGGCAAGTTGGCTTCAATATATAAAAGGAAAAAAAATTCTTTATTCTTTTTTTGTCAGAAAAAAATTCTTTATTCTTTTAGGGCGCTTATTTCAACCACTTATTGATAAAAGAATATAATGCATGTGTAGCTTACATGATGTAGGGATAATAACCAAGGGGCCTCTACTTTCCCGAGTTGGTTTTGTAGGCTTGTGGTGAGAAGGAGAGGGGTGTTGCCACTTGTGAAGGCCGGCCTTGGTAGTTCTCTAGCGGGGCGCCTAGCAAGATTGCGTTTTTTTACTCTAACATGCTAGTATCTGCACTCGTTGTTTATATATGTTTTTCTTTCTCATAAAGCATCGACGATTTTACATAAAAAAAAAGTTGAACATTGACAACTTTTCACTTCAAATTATCCCTTCATTAGATTTTCCCTAGAATGCCATTGAATATGTATTTCAACCATCTATCAATAAAAAAATATATATAATGCATGTATAATTTATATAATACATGGATAATACACATCTCTTTGGAAAAATGAAAACATAATTCTCAGTTCACTTTCAAATTTCTGCAAAATATCTAAAAAATTATCATTTCTGAGAAATGATTATTTATTTGAAAAAAAAATCGATTTTTATTTTTTTTAATTTTTGGTAAAACAAATCAAGTTAATTAAGTTCATTCGTGCATTTCGTATCTGGAAGGTACCGAGTCGTGGCGACGATTACAAGGGATGGTGTACGATAATATTCTCCATCACATCATCTAGCAGAAGCCAGCCAATAGAAACGCAACACATGGCGTCTTGTAGTAAAATCGACTTTGCAAAAAAGGATTTAACATAGGAAACGGTTATCTTTTTGTGTGGTACTTTCAAAGCTTTATGATGTTTTCCAACCAAAAAAAAGAAAAAAGTTGGACATTATCTTTTGAGATAATAATCTCTGTGAAAATAATCCTCATAATAATAGTCTTTTCGGAAAACGTACATGGGCACGTTAGTCCATTATCTAATTTATTATAAATTGATCTCGAATTAATTTTTCTCCTCCCTCTCATAGAAAAAAAGAAAAAAAAGAAAATACACGCCATTCTCTATTTAAGCCCAAATTCAAAAAATTTGCCCGTTACCGAACTCTGCCCCCACCTTCCCTTCCCCCCCTTTCTTCTTCTTCCTTTCTCCCCTGCGCAGGCCCCGCAAAATTAGGGTTTCCAAACCGAGCAAATCGCCCCCAAAATCCGTCCCCAATTCGCTCGAATCCCGCCGGAATTCCGACTCGACATGGATCCGGCGACATCGACCGGCCGAAGCCCTCGCGATCCTCTCCACCCCATGCTGAAGGAGTCGGTCGACCGCTTCCTGCTGGAGTACCGGGGCGGATCGCCGGACTTCTCCGCCTTCACCTCCATCTTCTCCCGCCTGCTTCACAGCCTCCCCGACCCACCCCTGGAGACCGTCTGGTTCTACGCCGCGCTGACCCACCACGCCGCGAAGTCGGCCGCGGCCGGCGGAGGCGGAGGCGGCGCTGGCGACGCCTCGGAGCAGGTGTCGAGGGTCAAGGACCTGTTCCAGCTGCTGGTGACGTGCTCCAGCTCGTGCAATGCGGTCAAGAAGGTGGCCGTGCTCGCCCCGGTGGTGTACGAGCTGTACTCCCTGGTGGTCGAGCGGCGGAGCTTGAAGAAAGAGGTGGAGGACTTGCTGGAGGTCGTGGTTAGTTACATTAGCATCTGCAGCGGCGGGGAGTTTGAGGAAGAGGATGAGTTGGAGCCCTTGAGTCCGTGCTTTTTGGATTTGATTCGCGTCTGGATGGTCGATAAGCCGAAGAAGGACGCGAAATCGTTCTTTCCGGTCGTCAGCGATGACGTTCGCATGGGGGTTTGTAAGGATTGCGGCACCGGCATGGGGCGCTTGGCTGGGGTTGTTATGGCCGAGGTGTTCTTGTTGAGGTTGTGCTTGAAGTTGGATGCCCAGACACTGTGCGCCGAGTTGGAGAGGGATATGCATAGCTGGGCCGTCCAGACCATTGCTGGATTTAGGAACTTTTGCTTTTTCGGTGAGAAACACGTTTTCGGGTTCGCTTGTTTTTGGATTTTCTTCAGGCTTGTAGTTCCATTTGCAATATTAAAGTGCCTCGTCACTCTGTCGGTGTAATGTGTATGACCATTTTCAGATGTGTATATGTTTATGACCGAACGTTATTCCTGAGGTGATTAGCGTTCAACGGAGTTCCATAGTGCATGCAGGATTCCTATTATCAACAGAACATTGATTTAATGCGTCGTGAACTAGTCTGAGGCTCCGGTCGTGGCATCCACTGGCTACTCTATTGTGTTGAATACTGTATTTGTCCCTCTTCAATCAACCATTAATTTTTGTCAAATTAATACACTATTATTTGTCCTGCTTGATAATTCAATACCCCCATTGTTTGATTTGATGTCAGGTACTCTTCTTAGCATGCTCTTGGATCCAGTTACACCCGTGACATTGCTGCTAGTAAGTGCATTTAGTGTTTTTCCCCCTTAACCTTAAAAGTTAGGAGGCATGAAGCTTTTAATGTACCTATTCAAGCTAAATCAAGTCTCACAAAATCCCAATGGAGACACAAAACTTGATCAGGATGGTAAAAAACAAGTCATGTCATACAGACCTTTTGTCCTCCTTTGAGTTGCATGAAAGAGATAAATACTTATGTTTTTATCTTCATGGAGCTGGCTCCAGAGCAAAAGACAGTCATGTGTGCAGATTAGCTTGCACTAAGACTTTTTATGCCAAATTAAAAGAACTTGTGCACTTCTTTAGACAAATGACTTTTAATGCCTGCTCAGTTGATCTACTTTGGACAAAGATACTTGTATCATGAGTTAAAAGGATCAGAGGCTCAATCTATGAGAGTTAACTATAATGTTCATGCTTTTGATTTGCCGATTTCCTAGGTGAAAACTGCAATCACTTTTACACTTCATGGTGTGAACCAGATTATGTGGGAGAATCTGGTTATTTGGATGACATTTGAGGATACTGGGATTGTAAAGGACCCCTTCATAAGCTGTTGTCTCATATTTGCTATACCAGTCTAAAGTTAAAACTCTAGATAA
Organism: Eucalyptus leucophloia subsp. euroa; assembly: GCA_017140325.1. Classification (NCBI taxonomy): domain Eukaryota; kingdom Viridiplantae; phylum Streptophyta; class Magnoliopsida; order Myrtales; family Myrtaceae; genus Eucalyptus; species Eucalyptus leucophloia. Next base: position 50,349,002 of record CM029470.1, read on the forward strand.
CCTTGTCGTGGTACTTTTGGATTTGAAATATGCCTGAAGAAATCCTGTTGCTCTTGCTAATGGAGACGTAGCTAATGTCCAACTCTTCTTATATACACTTGGTAATTTTTCTCTCTGCAGAAATTCAAGGATGAAATTCTCTTACGAGAAGTCCTATATGATGCCCTGATAATGGTGGATTATCCATTTCTAAGCCCTCAAAATGGGAGAAAGCTTCGTGATGAGGTTTTGAAGAGCTCGGCTGTCTTGTTGTTGTTGGTAGCTGAAAGCGCCATGCAATTCATTAGGTATGAGAGCATGAATACCACTCCTGCTTCACTACACTTGCTTATTTAATCATCACATGAGAGAGATGTGTTAAACTGGCTGTAGGGAAAATGGTGACCGTAGCAAAGTAGACTCCTATAAGGATGCAGTCTCTAAATCCTGCCTACCTTCCCAATTGCTCAAATGGGTGACTTGTCAAACTGGTCGGGGGAGAATAACCAGCAGACCAACGGCATCGACTCCAGCAGCACTTATTAGTGAGTCCCTCTTATATCTTTATTTGCTTTTGATACTGTTTTCGATATCATTATCTGCTACAGCTCTTCTACCTTTTATGTGCTAAGTTGCTACAGGGGTCTGATTGTCCTTCTAATGCGGAATTACTTGTTGACTACATACGTGATTAATGACTGTTTTAGCTGTAAACATTAAGAGGACTTAAAACAAGTTAGAGATTTGAAACATTTTCTCGTATTCCAGAGTGGCTGCTGATTGTAGAGGATCTAGGGATTAGAGTCTTTGACAGTGATATTTTGAAGCTTCATGCGAAGGCAGTAGTTTGCAAGTCAAGAATAGAGTATGAGCTCCCAGTCTTCAACCTGAGAGGTGACAATTTTGAAGATGCTTTTGTCCTCTCCCCATATAACGAGGGCATAGTGGAGGATACAATTGATGATGCTGACCTGGATATGGTTGATTCTGAGGATGCCACTTTCACGGCTTACACTTGTCCGGTAGTGTTAACAAGTGATGGTACTAGAAAGCGCAAAGATGGGAGGAAGGAAGAAGGGAATATACCTGTTAAGTTCCTCAGATCTCATATTCACGAGAATGTAGCAAAATGCAATGTCTTTCACTCATGTGTTGGTAATGGCTTAAGCAGTAGGAATGAGGAGTATAGTCCCATCCTCCAGGAAGATCCATTACGTATGGAACATTAAGTTCAAGAGGCGTGACACATCCAAAGGCTATAGGATGTGTAATTTTGGTTTGGAATTCTTCTCTTTTGGTCAAGCTCGAGAGGCTTGCTTAGGCCCTCCCACTGCATCTTCCTTCAGCTGTGGAAAAGATGTTTTATCCTTCCTCATAGAAATATTCCTAGCGTGGCACTGATTCAACCTATGTTCGTTCCGGCTCTAAAGTTCTATCTTCTAGCTCGAAGAGGTTCTATGATTTGCATTCTGTGATCATTTTACCATCTTTGAGTCGATTGGCCATTTCTATACTTCCTCTCGGGCTGCACTTTTGTTTCTCGGCAGACCTTATTAGTTAATGGTATAGATCTCTGATAGTATGAGTGCATTGAGAAATTCTCCTATTTTGTTGCTAGGAGGAGCAGTCCAAATCTTTCGAGAGCATGTGATCTCAGTCTTCAATTCCAATCGAATTACTGTAACACTATAGATAATACAAGAACATATTTACACAATCAGATTTGCGCTCTCTCTCTCTCTCTCTCTCTCTCTCTCTCTCTCTCTCTCTCATATGTTGAGGAGTTAGTTGATTCCCTGTGAATGTAAACTAAACGTAGCCCTACTGAATTGTCAATTCTGTGTCACGGAACTGTGGAAAGACCCTTATTGGAGCAACGGTTGAAACTGATAACTGAGTGTATCAGTGAACTTCCGGCAGCTCCAAAATAAAAAAACTGAATTTGAACAAGCCCTTTAGGCCCAAATCAGGAGAGAAGGCCGGGCTCCTCTCATTCAAAACATGTTGGGTATTGAACCTTTTCAGCCATGGCTGGCTCAAGACAAACTTCAGATCCTGCCACGACCTCCTCGTCTACTGTCATCCGATCGCTGTGGAGTCAGCAGATCAGGAGCTCAAAACATTAGGGTGATCATGTTGGACCGCCCAAATTAGGGACCACCCAAACCAAATTGACTTGGCCGGTTTGGTCTGGTTTCCAGTTCTATAAAAATGGTATTGGTGATTGTCGATCTGGTTCTTGGTTCCGAGGGAATCGGACTGGAGTGGACCGACAAATCGGACTGTCTCATTATATATTGTTTCATTTCTTAAAAATAGCAATAAACCCTAAAAATATTATCAACTCTAGTATTTTTTTAATTTTTTTATTAAGTGGTCGGTTCCATGGGATTGGACCCAAAAAAAAAATGGAAACCGATGACCCTTACGAAACATGCACTAAATTCTCGGATGGATCATGCATCTCCCCACATGCAAGATCCAAACCACATCCCCTTCTCCGAGATCCCGTCACACCCTATCTAGCTCATCGAAGCTCTCCAACAGCTAGAGAACTTGTCCAAAAACGAAGACAATCTGACGTTCCCCTCCTCCATTATGTTTCAATAAATTAAAGTATTGCGTCAACCCAGGAAAGAGGAGGAAACGTATTGCAGAGGGACACCGAAGCGGAAGGCAGATTGCGCACCATTCCCTGTAACGCAAGCAACGTGGAAGACGACTAGTTTAATTTTCCATATCGAGTCTCCAAAAAAAGATAGAAAAAGAAGAACAGATGGCGGATGCCCAGTTGGCATCAAGGGCCGCCACGTGGCGGTCGGGCCGTGACTGCCATTAAGCTGTGACGTGAGAGGCAAGACAGCGATCTCTCACCAGCCTTTGTCTGGATGCGGGATTTCAAGCCGAGCAAAAAGGGTCGAGAAGGGATTCAACCAAAATCTATCTCGGCCTCTGATTTTGCTTTGGTCAGTGGGCTTCACCGTTCCTCTCTACTTATCATTAGTGGAAATAATGCCGCCGACACTTTCCCCTCTTTCTCTCTCTCTCTCTCTCTCGCTCGACTGGGTATTTCTCTTTCCCTTTGATAAAATAAGGAGAGGGTTTTAGAGGGAGGGAGGTGTCCAAGCGTTAGGCCATCAATAAGGACAATTCACTTAAATGAAGTAGGAGGATTGTCCGGAAACAAAGGATCAGAAAAGGAAACAGACCTCCTCGTTTTGCTCTTGGTGTCATAGGGAGGGATGCTATTTCTAGGAAAGTTATCTCACAAATCCCCGACTTAACCTCTTAAAGGTTAGTTAATATAATTATTTTGATAAATTTTCATCGAGAATTACTAATGTGAATGTTGGTTGTCCTTAATAAATTAACAAAATTGATTGACAATATAAATAATATTTGACTTTTGCAAATTTTTTTCTTAATTTCCTTTTCTTTTTACTTTTTACTCCTTTCTTTCCTTTTCCTTGGCAAGGGTTACCATGCCGTTGTCAAATCCAGCGAGGTGAGGGCTTTAGCTAGGGCTCACAAGCCTCCATCCCCTCATCGACCCTTAATAGTGAAAAAAATAAATAAATAAAAAAAGAAAAAAGAATTAAACCATAAAATTTTAAAAAAATATACAAAAATTATCTACATGAACACAACGAAAATTTTTTTTATTTTCGGCATTTTTCTTTTCGTTAGTGATTTTCGATAAAAATTGATCGAAAAATGAAAAAAGAATTAAATCTATAATACTAGAAATTATCTAAAAAAATTGGCAAAGTGATTTTCAAAAAAAAAAGATGGTGAAAATGACTATTACCAGAGAGCTAAATTTGTACAACTAAAAAATTTACGATTAAATTGATCACCATACAATAAACATATGATTTTTCAAACGTTCATTCCGTTATTTATTTATTTTTAATTTTCCCCACTATTTGTTCGATGCACTATGCTCGCGTTCTGTATCTTTCCCTTCTTCTCCTTCGTAATAGTGGGTTCGAGATTTTTCCAAATACTTGACTAATCTTTTCCGAAGACGACGGCTCCTTCGCCCTTACGGACGTGTCCTCGATCTCGAAACCGGCTTGAAAGAATTCGTATAAGTACGGCGATCCCGACGAGACCGTAATGATTGGATGTGCAATTGGTTACGGTCTGGCTGAACCCTTGAGTTCGCTAATAAGGCTCTTTGAGGTGGGAATCACATGACCGACACTTTCCACTTTCTTCGGATAAGAGAAAAAGCATTTGAGAGGGACAGAAGGAGAAGGGACGAAATGGAAACAAGACGGAAAAAAAAAGGTGAAAGGTCCGTGATGGATAAGGCAAAAAGAAAATTTACATGGGAAACGGGTTCGAATTAAAGAAGAAAAAAAGGAGAATTCTCGACGTAGGAAAAGGTGGACAAAATCCGATATCCTAAGACTATATGATTGGGTGCTTAAACTGACTCGACTCTATAACTGGGGAAAAGTAGATAGACATAGATATCTTAGTAGATAGACATAGATATTTTATTCAGATTTCAAACTCAATTTGGCAAATCATAGAATCATCTAACATAGACATTAACCAAAGAAGTAGGGATTTGGGTGCTGCTGCTACCGTCGAAGAGGGATAGTGACCTAGCGGAGGGGGGCCGGCCTTGGCCGACCTTGGTGAGGCCATCATTGGCTAGGCAAAGGCCGACGAGGCTTGCCTAGATCTGGGCAACACCATGCCCTTGCGTGGGTCATTGGTCCTTAATTGGGGTTGATGAGGCCTCCCTAGGGCTAGGGGGGCTCGTCGGCCATAGGTGAGGCCTAACATAGCCCAAATCTAGGCAACCCTCGCTCGAGCCTCGCTTAGGGTGGTGAGGGCCACCCACTCTCCGCTACCTAGGTCGTTGGCCCCTTCTGACGGTGGCTGTGGCATGCGTAGCCACCCATGACCTCACCTTCCTTTTTTTAATGACTTTGCCTTTTTTTTTTCTTTTTTTAGAATTATTCCCACCCACCCCCTTGCTTTTTTTTTTTCCAGAACCTGCTTTTTTTTTTCCAGTTTTCTTTAGAATTATTTTAGATTTTTAGAAGTTTTTTACTATTTTTAAAATAAGATTTAAAGAAAAAAGTAATAAAAACTTACCACATGGGATAAATAGATTAATTTAGAAATACTACTTCAACATTTTTGATCAAACAAATTGACAATGTTAACGAAATGACTCGATTGCACCAAGTTGATAAGTTTTATGACTTAATTGTATTTTCGTGATAAGTTTTAGGACATGTAGTGTACATACTCCTAAATTTGACAGTAGAATATGGATTCCTTGTTTTTTCTCCAATTTTCATGGATTATTGCAATGTGATATAGTTGAATTTTTTAAATTAAAATAATGAATAATATTAACAAATGTTTGATTAATATTTTTAGTGTAAATTAATTATAGACTATTATTATTATTAGTGTATTTATATATAAAAATATATCGTACCGGAATGTATTAGATAGTTTTTTAGAAATGACATGTTACGTGTTATGTGTTCGTATCGATGTTATATAGAAAGTCATACAATCTGCTTGCATCGACATTGCGTATGTTGCACAATGCACTATTTATCATCACGGCGCGTAAATGACTACACATGGCATGCCGCGTATAGACAAATGCTTCTCGTCGTCGCGATATGTCGGGCCGGTTTCTGCTTCGGGACATTGAAATCGAATCTAAAGTTAAAAGGGGAGAGAGAGGGAGGGAGGGAGGGAGAGTGACAACACCCTGAACGGGGTACGCGCATGGTGTCGGTGATGGGAGTCAACAGTAAAGGACAGTCATGGTTTGGTGACATGGGCCGGGGGGATGGAGAGGATGCGCGGAAGTCTCTTCACTCTTCTCCTGCGGAATGAGATTTCCCACGTGCACCTCGTTGAATTTAAGGCCATCGATTCCGTGTATGTTGTCCCCACGATAACACTCGGCCCTACAACGTCTGTCGTTTTTTGAGTCTTGACCCCCCCAAAAAAGATGAAATGTTTAGCATCCTTGATTAGTAAAATTAGGGACAAAAAAAGTTGAGGGAGCATGAATCCCGCAATTTTCATAGTGTTTTGAAGTGATTAGATACGAAGAGTGCGATTAATTCCCTAAGTTCTTTTGCAATGGTTGCAGAGTTAGGTTAAAAAAAAAAGTGGAGATCATTTCTCTTGTCCAAGTAGGTAGTGGGTTGATTTTGAGATGTGCATTGAAACTTATGTCGTGATAAATGAAATGGGTAGTTACCACATCCCAAAAACGTGGTCCTTTTGCCAAAAAAGTTTGGTGAACAATTCTAGAAAGCTAATGATTGTAGTTAGTGTCATCATGACTTGACTTTTCTTGATCAATATATTACTATCGTAATAAATTAGACAACTTTCCCAACTGACCTAAAAGATGCTGTGAAATGCTAACATCATAATTGAAATTTGCTTGATATTAACGATGATTTGCCCCCTAAAATCAAATTCAGATTGTGTAAACGTTTTTCATGGATCCAGATCTCTACATCGGCTACCGACATTTATCATTCGGAACTCGTGAGCGTGTCGTCGATTTTCGTATACTTTGTCGCTCTCGCCCTAAAAAGCGAGGCTTATGTGGGGTAAACTTAAAGTTTGATTGGCCCCATTAGCATAATCATCATCGTGGTTGTCGTCATCATTGTCAAATCCTTCATTTCCCCAAAAACCATCACTTTACCGTTCCTTTCTCCGGCAAGTCTCGATCAACAGGAAGTATCTTCACCAGCCACGCCCGCGCGTCTCATTCTTCATTAATCGGTAAAAAAAGTGAGGATTGATGTAGACCTAATGGGGGGTGGGAAATTCTCACTCTTCATTAAGAAGGGACATTAACTAATTCATTCATGGTGGGGGTGCCATAGGACCACTTGGTATCTTCCGGGTCAATCGACCCAATTTCATAAGATTACTAGAAGAACTTAGGATCGCGCACAAATCAAAAGAATTGAATTTAAAAGACAAGAAGCTGAGATTGATTGGGGTTTTGAGATTTTTGTTCTTTTGGTGGGCTAATCAGGTCAAATCTTGCTGAAAGGCCTGCTTTCCAAGGGCTTGAAACCACGTGTTCTCTTAATTAAAAGTGCAGGCAGGATTAATGAAAGAAAAAATGTGGATTAATTAAGAGGAATGAGAAGTGTCTGGTAAATGGCAATGACAGATACCAACTTAAACAAATGAAAATGATGCCCTAGCCTTCAAATTGACCCCGAGCTTGAATCCAACCCGGATGGATGATGTCTCAACCAAAGGATCCGGCTTGCTCTGCGAGGAAGACTTGGCATCTTCCAAAACAATAATAATAATGGAAATAATATTTATAAAACTAAACCCTTCATAAATCTATGGATGCCCACCAAATTAAAATCTCATTAAAAAAAGATCGAACGAAAAAGGAAAATTTAGATTGGAGTATGATATTATATATTGATTTATTAACAACACGATGATGCAATCTAGCCTTTGAGCCATTTAAATATGACAAATTACAAATTAGACAATGATTCGATGATAGGCCGGTTTTACCAAATGAAAGAAAATCAAAGGAGAAAAAAAACAAAGAGAAAATAAAAAGAAGATTCGTTGCCTCTAGCTCTAAGAAAACTTGTTCAATGGGTATGAAACATTGTAGGATGGACCACTCACGACTATTGGGACCAGTGGCCGCTCATGTGAATCACACCCAATCTAATCACGGTTTCAATATTTGAAATCCTTTTAAGGTTTACGTAACAAAATTTTTCCCCCTTTTTTTTTCAAAGCGCATGGGCCCCACGAGGCGACCCGTGATTGGCTCCACGCCCCAGCTAAACAAACAAAAAGTCAAAAAGTCAACCCGATTAACCGTATAAACCGACTTCCCAAGGGCGCCCCGCTCCTCCTCGTAATCCCGCTTAAGGCGTACCGACACGCCATACGGATCCACGTCAGCTCGGCGGGGGGGCCCCGGGGGCATTTCCGTAAATGGGGCCGGGGCTGTCGGCCCCGTTAACCCCGGTTAGGACAACCTAACTAGGGGTCGGGGGTCGCCGGTCAACATCCTGCTCCTGCGGGGCCAACTCTCCTCTCCTTCTCTCTCTTCCTGAAATCGAGCGTCGGTGACTCGGCCCGGGTCAACTCGGCGAGTCGGGGGGGGAGCTGGTGTCTGCAGGAAGGAAGTGCCTTTACAGGAGAGAGAGAGAGAGAGAGAGAGAGGGGAAGGGAAAGGGACAGGGTATTTAATCCATGAACGCCTCGCCAAATGCGTCCTCAATTTGAGTGAAATACACGTACCCACACAGAGAGAGAGAGAATCAAGAAAGGGAGAGAGGGAGGAGGGAGGAGGGAGATGGCGGATTCGAGCGATTCGGTGTCGATAGACATGGAGACGTACTCCCCGCGAGGAAAGGTAGCCTGCATTTCCTCCGTCTTCTGCTGTCGCGCATTGCGCGTCGGATGCGATTTCTGGGTTTGGGTTTGCTCCGATAATGCAGGATGGCTTTTGCGCTTTGCTTTGGACGAGGATGATGTGGGGAGTCGTGGGCTGGTCTCGGTTTTCCTAAGTTTGCTTCGCGTGTTTTTGTTGTTGTGTTTTTTTGTTTTTTTTTCGCCCTCTGCTTTTCTGGGTGGCATTTTCTGGTTTTCCACCGGTTTTATTAACTGCGAATTGTGTTTTATGGAGTCCCCCGAGAGCGTTGAAGATCGTTATGTGAGTTTCCGGATTGGTTTCTGAGAGGGAATGATCAAAGAATGCGCATTTTTCCTTCCTGGGATTGACCCTTATGGGATTAGGAGCCATTTGGGTCTAGAATTAATTTCGACTTTTATGGGCTTTGGGGATTTACTTTGATGGAAGCAAGGAATATAGTTGTTGCCCATGGTGGCCTCTTCCTTGGGTCTTTGATCGAAGCATGCCCTTCAAGCGATGACTTGCGGCTTTGTTCGCGTTGTTGTGTGATTGACAGTGGCTCTGCCCTTTTTTAGGGGTGTAATTCCTCTATAGGAAGGAGCTGGTGTTGCTTTATGCCGTTTTGGTGTTGATAGAATAAATGATCGAGATCAGTTTGAGCTATGTATTTACAGTTTCTTCGAATGGAACATGTTTCGCATGCAATTGCAAACAAAAGTTGCTAGCTTTAGGAATAGGTTACTAGTTTTCCACACAAGGGCCTAGTGTCTCTTTCTTTCATCACTGGGATCTCTTTATATCATGCTGAATTTCGTTCTCTCTTCTATTATAATTCTTTTTATGCATTGTTGCGAGATGGTTATTTCATTGGCATCATTTCTTGGGTATTCATGTTCAGGAGCACATCATAAGAACCAGTCAAGGTCTAGTGTCGGTTGCAGTATTTGGAGATCCAGACAAGCCAGCCCTCGTGACTTATCCTGATTTAGCACTAAATTGTAAGTGAAATGGAATTTTCGTTTTCCTTGTCTGAGAAATACTCTCTCTTTTCTCTCAAATTGTTTTTGCATTTTTAACGAGGCAAGCTCTTTATAGAAAGCTTTGTTTGAGAAGAAAACAAATTATCAATACCTATTACTCTATGAAATCTTCACAGTTGTCCCTGAAAATGAAAAGAATTGTGCATGAAAACATAGCTTGAAAGCAAAGTCCCTGGAATGTAGGGGTACTTCATGATCTCATCCAGCCTTTTTCTAAAAGATACAAGTGCCGTTTCTTCAAATTTTGCAACAAAGTTAAATGTCAGAAATTAGAAGAATTGTGATGGTGTAATTGCTATCTTCATATTGGCCAAATTTTTTGTTGCTTAGCATCTTTGTTGCTTATCAAGAGCTAAGTGGACATTGTTCTCATCCCTGTTCTTTGCAGATATGTCTTGTTTCCAAGGACTATTCTTTTGCCCAGAAGCATATTCTCTACTGCTTCACAACTTTTGTATATATCACATTAGCCCTCCTGGGCACGAGGTGCGTGACAAATCACTGGCACTGTCTGGATGGAATTTATGCATGGCTTTTTCTAGTTTCTGTTCCATTGAATGCCATGATTCACACCGTTTCTTATTTCGGAAAGTTTTCAAGAGGCATTGCAGTTAGGAGCTGCCACTATGAGCCCCGATGATCCTGTTCCCTCTGTTGATGACTTGGCAGATCAGGTTGCTGAGGTTCTCAACTTCTTTGGGTAATTACAAATTACATCTATGTTGAGTTTCCAATGGTAGCATGCTTTACAAAGGAAATGGCTACAGCTATTGCTCCATGTTAGTCAACTTTAAAGCTTATCTTGCAGGCTTGGAGCTGTGATGTGTATGGGGGTTACAGCTGGAGCTTACATCCTAACACTTTTTGCTGTAAGATGCATGCTTTTTTTTTTTCTTTTTGGGTAGCATATGGAAATTTTCCCTTTTCAAGTTTTTAATATTCAACCTGAATGGTGTCCTCAAATTGACAGATGAAATACAAGCACCGGGTTATTGGTCTTATACTTGTTTCTCCTCTATGCACAGCACCATCATGGACAGAATGGTTGTTAAATAAGGTCTTGTTTTCCATCCGTTTGCTAATTTTGCTTGATGTTTGATTTTTTGGTTCTCTGACTTGGAACTTGTAACTTGTTTAGGTGATGTCAAATTTACTTTATTTCTATGGCATGTGTGGAGTGATCAAAGAATTACTGCTTAAGAGATATTTTAGCAAGGTAATGTTGGTCTTTATGGTCATTCCTTGGGTCCTTTGGTTCCCTATTTTATCTGTGCTGATGGAATTTGCTGTTGGAGTCAGGAGTTGCGCGGTTGTGCCCAAGTACCAGAGTCAGACGTAGTTCAAGCCTGCAGAAGGGTTGTCCTTCTCCAGCCTTTCGCTTTTTTGTTCATGATAAACTATCAATTGATTTGGAAGTGTGGATTTGTTTTATTGTAATAGTTGTGCTTGTAATGCTCGTCTGATACCAGTTGTATCAATGTTTCATATTGCAGTTGCTGGACGAGAGACAGAGTTCTAACGTTTGGCGCTTTCTTGAGGCAATTAATGGGTATGATCCTCATCAAGAGATATATTCCTTTCCCAGAAAATAGTCAACACACAAGTTAGAGGATAATGAAAAAATATGGTCACTTCCTCTGGAATAAAATTGCCTACATGGCTCAGTTCTTACGGTGAAAGTCATGTCATCTTTGCAAATTCTGTCATGAAAAAAGGGTCCTATTTATTTGCAAGAATTCTTCAAATTTTTCTATTTGCGCTTTCATTTTAAATGAAAACAGTTTTATTAATGCATTTGGCATAGTTGGAGAACAAAAGTTTGGGAAGTTTTGTCAAAATTAAAGCTACGAAATGATTGTAACTTTTTGGTGTTGGTGAATGCAGCGTTTTCATTTACAGTGAAAAGATGGAGGATTAGAGTATGACCAATCTTATAGTTTGGCTAGAAAACAAGTATTTGATAACAATATTTACCCTTAAAAAAATAAAATTCATTTTATGGCACCACACGTTGTCAAGAAATTTGATTACATTGACTAAAAGGACTTATCACTTTTATATCAATGAAAAACAAGTGAAATTTTCTTTTGAAACTAAATGAGCCTAAAGAATGGTTTGACATGAACTCTTACCTTGTTCATTTTGATTGGGCCTAAAGTTGTAATGTTGTCTTGCAGGAGGCCAGACATAAGTGAAGGGTTAAGAAAATTGCAATGTCGCTCGCTTATCTTTATAGGTGAGCACTCTCCGTTCCATTCGGAGGCAGTTCACATGACTTCGAAGATGGATAGAAGATATACTGCGTTAGTAGAGGTATGTAATGGCTCTCTTATCTCGGGACCCAGCCTGGTGGATTGATTGAAAATGATCTTGATTAAAACTTGATGTGTTTCCAACTTTCTGGGATTTACAGGTTCAGGCATGTGGAACGATGGTAACTGAGGAGCAGCCTCATGCCATGTTAATACCGCTCGAGTATTTTCTCATGGGATATGGCCTGTACAAGGCTTCAAAAGTAAGCGTCAGTCCGAGGAGCCCTTTGAGTCCTTCGTGCATTTCTCCGGACCTCCTATCCCCTGAGAGCATGGGCTTGAAATTGAAACCAATCAAAACACGGATCTCTCTGGAAGTCTGAAAGGAGATGGGAGTGGAAGGTGCTGTCTTGCCTTTTTTCTTTTTTCTTTTTTTTGTAATTTACATACTTAAAGAGTACCCATTTTCCTTTGAATTGGACTGTAATGGTATAGGATCTAGAGTGTAGATAAAGAGAAAGAAGAGAGAGTCAGGAGGCAAATTTTGCAAGAAAGAACAAAGTCGATTCTTTCATTTGTAAGCGTAAACGATAGTTGAGGAGGGGTTCAGGATCTGTAAATCTCTGGAATAATCACTTATCTGGATCTTGGCAAGCAAATAAATTGCAAATAACTGGTTCTTCACAACGAGTTTTGCATGGGTTCTCATTGGATCCTACACTTTTCTTGTTGAAAGGTTATGTTTTGTTGATAGAACATGAGAGTTTGAAGGATTTATATTGCAGACAGTGTCTAACTTTTCGCACAAGCAGCTGTAGAATCTATACACCAATTTGCACACGGCATGAATTTGCTCGATGAAAGCCCTTTGCCGTCTGAACTTTGCTCGTGGAACTGATTTTTTACATCACTAACTTACGGCATCAAAATCCTGAGATGTTTGGGTTTTGAAAGTTCCATTTTTTTTTTTTTTTTTTGATAGGCGAGTTTAGCATATGTCCCGTTTTCTCAGAAAGCAAATGATATTTGTGGTGTCGTTTAGCATTGAGGCTAAATGAGAAAGAAGAAAAAAAGAAAGGACGGCAAAATCAAAGATGGCATCATCTGAGATTGCTGGTATTACGCTATGTCGTACCATCAGTGATTTGTCATGGTGAAGCGGTATTTCTCTATACGCTGAGCTTTGCTTACGTTTGGTATAAACTATGGACATTCTTTAGTATATTGCTGTTCGGAAGTCATCTCAAATGAAAATAATGCCCTGTAGTGGGGCCCTTGGTCGATATATGAGATGGGAACGTTGCCCTTCGGATTCCTTCAACGGGACAATGACTCGATCAGTGGAACTTATCAATCGTTAAGGTCAATAATCAAGAATATGAAGGACCGCCACATTCGATATGTATGGCCACATAACGATCGAGTTCGAGTTTTCATCTTTTCTTGGTTCGTCCATTTCAATTTGTCGTGTTCTAGGGGGGTCGGATTCGTCTTCCATCAAATCTGTTGCACGAACAATTCTCAATGGTTCCAAGAAGTTTTTCTATTTGCTCTCGGCGTTATCTGGACACGCCTAATTTTGTTATTGAGACCATGAATGAATGACTAAGACCATTGACCAAAGTGAATAGCCTTCCTTTTTCTTTTTTCCATAGGAAACACAACAAAGATGGCCGGCTCATTTGCACCGTTTCTCGTTGAGGGACCATCACCGTACTGTCTATTTTCGTACGTCGTATCCTCCAAATTTAATAAGGCAACAAGAGGAAGGAGAGGCCTCTTTATCTTCTGATCAAATTCATAGGATTCTCTAATCATCCCACCATTCCAAAAAGGCATCAATTCATAGCGTTCTCGCGTTGTATATCACTTGAACAGTCCATGCACTTGGGTATTCAAAAATAAGTACCAATAGAGTAAAGGGATTTGCATCCTCGCATGTGATCGGAGGAGATGTTGCAAAGCCATGGAAATTCCTGACTTGAGCATTCTCTTCCCGGTTGGATGCCTAAGGTATACACCTTTCAAGTTGACAAGGTGTTGGGTTGAGATCTCTTCCAGCAGGCAAACATGTCATGCGGATCGCTGGCCTATACTTTCTATAAATTGCTGCATTGATACATGACTAAATCCAAAAGGCGTTCTTTATGATCGATAACCACTTAAGCAAATGCAATCACTCCTTCAGACAGCAGAACTGCTGAACCAGAGCGTTTTCAATTAGAAGGTGTCGAGAAGCATCCCTCTAATTGTCCTGCAACAAGCCAACACAACGGATAAGCAAACACAGTACAATTGCCTGAGGTAACTTTGAAGGCATAGAGGATACACGACCAAAAACTTATTGACGATATGTTTTCATTGCAAAATAGTCTGAAAACACTTGATTTGCTCACTTGCCTTGTGTCTCCAAATTAATTCATGCGAAACTTTTGGATGTTGATGCTCCTCTGGATTTGGTTAGCACCACTGCTTCCATCCTCATTGTGATGAGCCTTCCTTCGATTCATCTCGGAGTACATTTCCTCAATCATTGGTTTCCAAAGACGGACACGTGCGTTGATAAACCAATTGGATACCTGTTCATAACCCGAATAAAGCATCGACATTCAGGGAAAGAGGGAGATCAAAGCAGACGCTACTTCAAATCTGCTGGAACAAAGAGCCAGCAGATTCCAGCATGACTTCAATTAAGAAAGTGAGGAAGAAAGACTACTTGGCTTCTTGTCAGTCCGCTTTTGAGTGCCAGTAGATGCTTCTCGGCATCCTTGGGATACCTGAATTTTGTTGAGTGCTTAGCAAAATCTCCACAGACAAACAAAAATTCCCATTTACCTAACATTCCGTGAATTCCAGTCCAAACAATAAAAAAGGTACTGTGAAAAGAGAGGACTCACGGGTGAAGAAAGTTTTGAAACATCCAAGCCCGTAGCACTGAGACGGACTTTTCCGGTAGGCCTCTCTGGGGTCTCCATAACTGTTGGTCTTTCCTTTTGAGCTGCTGGAGTGCCCACTGCCTTTGTATGAATGAGGCCTCAAAAGATCTTGCCCGATCTCCCGTGCTTGAGTGGCCAAAATCCTCCCCCATTGCAAGGATATAGTTGCTGATCCTCTCTCTGAGGTTCTTGTACAGAATCGAGATGGTGTGAAGTGCGAAGCGGGTGTGTATCTTTGGGTCCAGTTCAGTCGCTGCGTGAAATGCAGATATCACTGTGTGGATCTCATCCAAGCATTGGTTGTATCGGTCATCGACCTGAGGCAACATCACAGTCAAAGTCCATACTTAACTAACATAGCAGTTGATGTCTAGATATGCTATGCTGAATCACTTGTGGTGTATTGTACTAACGGCTTAAAGAGATGGAGTGTCAAATTCTTGTCGGAATGGCATAAATTCACAGAAACGGAGATCTGTGATCAGATGGTTACATTACAATAGCCAGTGACATCTATTTGTAAAGGTGTAAATCAGCATGATATAAATTGTACCTGAACCTATCTTTAAATTATTGAGCTAGAATGCAATTTCAAGAGCATCATTTTCATCTCTTGTTTTATGGATTTATGCGATCTCCTTCCAAGTACTCTAACGTGTATGATATATCCTGCAAGTGTCATCCCTGAAAACCTAATCATAGACCAAGTTAGATCAAAATACCACTTGTAGCAGAGTCAACAACTGGGCTTTCTTAGCTTCAACTTCTTGTTGCTGGCCAAAAACTTCAAGTTCTTGTCCTTCATCGACACGACAGTCTGATGAGAATTGCGACTTGCTAGTCCCACTCCCGAGCCCACTACTTACATAACTGACCTTGTTTAGATTTTCCAGTGAATAGCTTGCTATCTGAGCAAGAATTTCCTGAATTCCACTCAAGTACTTGGATCCGGCTATGAGTTGTGACAACTGAGGTGCCCCGTAAGAAGCAGAACATAGAGAAAGCTCCTTATTGTTGCAGGAATTCAGTCCTGATTTGTATGCTCTTCTTTCATTTGAAAAATGGTGACTCGCACCGGCATTGCTTATCTCTGAGCACTGATCAGAGATATTCGGCAAATTAATTATCGAAGACTTTGATGAGGCAAGGCTGAGTGAGAGCTCATTACTGGAATTAGGGGGAAAATAAGCACAACCCATATGTATATTTAGGTTCCCGGATGATATCCATCCAACAGTATTTGTATTTCGGGCAACAGGATAAGGTGGACAGACAGTTCTTGATTGAAACCTGTTAGCATTCCCCTTACATGTGCCGGCTGGTTCATCGTAGCTGCAAGTTCCAAATGACATATGCGAAGCATTAGCGCCATCATTTGGTATATTCCCAACTTCCAACTGATCGATTGATGGCAATGAAATTGGCAAGCCATTTATATTTTCTTGGAGATCCCTTCTCGAGGCCAAAATTGCAGGAAAAGAAGCAGGAGAAATTGGCGTTGCTCCATTGAAGTCAGGAGCATTCCGAATGACATCGATCCCATGAAAGGGAACTGACGAATCGGAAATAAACTGTGAACTGGTTATTCCAGCTTGTAGATCACTGATCGATTCTCCTTGAATGTTCGAATGTATTGGATACCCGACTGTGTGGTCTGAGTTATTCTTGTTGAGTATATCTGACTGCAGGAAGGAGCTTGCAGATGCGTGTGCCGAAACACCATCCAGCAAAAAAGAGGCTCGGTTCGACATATCTACCGAAACATCAAACAAATTATGCTCCATTGCAATATCAACACATCACAATTCTGACAAGGTCAGTTGGAAATCTTCAATCCTAGGATCTCACGTAACTTGGCTCATGAAGATGAGCTAGGTCCCAACCCTGTCGAAACCCTTTTCTTTATGCGAAAACTTGGCTCATGAAGATAATTCATCTTATCTCAAAGTTCATTTCCCTGAAAAACATCAAAGTCACTTCGGTTACACAATAATGTGGAGGATGCAACATGACATCATAACCATTCAACCCATCAGATGGAACTGTGCAGATCACATATTCTGGTTGTAGAGAGATCATCGCACACTCAAATATCCCATTCGACGCTCTTCCAATTCAAAGTTAGAAACTTATGCCGAGCACTTCATCAATCACATCCCCTCGAAAAACCAAGAAATGGAGTGAGAAAGTGCCTTTCATGTAAAGCAAGTGAGAAACAGTCAAACAAGACTGATCTTTTATCTCTCTTCTAGGTTTTCCTCTCCTACTATTACGGTAAATTGAAGAAAATGCAGGAAGCAGAAACCAGAATTTGGAGCAGCCATAAGTGCCAAGAAGTGAAGAACACACTATCGAGTCAAACCGACAAATATTTTAAGGAAGCAGGGATAGTCAAAACTACTAAATTAAGCTTCACCATGACAAACCTCTGATTTGCTTGCAGAGTAGTTATTTCCTTGACCAAAAAAGCAGAGAATGAAGTTGAGAATGCATGTCCCCGAGGCCTAATCACAAGAGAACACCAACATGTGTAAAGATCTCTTTAAGTTTCCACAGATAATTCCCGATACTCAGATTGTACCAGTATATCCCACCAAAAAGTTGTTTGTATTTTACTGATCGACATTGTATGGGTGCTTCCTTCATGGAATCTAAAAGTCACAGCAATGCAAAATTCTCACTCCTTCACATGAAATTATTGGCCTCCCCTTCCTTTCTCCATAGTTAAAAAAAAAATTAGAAAAAAAAAAAGCACAATCTGAGACCACAGGCAGTGCAACTTTATTTTCCTTTATTAACAGAAAAGTGGTAAAAAAGAGAACATAGATTGTACCTGGGCAGAGAATTTCACACCCCCACCACTTCTCAAACACCTCAAGATGAAAAAGAAACATACAAAAAGTGGGGTTGTTTATCCTTTTAAAAATGCAATCTTTGCATGGAGAGAGAAGTAGGATTTCCTGAAAAACCCAAGCCCCAAGAAACAAAAGATTGAGAGCCTCTATGCCATTAAGGACGACTCTTTTTCCTCCTGCCCACAAGAAAACAAGCCAAAAGCACAAATGGGTTTTCTTTGAATTATACAAACACTCAATCTCAGATAACCCCTTAAAAAGGAAGAAAAGGAGTGTCAAAAAGTCCAAAAGCAGGCTTCTGCACCAGGGTTGAATGAACTGGACCCATTTACTAAACACACTCTCACAGAGACTGGAGAGAGAGAGAGATCACTGTTGGTTGCAGTAGGCACTCATATGTGTTACAGGCTTTGGAGGGCCCATTTGCTATCACAGCCTTGCTCTGATCAACTTTGTCCTCCTCACAACCCTTCACCATCTGCTGCATCATGTCTCTCTCTCTTCTCTCTCCTCCTGCAATCATCGCAATCAAAATATCTGGATTCTCTCTGTTCCAACTCCTGTTCATGGCAGGTCTTCTCAGCATCACCCACCATCCCCACTCCCATCTCTCTGTTTTTAACCCCTCCTCAGAGATGAAAAAGAAAGTCCTTTGCTTTTTTAGCCATTTTCGACAACAAACCCAATGCTGATGAGAAAGGTGAGGGAATGGGGTAACGAAAGTCTCGTGCTTTCTCCTCTGAATCCAACAGCCAAACCCATCAGACGCAAGAAAAAAACAAAACAAAAACAGAAGCGGAAAAAGCAAAACACCCCCACTCCCCACCCCAAAGAAAACAAAAAAGAATAAAAAAAAGAAGAGGGAAAGCTCTGTAGCTTCAGCAGCTGTACTTTTTGGAGAGGTATGCAGTGAGAGAAATGAATCAGAGACAGATGATGATGATGATGATGCAAGCAAAGGATAGAAAGGATGATGGTGAGAGAAAATCTCTGGTGAGAAGATCTTTGACGAACTTACGGGGGATAGCAATTAACGTGCTCCACCCAACTTCTGCATGGGACAATTTTTTCACCCCTGAAAAACTCTCGAGTGTGCATTCATTTGCTTCGAGTGTTATCATACGCAATTATGAGGACTAACTCAGATTTTCCTCATGATGAAGGAAATGGTTATGTCAGGGTTCAGAACATTTTGGGTTCTGTCCGTGTCCTATGTTTCTTATTAATAAATAAACGGTGGTGTAAAAAAATCCAAAACACTCTTTATGAGATTGTCTTTTGAGATGTGTCTAGTACCTATTTTTGTTTTTGAAAATAATTTTTACTCGAAAATAAATCTTTTTATTTATTTTAGATGATTTTTGAACATTCAAAAGTGTCTAATAATAGCATAAAATTTATATTTCCAAAATGAAAATGTGTTTACTTTTCTTTTCTTTTTCTTCTTCCTCCTCGGTTAGATGAGAGCCAGCGATCTCAACAGAGCCTCATCGGCCCTCGACTCCAAGGAGGTAGAGTCTTGCTCAACCATGGTGAGGTTTTTGGCATCTGGTGGATTGCCGCTATCATTAAGGTTAGCAACTAGCTCGAAGAAGAAGAAGAAAAAAAAAGAGAACAAAGAAAAATACTTCATCCTTTAGTTATTTTCAAGAACAAATAAACAACTTTTTTTTTTACTTCTTCATCATGTTTCTAATTAATTCCCATGAACAAAAATGTCACAAAATGGAATTTTTTTTGTTCCAATAAACAAAAGAATAGAAATAGTCATTATTTAGCTGGTTATCAAACAACACCTGAGATTTTTAGAGGAAATAAATAAACCCATCTTATGAAATTAAGAGAAAAAGGATGGATTTTCTCAGATAATTAATTTCATCAAAAAAAATTTATTTTCTCATCAACATAGATTTTTCTATAATATTAGGGAAGACTATACTGATTTGATTTGAATCGGCTACGTTTTTATACATCTTATTTGTAGTGACTGTAATATAAGTGAATAGAGACATCGCTTATTAATTTCTTTTAGGTTGTTTAGAATGGGTAACAAACTTTTCTATGGGTTAAGTAAGAAAATAGTTCATAATTGTATTGATTTTTGTCTAAACATTATCTGATTGTGTTGAGAATAAAATTAACGCATTAAGTATGCATTCATGAACAAAGTTATAAAAGATAACTTTTATTGCAAAGATCTTATTTGGAGTTTTCTTTAACTGCATTTGGATTGGGTTGACCCATTTACCCACTTTGTTCGATTGAGTTTTGATATCTATTTCATATATAAGTTGCATTTTGATTGAATTTTCTAACATGATCATTAAATGGATCGTGTTAGGATAGATTTAGTTAATGTTGTAATTTTAATTTGACACGCCACACGCGACTTATGAACACGAACGAGCGAAGTGAAGGTTTAGTAAAATAACACAGTAACTTTCACGCGTGGTGCCTTTTGTCATAGGCGATGCGCAGGAGTACACTGAGAAACCGAATCTCCACATCAGTATGCACGATCAAGTACAAAATGAAAAACCATTTTCCCTAGCACTTAAGAATCAATAAATCAGAGAAAAATAAAATTGTACAGCATGGACTAATAAAATTGAAAATAATCCAGACCAAACAAATTTATAATTGCAAACTTAATAATCTCACACACAATTAATATATCTAACTAATAAATGAAGAAGTTGCACATTGTGCATTTTAAAACTGTAAATCACGTAACTGATAAATCAAAGCATAGTAATTAGATAAAAACATTTCAGAATCATCACTTCTCCTTATAATTGAAAATAAAAAAATCGAAATGTTAAATCCTCAATCTATATCGTTGGAAGACCTTTATAATTTCAGTACTTCAAATAACAGTAAATACAAAATATAATTGAAGTTATTACAATTATAAATTCGGCACCCTAGAGTCCTACTGTTATGTGAATTTTTTTGATCCGACCCGGTGGATCTCATTGGGCACCGGTCCATATAAATCATCCCGTGCGACCTCGGCCAATTCTGACCCGATAACAGGCCCACGCACGCATGGGCCTTGGGAAACCAAAAGCCCATAGAAGACTTTTTTTTTTTTTTTGGTCAGACCATTGAAGACCCGTCTTTGGGAGCATTTTCCATCATTTGACGAAGGATGAACATTTGAAAGCAACGACCAAGTCTCTCTTCTTCCGTTCCATTTTTTTTTTTCCGGGGAAACCTATCCCGTGGCGCATTGTACATGTTCACGAGCCGACTTCATCTTCCAAGACGCAAGGGTCACCCCATCCCGATGCAGTAGAAATCAAGGGGTGTAGTAGCGTGAAGAATCGAAGCTCACATCGTTTGACCATCATGAACACCGATTTTTGGACGTTGCATTGCCTACACCTTGATGGCACTGATTTTTCCAGTGGCAGTCAAACAACACGTAGAGTTATTTTAGTGTGCGTTTGTTTCGCTAAAAACTTTATGATAATTGAAAATATATTCCATGAAAATTGTTTAAAGAGAAAATGGTTAGTTTTCGTTTGTTTGATGGTTTAGGGAAATCAATTTCCTCCTCGCTAGAAGGGAAAGTCATTTCCCTTGTTCCAACCTTGTTGCATTCAGTGCATGGAAAACATTTTTTGTAAGTTGATCAGTTTTCCGTCGTCCAAATGCTTAAACGACTCCCCAAAAACGATTTCTATTTTTTCAAATATATAGACCCTAAATTTCATTGAAGAAGTCGGAAGGTTTGCGATCCACTGGCATTCATGCATAAGCGATACATACAGCAGTCAAACATGCATTCTGCGGTGTCATCCACTAGTAAAGTCGAAGTGCAAGGATGGACAATAGCAAGGTAGATAGATTTCGTCCTGTGGTAAGTTGAAAAAATGGGCGGAAACCGCCGTAGGAAAAGGGGCGATTTGGGGTTCGCCCGAAGGAAGAAGATGGGGACAATAAATGGAGGACAGGGGGGGCGCAGCAGCTTTAAAGTCTTTTTGAATGTGAAAAGTGGATAAGATAAGTTGACGTGCTGCAAAAGGTAGGCACTAGATACGTTCGAGCTTCAATGTCACATGTTCTCTCCGTCACGCTCACAAGTTTCCCAATCAAGACCCGTCCACTTGACTTTGAAAAAGGTGTTTACATCCAATTGCCCCATCTCCTACTCTCTCTCTCTCTCTCTCTCTCTCTCTCTCTAGATCCATATTAATCTCTCACTTGGAAAAACATGTAAGACTTTATATGTTTGTATTGGTTTTGGCTTCCGCATAACTTGGAGATGGAAGTCCTCTTTCGTTTCTGGACGATCGATAGTTCTTTCTTTTGGAATCGGGATGAAAAGCATTCCGTACACTTTTGAAGCACATGGACCCAGTAAATATCGATGCCAGATGGTGTTGGACCCCTTGTTTGTATCCATATTATGCAAGAATTGCTCAAAGGGTTATGTTTTTCCTTCCGATGGGCTCTTTAATTTGCGGGTCATGTATATGAACACCATCCAAGCCTAAAATTCAATTCAAAGCAGATGCGGGCGATATCCATTTGTGTAACGCAAATGTCCAAAAGTCTGGTTCCAGTGACAGCTCAGGCGACGGAGGAAAATGCAATTCTAGTTCGAGATCGAGAACTGTAATGTTATGTTAAGGGAATATTCTTACCTCGACCCCAAATGGAAGAATCCGATGCAATCAGGAACGTCGGATTCACGTAAACAAACCCAAAGAGAGCACAAAGCAAAGGCTGAAGCTTTTGACCTCATTGCACACTCTCTTTTCAAACTTGAGTGCACGGAAACTGAGGTGGAAATTGAGACTACAAGGCACAAAATGGATAGAGCAGCTACTGCAAGTCCACAGAGAGAGAGAGAGAAATCTTTAGCATTTGAAAATAAGGGCAAGATAAGTCAGATTTGTTGCAGAAATGAGCTATCTTTCAACATTTCATAGAAACCCAAGAAGAAAAAAGAAGCATTGATCACTACTAGCATACTTAACTTAGGTCTCTCCTTCTCAAGCAAATATTTATCTATCTCATGCAAGCAAAGTAAACCTCAATACGCCACGAACCCGATAAAAAAGGGAAAAAGAAAATCCCTATTAGCGATCGGCCCGCTCCACTCGGGGCGGAATCGGGTCTAGACAAGAATTTCACCTAATGAACTGATCCTTCGACGACCATATCAGCCGTGCCCTCCATGCATGGACGCCACGGACACAACCCCGAGCTTCTGGAGATTCAGCTTTATGACGGTGTCGGCGAACATCTTCGTATCTTCGCCGGTGTTGCCCTCGGGGATGTCCACGACGTACGACTCCAACACCACCGTGTACACCTTCCCTTCCTTCTCGAACTCGTTCACCGACGTCACCGACCGGTAGTTCTGCAGCCGGTGCTCGCCCCCGACGACCCGGAAGCTCAGGACGTGCCGCTCGTCGTCCAGGATCTCGAGCCGCTCGGTGCTCGTCGAGGCCGGGAGGCCCGACACGACCGTGACGTCCCTCACGCACCCGACGCGCACCGAGCCGTCGCCGCCGCCGCCGTCGCCCCGCATGTGGCAGCTCTTGATGAAGTGCTTGTACCGCTGCGGGTTGTCGAAGCTGCGGACCAGGGGCCAGACGTGCCGGGAGGGGGCCTCGATCTTCTGCGTGATGAGGGACGTGCACGTGTTGGGCGAGGGCTCGAACCTGTGGTAGGTCCGGATAACGGAGTCGAGCTCCGCGAGCTCCTCCGGGGTCAGTCCTTGAGGCGGGCTCGGGCTCCTGCTCCGGTTCGGCTCCATCTTCCAATCTCTATCCCTCCTTCTCCTCACTCCCTCCACTCGCCGGCGAGAGATCGGAGCAAAAGAAGACTTAGCGCGCAAGAATAGAGGAGCGGACGAAGGAAGAGGAAGAAGTCGACGCCGGAGAGGAAGGAAGACGAAGCCCTTTATGGCGGAGATGGTTAGGGCTGTTTCTTTCGGACAGATAGATACGCCCGTGGACCGCATTTATTTACAAACTCGTCAGCCGGTTTGTCGTCTCCTTTCCCTCTCTTTTTGCGCTTAGGAAACCGGACCTGAAATTAATTTTTACTATTTTTAAAACGATGGAATATGATTGGCGGGTTTGGGCCGCATACATAACTATAACAGGAAATTTGCCTGCCCGATGCGGCATATTTTGGTTATTATATGGTTTGCTTTCGGAACACGACAAATGGGAATCGTTCAATTATAGACGCGTCGGGCCATGTTTATTTTTAGCCAGCGTGGGGCCCAGGCGCTGCTGCATTACTTTAGGGTGATAAATTTGAAGAGTCGCAAGCATTTTATTCATCGAAGGAAGTGAGATGGTGACAGTTCACGTCCGTTGACCAATAATGACCCATCATCAGCCTTATATAACCTCACTGAGATTGGATAATATATATTATATTATATAAAAATAGAGAGAGAGAGAGAGAGAGAGAGAGAGAGAGAGAGAGAGAGAGAGAGAGAGAGTCTCAGAGATTTATAAAATAAACTGAGCCATGATATCAGACAAGCTGTTGGCGATGACCACGATGACCTACCATGTTGTGTGTGTGTGTGTCTTTTGAGCATCATCAATAGCATCATCAATATTTAAATCTAAGTGTGGACTATTTGGCATGGTAAGAAACAATGAAAGACATCACATGCACGGAAGATATAATTGATTTTCCTGGCGAAAAGTAGGAAACCCTAGATTGTGGTACTCGACTTATATAATATTATCGACACATCATTCTAGGGTATTTACTATTCTTCCAGTGAAAATATCTCAACAACCCTCCTTCCATCCGAGATGATTCTCTGTATCGAGTCGACACCTTTACAAAAAGTTTGAGGCTGCATGTACAATGAAGAGGTTTGATTCTTGCTTATCACAGGTTCAATGAAGATAAGATACGCAATACGCAACATCCACACTGTATGATATTTCTTAAAGTGCATCATCATACATCGACGAAAAAACTACATATACAATCCGTGAATTTTAGATAGGATTAATGAAGTTCGGAGATGGAAAAAGAGCGTGTGTTTGCGGGTGTTTCTTGATGTGGAGGAGGGATAAGATGGTAGTACAAAGAGGGAAGAAACCAGAAGAAGGAAGACTGAGACCGAGAGAGAGAGAGAGAGAGAGAGAGAGTTGTCGCCGTCGTTGAAGAGTTGGAAGGAGGAAAAAATTAGCTGCGGTATTCATGGATCATGTGAGAGGGCCAACCAACTCTCGTGCGTGCGATGTCTCGTCGATCCCACGCCCTCCACTACTTTTCGCTTCCGCACACGGCCCCCCCCACGCCGTCCTCCTCGTGCGCACGCCTGGGGTCATGCACACGGACAGATCATGATGAGTTTCGCATGAGATGTACACATGATTTAGCGCGATGGAGGTGAATCGGGGTCTTGCCTTGGCTTTTCATCCACTGGGTGGTCTCGGATTTCTCTTCTCCTGAAAAACTTTATTGAAGTTTTGAGACGCTTACATCGCGTGCCGTTGCCAGCTCAAATATTCAAAGAAGTCTTCATTGTTAAGATTTGGCATACAATCATAATGAAATAGAGAATATAAGCGAGAAAGAGTATTGCAAATACAGGATTTTATACTAGTTCATCCTTAAACTAGGATTACATCAAACGGAGGATTCCATTATCATTAGCATTTCGCACCATTATGCTACATCCGTCAATTATAAGAAAATAAAGATCATATCTACTTAATAATTTGATCTCCATACCATCCTGTCAGTGAGGAGTATGAACTATATCTCAATATTCATTTACGGAACAAGGAAAATTTCTCCATGTAAATTATCTTATTTTCCATTCTATGATTTCATGTGTCGTTCTTCATTCTTGTAGACTAGAGGAGTTATGGCACTAAAAAAAAATTCCTATCTTACTTTTTCTTGAGGCTTTTCTTGCCCTTTTGCACATGTATACCATATATCTAAAAGAATTCTTATTTCTCAGCGGCTTGAACATACAGGCTTGCTATCCCATAGAACAGCCGTATGTGTCACGAGCTAGTTAAGGCTAATTAACAAATGCATGTGATTCTGAGTCAGAACATCTTACAAATGATTGGTGAGATTTGAATGGGCTATGACCTCAAGTTCTTGAACTATAAATTTTTAGACACTCCAACCAACTACCAACCTGAGGAGTTCACCTAATGATCAAGAGAATACTAGGGGAGAGAATTAAGATAGCAATGTTGCAAATGGACGGTCACTGCTTCACAAAAGTAAAATCTCCTCATACAATACTTATATTACGTGACATGCCATACTGTATAATAGTATTGACAAGGAAACAAATATTTGCATCAAGATAGTAACAAAGGAAGCCTCTCTTCAAAATCTCTTATTAGCATTCAAGTATTATATTCAATGTATCATGATAGAAAGCAAATTCGAAGGCCAATTTGACTCTTAAAATTTCGCAAGAATTTATGAAACTTGTGCAAATGATGAATAATAATGATGCAATGCTATCAAACGTGGAGCGAAATCATGTACAATTGGAAAGTAATCAAGACAACTATAATTTGATTCTTCAAAATTTCTCATATTTTCCAAACTTGGAATTTAAGTCCTTATGTAACGAGAGTTTTTTTTTTCCTCTTAAAGAGACCAAATCTCCAACCATCTATCTTTTCTTCCTTAATGCATTCATTATTATTTTCTATATTTTGTCTGTAATTACGCTTGTGCCCGTATGCAAGTTCCTTCATTAGAACAAAGTACATTTGCATTAATATCTATATTTTGTTAATCTTTCTCATGCTTTTTTTTTTTTTTTTTTTTTGGGTTATTGAAGCATAATGACTTTGTGGATCTCCCTAGAAGATGGGCCCTCCAGAACCCAATGTGTAGACCCACTGCGAGCCCATCTTTTGTCCACGGGGTTAGTGTTTTCATGAGTTGGCCCAACCAATCGAGGCCCTTAGGGTTTTTCTGTTCCCAAATTCGTTTTGATTATTATATTAACGACGTGATTAACTCATAATAATCATCACGAAAAAATTTCTTGCTAAAGAAGCGTTTGAACTTTTAACTAAACTTTGGCCATTACCTTACTTAATAACTCTATTGACAAGTAACATCTACAACAAAAGGATCGTTGCTATCATTGTCGTATCAATGGAAAGTTTGGTTGAGCCACACGAAACAAGCTCAGCATTCTATTTCGAGCATGTCAGTTTTGGGAAGGCCATTTTAGAATCGTGGAACAAGTAATTACATACAGGTTAAACTCATCAATACTATTGCTTATTATGCAATAATCTAGATGAGCTAGAGATCAAGTGCAAGACATATTGTTGCTAGTTAGGAAAATGATAAAAAAAAGTTCTAAATCTATTATACTTATACCAATTCAATTGTAAACCCTTTTAGACTTTTCCAATTGAGTCTATTTGGTTAATTTTAGCCAAAAATTGATGGCATGGTTACTGGCGGTTCGATGTGGCATAACTGGCATTGATGTGAAAATTTTCTATAATATTTTAACAATTTTTTTAGCTTTTCCTTTTCACTTCTTTACCTATTTTTTCCCTTAAAGTTGAGATGCTCTAATTGGATTTGGGTGTTGTGGCCTTTGCCATATCTAGGTGAGGCATTGAGCAAGGGTCACTAGGCCTCGCCCGAGGCCAGTAAGAATTAGCTAGTGGCTCTTGCCAACCCTTAGATAAAAGAAAGTAACCAGGAGAAAAGAAAAGACCAAAAAATTGTTAGAAAACTTCAAAAGATTATTAAAAAATTATTTGAAAATATTAACGCCAGCGTTGGTCGACTTATTCAGTCGTGTTATATAAGACCGTCAGCGATTACTACATCGATTTCCCGTCAAAATTGGCTACATGGAATCGAATGGAAAAAACATGAAAAATGTATTTAATTAAATTGACATAATTAAAATGTTTAGAATTGAATTAGTATAGTACAATTGATTTAAGATTGTTTTTGTAATCTCTTCGTCGCTAATTTCGTGACGTAACTCAAGGAACTTGTATGTTAGGAGGGTCACATCACCTCTTATTTATCTCCCAAAAAATCAGTTCAAAAATAGAAGTCGTACTTCCAAGCTCATAAATTAACATGAAAAATTGAAAACGCCACGCAGAATTACATTTCAATTACCAGTCGTCACCTAGAAAACAAGCGGTCTTCAAAGAGTAAACAGAGTGGACGGTGAGGTAGCCTAGTGCTCTCTGGGTCAGCTTAGCTCACGTCATTTTCACGAAATATAGTATCGGATCGTACCATGAAGAACCATTATTATAATTCCAGATTTAAAAGGTGGGAGGCACATGCATGAATCCTACGTTGCGGTTTTAATGCGTCTTAAAGCTAATGTGTCTTTTTTATTGCTATTTTAATTTTCGATATAATGATCTTATCTATAAGGTAGAATATTATTATATTGCAAAATAGCACACAGATCGACGAGCAAAAGTCAAGAGGGAATTTATAAGGAGAAATAATATTACTTTCCCCGTTAATGGGATAAATATTAGTTTAATTTTTATAGTGAATGACAACATTGTCGAAAAAGGACAGTTCTTGACATCATTCTCTGGTTGAAAATGGAAACCAATGGGCTGCGTTTAATTTAATTAAGAACAAATTACAGGACATAGGCAAAAAGAAGTGCTTCTATTATTATATATTGACAAAGTGAGAATGCTTGGAATATCAGCCACGTCTATGCTGGGCCAACAATTTTGGATATGAATTATCACATCTAGACACGATTGCGATGCAAATCCGTAATTGATAGAGTTCACACGAAATCAACATATATATATATATATATATATATATATATATATATATATATATATATATATATATTATGAGCTTTAGAGTATAATTAATAAAAATACATCGTTTTGCACAATAACATGATTTGACAAAATAATAGAATCTGATCATGACAAGCATAAACGATTATGCTATTAGTGTAAAGATGCTTGAGAGATGTGATCAAAAAATTGCAACAGTTTTGTTCCCTTCATAGCCTCTAAGTATCTATTAGATCAATAGCGTCCAAAATGATGCGATAAACAGCAAATAAGTGTTAAAATGTCTACACAATAAACATAAATTCGTGGCATCAATTTCGCAAAGTAATTTGACTGGAAAACACTAAATTTTACCAGCTCATCAACCGCATAAATCTCGCAGACAGTCATGTCTATTGCATATAATGAACACGTGGAAAATGTTAGACTCATTAGATGGATTCACAAGATTAATTTACCAAATGACGTGTCAAATCATCATCTACTCTTGACCATGACCCACTTATTTTGAGGATTATTCGCAATTGAAAACGTCGCATTGCAAACCAAATTTGTTAAATCAGTCTTTAAGATTCGTACTAAGTCCATTTATTTCTCCCGTTTAATAAGTCCCTTTGGTGCATCGTCGTACATGATTTCCAAAAAGGCCGAGGCTTTTCATGGAAGGTAAAGACGGCACATCGAAAGTGGAGGAAACCTCAGCTTCGAGAGAGATGCACACAGCAGAAGAAAATCATGAGAAATCGAATGAGACGAGAACTCTAAGGATTAGTAGTGTTTCGTCCTCTTTCGCTACCAAAACCAGGAGCTCCCCCACTAATCACATCTTCCCCCACTGCCGGTTGTGGTTCACCTACTTGTGATTAAAGAATAATAAAAGTAGCAGCACCAAACCACGCAAACCCCTAAAAAGTCCAATTATCCATTCGTTCCATTTTCACGTGGGTTCTTTTCTTAAGATGTGCTAATGGTCACGATTCGTGCTCTTGATTGGCGATTTAGGGTTTGCTAAGATTAAAGAAAAGGAGCGATGCGGTTGGGTCGTCTTTGGCCTTTGTTTGACCTGTTGTAGTTCCTCTTGAACTGCTTCATCAGCTGATTTCTCCCTCACCAACCACTCTCCCATCGTTCCACCAAATTCAGTGACAATGAAATGTTTGCTGTAACCCTATAAAAATTGGGAGAAAACCCTAGGAACAATCTACGCCTAGAAAATCCATATGTTTACCAATTTCATACTTACCAAGACCGGTTTACGGATGTGTGGGCTGGACTACAAGTGAACAAGTGAGTCATATTCAAGAACCAACAACGGCTTGACATATCGTTTAGTAAATCAATTTTGTAAACCGGTTTTTTTTTTTTTTTAAGTCTGGCATTTTCCTAATATGTTTGCACATGAAAAACCTTTGACAAAGTAAATTAATAAAAAGCAAAAAGACAGAGAAATGGTTTATCTGATTGGGCACTTCCAAACTATCAAATTCAAACTTTTCTTCAACATAAAATAATTAAGAATATATAATATAATATATTTATATATAGTAATTGATATTAGATCTTGAACTTATGTTTAAGATGCAAAGTTATCCTTGAATTTTCTCAACATATTTATTTGTAATTTGGTTATCAAGAAGCGTATCAAATGTCATAAGGCACTTTGTAAAAGATATAATGCCACTTAACAAGACAAAAGCAAGTGAAGAAAGAACCAATTAAAAGGGATAACTTTCTAAATTAGCCGGTAGGTGATTTGATCGTGTTAGGTATGATACGCGTGAAATATAAAGTCAACCGGGTTAGAAAATTGCTCTCAACAAGATTTACAGAAAATAATGCCAATCCTTCATCGACTCATCCAATTTTTACAGCATAATTCATTAAATAAACTTGAGTAAAATTTCTAAGAGAATTGAATATTCTTCATGTACAATCGAAGACAGAGCCAACCATTAATTGTAGAATGTTATTGTTTCAGGGAGAATTTTGGCATAAACAGTTCTATGTTATACCTAGAGATGGATTCTTGAGGGGTAATGAGTCGTAACTCCCTACAAATCTACATAATTATTATACAAAATGTCATAACTCACAAGATGCAAAAAGTTACATGATTTGCTGACGAGATTTACCCAATTTTTCTTTTGTTCCATAATCATCGGGGAACTGAGGATCTATCTGAAAGGATCATTAGAAACAACGAACAGGACAAGCATAGTCCCTGGTCAGGAAGAAAACGTGGTGGTCCATTTGTCCCCAGAAATCTTTAAAAGAAGTTGACACCATGAGAGGAGGACCATCCAGAGGTGGGGATTTTAAAGGACCCCTGTTAGGTCCACCGGACAGCTTCGACGAGTAGACAAAAAGAGCATTAAAATATTTTGGCTAGAATCGAACGTCGGTATTGTTTTTCACTCTCTTTCTTTTTTATTGGGAAATTTAACTTCTTGTGATGTCTATAGTACACACGTCCATTAATATAACCAAAGTTAGATACAACTGCACTTCTAGAAATGCAGCGGAAGAGCGGCGCCGACGGTCGATCGCGTCGAATAAAGTTTGCCTCTTTGTTTCGATAGTGTTGTCGGTACATAAGATTAGGAAAATCCGCCGGAGAAATTACTTGCTTCTGGCATTCAAATTTATGTTTTTATATGTCGTTCCTGGCGCTTTAGGTTTTGGCATGGGGCGACTGGCATTTTGTCAAGGGCTACGACAGAAGGCAGTGAAAAGCAGAGAGAGCAGCTTTCTGTTTCAGCAAGCAAAAGAGTCAAGACATAAAAGCTTGACTGAAGCAACACTCATGGATCACAGGAGGCCACATCCTCGGAAATCTACGTCACGCATAGCTCGCAGATTCAAAAGGTCGACGTCATCGCCCTTGGCAAAAGTCTCCGAGTGCATTCGAATTATGTGAGCCCGGCTGGCATGCACCGTCGAATCGGATGGAGGCAGAGGCCTTCTCCATCGCTAACGCCACGTCGCGATGGTGAAGATCGAGAGGCGGTGATCTTTTGGGTTCGGGCGGGCTATCTTGTACCCGTACACGAGTAGGAACGTAGCGAAATAAATTGAAGAACCACGTGCATGAAGTTATTGTTGGGGATAGGGTTCAGTGGTGAATCCGAGTCGTGTGGAATACTATGGCGTTGTTTTATGGACCTTTCGTACATGTCTATTAATTTGCGTGTGCAACCTGGAATTAGGAGATCGGGAATAACTCCCGAGAGGTCGCTTTTGAATAATATGAAATCGTGACCAATATTAAGGAGTGTTTCTGAAAATAGAAAAAAGAAGAAGAAGAAGAAGAAGAAGAAGAAGAAGAAGAAGAAGAAGAGTAGAGGAACATTTTAGAACTTCCAGCGAAAGTGCAAGAATAATCAATATTATTCACCGTTGATAAAAAAATATTTTCTTATAGGGGATATTACCAATTCCCTCTCGTGTTCATGTCATGTCACCAAAATTGACATTCGAACTTTACATCCAATTGCGCACTTACTAAGAAACTGATTTAAATATTTTTTTTCTACGGTTTTTTTTTTTTTTTTACTGGGCTACGGTTTTCGATACAATGACTTTTTTTTCATATCATGTGCGATCAACTAACATCTCGTACCAAGCATGTCTTATAAAACGCGATGGGACCCGGTAAATAATGACCAGTATCCTAATATTCAAATACATTCTACGGAAAGTTCCTTACAAAGCATCGGGTAGGACAACCCGCATACTGTTTTGCTGTCCTGCTGCTGCTGCAAAATGGTTGGTGTATGAACATATTTAGTACGCTTATGGAAATCTTGCTTGCTTTCTCACTCCTCGTTTATGCCGTTAATGTTGTAATTATATATAACGACAAGCTCGTTGCACTCTCTCTAAATACTGATTCGTCTCTCTCTTTCTGTCTGTGTGGACGCGATAGAGGGAGAGAGAATGGGAAGGAAATGCTCGCACTGTGGATACATGGGTCACAATTCAAGAACTTGCGCGTCGATCCAGAGGAGGGACGCGAGCTTCGGCGGCGGCGGGAGAGTCAAGCTGTTCGGGGTGCAACTGGAGGCCGCTTACCCTTGTGGCGTCCCGTCGCGTCTCGCACTGAAGAGGAGCTTGAGCATGGACTGCCTGATGCCGTCCGTGAGCGTCCTCACGTCGTCTTCGCTGCCTTCTTTCGCGACCAATTCTTCTCTCTCTCTGCCCGCTGCCTGTGACGTCGGAGATCGTCTTCTTCGAGACGAGAGTCCCAACAAAGCGGCAAACAGCACCAGTAATGATGGGTACGCCTCAGATGGCTTTCTTGGGCGAGCCCAAGAGAGGAAAAAAGGTCAGCTTTTGTCGGTCTGTCTGTCTGTCTCTCGCTGACCTGTCTCGTATGATGCAACTGTAGTCTTTCTTTGGATTCTTTGCTTTTCACGGGGGGCAAAGATTCGTAACATCTCAGCTCTGCAGATCCATCTGATCAGGCAAAGTCGTGAAGTTTCTGGTCGGGTTTTCACTCCCACCATCAATCTCTAACGAATCTTGAAGAGCTGGATGATTAGGGTTTCTAGACTGATGTTCTGATGAGATCAAGTGATGTGTGATGGGACAGGCGTGCCGTGGACGGAGCAGGAGCATCGGACGTTCCTGGTGGGGCTAGAGACGCTAGGGAAGGGGGATTGGAGAGGCATCTCCAAGAAGTTCGTCGGCACCAGGACGCCCACCCAGGTCGCTAGCCACGCTCAGAAGTATTTCCTCCGCCAGAAGAGCCTCCTCCCCAGACGGAACAAGCGTCGTCCTAGCCTCTTCGATGTAACTCATCTCGACCCCCCTCAAGCTCTTCCAAGTTAGAAGAAAAGCTAAATTAGCCACAAGTCAAGTCCTTTTGATATAATTAATCGTGATTAGCTTGCGATTAGCCACAACTCATCTCATGCTCAAAGTCTTGCGATTTCCGCTACTAATTAATTATTTTACGCACCACTTTTGTTTATTCATTGTTTTCGAATATAGTAATCCGCTTGTTGGCGCACTAATTCATGTGTTTTTTGCCCCAGGTGGGGATGGAAAGATGCAGGGCTCGTCATCATGGACAAATCCCCAAGCCAAGTGAATCTTTCACCCCAAAATGTCTGTTCTCTCCCCAATTTGGCTCAACCGGGCGAGATAGCAGAGCAAGAATGGTACTCCTAGCCTCTCCTCGTACATGTTCGTTCGGTGATCGCGAGATCCCGAGTTCAAATCTCGCTAACCATGCTTCGTCCGTGAGCGGGCGTCAGGCTTCGAATCCTAACTTGGAGCTGACACTCGCCTCCCCGAATCATCAGTTGGATCAAGCCTCTTCGATTAGGGTCACCTAAGTCACACGTTGAGTTGATGATGGACCGGTGTGATCCCATGTGTAATTGTATAATTCGATCTGCCTCTAGACAAGGATGTATGTGTTCGAGTTCTTCTAGAATTGTGCTAGCAAGCACTCATGCACAATGATTGACCATAACGTGTAGTTATCTAGTTGTAATTAAGCAAAGTTCTTCTGGCACTAAATCCATTTTTCGGTTTTAATTCATCTGCAACAACTGTCTCCAACTTGTCAGCGCCGATCTTATGTCAAGAATTATTCACTCTTGAACCATTTCAGAAAAATTAATTGTGTTATTGCAACGATATCAGTATGAGCTGATATAATGATGAGGATTGCTCAAAGTCAAACTTTAAAAAAAAATCGAGACTTATTAAATAGGAAGGTGCTCAAGAAATTTACTCACGAATTGAGGGTGCCCAAAATCTTTATCTAATTTTGTTATATGAAGATTTTTTTTTGGCCAGTGTTACATGAAGATTTAATTATTTATTTTTTGTGAAACAAATGAAGTCTAAACCTTACTAATTATTTAATGCATAAGTTGCTGAAGAATATCAATTTGGTTGATTGAAACGAATCTTGGAAAAAAGCCTAGGTCCATGGCCGAGGCCAAGCCCATCCACTATATCAACCCACAGGTGTGATTAACACTTTCATTAGGGAGAATGATGTCATTCGACGAAAAAGAGAAAAGAAAACCAAAGATATCTGATCATGGAAAGCTGGGAAAATCGTCGAGTTTCACGTTGTTCTTTGCATGGTCCTAAAACAAAAATAAATTCATGTATTTTTAATTTGTCTAATTAAATAATTTTACTTTTATAAATTATAATTACAAAGTATTAGGGATGTGTAAGGAAAAATTTAGGCAATGTTTGGAGTGTTACATTTATAGAATTTAACCAATGCAGATGCCCAATTTAGGAAAATATTATCAACATCACAAAATGACGTTGTCTAATAGTCACACCATTTAGATTTGGCCAAATTAAGTGTTGAGGAGACATGATGAGATAATTTGTGAAACTATAAGAATTTAATTAGACCGATTAAAAGTATAGGATTTAGATAAGAAAATGCATGAAAATATATGCAGTGGAAAATATAATTTTTCCTTAAAAATGAGTTAGCTGGTTGAATAGAATTGGTTGTCTTTGTTTCATTTCTCCCGGCCATAGAATGAAAAGGCTTGAATTCAATTCTCAAGCAACATAGGGAAAGAGATACAAAGAACCTTAAATTATACTTACCATAACACGTCTACCTTTATTTTATTTTTTTGTGACACAAAAACCCTAAACTTATACCCACATGATATATTTACTAATTATTTTTTTATGATACAAAGATATTATACTTATGTGATACATTTATCTCAAACTTTTTTTGTGACACAAAAAATTTCAAATTATATCAATTTTACGTAACATAGTCGGCAGTGACGCGGATAATTTTTATTGTATTTTAATATTTTTTGAATTTATTTATTTATTTTTCTCTTTTTTTCTTCCCTTCTTCCTTCTTTGGTTGGTCGCCGGGCATCATCTGGTCGCATGGCTGATGGCTGGCCAGATTAACTGGGAAATCTTTAGAAATATTCTTAAAATAAGTTTTATCTCCTTCTGAATGAAGTACCGGCCAAGATGCGCCTCCCTCTAAATTGAGCACCAAATAAAATAATTAATCATTTTTTTCGTTAGTCTTGAGAGCATGGAACAATAAATATACATACAAGCGTGCAACTAACTTATAATCCCACACAATCCCATCTTAACTATGAATATACGTACATGTATGCACATGTCCAAAAGTATATGTATTTTAACTACCTTCTATTTAGTTAGATAATCATACACATTGATGACAAAAAACATTTTCAAAGAATAGGTAACTGGACGAGTTTTGAAATGTATGACATTTGTACTTTTGCGTCCTCTTTCAAATGCTTATTTTCTAACTTTATTAACAAAGAAAAAGCTTCATTGTTTGACCACTTGCGGTCTGTTTGGTATCACTCATATTCTTGGGAATAATTTATTTTAGAAATAGTCTTTTATTTTTTTATTTTTATTCCCTTGAGCAATTTCTGAATAAAAGAAGGTCTTTAATAACTACATAAAATTTCTATTCTTGAAATGGAAAAAGAGTACGAATACCTTTGGTACGACCTATTTTTTTATGTAATTTAGAATTTCTTTTAATTTCATAATTTTTTTTGATTTTTCTTTTTTTCCTTTTTTTTTCTTGGCGACTAGTGGCTGGCAACTGCTACCGATGGTGGCCGGTTGGGGGAGGGTGGATGGCGGGGGTGAGGGGTAGCAACAAATAAGAAGGAAAAAAAAGAAGAAGAAAGAAAATGACTTATTTTTTGAAATTGTTCTTAAGAACAAGAAACTACTTTAAGTCCGTTTGATAATACTTCTGTTCTGAGGTGCAATTTCTTTTCGAAAATAATTTTTTTTTCTATTTCTATTCCCCATAATAATTTATGAGTAAAAGAACACGTTTGGTAACTACATTAAATTATATTCTTGAAATGAAAGAAAATAAGAATATGTTTGATACAATTCACAATTTTTTTTTTTTGTAACGTAAAATTTCTTTTAATTTTTAATAAATTTTAAATATTTTTTTTTCTTATTCTTCCTTGCCAACTGCTACCAACAACTGGTTGGTAGTGGCTGATGGTGGCCAGATAGCAGGGGGTAGGGGGGTGGGCAATAAGAAAGAAGAAAAGAAAAAAGAAAAATTAACTTCTTTCTAGAAATTATTCTTAGGAATAAGAAGTTATTTTTTTCTACTTTTTATTTCTATTTCAAATATATTCCCTGACCACATTCTATTTCGAGATTAAAAAAATTAGTTGATATTACCAAATAGATATATATTTTCTTTTTGTTCCAAGGAACAAAAGAATAAAGAAACAAAGAAATTTAAACATTGCCAAATGGACCCTTGGGGGTCGGGTTTCATTTCGGTGTGGGCTTCGAGTCTTTAAGGAGTTGGGTTTGAGTAATAAATCAAAAAGTTATCTTGCAATTATATTTACTTTTCCTATACTGTACTTTACATTTTTAAGTTGTAGTTTTCATAGTCATGTCGTCAATTAGATTTTGGTGACTCGGTACCGCGTTCGTTGATTAAGTTTCCGGCAAAGTTTGATACTAACTCTGGGTGCAAATGACAATCACTCTATTTCTGTTCTGAAAATCTGCTTGATCACGCAATTTCTTTTTTTATTTTTTATTTTTGAAACAAATTCGTAATCTACAAATAGGTTTGGAGTAGAAATGTGAAGTAAAAATTTTTTACGTCTCTATTTTTAGAGTAGAAATGAGAAATAAGAACTTTTTTTATCACTCATTCTCTCTACTAGTTAGCCACTCACTAGCCTCTGTCGCCCACTACCACCATCTACTGTTGGCAGTCATCAGTCACTATCTGCCGACTACCATCCTATGTTGCTGTCGTTGGACCGCTGCCATTACTAATTGCTATCTATTGCCCATTGCCACCGCCATCCACCATCCCCCAAAAAGGAGAAATTTTGTGAAATTCTATTTCTGAAGGATGAATTTTGCATCGTTATCAAACATAGTTTTGCTCAGAAACTCATTTAGAAATAGAAATAATTAAAAAAAATATTTCACTTTCAAAAATCAATTTCTTACCAAAAAAGTTATCATCCATGCCTTTTGTAACCCTGGTGCTGGGAAAAGTACCAAAAAATTCATAAATCTGTTGTTTTGGTACAAATTCAGCCTTGGACTAATTCAATTCTAATTTTTATTTATTGGTATCAATTTAATCCATCCGTCAAATTTTTAACGTGACAATTTTTTCTTTTTATTTTTCTTTTTTCTTTACTTTTTCCTCTTCTTTTTTCTCTCTATCTCCTCCTTGGATTTGTGTAGTGGCTAGCAAGGCTCTGGTGGGGGTCGTAGCCACTGCAGAGATCAAAGGAGGAAGAAGAGCAAAAAGAAAAGGAAAAAGAAAAAATTAATTAAAAATTTAAAAATTAAAATCAAAAATAAAAAAATTACCATGTCTTGATCACCGACCAATGTTCACGTTAACACAGTCTAGCCGAAAATAGCTGGATAGACTAAATTTGTGTAAAAAGGTTCAAAACTAAATTGATTTCAACACAATAAATTTGAAACTTTTTTGGTACTTTTCCCCCCTTGTGTCTTGTCACAGATTAAATTCCGACTCAATTTGGGATATAACAATATCATTTGGATTAAAGAAATTTGATCATTTCTTGCATGAGATATCCTCTATTCAGAATTAGCATAAAACCCTGATCCCTTTTAAGAAAAGTCAAAGAACAATTTTTGATGAAAGTGAGATATCCTCTCATGTCTTATTTATTTTTAGTCGGCCCAATAGACTAGTGGCAACTCCTCATGTAAAATTTTGATAAGGTTAACTTGAACTCAAAATGAAAAAACCAATATCACATTGATGATACCTAAATTTTGTCCTTTTTATTTAGGACTTAATTGCATAGTTAGTCTCTAAAAAAAGTTTAAAAAAAAGCAAATAATTTTTATTAAAATGCATTGCGCTTTCATTAAATTGCATTGCATATAGACAATACGAACATTTGCATTATAGCATTAAAAATTTGAAAAAAAAAAAAAACCGTAGCCGGGCCGGGCTAGGGCCAGCTTTAGCCCGCCCGCTCCTTCTTTTACCTATTCCTTTTCCCCGCTTGGGCCGGCCCCGCCCACTTCTTCTTTTCCTTTTTTCCTTGGCCCTATCTTCTTCTCTTCTTCTTCTCTGTCGTTGGACGCTGACTTCCCAACGAACGACAAAAAGGACAGAGAAGAACGAGGCGAGGACGGT
The DNA here is from genome assembly GCA_017140325.1 of Eucalyptus leucophloia subsp. euroa. Taxonomy (NCBI): domain Eukaryota; kingdom Viridiplantae; phylum Streptophyta; class Magnoliopsida; order Myrtales; family Myrtaceae; genus Eucalyptus; species Eucalyptus leucophloia. The sequence continues at coordinate 50,387,480 of CM029470.1, forward strand.
ACGATCGGTCTAGTAACAGCTGGCGTCGCGGCTTGAAAGGGAATGAGGAGAGAGCAGCCAACGAGGGGGGTTGGTCGGGTTTTGGGGGCTTCTTCTTCAGCTAGAGGGAGAGAGCAAGGGGGCAACCGAGAGAGTGAGATTCGAGCAAGAGGGAGCGAGAACGACCGAGAGGGAGCGAGTGACATGGGGAGTGGGAAGCTAAGCCAGGAAGTGAGAGCAAGTGAGAAGGGGAGTGGGAACTAAACCAAGAAGTGAAATACGTGAGCTTAGTGCCACCAGAGAGGCTTGCTCCCAACGAACGCAGACGCTTGCGGTTCCCTTTTTTGGGCGCCCATACTCTTGGTTAGCCCATGTTATGTTTGTTTCAAATCGGTTCTCCCGATGATCCCGGCTCCGAGACGTGCGAGGTGACGAGACTAAGCCCGACATATCTCCAGGTTGCCATCCATTTGCCGTCGTCGAGCCAAGTAGGGCCATCTTCTGTGATAATGCCCTCGGTTTGTCTCGACTTGACCAAGGCCAAGGCTTGTCGTTCGCCAATTATGCTAGCGCTAATGTGAAGGGATCATTTCGGAGTCTAATTTGAGTTTTGTTTGTTAGCTATATGATCATTTCGGGTTGGGTTCTTGTCTCGGATGTCTCTGGATGTGTCACCTCGGTTGATGTCTACTAATTGGGGTGTAAATGATTCGGTTTAGATTGGTTCGGTTTTTCTAAAAAATTAAACCGAACCAAACTGATAAGGTAATTTATTAAACTAAACTGAAATCCGATCCAAATCGAAATCGAACTAGACCGGAATCCCAATTCGGTTTGATTTTTTGATTTTTACTTTTGTGTTTGTTTTTTTCCCTACATATACCACTTTTTATATATATTTATTATTTTTTTAAAATATATTTTTAATTAGTTTTTCTTCTTTTTATATTTTTTCCTTTTCTTTTTCTTTCTTTTTCTTCTTCTTCTTTATTGGCGGTTGCCAGCTGCCACCGTGGTCGGCGACTGGCCAATGAAGAAGAAGAAAAAGAAAAAGAAAAAAAGAAAAAGAAAATAAATGAATCAAGAAATAAAAAATGTATTTTTAAAAAATAAAAAAGAAAAAAATTAAGATTTTATTGGTTTGGTTCAGTTAACCAAACTAATAAAAACCAAATTGGTAATTTTTTTTTGGTTTTTAACAAGAACCGAATCCAAAAAAACCAAATTTTTCGGTTTGATTTTTGGTTTGATTCGGTTTTCGGTTCGATTTTTGACACCCCTACCTACTAAGCGTTTGGCATAATGCCGGAACCAGATTCACTTTGGCGTCATTCAGTTTTCGGCTTCTGTTTTGTTCTGAATTGTGCTTTAGTCATTGAACGCGATTCTGCTGAATTTCTAATTATTGTTTCGTTGTCAGAGGCGTCGTTCCTTTTGGGGCATTGCGCGCTTATCGGCCAGCGTAGTGTGATGGTTTTCGAACGTGTGTTTTTCAATAAGCGAGGTTCTCCTTTGCTGCTTTCTTTGTAAGCCTTAACGTTGAGAAAAATATAAAAGAAAAGAGAGAGGAGAGAGCTTGAGAGTTTGATATATGGAAATGATGCTGTGAAGAAGTCGGGGTTCTAGGAATGTGAACTGGGCGTGGAAGACAGAGAAGAAGAGGAAGAGGAAAATTAGTTCGTCGGGTGAGCTTGGTTAAATTCATTTCTAATGTTATTGTGTCGGGCTTGGGGGGGTTATATTTGTGTAGGCTTGGGCTTGATGTGAGGTACAAGTATTTGGGCTTGGTCTGGTTTGCGCCATTTGGAATAGTTTGTTCTTTTGTTTTCGTGTGAGGGCTGGGACGTGCGACCTAGGCCGGTGGATTTGGGTCGTGCCGACCCGAATTAGATCCGGAGACCTGACCCAAATCTCATTTCGGAAAAAATTAAAAAATTTCTTTATTACATATTTTGTTTAAAAAAAAATGCCAAGAATTTTTTATTCTTTTCTAAAATCAGAAAAGGCTTTTAAAAAATAGTTTTTTTGGGGTATTTTCTCTTAAACTGTGGGGAAATCATTAATAAAAAAAATTGAGCTCAAAATCAAAGGTTTATGATTAAATTGATCTAATTAATATATTTAAAACTGAATTTTTACCAATATAATATGTTTATGACTTTTTTTGTATTTCTAAAAATGTATAGATCTAAATGCGAATAATCAATTTAGTAATACATTTAACCGTGATAATCTTCATAGAGTTTCTTAGAAACTTCTTGCAATGGCACTCATCATAATTTCACCTAAAGCCATCCCCCTAATCATAATAATGTATATATAAAACATAAAAAAAAAAGCTTCATATTGCTTTTGCTCGCTCCTAAAGTCGATTCAAAGGGGAACAAGTTTGTCGGGAGTTACTACACCTTTTCTTTTAATTATAAAAACCAGAAAATTCAAATTTTATTTTTTATGTTTCACTACGGAAATGAATAAAAACGAAGAGCACACTTGATAATCATTTTATTTATGTTCCAAAAATAGGTTTGGAATATAAATCTATTCAGTATTACAATTTTTTTCTTTTTCTAGAACAAATTTTTTGTCCAAATTCAAAAATAAGAAGTAAAATTTTTCTATTTCTTTATTTTTGGAATAGAAATAAAAAATAAAAACTCTTTTCATCGCTCATCTTCTTTGCTAGCCAACTACCAACTCACGAGCGGTCATTATCGCTTGCCACCGCTTGGGAGGGAGAAATTTTGTGTTTTTATGAAATGATTTTCTATTTCCGAAATATAAATTTCGTGTCCTTACGAAACAAATTTTTATCTCGAGAACAAAAAATTTGTATCATTATTAAACGCATATTTTTTCTCCAAACTCATCTAAAAGTAGAAATAGAATAATCTATTTCTGTTTCAGAAATTAATTTCTAGGTAAAATGATTATCATTCGCACTGGGAAAAAAAGCAACAAATTTGCACCCATTGTCATTACTCCTCGCAATACATTAATAAAATTATTCATCATGAATAGTTCTACTGTATGTATTTTGTCAGAGGTTTGCGGACATTAAAGAAATCATGTTTTCCAAAATTTAGAAAATGAAGGGCCATTTCTGGTAGACATAGAACCATTGCACAATATGACAAATAAAATTGGAAATGGATTTGTTGTGGATAAGGTGCATTTGTTTTGTGGAAAACCTTTTCCAGGAGAAACATCTCATTTTCTAGCTTTTGGTTCACTTAGGAAAAAAAGTTAATGGAAAATGTTTTCCTATGAAGGCTTAAATTTAGGAAAACGATTTCCCTTTAAAAGAACTCGAAAGCATTTTCCAAAATGTTTCATTAGTCTTAGGGTACTTGGTTGATAAAAAGTTTATTCTTATAAAATAAATTTTCCAAAAAAAAATGAATTTTAATTATTTTTAAAAATTTTGAATTTTTATTATTCTTTCTTCTCTCTCTCTTTTTTCTTTTCTACTTTCTTTCTTTTTCCTTTCTCCTTCCTTCCCCTTCTTCCTCCGTCATCGACAACTACCAGTAGCTTGATGAGTAGCCAAGATGTGAACTAATGAGCTCGGGCTCAGTCAATCCAAACGAGCTCGAGGTTGACAACTTGAGCTTCGTCAAGGCCGGTGAGCTAGGGCTTTGTGAGGTTGGCAAGCTCATAGCTTGATCAATTCCAAGGAGCTCATACTTTGCTGAGGCTAGTGAGCTTGCAACTCGTCCAATCTTGGCAAGGCAAAAATTGATTTTTCAAATGAAAATAAAGGAGAAAAATAAATTAAATTAAAATTTAGAACTTTTTTAAAATTTTAAAAAGGTTTGAACTTTTTTTTTTGGCTTGAAATAAATTTGTGATATTGAAATCATTTTCCAATAATATTCAAACATCACAAAACATTTTTGATCATATATTACTGTATCAAGAAAAACTAATTGTGTTGTTGGAAAATATTTTATGGGAAAGTGTTTTCCTATATCTTTGACTTTTCTGTGAAGCAAATGCACCAAGTCATATATATTTTTCCAAGTGAGGGATTAATATGGATCTAGAGAGAGAGAGTGTGTGTAGGAAATGGGCAATTGGATGCAAACACCTTTTTCAACGTCACAGTGGACGCAACTTGGGAGCGTGGTGTGGGGAAACGTTCCATTTATTGTGCCCATCTCCTTCCTTTGGCCAAACCCCAAATCACCACTTTTTCTACGGCAGTTTCCGCCCGTTTTTTCAACTTACCAGTTGACGTAGAACGAATCTCTGTCCATCTTGCTATCATCCATGCTTGCACTAGTGGATGACACCACAGAATGCATGTTTGACAGCTGTATGTATCGCTTTTACATGAATGCTAATATAACATGGACCTCTGACTTCTCTAATGAAATTTAAGGTCCGTTTGTTTGAAGAAAAATTATTTTTCAGACATTGTTTTCTGACTTTTCAGTGTTTGGATGAGGAAAACTGATATATTTACAGAAAACGTTATCCATGCATGAATACAACAAGATTGGAACAAGGGAAAATGATTTCTCCTTTTGAAGAGGAGGAAATTGATTTTTCTAAACATTAAACAAATGAAAACTAACAATTTTCCATTGAAAATGACTTTCATGGAAAATATTTTTAATTATTATAAAGTTTTCAATTATTACCCTAAAAGTAACTCTAAAGGGGTAGGCAATGTAATGGCGAGAGATTAGTATTCCCGATGGTCAAATGATGCAAGCTTCGATCGTTCACACTCACTTGGTCCCCCGATCTCTCCTGCTTAGGGACGGGGCGCCGCGTGTCTTGGAAGAGTTCACCACCTCGCGAACCTGTATACTGCGTCGTAGGATACGTTTCCCCGGAAAAAAAAAATGAACGTAAGAAAAGGAACTTGGCCGCTGCTCTCCAATGTTCATCCTTTATCAAATGCTGGAAAATGTTCACAAAGACTAGTCTTCTGTGGGCTTTTGGTTGAACGAGGCCCATCATGCGTGGGCCGGTTGTCAGGTCAGGAATTGGGCCGAGAGCACAATTGTTGATTCATATGGACCGAGCGCCCAATGAGATCCACCGGGTCGGGTCAAAAGGAAAAAAGTGCACACTTGCATGAAAGACGGAAATTCGCATAACACTAGAGTCTAAAGTGCCAAATTTTTTATTGTAACATATCTTGTATTTACTGATATTTAGGGTCCGTTCGTTTCGCCGAAAATGACTTTCAGAAAAACATTTTTCGGATTTTCTAGCGTTCGTTTCACAGAAAATGAACTAGTCAAGGAAAATGTTTTCCATCATTGGAAAAAACAACTTTTAAAAGTGAGGAAAATGTTTTCTACATTTAAGAAGTGTAGAACATTTTCCATAACTTCTTCCATTTTGCTTCTTTTTACCAATACATTTTTGTTTTATTTTTATGCTTTCTTTTTCTTTTTTTCTTTCTTTTTTTTAAATCGAGTTTTTAATTTTTTTTCCTTTTCTTTTTTTCTTTTCTTTTCATCTTCTTCTTTGGCGACAGTCGGCGACCAGCCACGGCGGCGTCTGGCGACTAGCCGCAACCCAGCTCAAGCCTCGCCCTAGGCCGATGAGGCTCTACCTAGCCTGATTTGGCGAAGCCGAGCTTGGGCCTCGCCAGATTGGGTGAGGTGGAGCTCACGGCTTGTCAATTCGATGAGCTGGGTAGGGCCCGAGCTTGCTAGAGTTTTATCGGGCTCGGCGAGCCGCGAGCTCACCGGATTTGGTGGCAAAGCTCGGATCGGGGAGCCCGAGCTCCGCCGCAAATCCGGTGAGCTCGCGGTTCGCTAAAGCTCGGCGAAGCTCTTGCGAGCTCGAGCAAGATTGGCCGAGCCTCGAGCTCACCGGATCTAGCAACCAAGTCTTGGTCGGCTGCTAGGTAGCCCAGCCATCATTAGGCATGCGGCGGCGGAGGAAGGAGGAGGAGAAGGAGGAGGAAGGAGGCGGTGGTGGAGGAAGGAGGAGGAAGGAGGAAGGAAAATAAAAAGTAAAAAATAAAAAGAAAAATAATAAAATAATAAAAATTTCAATTTTTTTAAAATACAAATAATTAAAAATTCATTAAAAATATATATAAATAAAACTAATTTTTTGGTCAATTAAAAATATTAAAATTCAATATTTAATCATTTTTCTCAAACAATTAAATTAGTTAACGAACGGTGAAAAATATTTTCCACTCAAAGTTTAGGTTTTGGCTGAATACCGGAAAATATAGTCATTTTTTTGAAAAATGATTTCCAGGAAAATATTTTCCGAAAACATGATATTTTTAAAATGAAATGAATGGATCCTCAAAGTACTAAAATTGTGAAGGTCTTCCCACAATATAGATATTTGCAACCATAAGAAAAAGTGATAATTTTGAAAAGCTTTTTTTAATTACTATGTTTTAATTTATTAGTTACATGATATAAAGTTTTAATCGTGCAATATGCAAGTTCTTCATTCATTAGTTAAATATACTCATTGTGTATGAGATTATTAAATTTGCAAATCTCAATTTCTTTGGATTATTTTCAAATTTACCGGTCCATGTTGTACAAATTTATTTTTCTTTGATTTCTTAATTCTTAAGTGCTAGGGGGAAATAGATTATTATTATTATTATTATTATTATTATTATTATTATTATTATTTGCACTTCATCGTGTATAGTGATGTGGAGATTCAGCTTCTTAGCATATTCCTTCACATCGCCGCCAATGACAAAAAGCACTACATATTGGGTTAATATGAAATTTGACTAAACCTTCATGTCACTTGTTCGTGTTCATGAGTCGTGCATGTCATGCCAACTTAAAGCTATAACATTAACTAAATCTATTCGAACACAATCCATTTAATAATCATGTCAGAAAATTCAACCCTAGCACAACTTATATATGCAATAGGTATTAAAACATGATCGTATAATTGAGTAAATAGGTCAAATCAAGTCAACCCAATCTAAATGTAATTGAAAAATCTCCGAATAAGATCATTGAAAAAGAAGTTAACTTTCATAACTCTTTCTGCAAAATTGACATGCTTTAATAGCTTAATGTTATTTTCAATGCAATCAGATAATTGTTTAGACAAAAACTGTTTTCTTACTTAACCCATTGAAGAATCCGTTGTTCATTCTAAACAACCTAGAAGAAATTTATAAGTGATGTCTCTAATTACAAGTAAGAAGTAGAAAAATATAGCCAATTTAATTCAATTTAGTGTAGTCTTCCCTTGTGTTATAAATAAACTTACGTTAATGAGAAAAGATTTTGGTATTCGATGAAAGTAATTATGAGAAATCTCCATCTATTTCCTCTAAAAGTCTCAAAGACATTCTTGAAAAGAGCGTCTCATATATTTATTTCAGCACCCTTTATTTATTAAAAAGAAACATAGGACGTGGACAGAACCGAAAATCTTCTGAAACCCGACATAACTATATCCATCATCATGACGAAAATCCGTTAGTCCTCATAGTATGATAACGCTCGCAGCAATGAATGTACAATCGAGAGTTTTTCAGTGGTGAAAAAATTGTCCCATGCAGAAGTTGGGTGGAACACGTCAATTGCTATCCCCCTCCACCCCATAAGGTTTTTTTTTTTTTTTGGTCAAGCCTCCACCCCATAAGTTCGTCAATGCTCTTCTCGCCAGAGATTTTCTCTCACCACCATCCTTTCTATCCTTTGCTTGCATCATCATCATCTTTCTCTGATCCATCTCTATCACTGCATATCTCTCCAAAAAGTAGAGCTGCTGAGGCTACAGAGTTTTCCTCCTTTTTTTTAATTATTCTCTTTTTACTTCGAGGATGCTTGCTTTTTCTACTGTTTTTGTTTTATTCTTTCTTTGTTTTTGATGGGTTTGGCTGTTGGATTCAGAGGAGAAAGCACCTATGAAGCACGGACATGCTCGGGAACCTTCCGTGTCATGTCGGACATATGTTAGCGTGCCCGACACGTTTTCACATGCTCGGACACGTTTGGACACGCGGTCAACATACGACACGTGTCGGCGTGCCCAACACGCTTCCATACGTTCGGACACGTCATCAGCTCTTCTTGACACACAAGTCGGAGCATGGCCAAGCAAGAGGCTGGGTTTCTGGAGCGAATCTACAATCATGAAGGGAGAGTGAATCGTTGGCAATGGAGGGTGAAGATGAGGTCGCGACAGTGAGGCAGTGACGGTGAGAGCTAGGTTGCACGGACACGTCATATGTGCCTCCGTGTCATGTCCGACACGTGTCGGACACGTCGACACGCTCGGACACGTGTTGATCGCGTGTCGGATTTGTCGACACGGGGTCAACTTTTGTTGACACGTTTCGACATGTGTGTCCGAAGGGTGAGGGAGGAGAGACGAAGCCGCGAGCCCGTGACGGCTAGAGATGGCCAGAGAGAGAGTAGAGACTGAGGCGAGGGCCATGAGGAGGAACTTTATGAGGGAGGCGCGCGTGAGGAGGGCGGCGTCGTCGAGCGGGGCGGCGGCGGTGGTAAGGGGGAGGAGGAGGAGTTCGCGGCGGTGTGCAGCCTCTCGGCGCACAGGACCGCGCGTTCCATCCCTTGCAAGCAGAAATCGAGAGTAAGAGGAGAGGAAATGCGTCGTGCGGCGAGAAGGAGGAGGAGAAGAAGCGTTGCTAGGGTTTTGAGAATAAAAGAGTTAAAAGAGGGATTAGGCGTGTTGGAGCGAGGGGAAGTGACAGGAGGGAGGGGGAAGCGACGGTGTCAGGGGTCAGGTGGAGGGAAAAAAGTGAAAAAATTTTGGGGGATGGGAAAGAAACGAGGGAAAAGGGGGCTTTTTATTTAATGGAAGGGGTTTGGGCCCCCGCCGGGGGGGGGAAGGTGGTGGGCGCTTTTTATTTAATCGAAGGGGTTGGGGGTTTTTATTTAATCGAAAAAGTTGTTAAATAAAATTAAAAAATGATTTTGAAAAATAAAAGTACTGTATATTGAATCATTAGTGTAAATTCATTATAGATTTTTTTAATTATAAATTTTAATTAAATTAATTAAAAATAAATATATTTATTTAATATATAATATATCGGAATGTGTCGAAATTTTTTACTTTTGAGAAATGACGTGTCGGCAAGATCTTTGTGTCGTATCGTGTCGCGTGTCGCGTGTCCGTGTCGGTACAATCTAGGGTGAGAGAGGGCTGGAGGAAGAGAGAACAGGCGATCGAGATGGCCGTGATAGAGGACCGAAGACAAGGCTATGACCACAAAAGAGAGAGGACCAGAAGTAAGGCAGCGAGCAGTTGCAACGAGGTGACCAAGAGAGAGTAGGGATTGAGAGGAAGAGGATCGTGTAACGGAGGAGGGAGCGGCCGTTTTCTGAGAATTTTCAAGGCTGCTCTTGAAGGGTTTCTAAAAGATAAAGAATGGGTGTCGTGCAAGGAGGATGAGCACAAAAGGAGGAGGAGGCTACGATTTAGTTTTCCAAGAAAGGGGGTGCCATAAAAGAGGAGTCAAAAGGAGGATGAGGCAGCTAGGTTTGGGTTTCCAAAGAGTGCAGAAAAAAATTTAAAAATGAGGTACCGTGCAAGGTGGACACGCCTAGGAGGAATAATAGGTAGCTAGTGTTTGGATTTTCAAGGAAGAGCAGGAAAAATAAAAGTAAAAAATGATGGTGCCATGAAGAGCCAAAAAAAATTAAAATGGGATGCTCGTCCTGGGCGGGATGTCCCTTTTTTCTTTTCTTTTTTGGAGGGAGAGGGTGGAGGGTGATTTCAAAAAAGAAAAAAGATGAATAATATTGAATAATAATAAATTATGATCATCATGAAAAATTATAAATTTATTTAAATAAATCGACTATTTTTTGAAATATCATATATATATTAATTTAATATTTAATATATATATATATATATATTAATTTAATATTTAAAAAACGATATATTTTTTACTTTTTAAAAAATGACATATCATCGTGTTGTGTCGTATCGCGTATCGATGCTACATAAGAAAGCACAAGACTTTCGTTATCCCATTCCCTCACCTTTCTCGTCTAATGATGCTCCGCCCCGGAGAGAGCCCGAGCCAATTGTGGACGGCGGTGGTAAGAGAATATTGGGTGCATTTAATATGGTACGCAGGAATCACTCAGAGATTGACATGTGTTGAGCCGGGCCCACATATTGACTATTCAAAATTTCTAATCGACCCTATCTCCCCCTTCTCCCCCCTTCCCGTTAAACTCCGTCCCACGCTCGACAAAGCTCATTCTCTCTCTCGCCATTTTCTTCTTTTTCCTTTTGCCTTTTGAGATCATGGACGACGCTTGTGCTTGGGATTGCAGCGTCGCAGACCAGCAATGGCCATCGTCGGCGTCGATCGGTTATGCTATTGATCCCTGGGTATCGTTTTTTCCCATCCACCATGGACGACGCTCGCGGTCAGCCATGGACGACACTCGTCCATGGTCGCTTTGGCCATGAAGCTCCACCTCAAACCTGGAGCTTGGGGAAGCCTTGGTCGCTCGAGTATCGAGCTTGGCCTCAAGCCATCTCACCGCAAACGAAGCTCGACGCGGTCTCCACGCTCCTCAACCACTCGACCTCCTGCCGAATCACCCCTCATCGTCGCAGCCGGCGGCGTGTCGTTCCTCCTCGACCTGGAGCGGCCATGAGCCGACTCGAGCTCAAGACATGTTAGACGCAAGAGGAAAGACGAGAAGAAGAGAGGAGAGAGTCACAGGCAAGAACAGAGGAGAGAGACGTAACGGAGCGTTAACGGAGAGAGTGGGGGAAGAAATTATGATGGTTCAACTGACAGGTAGACCCGGATTTATCACGTGTCGATCCGTATATGATTTCTTGTATCATCCTACGTGATGTATTAAATACACCTAACATTTTCTCGGCCGTCCAAAGCCTGTAACACGTATGAGTGCATACTGCAACCGCACAGTAATCTCTCTCTCTCTCTCTCCAGTCTCTGTGAGAGGGTGTTCAGTAAATGGGTCCAGTTCATTCAACCCCGGTGCAGAAGCCTGCTTTTGGACCTTTTGACATTCCTTTTCTTCCTTTTAAGGGGCTATCTGAGATTGAGTGTTTGTATAATTCAAAGAAAACCCATTTCAGCTTTCGGCTTGTATTCTTAAGGGCAGGAGGAAAAAGAGTCATCCTTAATGGCATAGAGGCTCTCAATCTTTTGTTTCTTGGGGTTTGGGTTTTTCCAGGAAATCCTACTTCTCTCTCCACGCAAAGATTGCATTTTTAAAAGGAAAAACAACCCCACCTTTTGTATGTTTCTTTTTCATCTCGCGGTGTTTGGGAAGTGGTGGGGTTGTGAAATTCTCTGCTCAGGTACAATTTATGATCTCTTTTTTGCCACTTCTCTGTTAATAAAGGAAAAAAAAAGTTGCACTGCCTGTGGTCTCAGATTGTGCTTTTTTTTTCCCCTATGGAGAAAGGAAGGGGAGGCCAATAATTTCACGTGAAGTAGTGAGAATTTTGCAATGCTGTGACTGTTTTAGATTCCATGAAAGAAGCACCCATATAATGTCGACCAGTAAAATACAAACAACCTTTTGGTGGGAGATACCGGTACAAGTCACAGCATTCCTTTTCTTCCTTTTTGGACTTTTGGACTTTTTGACATTCCTTTTCTTCCTTTTTAAGGGGCTATCTGAGATTGAGTGTTTGTATAATTCAAAGAAAACCCATTTCAGCTTTCGGCTTGTATTCTTAAGGGCAGGAGGAAAAAGAGTCATCCTTAATGGCATAGAGGCTCTCAATCTTTTGTTTCTTGGGGTTTGGGTTTTTCCAGGAAATCCTACTTCTCTCTCCACGTAAAGATTGCGTTTTTAAAAGGAAAAACAACCCCACCTTTTGTATGTTTCTTTTTCATCTCGCGGTGTTTGGGAAGTGGTGGGGTTGTGAAATTCTCTGCTCAGGTACAATTTATGATCTCTTTTTTACCACTTCTCTGTTAATAAAGGAAAAAAAAAGTTGCACTGCCTGTGGTCTCAGATTGTGCTTTTTTTTTTTCCCCTATGGAGAAAGGAGGGGAGGCCAATAATTTCACGTGAAGTAGTGAAGAGTTTTGCAATGCTGTGACTGTTTTAGATTCCATGAAAGAAGCACCCATATAATGTCGACCAGTAAAATACAAACAACCTTTTGGTGGGAGATACCGGTACAAGTTGAGATCGGGAATTATCTGTCGAAACTTAATGAGATCTTTACACACGTTGGCGTTTTCTTGTGATTAGGTCTCAGGGGGCCATGCAACCTCACCTTCAGTCTCTGCTCTTTGGCCATGGAGATATAGCTACTCCGCAAGCCAATTGGAGGTTTGTCACGGTGAATCTTAATTTAGTAGTTTTGACTGTACCTGCTTGCTTAAAATATGTCAGTTTGACTCGATATTGTGTTCTTCACTACTTGGCACTTATGACTGCTCCAAATTCTGGCGAGGGCTGGCCTTGCCTTGGCAACGGGTGAGCTTGAGTCTCGCCGCTGAAGGCCATGAGCTTGCTGGATCCGTGTCGTGTCCGACACGTCGACACGTTTGGACACGGTCGGACACGCGGTCAACGCGTGTTGGATTTTTCGACACGTGGTCAACTTTTCTCCACGCGTGTCTGGAAGACTCCGGGTAGAGGCGAGGGAGGGGGAGGGAGCAGAGGCCGCGAGCGACGGCGAGAAACGGCCAGAGAGAGGAAGAGAAGAGGAAGGGATCGGGGCCCGAGGGAGCGCCGAGCGGCGGCGGTGGCGGTGGCGACGGCATCTCCTCCTCGGCGTCGCGTCCGCTCTATCGTCGGAAGCTGAGAAACGATACGAGGTGCGAAAGAGGGGAGCGAGGTCTGCTGTCTGCATGTTTTTCTTGGTCCGGTGTTTTTTGTGCGAGTGGTAATCTGGTAGAAGGAGGAGGAACAAGAGGGTAGCTAGGGTTTGTGATAAGAGAATAAAAGATAATACAAAAAAAGGGGATGATGGCGTGTCTTTTGAGTTTTGGGAGAGGGGAAGTGAGGTTGACAGCCTGTTTGTCAGTGGTTTTGGGAGGGAAAAAAGTAAAATAAGTTTGGGGTGGAGGGAAATTAACAAAGGAGAGAAAGAGTCGATTTGGGGATTTTTTTTATTATAGAAAATTAAATAAATGAAATTGAAAAATAATTTCGAAAACTAAAAGTATTTAATTTTGAATAATGATAAATTTTGATCATTCTAAAAAATCATGAATTTATTTAAATAAATTGATTCTAATTTCTTATTAATTATTAGTTTTATCAATAACTTTTGTTGAAATTAAAAACATGTTTCGCATTAATTGTGAATATATCTTTCGAATTTCAAATGAATTGATTTATTAATATTATTAGTGTAAATTTATTATAGGCTTTTTTAATTAATTAAATTTGAATCAAATTAATTAAAAATAAAAATATTTATTTAATATTCAACGTGTCGCAACACGTCGAAATTCTCTAATTTTTAGAAATGATGTGTCGACGTGTTGTTACATGTCGTGTCGTGGATCGTGCGAGACTTGAGATCTCATTGAGACTCATTGTTAGAGGCTGCAAGCTTGTCGGCCTCAAGAGCATTGTTGCAGGATGCCGTGAGCTCGCCCAAACTAGCAAGGCTCGTTTCCAAAGGCCATGAGCTTGCTTGACGGCAAGCCCATAGCTCGCCAGCCATCACCGCAGCTGGTGACGGGCTGAGAAGAAGGAAAAAAAAGAAAAAAAAATAAAAAAATAAAAATCGAATTTTTTAAGATATATCTTTTGAAAAACAAGTGTTTTGTTAACCAACATATTTGGAAAAGTTTTCCAATTGTTTAAAAGGAAAATCGTTTTTCTAAATTTGAATTTTGATAGAAAAACTTTTTTCGTTAATTCATTTTTTTTAAGCAAAACTAGTTTCATTAACCAATAGGTACACACGCTATTGACGTGTCAATCAAAAAGTACACGACACACTATTGACGTGTCAGACGTGCTATTGAGGCGTCAAAAGTACACGACGAGATTTATCTGCCGGAGGCCATGAGCTTGCCTAATGGCGAGGCTTGATGTTTATCGTCCTTGGGCGAGCTCACCAGCCTTCATCGTGGCCAACGATGGGCTAAGAAAAAGAAAAGGAAGAAAGAGGAAAAATTTAAATAAAATCGATTTTGAAAAATAAAAAATTGATTTTTAAAAAATAAGAAAATTAAAATTGGAATTTTTCAAAATATATCTTTATAAAAACAATCATTTCGTTAATTAATATATTTGGAAAACATTTTCTGATACTTTGAAAAGGAAAATTATCTTCCTAAATTTAAGTTTTGTAAGAAAATATTTTCCGTTAGCTAGGAAAATATTTATTTATTTATTTAAACAAGTTTAAAGTCAAAAAATGAAAAATATATTTTTTTATAAAATATTTTTCACGAAATAAATATGCCGTATATTGTACTCTCCAAGCGAAGACCTGAGGTGGGTGTAGTCAAGATATTGACGCGTCAACAAGACACGGCGAGATTTTGTCCGCTCTCGCTTCCGACATCAATGGCCTAGGTCATTCATTCCCCTGTCTCTGTCTCTGTCTCTGTCTCTGTCCCTGTCTCTAATAGGCATCGAGCCCAGCGATTCCAGCGACGAAGTCTAGAGTTCCGGCGAGGATGGCATTGCTCTCAGCTCTCGTGACAGAGATCATGATCCCGCTTTGCGCCGTCGTCGGGATCGCGTACTCCTACTCCCTGGCGCGGTGGTTCCTCGAGTCGCGCAATAGCGACGAACTCGACCATGAAGAGCAGGGCCTAGCCGAGGTTAAGAAGCGGTGTGCTCAGACAAAGCAGGAGCTCTCGAAAGGTGACTTTATAAAGATCTTATAGATTCACAACTTGTCTGCTTTATAAAACTGTTCATTAACGGATTTTTTTTGGGGTCAACCTCACATCTGCCTGAGTAATAGTGACAAATTCGAGTCTTGTAATCTGATGATAGCTCAGCGAAGTCATGAGCTTCTGCTGCTTGTGGTGCGACTCATTTTTGGGGTTTGTAACAGCCGCTAGGTAGGGCTTTGAGCAACGTATCTATAAGGACCTGGGCCGACTGTGTAATATTGTTCGCTTTTGGTCATCCGCCCTGGCGCGCGGACGAACCGCCATCCCAGCCACGGTCTTTTCCCTCATGATTTTAAAACGCGTCACACAATTAAGGGAATCCAAGCGTCACACAATTAAAGGAACCAAAGCCTTATAAACAAGGCCCATGACTCCCCTTAAGCGATGTGGGATAGGAGAAATGCCCTTAGCCTCGCCCGCGTATTGCCGAGGCGATCTTAGTCCGTCCCTTCGTACTGCCCAGACTGTGGCCCCACAAGCTGCGAGAGTCGGCTCTGATACCATTTGTAAGGACCTAGGCCCACTGTGTGATATTATCCGCTTTGGGTCACCCGCGCTGGCGCGGACGAACCGCCATCCCAGCCACGGTCTTTTCCCTCACGGTTTTAAAACGCGTCATAGAACCCAAGCCTTATAAACAAGGCCCAGGACTCCCCCCTAAGCGATGTGGGATAAGAGAAATGCCCTTAGCCTCGCCCGCGTACTGCTGAAGCAATCTTAGTCCGTCCCTTTGTACTACCCCAGGTATGGGTCATCACAGTATCTGAGTACAGTAGCATAAAATTTACTCATGCAGATCTCTTCTCACTAAGATGGCTCTTGGGCGGAGTGTCGACTGGGGGTAGCCCTCGTCCTTTTGGCTTTGATAGCATTTTCATTTTATAATTTACAGTTTCCTTCATATAGTTTAATAGCATTACATAATCTATCCTTAAGGAAAACATTTTTGGAAGTAAAATCCAAATACCAGGAAATTACTTCCCTCCCGTTTTCATGCTCTCCACCAAACAAGGGAAAATCAATCACTTTCCTATCACGCAAAGTTTTCCTTTAAACCAACGCATTCTAAGTCTAACAAGTCCAATCTTTCATATCCTCCTTATGAGTACATACATAGAATTTTTCTTCGTACATTTGATTCGTTTCCAATTATCTATGTGATAGATTAAAACCTTGTTTGTTTTGCGGAAAAATTTTTATCCAAAAATATTTGTCTGATTTTCTAGCGTCTAGATTGCTTAGGAAATGAATAAATAGAAAATATTTTCATAATAATAATAAAAAAAAGCTATGCTTAATTGCAAGAATATGATTCACTTTTAAAAGTTAGAAATCATTTTCTAAAATATGACTAGACATCGGTGTTTGAACTAGAGATCTCAGCCCTTGGGTATAGGGACCCAGATACCTATGCTTGAGTTCTTAGCAACCTTGGTTTCAAATAGCTAAAGGATTTGATTGGATCAATTTGAAAAATTTTAAGATATTATTACACTTTTTAAAAGGTTTAGAATTCAATTGTACTTTCGTGACAAGTTTTAGGACTTAAGCATTTTCTAAAACTTTTAAGACTCAATTGCACTTCTGTAACAAATTTTAGAACTTTCAATGCATCTATCCCAATTGATAATATAGCATGGGCAACTCTTATATCACACAAATAGTGCATATCTTTTTACAAAAATAAAAGCAATTTTTTTTTTTATAAAAGACAGAAAATAATTTCCAATTTATATTCAAATTCCAGCCAAACACTGAGAAATTTTGTCATTTTCCAGAAAAAATCTTATTCGAAAATAGTTTTTAGAAAGGTCAAATTATTAGTGAAACAAACAAGGCCTAGGTAAATTTCCTTCTTCCATTTGTTTTTTGTTTGTTATAGGAAGCTTGTTATATGTAACTACTGACACAACGTAAAGTTAATTAAAATTAGGATAGTAAATTTTTTCTAAAGTAATTGGCTTTATTAGAAGCATATTGTACTAAAGAGGTGAATTGCTGAGGATGTACAACCTTCAATTTTTAATGTATTTCTCGTCAGTGAATGTTTTGAAAGGATTTATCATCTTACGTTGTTATTTGGTGTAGAATATTTCTCATTTTCGTGAGATTGTCATTCTTGATTTGTCATATTTGTGATGAAACACTTATTCTATAATATTAGTTAAGAATACATACGTAATGAACCTATTTCTCTAAAATTCTCTTTTGTGTTAAATTCTTGCTTCTTCTAACTACAGTCCATATATGTGACAATGTTTCATACC
Organism: Eucalyptus leucophloia subsp. euroa; assembly: GCA_017140325.1. NCBI lineage: Eukaryota > Viridiplantae > Streptophyta > Magnoliopsida > Myrtales > Myrtaceae > Eucalyptus > Eucalyptus leucophloia. Next base: position 50,404,553 of record CM029470.1, read on the forward strand.
TATCACTTCAATTTGAATAATCTTTCGAACTAGAGCATTATCAGGTCTATAGTAGTTCACCGTTTTCTTCTAGTTCTAACATATAGGTTCAGGTCTAACTTCAGTTCTGACGTTTTCCATACTCTCGGTTTAATCTTTTGTTATAACCTGCTGTTTATTGTAGGTCATAATATATGTCTAGTTTCTTCTTTGTTTGTAATGCTTTAATTTTAAAGTAACGTTTAGATGTGTTTACAACAATATTCTGGGTCTGGAACGTCGTACTTAATTTTCAGTTCTTTGTATTTCGTTAAGTAGTTTGCAGAACTGGGTAAGTTCTGGCATCCCATTTCCCATATAGTCGTACACATTATGTTCTTGTCACTCTTCCACCGGTGGGTTTTGGCACTTCACTGTTCAGCTTGCCAAATGTGAGTTGTAATAGACACCATATCATCTTTTAAGTTACTCTTTTGGAGGCGCTGTTGGTTAGATAGGACACCATATCATCTTTTAAGTTACCTTTTGGAGGCGCTGTTGGTTAGGCTTTCTTATTTCTTGGCACTAGGTTGAACAAAACTGGGCAACAGAACGAAGTAACTGGATTTAACTATATTATGCCTTCTTTCGTCACACATAAGTAGAATATGAAGAATCAGATTTTTGCTTTATTTGCTTCGTAGAGACTCGGAGAGGCTAAGTTATCGTCTGTGATTGAACAGGTGCGAAAGCTTTTCTGTTCACGGAGTGCTGGTATGGTGGGGTTTTCATGGTTGCTTTTGCGATTCTAATCTTCCTCTGCCTTGGCTCTGTTGAGGGCTTCAGCACCCAAAGCCAGCCTTGCAGGCTTGATCCTTCAAACATGTGCAAGCCTACAGTTGCCACTGCCGTTTTCAGTGCCGTTTCATTCCTACTTGGTGCTTTCACATCAGTCCTCTCTGGTTTCCTTGGCATGCACATTGCTATCTCTGCTAATGCCAGGACTGCCTTGGAAGAGAGGAAGGGTGTTGGAAAAGCTTTCTTTTCTGCTTTCAGGTCTGGTGCAGTGATGGGATTTCTTATTGCTGCTAATGGTCTTGTTGTGCTCTATATTGCAATCAATTTGTTCAAGCTGTACTATGGCAATGACTGGGAAGGTCTTTTTGAGGCTATTGCTGGTTATGGTCTCGGTGCATCTTCCATGGCTCTCTTTGGAAGAGGCACTGGTGGATTTTTTGCCAACGCTACTAATGTTTGTTGTCGTATCAATCCAGTGATACCGTTCACAGCTGTATGGACTCTCTTACTGTAGCTCTATCTCCTAAGTTTATCACTCACTTTTAGTCATAAATGACGTTGACCTTAATCATTCAGGTGATTTGTTTTCATGTTGGTGATATTGTCGGGGATATTGCTGGTGCGGGGACTGATCTTTTTGGCTCTTATGCCGAATCATCCTGTGCTGCCCTTGTTGTTGCTTCCATCTCTTCTTTTGGAAACGATCACAACTTCACTGCTATGTGTTATCCCCTGCTTATCAGCTCTACGGGTATTCTTGTTTGTATGATGACAACTCTCTTTACGGCCATCTTCTCAGAAATCAAGGACGTGAAGAAAATCAAGCCCGCATTGAGGAAGCAACTTATTATTTCCACAATTCTAATGACTTTTGGAATTGTTATTGTTAGCAGGATTGCTCTGCCCTCATCATTTACAGTTTACAACTTTGGGTCGCAGAAAGTTGTGAAGAACTGGTAAACTCTTTAATGATACTTTATCTTTTTCTGATCCTAAATGCTGCTTTCTTCTAATGTTGGTCATGTGACATGCTTTAATGTCAGCGGACTTTTACTGGATTGGGTCAAAACTTTGAGCAAATGTAGTCGCTAATTATTGATATAATCTTGCAGGCAGCTGTGCTTCTGTGTTGGTGTTGGTCTTTGGGCTGGGCTAATCATTGAATTTATCCCTAAATCATGTACCAACGATGAGATCAGGTGTTAAAATTGCTAAAGTAAATGAATGATATGAATCTTTACGACTGTTGATGGTTATGTGCTGACCACTTAATGATCCTTTTTTCTGCAGCCGATTCCAAGAGTTTGCCGCCGAAGGGATTGGTTTTGGCCTTGCCTTTGTCAATATCCCAATTTTTGCTTTCCTTGGCATATTGTTGAGTTATAGAATTGCTTCCGTGTATGGAATTGCTGTGGCTGCCGTTGGGATGCTAAGTACCACTGCCACCCGATTGGCCATCAATGCTTACAGTCCCATCAGCAACAATGCTACACGAGTTGCTAAGTTAATTGACAGGCGAGACCTTAGCAGTCTGCTGTCGTCAAGCAATACTAGAGCTACCATTGGAAGGGTAAAGGCAATCCTTGCATGGGAATATAGTATCGACACTTTGCTGTCGTCCTTTAAGCATCGACAAGTGTTAAAAAAGTCATAAACCTTTTATATTTGTGCCAATTTAGTTCTAAATCTTTTTTTTTCTGTTAATTTAGTCATAAACATTTTTACTTTGTGCCAATTTTGTATTTTCCGATTAATTTTGGCTAGATTTTGCTGATTTGGCACCGATCAACTGATGTGGCACGATTGATGCTAACTTCTATAACTTTTACTAATATTATAATATTTTTTAATTTTTTAATTTTTTTTCTTTTTCCCTTCTCCTCCTCCTTCCTCCAGCCAGTTGTCGGACCTTAGCAATCAGCCAAAGGCGATGGCCAACAAGGTTGAGGTCAACCTCGTCGACCTCTAGGAAGCCTCACCAATGGCCACAAGGACGGCCTTGCGCGGGGCAACGAGGCTCGCCCTTCGAGGGTTGACCCTCGCCAAGTCGGTGCAAGGCCGCCCTCGTGGCCAAGGCCTTGCCCATGGTTGGTGAGGCTTCTTAGAGACTTGCAAGGTCGACCTCGACCTCGTTGGCCGTTGTCTCTGGTTGGTCTCTGAGGTTTGGCAATCGGCTGGAGGAAGGAAAATGAAAAGGAAAAAAGAAGAAAATAAAAATAAAAAATTTAAAAATATTAAAATATTATTAAAAGTTATACACATCTGCGCCGATTATGCCACATCAGTTAGCCTGTGCCTAGTCAGCAAAATTTGGCTAAAATTAGCCGGAAAGGATCAAATTGGCACAAAATGAAAATGTTTAGGATTAAATTGGTACAAAAAAAAGGTTTATAACTAAATTGGCACAAATGTAAAATATTTATGACTTTTTTAACACTACTCCCCGTGTTGTGTGTAAGAAATTTTCATGAAATTACGTTCATGTCATCTAGACTTTACACACATTGTCCAATTATTTTCTTTTTTACCATAAATGACTAAATATGAATTTAGTTGTGCAAGTCTTTTTAAATTCTTGCTGGTGTGGCATGATGTTTGGCTATAATCACCTTTCTTTCCTTTAGGTGCTGCCTTTCATCTATCTCTCCTAATATTAACTGAAAAAGCACCGACACTCTCTGAGTTCGTGTCGTGTCGAACACTTTAACACTCTCCTACACTCGGTCAGTAGAACTCTTCAAATTAAAACAATGAATGATATTAACATATGATGAATTAATGTTTTTAGTATAAATCCATTCAAGGCTCTTACTTATTTATTTATTTATAAATTTGGATCAAATTAATTTGATTAAAATAATCATAAAAATCATAATTATCATTATTTAATATATGATGTGTCCCAACGTATCGAAATTTTTTATTTTTGAAGAAACGATGTGTAAGCGTTTCATGTCGTTTGTCGCTTGTCGATGCTACTTAGATTGTCTTATTGGCAAATTCTACTTTCCTATTGTTTTAAATCTAATATTATATGGACCTTTTTTCGTTACTTATCCGGTTTGTAGGTATTCGCCATTGAATCAACTTCCCTGGTGTCTATGGCTCTGTTTGGTGCATTTGTGAGTCGTGCAGCAATTTCTCCTGTTGATATCCTGACACCAAAAGTTTTCGTGGGTTCGATCGTGGGCGCCATGCTTCCTAAATGTTTCTCTGCTATGACCATGAAAAGAGTGGGACCCGCAGCTTTGGAGATGGCTGCAAGGATTTATCGGGAGTCTGACCATGACCGTAGATTCTCCAAAACTCCAATTAATGCATCTTTCAGGGGGATGATTCGACCTGTTGCCCTTGTCATGCTTACACCACTTATCGTCGGGACCTTCTTAGGAGTAGAGATGCTGTCTGGTGTTTTGGCTGGCTCTCTTGGTTCTGTTGTTCGGGTAATCTTTACCAAAGTAATCCATGTCAATCTATTTTGGTCGTTTGTGTTGCTCAAGGTGGATCTCTCGATAGAATGCTGGTTAAACCGAGTTGAGATATCGTAATTTCTTCATTGTTGAACAAAATTTGTGTAGGTTGGGTGAACTGATAATTAATGCTCTTTTCATCATATCTATGCATAACTAATCTCCTGATACATATTTTCTGTTGGGCTTGGTTTCAACAGATTGCAATTTCGGCATCCAACACTGGCGGAGCATCGGAGGAAGCGAAGAAGTACATAAAGGTATGCAGCTGCTCCCAACTGCGCGAAAGCTAGTTTTTGTCGATGATACTCGTCTGTGGTGGTTCAGTGACCTGCTAAGAAAACTAGTCTGACTTAAACATATTTTTTGCCTTAATATCCTGAATTTGCTTCCAGGCTGGTGCTTCCAAGTACGCAAAGACCCATTCCGATGAAGAATCGATGATTCACGAGGCAGTTGATAAGGGAGATACCATTGGCCATCCATTGAAGGACTTTTCAGGCCCGCCACTCAACATCCTCATCCAGCTAATGGCAGTCGAGTCGCTCGTGTTTGCTCCCTTCTTTACTACTCACGGTGGTCTGCTCTTCAAGATTTTCTGAGGGAGGGAACGGGCGACTTCCCCTTGTAGCAACAGCAGCAGCATCATCATCGACTCAATTTGCTCTTAAACATCTATGTCTATGTTGTTTGCACGATCTAATAAATCTCTCTAGCTCCTCCATTGCCTCGGACAATTTGAGAGGGATCTTTTGAAGTTTTTGGACTATGAAATTACTCGTCTTAAATTTGAAAAAAACAATATGGAGAAAAAGAATGACAGGGGTTGTCTTGGCCATTCAAAGTAGGGATGCGACCTCACGATGATTAGTCGAAAGCTGCGTAAACACTCGGGTGCTATATGGTGCTCCATCTTCGCTAACACACCCAACGTAAAAGATGAAGAACCATTCAACAAGGACCGCGAATCAATCGAAAGTACACAAACCTTGCTTCAAATGTGGAGCAGTGTACTAAGAATGGAGAGACGATACGCGAGACGAAAAGCCAGGACCATAAAGAAGAGCATCGACCATGGAGGAAGGACTGAAGCCGATGCTGATGCCGGTGCTGATGATCTGGTCCACGGAGCACGCATGTCAAATTTTTGGGTTGGGCATACCAAGAACATTGATTAAGGGTGTCAAAAAATACCCAACCCGAACCGATCTGCGAACATATTAAATATAAATAGAAAAGGAAACCTTGAAACTCTAAAGAGCTCCCTCCCTCCTCTTCACCTCGACCTCATCTTCACCAGCAGTTCCGCCTCCTCCAGATCAACGTGAACATCCAATAGAAGTTTCAAGCATCGTCTAGGCCCTCTCTCTCTCTCTCTCTCTCCTCCCCCGCGTTTGTTGAGTCCAACGGATGTTTGCCTCGCACAAGATCTGAATTGGGAATGTTCCAATTTTCTGTTTTGTCGTGAGTCTGTGACGGAGGATTTTGAAGGGAGGTAAAGGAAGGAAAGGGATAAAAAAGGGCGCGAGCCGCGTGAGATTTGATGAGACCTGCTCACTATCTTAAAAGCTTACGACCTTAAATAAAGATATTATTTTTATTATTTAAATATTCTAACACTCCCCGTCATTCTTAGTCTAGTCTTTTGGCTTAGTACTAAGCATGTATATATTTAATTAAAGAGATAAATGAGGTTAGGAAATATTTGAATTAAGAACTTCTAATTTTGATATCGTGTGAGATTTGATAAAATCATTATTAATTACTCTAAAAGCTAAGTGATATCATAAAATCTCACAAGTTGAAACCCAAATCGAACATGCCCGAACCATCATTTCATTTGGGTTCTACATGGTTCAAGTCATAAAAACTATATATTATTTGTGTTTGGAAACCAAACTGAACCAACCTACTGACATTTCTAAAATCATGTTGACACCAAAAAATAATTTGGTCATCGATGCGCATGTGCCTCGCGTGAGAGTGAGAAAACACATGGCATTTGAGCAGAGATAAAAATAGTCACGTGCATAGCACATGAATATCATCTTGTATGCATTTATCTATCGATGGGTACATGAGCTAACACACTATGATTGATGATGATATTATTTAATATCATGTATCCAATTATTAAAATACAATAATAGACCGTCGGTGGTTAAAGTATTTCGGATACGATTCAAAACTTGAAACCATCAAGACGGTTGGTATTGAGGATGCACAGTGTGGAGAGAGCAGTTCCTCTTTGCAAGTCATGGAACAATCATCGATGGCTACAAATTGTCAACACATGATAAGGACGGTACGGAAGTTACTTGAAGAAACACAACCACCAACCGTGGTCGAGGAACGGTTACCACACCTTCACTATAAACACCTCCAACTACCCAACAAAGGACCCTCACATAAATCAAACAAAATGTTATCTTTCAATTATCTGTGTTTCCCGTACTTTATTTTAAGTTTCTTTAGCTATAACTTTTAGATTAGTGTTGTCAATTAGATTTGAGGTGTCTTTCTCTTGATATCGCACCATTGATTGAATTCTGACATCATATATTTATATTCTTAAGCTATGTCGTTGATTAAGTTCTGACATAGTTTGATATCGAATCTATAACTCTTGGGCCTTGTTGTCAATTAAATTTTGATTCGGTTTAATATTGTGTAGTATTGTTTGAATTAACGAAGTTTAATCATTTCTTGTATGAGATATCTTATATTCGGAGTTCATATAGGACCCTAATCCCTTTTAATAAAAGTCGAAGAATGACTTTTGGTTAAACATATTTCATCACAGGAACAATTCCGGCGACAACGGCTCGATAATCTTAAGCCTTTAATTAGATGACTGGTGCATATAAGATTCCGCATTGCCCTCAAAAAGATATAAAGCTCCGCTTTCTCGTCAGTAACGTATGGAGAGAGCGTACCCACGAGCCTGTTTTTGAGTTTGGGTGTTGGCGTGAGGGCAAGATTCGTCCTCCCGGGGCCCCCTCAAAATCCGAATCCGACATTTCACCTCAAAGGAACAAGACAATAAGAAAGGTCCAACATGCCTCGTGGGCGTGACGTCGTTCAAGTTTTGTTCTTCCTACGATGTTGACTAAGAGGCCAATCGATTAATCAAACATTCGGGTGTATTTATTTGCTTAATGAATATTTACTGAAAAATATCGTTTGCATTGTTTATGAAAATATACGAATAAATAATGTTTAGATATTAAACTGACATGGGTTTCCTTGAATTTGGTACGTTTATCTATTAGCTTGTATCCCCAAAAAATAAATAATTTTATAATATTTTATAAAATAAATGTACATGTCACTTAAAATAATTAATTAATTAAAAATTATTTACATTATCGATAATAATTGACCCTGGAAGTCGTTATCAAATGGATCCGCAGACAAAACGCCCTCCTTTGCTTCCACATGCAGTCTAATTATCTTCGCGTTTGTAGTAGATTAACGTGCCAATCATTGCTATTTCATTATTCTTGCGGTATCTCTGGACAAATCAAGCAGGTTTGGCTTTGCTGGCCTTGGTCATTGACTCCCTTTAAAAAAGACAGAAAAAAAGAACAGTACACAAAATTTCTACTTTTCTTTTCCCTGAACTTTCGGACTTTCCCTAATCAAGTCTCCTATACATCTAATTTTGTCTACTCAAATCCTTTTATTTTGATGAATTTTTGAATCAACTCGCCCCACACCAACTCTGACCAAATTTAGTTGATATGGCTGTCGGGTGATGCCAAAATATTGTGCGGATAGGATGGGTGGACAGCCACATGAACGTATATGGAGAAATTTAGCTAATGTAGACATTATTAGAATGTGACATGGATAAAATTTAGCTAACGGAGATGTTCGTAATGAAAACATTTTATTCATGTAACATGATAAAGTCATCCATATCCATGCCAATTGAATTTGGCTAAATTTTGTGTTGGAAGGACTAGATGAAAGAATTGAAGACGAACTAAAAGTAAAGAATTTGATCAGAAAATAGTCAATATAAAGGCTCGGAAAATCAATTTTTTTCCCTTTGAAAGGAGTTGGGCAAAGTAGAGGTTTAGAAACGCATAAAGTCACTTAAAGATGCATAAGTCAATTATTGGATCAAATCAAGGAGCCGCTTGCTTTGTTAGCAAGACGCTCATGTTTGCTAACATAAAGAAAAATATTCGTTCTTCAGGAGTAAAATAAATTATATACATATAAAACATATGTCGTATTATGCTCACGTAGAAATCTTTGGTGCTTGTCTGAATTTAGTTTTACTTCATATTTACTTCAAATATTGTAGCTCATGCACTTTGATATTTAAATATTGACACGTGCAATTAATATTAATTTTCACAATCATTTGAATTTCGAATATGATTTAAATTTTGAAAGGAGAGGAAGTTTGTGCTTTTCTTTAAGTGCAGACAAACGGGCCCGAAGACATAATTAATGTCTTTTGCCAGGACAATTAATAGTGTAAGTGTAACATCTGCACCGCAATAATTCATAAGCCGCCAAAATAGGATAATTTTTTTTTTATTTCAAATCCATAGAGATAAAATAGTATTATTGCGATTTCTCATAGACAACAAAAGCTAGTAACAAAATTCAATTATCAAATATGACGTTCCCATCAAATAGTATAATTTAAACGTCCCTTTTTATAATATATAAACTCTTTTTATTAATAGCACAGCTGATTAGATCGCGATAATAAATCTAAATTTTTTTATTGACTTCAAAAAGAAAATATTATCCTAACCATATCTCAGATGGTATGATTTTCTATCACATATATGGTTAAATACCCCCATTTCCAAGTAACCAAAAAAGATGCACAAACTTTAACTTGAGACATAGAAAAATCAATAGCTAAATTATCTATCCATGCGATGTTGACAAAATTCACTCACAATTCTTGATCTGAGGCAAGGCACGCTTAGTTCGAAAACCCCCCAACTCTTTCAATTCGAGGCCTCTTGATCAACTCGAAACCACATCGTTCCATCTTATCCTTTTTCGCATCGTTTGTTCTTATTTTTTTTTATCTATACTACTCTAATTCTCAATTCATTATTAGGCTTTCCTGCATTTTTTTTTGTAAAGCGTGAAATTTGAAACCTACACCTCATAGTAATATCCCTATGCCAGTCCTCTAAGACGGCGGTAACCCAAATGGTCATCCGTCCGCTTCGCTAGCCACGCCAGATGCAAACACGTTCGTAAACGACAAAAGAAGAAGTAAAACAAAGAGAGAAAGAAGATCCCATCTTTTCTAAGGTCGAGAGAGGCGGTTGCATTATTCATGTGGGGCACCAAGGATGTCGGCCTCAGCTTGTCCCGCGCGACATCATTGATCCCGAGCTCCATCTTCTTCACGTTCTTGTCCTTCTCCCCCGTGGCTTTCTCTGTCGTCCGTTCTCCATCACAAGCTCTCGGAGAGCACAGCAAAAGATCTCCTCCCCGAGACCACACCCCGCCCCCTCTCTCTCTCTCTAGCTGATGGTTCTCCGCGACCGCGAATGGAGGCCCGAAGAACCAGCCGCGACTCTTCGGTACGTTGCCAGCTCAGAGCTCGGTCCCGTGCTGTCGATCCGGGGAAAAATCCGGGCTTGACTTCGTTTCCGCTTCGTTTTCCGTTTTCTGCGAAATGGGTAGCGCCCTTTTGGCGGGACGGGTGCGTTGTTTTTTGTAACGGGTGGTGATTTGATCTTGGTGTTTTCTGGGCAGAGATCGAGCTCTCTGACGATCGGCGAGCGGATCTGTGCCGCTTTCATACCGCTCGCGTCGATAGCCGAGGTCGTGGCTTTCGCCGTCGGCAGTTGCTGCGAGAACCGGGGGAGGCGCGACAAGAAGGGTCGCTGCTACCGGTTCGGCGACGTCAACCGCCTCGCCAGCGAGACGAGATGTGAGTGCCTTTTGTTGCCGTGTTTGTTGTTAAAGCTGGACGGAGAGAATTCGGTGTGAATGCATAGTTATATACCTCTTTGTTAGTAAATGGAGAGAATGCTATTGGAGCTTGCGGAGGAACAGAACGATCCGGTTGATTTTGCTGGGAAATTCGAAATTTCGTGTTGAACAATCCTGAAAATGAGAGTCGATTATGTTTTCTTAGGCTTCGTGATTTCTCGAGATTGCAATGCATTTGGTCGGTTTGGGTCGTTTGGAGGAGAGGATCTTCACTTTTATTTTCTGGTTTGACTTCGTGGGTTGCAGTTACGAGTAATGAAGTTGAAGCGCTGTACGAGCTTTTCAAGAAATTGAGCAGTTCAATTATTGACGATGGCCTAATTCACAAGGTAGTTTCAACTTAATCCAAATTACATACCGGTGGTTGATGGTAATTTCCTCTGTTACATGGTTGATATCTAGTTTTATGTGCCAGTAGCTGGTGATTCTTCTTGGTTCTTCATAAGGTAGATAGCAGGATATATGCTCATTTTCACTCTGTATGTTGTGTCAAATACCAAACGAAATATTGTGAGAAACTGACTGAGCTTGCCAGCGATGTAGCTGGTGATGGGATCTAGTCTTGCCTTTGTCACTTAATGACTGTCTTCATGCAGGAAGAGCTTCAATTGGCACTACTCAGCACTCCTACGGGAGAGAATCTTTTCCTAGATCGGGTAATGCATCTCCTTCATCTGTACGGCACTACTTATAACTTTTCACGAAAGATGGATCAATTGATTTGTTCATTCATCATGGCAATGTAAGGACATCTGGTTGATAATCTGGTAGCATATATGGGTCCATACTTTTGTGGGGGGGGAGGGACAGAGCAAATTACACATTGATTACTTGACGAAAGTTTCTGTCTTGTTCCATTTCAGCTCTGAAATCTGCTTATCTTATTAAAATCGGATGGGTGAATTATGGGTATGCCTCTATCGCTCCGGGGGATCTTTCATTGTGTGATCTGAAAATCCTTCAAAAAACAATGTGGAGGGACCGTCACTTGTTTTGGCCAAATATTTATTTGGTTCTCGTGGATAAGTAAAGAATTATTCTATAAAAATTGCCGCTTGTCTATGAGACATCTTGGATTATCTTCAGGCTCAGCGCCTCTCTCTCTCTCTCTCTGATGTGCTTGGTTTCCAAGGTAGCCCATGCTTTCTTTGTTTTAGATGTGCGGTGGAACTTCACTTTGATGGCTTTGTTAGTGGATGATGTCATAAAATTAGTATAAATGTGAAAACGGAAGGTAAAATCTCAAACCAATACAAAAATCAACTATTACGTACAATCCAACTCAGTAATTTGACTGTTTAACAGAAATTAATAAAAGGTAAATTTGTCATAAGTGTAAGTTTGGGGGAAATTTTTTAAAGTTGTATCGGTTTGGGGTTTTTGGTAGATAAAAAATTATTTTGGGGTAAATTTATTATATGTGTAAATTTGACCACGTGTTGTGCCCGTTGTTTTCTTCCTACTTCCTCATTAATTGAAGAATTCTCGTGTACAGTGGACTTATAAAATAATAATTCTATGCTTAGTTACTATGAAATGTTATATAGCCCTTCCAATATATCATAAAATAAAATAAAAATCACCTTTGACGTCTTTCAGTTGATTAATCTAGGAAAATTAAAATGCGGGACATCCAATTATTGCAAATAACGTAATATAAGGTGTTGATTCATAGATTTTTCTTTTTTTTTTTTTTTTTTTTTTGAGAAACCCCTTTTGAGTTTGATGAAGTTCGTGATTGATAAAAGTAACGTGAACGACCAAAACGAGACTGAAAATACGGTAGTGAAAAACTCATAACACCAAAAGAAATAGAACTTGTGTTATATCGATTAAGTTTTTTTTTTTTTGGTAAAGATATATCGATTAAGTTTGTAGCTTCTTATTTTTATTTTTTTATTGAGGAGAGAGAAGAATCAAAACAGAATCAAAACACCTAACAAGGGTCGGGCCATGGAGTTTAACTCTTATGAGGAGGCTTATGGATTTTATAACAATTACGCTAAAGAAGCAAGATTTCACCATTGAATTAGCTGCCCCGATGTCTATTGCTATGTTTGGTGCATTCGCGAGTCGTGCAGCACTTTTTCCTGCTGATGTCCTGACACCAAAGTTCTCCATTAGTTCGATCGTCGGCGCCGGGATTCCATACTTGTTCTCTGTTATGATCATGCAAAGTGTGGAACGTGCAAGATTGAAGACAGCTCGGCCCGGTTTAGTGCTCCGGGATGGTCTTGAGGACCTCGACTATGCTGAACATGTCGAAAGTTCAAATGATGCAGCGGCTATCAGGGGAATGGTTCCGGCTTTTGCCCTTGTCATGCTTTAACCACTTATCATCGGGACCTTCTTCAGTGTGGAGATGCTGCCATGTCTGGTGTTTTGGCCGGCTCTTTCGGTTCCGTTATTAAGGTAGTCTTTACCAAAGTAATCATCGTCTGTTTATTCTGATAGTGTGCGTTGCTGAAGGTATGTCTCTTGATAGAATGCTTGTTAAACCGGGTTAAGATAATTGTAGTGTCTTCATCGTTGGACAAAATTTGTGTAGGTTGGCGAATTGCTGAGTAATGCTCTTATCATCGTATCTATGACATTGTGGGAGCTTTACGTCGGTTGTCTCATTCGATTGTAGTATTTTCTTGATGAATATTATTTGTTGGGCTTAGTTTCAAACGGACTGCAATTTTGGCATCCGATGCTGGTGAAGCACGGAACAAAGCGCAGAAGTACATTCAGGTATGCAGCTGCTCCAACTGCTCGAAATCTAGTTTTTGCCGATTATACTCATCCGTGGTGTTTCAGTGACCTCCTAGGAAACCTTGTCTGACTGAACAGATGTTTTTTCCTTTAACGTCTTGAATTTGCTTTCAGGCTGGTGCTTTCGAGTATGTGAAGACCCTTGCGTCATGGTCTCGAGGTTTGTCACTTTACTCTGAGAAAGTACGAAAGCTCGCATCACGGTCCCGAGGTGTGACACTTGACCCTGAGATAGAACAAGAGGTTGCTGAGATGAAACGAAAGCTTGTGTTTGAGATAGAACGAGAGCTTGTCGCAATTGCTAAAAGTGGAGAGACCATTGGCAATCCGCGGAAGGACACCTCAGGCCTAGCACTCTACATCCTCATCCAGTTAATGGCAGCGTCGTCAGCGACTCAATTTGCCCCTAAACATCTATTTCCGTGTTGTTTGCACGAGCTGATGAACGTCTCTAGCTCCTCCGCTGCTTCGGACAATTCAAGGAAGACCTTTTAAATAAGCTTTTGGACTATCCAAACTACTCATTTTTTTTAAAGAAAATATATCAAGAACAAGAGTGAAAGGAGTGGTATTGGCCATCCAAAGTAGGAACGCGACATCATGATTGTTGTAATCGGAGACACAGCGGAAGTAGATTGTAACTTTGCAATTAAATTGAGAACTGTAGAAGTCAACAAAGAAATAAACGAGGAACAATAAAAAAAATGGAAATAAGAAATTTTGTTGAAATAAACGAGGAACAATAAAAAAATGGAAATAAGAAATTTGCATGGTTCGTTAGAATGTTGGAACCTACATCCACAACCACAAGAAGAGTAGGCAAATAATTCACTAATAAATCGAAATATTACAGAGTTACAATCTTTCATGCGCAAACATTTCCCAACCTTACTCCAGTGTTTAACCTTGCGCTATCGCCCAACAAATTATACAAATGCTCCGAGTCCAAAGAGCTCTACGAGTATGTATGAAGGAGAGCTCTCCTCACGTCTTACACCTCCTTTCTTACATTTCACTGTTTTATGCCCACGTACATATATTGAGGTCTATTGTGCATTATTGGGATGGAGACAACCGACAAGCCACATAATTCAAACACTTGCGTTGAAAAGGAGGAGCTTTCGCGTGAGACCAAATCTTCTTCGTTTATGTGTAATAAATGGGCTTTAAATAAAATAGCTAAGTCAGGGGCCCAAAACCCAAATTTAATTCATGCCTCAGCCCATTTTTAAATCTCACTGCGGCTGAAAAAGAAATAAAAGAGTGAATAGAAGGAAAAGAAAGATAAAGAGGATCGTAAAAAGAACGAGAGAGAAAGAAAGGGAAAAACAAAGGCGGTGAGTGTAGAGAGAGTGAAAGAGGATGTTGCGACCTCTATAACAAAGGTTTGGCTAATAGACTACTAAATTAAGACTTAACTTAGGCTCTCCTAAGGCCTAACCAATTGGCAACTTTGGATCAAATTATTATCATGCAAATATTTTTTTATTTTATTTAAAAGTCATCACTAATTTATTTTGATGGGACAATAAAAAACCCAAGTGTAGATGAGCACTTTACTTTTGCAAACCAGAGATTATGAATATGAGGATTTGATTACACTAGATTTCTCTAACGCTCTTTTAGTACATTTTTCACTTTTATTTTCAAAAATATTTATATAAGCAATTTAGATTTATTATACAAGTGAGATGATTATACAGGTGTGAAGCCAATAAAAATAACACTCAATAAGCAAAAGAAATAAATAAATTGCTAGACTAGGAAAAGAAGTTAAATACCTCAATGCAAGCCAAACATATTAATTAATTTTCCAAATTATTGTTTACACTTAAATTCTAGCGTCCTATTTAGTAATTCATTGCATACAAAATTAGGAATCGACCTTAGCCCCTAGCAAAAGAAATTAAATTTCATATAGTCATTAGGAGCATAATTGATTTAAATGCATTTGATTGGACTGGTGACAGATGGTTTTGATCTTAGTTTAATCTATTGTATTGAGCCCATAAGGGAATCAAAATTCTGCCAAGCCCATAGGACACATTATGGACAAAAAATTACAAGGGGGATAGGTTTTGGGTTTTAATTAATCTGATTTGACCCCACGTAATTTCTTTGAGCTTAAGTTGACATAAGGATGCCTTGAACTTGATTAGATTGGTTTAAGCTCATGAGAAGTAAAACTGACCAAAGGCCTTGCGTTTAATGAAATAGAGCCCATTATCTATTTTAATGTGGCTGAAAATAAGCCCATTTAAGTGAGTTACCCTATTTCGACCAAAAAAAAAAGTGAGTTACCCTAGACGGGTTATCATAAGTAGAGATCAATAGGGTTGGAAAAGGGAGGGCCCCACTTCCACGGAAGAGAAAAACACATGCACGAGGAAAGAGAGAAAAAGTGAAAAAGTGCCATCTCTTCCTCAACCACTGCCCATGTGCCGGAGTGCTGTTCATCGCTGCTTGGCCGTTGTTTGGTCTTGCTCTTTGTTGCTGGTTCGTTCGTTACCAAGCCATCAACGCCAGTCCGTGACCGGTGAGCTTCCTGCCGTGCACGCTGCTGCTAACGACGTGCTATACTTGATCCTGTCTTTGCTCGACCTGCGCCGACGCTTTCCCAGTGATATTCAAAGTCCAGGCTCCTGCGCTAGGGTTTGTACCCATCGCCATTGGAGGGAATTCGCTCTCAGTCAAGAAAATTCACTTGGCGGAGGGTCAGAAGTGGTGTAAAAAGAAAAGAAGAAAATGAAACTGTACAGAAGTGATTCTCGAGGGACACTAGATTAATTGGACATATTCAGGAAAAGGAACACACATGGCTGAATAATGAGGGAGCAACTTGGCAAAGAAAGAAGCAAAGACTGAGAATCGGATAATACATTCAGAAGGAAGAGAAAGAGGTCCAGCGTCATCATCGTGATCATCTCATCCTCCATACTCTCTGTCTACATATGGAAGTCTCACCCCTGATGGTCCCAATCTCCTTTATCTTATCTTGTTTATCTATCTTCTTTACTCATCGCATGAGCACAATCAGAGGCAATTGGCAATTTATGTTCATATTCTAGTCCGTAGTCTTTATAAAGGGATCGCTCGCGTACTTTATAGATTGAGAATAGCTGGCTCCACTACGATGGGTTTCTCAGACTCCTGCAGGTTTTCCAGCCACTGTTGCTCATCCTTTGGGTGTTATTTTTACTGGAAGTTTCGCCGCAATTGCTGCCAATTGGTCAGCCCATGGCCGGTCACCGTGATTCTCTGTCGCCGGTCCCCGCTGTGAACACTGAGCCAGCTTGCACTGCGGTAGCCTTGCCACTGTGTGCCATACCGAGAGCACCACTGAGCCGAGCTGCAAGCACTGCCTTGACATCACCGCGCCACTGCCGTCTGAGTCCACTGTCCATAGAAATAATGCGATGTTTATACAACCCTTATAAAAGATCATCCCACTAAACATACTTCACATAAAAAGGAAAAGCAGAACTTGTTTATACAGAGATTATGCAATATTTCATCTCTCTCTTTCTCTCTCCCCCTTTATTTTTTCCATACAAATGTGCCTGTTCTCCCTTAAGATAGGCAGCCATAACGAAAAAAACTCTTCTCAGCTGCCATTCTTCATGTCTTTGGCCTTCATATCAGCAGAATTGGCCTCAGCGGCAGCTTCTACGACAGTGGATTAATGGCCTTTCTTATCTTAAACACAGCCCCCACGCGGTCCCCATAGCATGTCCTGCAACATCTAGGCCATCATTTGCTGCATGAGCCACTTGTTCTCCATACCTGCAATGTACAGAACAAAGTTAAAGCGCCATAAAAACTTACCTTCTAACTTCATTTTGTTGGAGTAAAGAACAAAGAAACTTTGCTTGGGGAAAAAATATCAATTCTTATGCAGAGCAAATCAGAGGATATCTTGAGCAGCAATATGTTTAACTCATAGCAAGTTAGCAACTAATTTTGGGACTCCTCATTGGTCGTTAGGTACACTTGGCCTTTACATGACTATTGGCCAAATGATTACGATCAGAAAAGGACCCGTCTCAAAAGCAATAACATAGTTATTGCCAAAAAGATGATTCCACAAAGACGGGACAGTAGTGCACTGCAACTTGCCCGACAAGATGTATGATTACTCCAAGGAACATAGCCCCAATTATATCAGCAACACCTACTACTATATACGCAAGTGGAGTCAGTAACTTGATCACATTGTGTCAATATACCTCTTTGAAACAAGTCCCGTCGTCGCCACTGATGTGGTTGACGTGACATTCTTTCTAGCAACTTCAACAGCATCGTGAACCTTATCTGCAACAATACCAACAAAAGATCATTGTGAAGAAAAGAACTGAGCTAATTGATGGGGGTGTGGACAACCTGGTTTTAATCGTGCATAACGCTGCTGAAAAAATGACATGAAACCGACAAACTAATCAAGACAGAGTAACAAGCCTACATTAACTTGGCAGAGCACAAACCAACAAACTAAAAATAATTGCTACATAAGTAGCATCTGACGTGAGGAAACCAACAAACTAATTAAGACAGAACAACAAGCCTACGTTAGTGTATTCTAAAGTTCCTATTCTCGACATGGTATTCGGATGCTATATGGAGGTTTCGAACTCTTATCTAATTTATTTTGCCATGATGCCCTGCTGTTAAAAGCTTGCCCTTTGGTTTAATTCACAACCGAGTGCAGAGAAGCAAGCAAAGATGGACATGCAAACATGAATAACATTCAGCTTTGATCAGTTTCTGCTGCAAAAAATAAAAAATACAGGTGACCTACTTAAGATAGTCTCAAGCTATCCATCAAATGCTCCAAACTGGCAAACATACTTTAACTTGGCAGAGCACGAACTGGAAATTGAAGTGATTGCAATGTAGTCACATAGGGTTATCCAGAAATTGAAGTGAATCCAAGTCAAGACGAACCAGCAAAGCACAAATCAAAGTGACATCGTAAAAACCTTCATGCTCAGCACAAAGTTATCTAGAAATCGTAAAAACCAGCAAACCCGATAGTCCAGAAATCGTTGGACTATGAGGAAAGAGAGGCGAAGTGGCGAGCAGTGTCGAGAGTGAAGAGGCGAAGTGAGAAGGGCCTGTTGATAGCAAAGAGCTGAAGAGGCAAAGTGAGATAGGTCCGTTGAGAGCAAAGGATCCGTCAAGAGTGACAGAGAGAGGAGACACGAAGGAGAGAGGAGCGTCTCTTCAGGATTTGTTTTAAAAGGGGTAAAAATGGAAGTATACTTGGTATATGTGGGTAAATTGGGAAGTTTAGACATTTTCATTAAACCAAGACTCTGCGTTCCGAAAATGCAACTTTTCAATACATTTCCAACCTTGCATTTAGCTAAAATCCTTTGAAGAGACTTAGGCTGCGTTTGGCAGTCGGGATAAAATTCGGGATAGGATATAATTTATCTTATCCTACGTTTGAAAATCTTCATTCGGGATAGGATAAAGTCGGATATAAGAGGGATATAGACAGGATAAAATTATCCCATGGGGTGGGATAAAGGTGGATAGGATTTAACGTCCATAATAGGAAAGTTATTTTTTTTAATAACAAATTTATTAAATTAACAAAATTGAAATTATATTTCAATATAAATAATATTTGAATTCTAATTTAAGAAAATAAAAATAAAAATTTATTTTTAATTAATCTTATTTTAATTCTATTTTATAATAAACATTCAATCTATAAATTAAATATTTATATTTATTATATATTTTAGGTATTTTTGTATTTTAAATATGTTAGTACAGTTTACTATTTGATAAATTTTTATTAAAGAATGATGAAAGGGAAAAAAGAAATAATAATGAAAATAATATAAAAAAGAGGAAAAATATAATAAATAATAAATAATAAATAAATTAAGGAATAATGTTACGAGATATTTTCACCATCTTCATTTATGAACATTTATGTTCATTTATAATGATATGTCGTTTATATAAAAAAAAAATGTACATGATGTGAACATATCCGACTTTAATACTGTGATTCACCAAACATTGGACGGGACATAAAAAAATCCTAGGATTTCATATCTTATCCTATCCAATCCTATCCCGATTAGAAATTCGGACGACCAAACGTAGCCTTAAGGTGCGTTTGGGAAGACTTTTGGGGAAAGTCCTTAAGAAAATATAAAGGCACTTGAGTTAAAGGAGTTTTTTAAAATGCAAATTGTTTGGTAAATTGTACTTGTGAAAGTCCATTGTGAAGTATCTTTGAGTAAAATAGTATTTTTTTTTTTTGGACAAAAAGTAAAATAGTATTTGGATAGACTAAATTTGCAAAAAAGCTTTTGTTATTAAAAAAAAGGGAAAAAAGGAGAGTTGGCCGGCCAAGGGCTTCGTTGGTTACTGCTGGCGAAGGGTAGGCAGTCCGGTCGAGGGGGAGGCGGTGTGGTGAAGGGTAAGCTGTCCCGTGAAGGGCAACATCCAACTAGGGTCGCACACGGCGCGCAAAGGTCGCGGCGACCGAGATCTCGTGATCCGGGTTGCCGCGACCTTCGCCGAGCCGTCATGCGACCCACCGCGCTGCGAAGGTTGCCGGTGCCCACGATTTGGTTGTCGCGACCCTTGTCGGAGGGTCATGGGACCCTAGCTAGACCACCTATCCTTCGCCGCACCGCCTACCCTTCGCCGGCAACCGCGCGTAGATGCTAGCTGTGTTCTCAGTAGAGAGAAGGGAAGGATGAAGATGATGAACAGTTGTCGGGATAATGCTGGAAAAATGAAAAATTAACGAGAACCATTTCGGAAGAAAAATTTTGTTACCTTCAAAGCTAGCATGTCGAGAATGCCCAAGGCAGCCCCCAACCTGCCTTGGGCTTTCTGCTTGGGAAGGCTTGCCTTTGGCAAAGGCAAGTAAAAAAAAAAAAAAAATTGCCAAACATTAGTTATTTGGCCCAAAGGCCTTTAGGCCCCTAAAGACCCTTAGGAAAGCTATTCCCAAACAGAGCCTTAAACTAACTGGATGAAGTTAATGGAAAGACTTGATTGCACAAATTTGGCAAGTTTTAAAACTTGATAGCACTTTTTATAAGTTGTAGGATTCTATTGCACATTTGTGACAAGTGTTATGACTTATAATGTACTTCTCCCTAATAAATAACAGCAATGATCACCTTGTCCATTCTTTGACACTAACATTGGAATCCCTTATCATCAAGATACTATTTAGCTTAATCTTTGCAAATTACAAATTGTGAACATGATTGTCATTTCGTGTTATGCATTCTAATTATTTAGGTAGATGTAAACATAAGCATATAAGTTAAGTCTCTAATTCTCTATTATAGAATTTAATTACAACATGTAAAAACTCGTTTCGAGATAAATAAATTTGTCATTTAGGGCGAGTTTGATAACATTTCTGTTTAAAAATTATTTTAGGAAACAGAAAAAAAAAAATGTTTCTACTTCGGGAACAATTTTTGAACAAAAAAAAAACGCATTTGGTAAACTTATTCCGAGAATAAAAAATGAACATAAACACATTTGGTAAGTTTATATAATTTTTTTTATTTCTTTTAATTTTTAAATATTTTTATTTTATTTTTTCTATTTTCTTTCTTATTTTTTCTTATTTATTTTTTTTTTTTTTTGGCTGGGCGCCGGCCTCCCATGGCCGGTGATCGGCCGACGAGGGCCGGGCCCTCACCCGGCCACGGTGAGGCTCGCCGGCCCCCGGCGAGGCCAAGCTCACCCGGGCGGCCGGTGAGGCTCGGCGTTGCCGAGCCGCCGCCGCCCGCGACGCCGACCTAGTGGTGGCCCAACGACGCCGAGCCTCGCCGGGCCGCCGCCCGTAACGCGACTGGCGGTGCCCGGGACGACGCCGAGCCTTGCCGGCCGCCGGGCGAGCTCGGCCTCGCCGGATCCGGGCGAGATTGAGCTCGCCCAACCCGGCGTGAGGTCGGCCTCGCCTTGCTCGGGCGAGCTTGAGCTCGCCCGGATTCGATGAGGCCGAGCTCCCCGGCCGGTGAGGCTCGGCGTCGCCAAGCCACTATCGCGCCGGCCTTGCGTCGCCGGGGCTAGCGACGCTCGGCCTCGCCGGGGCCGGCGATGCTCGGGCGAGGTCGCCGACCCTCGACAGCCGGTCGTCGGCCATGACTAAGGCTGGCGACCAGCCAAAGAAAAAAGAAATAAAAAAAAAGAAAAAAAGAGAGAAGAAAATGGAAGAGAGAGAAAAAAATGTTCTTAAAATGTGTTCCATAAACAAGAAATAACTTTTTTTTTTTTTTCTTTTTGTTTCTTGTTTCGTTCCAGATGTGTTTCTAAGAACAAAAAAATAATTTTGGAACAAAAACGCAAACAAACGCATTTTTGTTCCTTTTTTGTTCCCAAGAACAAAAATAACAGAAATTTTTGTTCTAGGGAACGAAATAATTTTTAACAAACGGGCCCTTAACAACTAACTACTTAAACAATAATTCTGATTTTCCTTTTTTCAATCATGGAGTAACAAACTTAAGTATTCTTAGTTACATTAAAATGATTATTTCGATGAGATCAATAATTAATAATTCTTGATTTTGGATATGTGGGAAATCTTTAGGCCGAAAGGTGAAATAATCGTTCCATTTAAATTAGAACTAGATTTTGAGCACGCCATGTGCGTGCGTGCTTGCTTTCACCATCTTTCTTGTAAAATAATAATAATAATAATAATAATAATAATAATAATAATAATAATAATAATAATAATAATAATAATAATAATAATAATAATAATAATAATAATAATAATAATAATAATAATATTTGCAGTCAATCTTGACATCCAAAAAAAGGGGAAAGTCTCGGAAAAGTCCTAAATTTATTGCATTGGTTCCAATTCAATCATAAACCTCTCAATTTGACCAATTTAATCCTAAATCTCTTCATATTGATATCAATTGAGTCCACCTGTTCAATTTATGCCAAAAATTACTAACATGGATGTTGGTCATCCTAGATGGCATGCCTAGTGCTAATGTAGACATTTTTATTTATTTTTAATTATTTTTTGAATTATTTTATTGATTTTTCCTTCTTCTTCTTCTTCTTCTTTGTTTTTATTTTTTCCCCTTCCTTATTGTCCTTTGCTAGCCCTTGTCATGGCTGATGAGGGTGAGGGCTAGAGCGCCCTCATTGGCCACAAGTGAAATTGGCCCTTGTCGACCTTTGGCAAGGGCTGGCGAGCATTGGGAAACCCTCGCTAACGCCGCAGGCCGGTGAGGGGACCTTGGGGAAAAGGCAGCCTTGCCCGGATGGTGAGGGGCCTTGTTTAGGCAAGGCCGGCCCTCACCAGCCCTCGTCGGCTTCTAGTGTTGGCAAGGTTCCTTGCCAGAGGCTAGTAAGGGCTTCCCAGTACTCACTAGCCCTAGCCCTACCAGCCATCATGGAGGTTGGCGGAGAAAAACAAAGAAGAAGAAAAAAAAAAGAAAAGAAAAAAATAATAAAAAAATTCAAAAAATCGAAAAATTAATTAAATATATATAAAAACGACCATGTTAGCACCGATCGTGTCACATAGGACAACCGGCGTCTATGTCAACAATTTTCAACATAAATTAGCTAGATAGATTTAATTAGTACTAATACCAAAATATTTAAGACTAAATTGGTCAAATCGAAATGTATATGATTAAATTATTACAAATGTAATAGATTTAGAATTTTTTTTGTACTTTTCTCCCAAAAAATGTGAAGATGTATATGCGAACAATAAAATGAGTAATACATTTAATTGTGATAATCTTCATAGAGTTTCTTAGAAACTTCTTGCGATGGCACTCATCATAATTTCACCGAAAGCCGTCCCCCTAATTATAATAATGTATATATAAAACATAAGAAAAGAAAAAGAAAAAGCTTCGCATTGCTTTCTGGTCGGTCCAAAATTCGATTCAAAGAACGAACAAATTTCTCGCATTCCCACACCTTTTCTTTAATTACAAAAACCAGAAAATTCAAATTTTTTTTTTTTATGTTTCGCCAAGGAAATGAATAAGCAACGAAGAAGAAGCAACAAATTTGCACCCATCATTATCAGTGCCTGAAATACATTAATACATTAAGTCATAATGAATAGTTCTACTGTATGTATTTTGTCAGAGGTTTACGGATATTAGAGAAATCATGTTGTCCTAGATTTAGAAATTGAAAGGCCATGGCCAGTTGACAGAGAACCAATGCATGATACAACTAAAAATGGAAATGAATTTGTTGTGGATATAGATACTAAATCTCCTTAATGTTGTGAATTGATCAATGAAGGGTGCATTTGTTTAGCGGAAAACTCAATGACATAGAAAAATGCTTCCGATAAAGCATTTTCTAGGAATATGATTAGTTTTCCTTTATTTGGTAATATATGATCGAATACGTTTTATGATATTTGGATCTCCTCAGAAAATTATTTTAATCTCATGACTTTATCTCAGCAAAAAAATATTCAAATATTTTATTTTTTATTCCGAATTTTAAATTAAATATTATTTTTTCTTTCTTTTTATCTTCTTCTCCTCCACTGCTCCTCTGCTGCCTCATGTGCCATCCCCATCTACTTCCTCTGCTGGCTCCTCCTCGACCGGCTTGTGAGGGGCCAGCTCAAGTCTTGTTGCTAGAGGCTGCAAGCTCGCTCGATCCGACGACGAGGCTCGAGACTCACCACTAGAGGTTGCGCGTCGAGCCTTTGGCAACAAGGCTCAAGCCTTGCCAACTCGCTGCCTTGATTTGGTGAGGCTCGCCACCAGAGGTTGCGAGCTTGCTCGATTTGGCAAGGCTCATTGTCAGATGACTAGTGATAGGCTGAGAAGAAGAAAAAGAAAAAGGAATAACAGAAAAAAAAATCTATTGTAAAAAAAAATTAATTAAAATTCAATTTTTTTTTATATAACTTTATAAAAACTATCGTTTCGTTAGTCAATACGTTCAGAAAATGTTTTCTAGTTATTTCAAAGGAGAAATCGTTTTCCTCAATTTAAATTTTGATAAGAAAACTTTTTCTGTAAAGAAAATATTAAATATTTTTTACGAAACAAATACAACCGGAGTTTGACTAATCGCATCTGATTATAGAGCATGAAGGACGTCGTATCCTAATACCACGGTCTCCACACGGTCTCCAGACGAAGACCTGGAGTCAACATATTGACGCGTCAAAAGAAAACGAGTCGACATATTGACGCGTCAAAAGAAAACGACGATGGCCTTGGTCATTCCTTCCCTCCCCTCCTCCTCCTCCCCCTTCTCTCTCTCTCTAATAGGCGTCGAGTCCAGCGACTCCAGCGACGTAGTCTAGAGTTCCGGCGAGGATGGCATTGCTCTCAGCTCTCGCGACAGAGATCATGATCCCAGTTTGCGCCCTCGTCGGGATCGTATACTCCTCCTACTACCTGGTGCGGTGGTTCCTCGAGTCGCGCAATAGCAACGAACTCGACCATGAAGAGCAGGGCTTCACCGAGTTTCAGGCCAGGTGTGCTCAGATATATCAGGAGCTCTCGGAAGGTGACTTTATAAAGATCCTATAGATTCACAACTTGTCTGCTTTATAAAACTGTTCATTAACAGATTTTTTTTTTTGGGGGTCAATCTCGCATCTGTCTGAGCAATAGTGACAAATTCGAGTCTTGTAATCTGATGATAGCTCAGCGAAGTCATGAGCTTCTGCTGCTTGTGGGGCGACTCATTTTTAGGGTTTGTAACCGCTGCTAGTGTCAATCTCGCATCTCCTCTCACGAAGATGGCTCTTGGGCGGAGTGTTGACTGGTGTAGCTCTTGTCCTTTTGGCTTTGATAGCATTTTCATTTTATAATTCACAGTTTCCTTCATATAGTTTAATATTATTACATAATCTATCCTTAAGGAAAACATTTTTGGAAGTAAAATCCAAACACCAGAAAATTACTTCCCTCTCGTTTCCATGCTTTTCCACCAAAATGTTTTCCATTAAACCAACGCACTCTAGGTCTAATAAGCCCAATCTTTCATATCCTCTTTATGAGGGGAAAATTACCGAAAAAGTTCTAAACCTATTGTAATTGTGCCAATTCAGTCAATCAATTGAGTCCTAAACCTTTTACAATTATTCTCGATCAGTCTATTTGGCCAAAATTGGCCAGCCGCATGATGTGGCAGCCGGTTGGCGTTGGCGAGCTTTTATTAATAATATTTTATTTTTTAAAATTTTTTTATTAATTTTTTTCCCTCCTCCCTCCTCCTTCCTTTGGCCCTGGCGGGGTGAGCCCTTGTCGGATCTGGCG
Organism: Eucalyptus leucophloia subsp. euroa; assembly: GCA_017140325.1. NCBI lineage: Eukaryota > Viridiplantae > Streptophyta > Magnoliopsida > Myrtales > Myrtaceae > Eucalyptus > Eucalyptus leucophloia. Next base: position 50,429,796 of record CM029470.1, read on the forward strand.
AGGAGGCCATGCCAAACATGACGGCAAGCCCCCCCACCGGATCCGGCGAGGGCTCGCCGCGCCTGCCCGACCGCAAGGCGATTGGCTAGCCCCGGTCGCCGGGAGCCAAAGGAAGGAGGAGGGAGGAAGAGGGAGGAGGGAAAAAAAAAAGGAAAAGGAAAAATAATTAATAAAAAAATTAAAAGAATAAAATATTATTAAAAAAAGCTCATTGGCGTCGCCCAACCGCCACGTCACGCCGCCGGCCAATTTTGGCTGGATGGACTGATCGAGAATAATTGTAAAAGATTTAGAACTCAATTGGTCGAAAAATAAGTTTAAGATCAATTGGCACAATTGCAATAGGTTTATGACTTTTTTGGTAATTTTTCCAAGAAAAAAATATTGGCTTATGATTTATAGAAGTATCTATTTATGAAAATTTGATTCAATAAAATTTTATTTGGGTTGATTACATTGCAAGTCTAAAATTGGTCATGAAAATATAATTGAGTTGTAAAACTTTTCACAAAAATGCAATCAAACTCTAATTTTTTTTTAAAAAATGTAATTAAGTCCTAAAACTTGTCACAAACATGCAATCGAGTCCTTAAATTTTCAAAAAATTCAAAAAAGGATTTGCTTGGATTAATTTATGTTATGAGTACACTTTTTTTTTTTTTAAAGTTTTAGAACTCAATTGTACTTTTGTAATAAGTTTTAGTACTTCCAATGCATTTTTTAAAAGTTTTAAGATTTGATTGCACCTTTGTGACATATTTTAGGACTTCCAATGCACTTATCTCAATTGATAATATAGCGTGTGCAACTCTTGTGTCACACAAATAGTGCATATCTTTTCAGAAAAATAAAAACAAGTTCTTTTTTCTAATGATGGAAAATAATTCCCATTTATGTTCGAATGCTAGCCAAATGCTGAGAAATATTGTCATTTTCCAAAAAAATCTTATTCAAACACAATTAAAAAAAATCAAATTATCTATGAAACAAAAGGGGCCTCAGTAAATTTCTTTCTTCCATTTGTGTGTTTTTTTTGTTAGAGCAAGCTTGGTATGTGCAACTATTGACACAAGGTAAAGTTAATTAAAATTAGGATAATTTTTTTTCTATGTAATTGGCTTTAATAGAAGCATATTGTTTTAAAAAGGTGAATTGCTAAGGATGTACAACCATAAATTTTTAATGTATTTTTTCAATGAATTTTTAAAAGGATTTATCATCACATGTTGTGATTTGGCATAGAACATTTTTCATTTTTGTGAGATTGTCATTCTTAATTTGTCGTACTTTTGACAAAACACTTATTCTATAATGTTAGTTAAGAATACATGGGTAACCAACCTATTTCTCTAAGGTTCTTTTTTGTGTTAAATTCTTGCTTCTCCTAACTTTCATCTAGATAGGGTGAACAGGTGATTATTAACAATTAAAGTGGAATTTAAAATAACCAAGTTCAATATCATCAAAGAACAATGTCTAATGAAAAAATTTGCATTGATCAAATTTTCTGCAACTTCTGCAATGTCTAATGAAGAACTACGCAATGACAGACTTTATACTGTGCAATAAACGGAATAAATGACACACAACAATTATAGTGGTTTAGCTTATGATAAGTCTACGTCCACTCTCTTGCGCGACAGCCTATTAATTGGATTCCACTATTAAGAACCAATAAGATATTACAAGATTTGAGCAGTGAATACTCAAATTCATGCGAATAACTCCTTACACACTTTCACCTTCTAAGTGATTATACAATATTACTCACAAAGACAAATGTATTTGATCGGAAATACTCTTCAAACTTTGGAATTATAAGCTTCAATTCTCTCGTGCTCTCACTCCCTTTAGCATCGAGATCTCCTTTTATACTTGCTCCTATCCAAGCTGACTGTTGGATATATCTCCTAGAGGATTATCAAGCCAATTTGCTTGTTGGCCTAGATTTTGCTTAGAACATCTCTGATTGTTTTAAGGATGCTAAGAATAAAGCTTCCCGTAGATTCTACTGCTCATACAGCAGTTTGGGTTTCCACGAGTCGAGTGCTTCAACTTGGAAAGAATGTCTCGCCTTAAGTATAGTTCCAGGAAAGTTGACTCTCCCAGAGATATTTGGAAAACTTTCCTTTCAAAACTCCTCATATATAAGATAAGAAATCCAACCAATTGCCACTAGCCATTACACGACGATATTATCTTCTTCCTAGCCCTTTGACATAATACATAAGGAAGGTAATTAAGCCATGACTCTGGTTTAGATTAATATCGTCTTATCATATTCTACCAAATTTTCTATCTGAAAAATACTTATCATCGTAATCAAAGTATTTATGCTAGATAAATTTTGTCAATCTTCAAAATCAATTCGGGAAATTTCCTCAACGGTCCTTTTCATGTGACAATGTTTCATACCCATAACTTATCACTTTGATTTGAAGAATCTTTAGAACTATAGCATTATCAGTTCTATAGTAGTTTTACCCTTCTCTTCTAGTTTTAATATATAGGTTCAGTCCTAACTTTAGTTATGATGTCTTTCCATAATCTCGGTCTAATTTTTGGTTCTAACCTACTGTTTATTGTAGGTCATAATATGTTTCTAGTTCCTTGTTTGTTTTTAATGCTTTAATTTTAAAGTAATGTTTAGATGTGTTTACAACAACATTCTGGGTCTGGGACGTTGTAGTTAATTCTTTGTATTTCATCAAGTACTTTGCAGAACTGGGTACTTTCTGTCATCCCTTTTCCCATCTTGTCCTCCTCTTTATGTTCTTGTCACTCTTCCGCCAATGGGTTTTGACACTTACACTGTCCAACTTGCCAAATGTGAATTGTAATAGACACCGTATCATCTTTTATGTTACTCTTTTGGAGGCGCTGCAGGTTAGGCTTTCTTATTTCTTGGCACTAGCTTGCACAAAACAAGGCAACGGAATGAAGTAACTGGATTTAACTGAATTATACCTTCTTTCATCACACAAGTAGAATGTCAAGAATCAGATTGTTGCTTTATTTGCTTGATAGAGACTCAGAGAGGCTAAGTTATGATTTGTGATTGAACAGCTGCGAAAGCTTTTCTGTTCACGAAGTACCAGTATGGTGGGGTTTTGGCTTTTGCAATCCTAATCTTCCTCTGCCTCGGCTCTGTCGAGAGCTTCAGCACCCAAAGCCGGCCTTGCAGGTTTAATCCTTCAAACGTGTGCAAGCCTGCACTTGCCACTGCCGTTTTTAGTGCTGTTTCATTCCTACTTGGTGCTTTCACATCATTCCTCTCTGGTTTTCTTGGCATGCAAATTGCTATCTATGCTAATGCCAGGACTGCCTTGGAAGAGAGAAAGGGCGTTGGAAAAAGTTTCTTTTCTGCTTTCAGGACTGGTGCAGTGTTGGGATTTCTTCTTGCCGCTAGTGGTCTTCTCGTGCTCTATATTGCAATCAATCTGTTAAAGCTGTACTATGGCAATGACTGGGAAGGCCTTTTTGAGGCTATTGCCGGTTATGGTCTGGGTGGATCTTTTATGGCTCTATTTGGAAGAGCCACTGGTGGAATTTATGCCAAGGTTGCTGATGTTTGTGTTCATCTGCTTAAAGAAATTCGGCCAGAATGCCCAGAAGATGGACAAAAACTAGCTGTATGGACTCTCTTATTGTAGCTCTATCTCCTAAGTTTATCACTCACTTTTAGTCATAATTGAGGTTGACCTTAATCATTCAGGTGATGGCTTATCTTGTTGGTGATATTGTCGGGGATATTGCTGGTACGGGGACTGATCTTTTTGGCTCTTATGCCGAATCATCCTGTGCTGCCCTTGTTGTTGCTTCCATCTCTTCTTTCGGAAATGATCACGACTTCACTGCTATGTGTTACCCCCTGCTGATCAGCTCTATGGGTATTCTTGTTTGTTTGATGACAACTCTCTTTACGGCTAACTTCTCAAAAATCAAGGAAATGAAGGAAATCAACCTTGCATTGACGGAGCAACTTATTATTTCTACAATTCTAATGACTTCTGGAATTGTTATTGTTAGCTGGATTGCTCTGCCCCCATCACTTACAGTTTACAACTTTGGGTCAATGAAAGTTGTGAAGAACTGGTAAACTCTTCGATGATAGTTATATTTTTCTGATCCTAAATGCTGCTTCCTTCTAATGTTGGTCATGTGACATGCTTTAATGTCAGCGGACTTTTACTTGATTGGGTTAAAACGTTGAGCAAATATAGTCGCTAATTATTGATACGATCTTGCAGGCAGCTATGCTCCTGTGTTGGTGTTGGTCTTTGGGGTGGGCTAATCATTGAATTTATCACTATATGCACCAACGATGGCATCAGGTGTTAAAATTGCTAATGTAAATGAATGATATGAATCTTTACGACTGTTGATGGTTATGTGCTGACCGCTTAATGATCCTTTTTTCTGCAGCCAATTCCAAGAGTTTGCCGCCGAAAGTGTCAGTTTTGGCCTTGCCTTCGTCAATATCCCAATTTTTGCTTTCCTTAGCATATTGTTGAGTTATAGAATTGCTTCCGTGTATGGAATTGCTGTGGCTGCCGTTGGGATGCTAAGTACCATTGCCACCCGATTGGCCATCAATGCTTACGGTCCCATCAGCGACAATGCTAAGAGAATTGGCTGGCGACGCCTTAGGGATGTGCCGTCGTCAAGCAATACTAGAGCTACCATTGGAAAGGTAAAGGCAATCCTTGCATGGGAATATGGTATCAACACTGTTCTGTCGTCCTTTTAGGATCAGCAAGTGTTAAAAAAATTCTAAACATTTTGCATTTATACAAATTTAATCATAAACCTTTTTTTTTTTGGTCAATTTAGTCATAAACTTTTTTACTTGATACCAATTTGGTCTTTTTCAACTAATTTTGGCCAGATTTTGCTGATTAAGCGCCGTCCGACTGATGTGGCACAATTAATGCTTACATGTACAACTTTTACTAATATTTTAATATTTTGAATTATTTATTTATTTTTTCTTTTTTTCTTTTTTTCTTTTTTTCTTTTTCCCTTTTTCCCTTCTCCTCCTCTTTCCTCTAGCCGGTTGTCGACCTTTGCTATTGGCCAAAGGCGACGGCCGGCAAGGTCGAGGTCGACCTCATCGGCCTATGGGAAGCCTTGCTAGTGGCTGCGAGGGTGGCCTCAAGCGGGCAATGAGGCTCGCCCTCGTTGGATCTAGCGAGGCTTGACCCTCGCCAGGCCGGCGCGAGGCCGCCCTCATGGCCAAGGCCTTGCCCATGGCTAGTGAAGCTTCCCGAGCCCGTGAGGTCGACCTCAACCTCGTCAGTCGTCGCCTTTGGCTGGTCGCTGAGGTTCAGCGACCGGCTGAAGGAAGGAGGAAGAGAAGGAAAAAGGAAAAAAAGAAAAGAAAAGAAAAATTAAAATATTATTAAAAGTTGTATATGTCTGCGCGGATTGTGCCACGTCAGCCAACCAATGCTTAGTCAACAAAATCCGGCCAAAATTCACCGGAAAGGACCAAATTGGCACTAAGTAAAAATGTTTATGATTAAATTGGCACAAAAAAAAAGGTTTATGATTAAATTGGCACAAATATAAAATGTTTAGGACTTTTTTAACACTTTTCCCGTGTATGTGCATAGGAACTTTTCATGAAATTATGTTCATGTCATCTAGGTGCTGCCTTTCATCTATCTCTCCTAATATTAGTCTAAGAAGTACCGACTCTTTTTGGGAGCTTTTGTGTCGTGTTGGACACTTTAACACTCTCTTACACTCGGTCAATAGTCCGACACTAGTCAACTCTTCCGATACTCTCCACGATGCGAGTCTAAAGTTCCGGTATGTGAGTTTGGAATTTCGACATTCATGGGATTAATTTTAAAAATTTTCACTAAATGATGGATCAAAATGTAAATAATAATAATAATAATAATAATAATAATAATAATAATAATAATAATAATAATAATAATAAAAGGGGAAAGAAGAAAAACCTAAGAAAAACCTAGTATTCTCTTATCTTCTGACTCTCACTTCCCATGATATACATTTCACCCTCCACGTTTGTTTTTTTCTTTCTTTTTTTTCTACATCCTCTGATATGCAAATCTAGAATGTGAATTACTTCTTTTTTTCTTCCAAGTTTTATGAATTATTAGAATGTAAGTCAAATTAAAACAATGAATGACATTAACAAATCAATGATTAATGTTTTTAGTATAAATTCATTCAAGGCTCTTTTATTATTTATTTATTTATAAATTTGGATCAAATTAATTTGATTAAAATAATCAGAAAAATGATAATTTATCATTATTTAACGTATGACGTGTCTCAATGTATCGAAATTCTCTATTTTTTAAGAAATAATGTCTCAGTGTTTCGTGTTGTTTGTCGCTTGTCGATGCTACTTAGATTGCCTTATTGGCAAATTCTGCTTTCTTATTGTTTAAATCTAATGTCAGATGGACCTTTTTTCGTTACTTATCTGGTTTGTAGGGATTCGCCATTGAATCAACTTCCCTGGTGTCCATGGCTCTGTTTGGTGCATTTGTGAGTCGTGCAGCAATTTCTCCTGTTGATATCCTGACACCAAAAGTTTTCATGGGTTCGATCGTGGGCGCCATGCTTCCTAAATGGTTCTCTGCTATGACCATGAAAAGAGTGGGACCTGCAGCTTTGGAGATGGCTAACAGGATTCTTCGGGAGTCTAACCATTACCGTAGATGCTTCAAAATTTCAACTGATGCATCTTTCAGGGGGATGATTCGACCTGCTGCCCTTGTCATGCTTACACCACTTATCGTCGGGACCTTCTTAGGAGTAGAGATGCTGTCTGGTGTTTTGGTTGGCTCTCTCGGTTCTGTTGTTCGGGTAATCTTTACCAAAGTAATCCCTATCAATCTATTTTGGTCGTTTGTGTTGCTCAAGGTGCATCTCTCGATAGAATGCTGGTTAAACCGAGTTGAGATATCGTAATTTCTTCATTGTTGAACAAAATTTGTGTAGGTTGGGTGAACTGATGATTAATGCTCTTATCATCATATCTATGCATAACTAATCTCCTGATGCATATTTTCTGTTGGGCTTGGTTTCAACAGATTGCAATTTCGGCATCCAACACTGGTGGAGCATGGGAGGAAGCGAAGAAGTACATTAGGGTATGCAGCTGCTCCCAACTGCGCGAAAGCCAGTTTTTGTTGATGATACTCGTCTGTGGTGGTTCAGTGACCTGCTAAGAAAGCTAGACTGACTTAACATATTTTTTTCCTTAATATCCTGATTTTGCTTCCAGGCTGGTATTCCTGAGTACGCGCAGACCCAATACTCTGAACCAATTCAAAGGGCCGTTGATACGGGAAATATCATTGGCGATCCATTGAAGGACACTTCAGGCCCACCACTCAACATCCTCGTCCAGGTAATGGCAGTCGAGTCGCTCGTGTTTGCTCCCTTCTTTACTACTTACGGTGGTCTGCTCTTCAAGATTTTCTGAGGGAGGGAACGGGCGACTTTCCTTTTGTAGCAGCAGCAGCAGCATGTCATCGACTCAATTTACTCTTAAACATCTAATTCCGTGTTGTTTGCAACCTCTCTAGCTCCTCCACTGCTTCGGACAATTCGAGCAAGATCTTTTGAAATAAGCTTTTGGATTATGCAAATTACTCAGTTTAAATTTGAAAAAAAAAACAATATCGAGAACAAGAATGAGAGGGGTGGTCTTGGCCATTCGAAGCAGGAATGCAACCTCATGATGATTAGTCAAAAACTGCGTAAACACTGGGGTGCTATATGGTGTTCCATCTTCGCTAACACACCCAACGTAAGAGATGAAGAAGCGTTCGACAAAGACCACGAATCAATCCAAAGTACACAAACCTTACTTTAAATATGGAGCAGTGTGCTAATAATCGAGAGACGACGCGCGAGCCGAAAAGCCAGGGCCATAAAGAAGACCATCCATCGTGGAGGAAGGACTGAAGCCAATGCCGATGCCGGTGCTGGTGATCCAGTCCATGGAGCACGCAAATCAAGTTTTTCGGTTCGACATACTAAGAATATTGACTAAGGGTGTCAAAAATATCCCACTCGAATCGACCTGCGAACATATTAAATATAAATAGAAAAGGAAACCCCGAAACACTAAACTGTTCCCTCCCTCCTCTTCACCGCGACCTCCTCCTCATCTTCACCAGCAGTTCCGCCTCCTCCACATCAACGAGAAAATCCAATAGAAGTTTCAAGCATCGTGTAGGCCGTTTCTTCTTCAGCCCCCCCCCCCCCCTCTTCATTTTGTTGAATCCAACGGATGTTTGCCTCGCACAAGATCTGAACTGGGAATGTTTCAATTTTCTGATTTGTCGTGAGCTTGTGACGGAGGATCTAAAGGGACATAAAGGAAGGAAAGGCAAAAAAAGGATGTGAGCCGCACGAAATTTGGTAAAATCACTGCCAACTGTTTTAAAAGTTAAATAAATTAGTGATTTATTATTTAAATATTCTCACATTTCCCCACGCTTAGTTTGGTTTTTTTGCCTAATACTAAGCGTGGATATACTTAATTGGGAAGGCAAATGAGATCTGGAAAGATTCGAACTTAAGACTTCTAGTTCTGATACTATCTGAGTTGATGCAACCATTGTTAACTGTTTTAAGCTTTTAGAATAATTGGTAGTAATTTCACAAAATCCCACAAGCTGAGACCCAAAACAAACATACCTGAACCATCATTTCGGTTGGGTTTTGTATGGTTCATGTCATAAAAACTATATATCGTTTGTGTTAAAAAAAACCGAATCGACCTATTGACACTTCTAAAATTGTGTTGAGATCAAAAAATAATCTGGTCATCGATGCGTATGTGCTTGGCATGAGAGTGAGAAAACACGTGGCATTTGAGTAGAGACAAAAGCAGTCACGTGTATAGCACATGAGCACCATCTTGTAGTATTAATCTATTGATGCGCACATGAACTAACACATGACGATTGATGATGATATTCTTTAATATCACGTGTCCAATTATTGAAATACGATAATAGATAGTTGGCGTTTAAAAGCATTTCGGATACCATTCATAACTTGATATCATCAAGACAGTTAGTACTGAGGATGCACGATGTGGAGGGAGAACTTCCTATTCGCAAGTCATGGAACATCATCGATGGCTATAAACTATCAACACATAATGAGGATAGGTATGGAAGTTACTTGAAGAAACACAACTGCTGAACATCGTCAAGGAATGATTTCCACACCTTCATTATAAACACCACCAATTATCCAACAAAGGACCCTCACATAAATTAAGCAAAATGTTATCTTTCAATTATCTTTACAGTTCTTGTACTTTACTTTAAATTTCTTTAGTGGTAGCTTTTAGATTCGCATGGTCGATTAGATTATGGCGTGCGTATTTATCTCGATATCACACCATCTGTCACGCCCCAATCCTCGAGCGCATGCCCATCCCTCGGTGGTCGATAAAAATTTGCAACTTCCCAAGACAAGTCGCCAACCCTTTCTTTTTATTGAACATGTGAAAGCGATTAACAAATCTCCTGACAATAATTATCTCAGGATAAAAAAGCAGAGCAACATTTTTATAAAATCGCACTTTTGTAAACAATTGGGTTTATATACAAAAAGAGTCTAGGTAGGAGTCTACAAAATAATCGACTCTCGAAAGAAGCTATCCTACAACATACTAGTAGGACACATACGCCGATCCTTCAGACTCCACCTCCACAAACTTCAGGGCTTCAGTCCTTCAAGACCACCAACTAAGACCCTAAAAATGGTTATATAATAATCAATGAGACAATATCTCAGCAATTTCACGTTCTAAACCACGATTAGGAGGGTAATACGCCTGAAGCACCTAATCACACAACCACACAATTAGAGTAGAAAACTTACCTCGCCTCAGTTCCTTCCTACATGTCAGCACAATTCATATCACAATGCATATAACAATTGAAATATCTCATCAACTCAATTACTCACGTGTATATAGCAAATTCATATACCAATTGGAATGTCTCAAATCACATCTCCACCAATTACCACACCTTGGTCAATTATGCGTTTCAAGTAATTACAATCACACGAGCACAACCTAATCGTCATCACGGTGAATCCAACTGATAAACAGTGGAAATTATCCATCACATAGCGGATCTATCCATCACATAGTAGATCTATCCATCACATAGCAGATCTATCCGTCACATAACGGATTTATCCATCATATAGCTACGCATCGTCTCGCCCCATCGAGCACAATAAGATCTACACCAAGACGGCTTTCCATATGAAAGCATCGTTCACCCGACACATAGTGGATGACAAATTCTCCTAACTAGTACACGATTATCCACTCTCGGCTAAGGACATTATGCTTCATATTTAAATTCCTCAATAAATAATGTCATGACCTATTTTCATCACGTTGAAAATACCCAATAAAATAATCGCTATGGATACATGTCGGCTTGAGGCAAAATTTCCATATATTTACTTTAGAAAATCCCACTATTTATACATTGTCTGAAAACATTTTTTGCGTTGTAAACTGACGCCCCGGTAATTTCTAATTAATTATTGAAATTACTTAATTTTAGAATAAGTATCCAAAATTATAGTTTCCACTAAATTTGCACAGTTCACACTCAATTGCAAAAATTAACCACACCATTACAATCGGTACGAAATTCCGATCACCGGCTTAATAATTAATAACTAATTAATTTCTAAAATTAATTATATAATTCAATTTAATTTCTAAAAATACCAACCTAGGCCAAAAATGGCTAAATTAAGTACCGATACGGGCCTGGAAAATTTCCGAACCATTCTAGATAAATAGCACATCCTATCTAGGCCTTGATTAATTTAATCTAACAACCTAACATGCACAATGAACTAATTAAATCACTAATATAATCTAACTAAACACCCCTTAAACGTCATTAGCCTATTAAGAAGAGTTTAGTGCATAAACTCATTGGTTTAATGCGGAAACCGGTTCACCGCGACGGTGGCGTGACGGTGGCTGAAACCCGAACTTTTGGCGGTGCCGAGGGAAGCTTGGGCTGGGCCAAACAAGCCTTGCAAGGCCCACAGCAACTGCTAGGCTTGGCTGAGCTTTAAGTGATGGGCTGACACGCACGGGCTGGGCTGATTTTGCGGGCTGCAGTGGCTGAAATTCATGGGCTTCAAATGGGCTGGGCTTGCTAATTAAAGATGGGCCGAAGACGTTGAAAATTTGTGGGGATGCTGGGTTGAATTGAGGGGCTGAAGATGTGGGCCGTGGGCTTGATTTGTGGACTTCAAGTGGCCGGACCAAAGGCTGAAAATTGCGTGGCTGTTGGCTTCGTGGCTGCTGGGCTCGATTACAAATGGGCCGAACGGCGTGAGAAGAGGCCGCGGATGAAGGCGAGGAAGAGAGAGCTGCTTCGGTTGTGCAACAGAGAGCTGGGAGTTGACTTCGGTGGAGCTGCTTCGGTGGCTTGACTCGCTGGGGAAGAGGGACCCTGGCACGCGGCAGCTTGGTCGCTGCTTGTCTTCGTGTCCGAGGAGCAGCAGCGAAGAAGATCGGGCAGCTGAGGCGGTCAACCCTTGGGGCTTCTACTGGGGGAATTGACCGAGCGTGCGAAGGAGAAGAGAGATGGTGATGGAGCAGCTTCTGTCTTCGTGACGGACGGCTGGCAGAGGAAAAGTGAAGGAGCTGGACGTCTTCTTCGATGGAAAATGAACACACGATGAAGCTGCCAGGAAAAAAAATGCAAGAGAAACAGAACCGAAGGGAATGAAGCTGGCGTGCTCGGCGTGAGGAGGAAGCCACGGATGGGGGAAGGAAAAGTCAAGATAAATATCCCATAATTTCATCACATCTTAACCCCAAAAGTCCACATAATCATCCTCTTATGTCCCCCAATTAAATCTTGCAAATTAATCCACAAAAATTTCAATTTGAAGCCAAATGTTGAACCCCCATGCCTAGTCCGAATTTACTTAATTTTGGACTTCAATTTCTTCCCAAATTTCCTCAATTCGACGTCCAATTTTGTTGAAGAAAAAGCCCACACAATTTCTACGAGTCCCCGTCACCAAATGATTCAGTAAGGAGGCCAAAAATCCATTCAATTTGGCAAATCTGAATTTCCGTTATTTTTCGACTCGTTCGTAGCGATTTTCTGTAAAAATCCCAAACTTGACAAAATTTCTCCGAAAGATGAGATGATGTCTTATGATTGCATCGTAACATGCTCAAACGTCCGATTTCCAAAATTGAATTCAATTTCGTGGTTAAAATCGACCGAACGCGATTTTAGTCCGATAGCTTTTAGGAATTTTATCGCGGTTATATCCTTTAACGGCTTCACCAAATAAATTGGTTAACTCGTGAGTGATCAGCTTAGAGAAAAAGGACTACAGGCACGCCGACGAGATGCCCATTTCATTTATTCAGGACGGGATCGAAATTTAGGATGTCACACCATCGGTTAAATTCCAATATCACATATTTATATTCTCAAGCTGCGTTGTTGATTAAGTTCGGACATAGTTCGATACTGACTTTATAACTCTTGGGTCTTGTCGTCGATTAAATTCCGACTTGGTTGGGGATTGTATAGTATCATTTGGATTAACAAAGTTTGATCATTTCTTGAATGAGATATCTTCTATTCGGAGTTCACACATGACCCTAATCCCTTTTAATATAAGTCAAAGAACGAATTTTGGTTAAACATATTTCCATCATCGGAACAATTCCGGCGACAACGGCTCGATAATCTTAAGCCTTTAATTAGATGACTGGTGCATATAAGATTCTGCAATAGCCTCAAAAAGATAAAAAGCTCCACTTTCTCGTCAGTAATGTATGGAGAAAGCATACCCACGAGCCTCTTTTTGAGTTTGGGTGTTGGCATGAGGGCAAGATTCGTCCTCCCGAGGACCCCCTCTAAATCCAAATCTGACACTTCACCTCAAAGGAACGAGATGATAAGAAAGGTCCAACATGCCTTGTGGGCATGACGTGGTTCAAGTTTTGTTCTTCCTACGATGTTGACTAAGGGGTGTTTGTTTGTATTTATTTATTTTTTGTTTATGAACATAAATTTTGTTTTTTTGTTTCGGGAAAAAAAAAAAGAAACGCATTTGTTTGCTTTTTTGTTCCAAATCTATTTTTTTGTTTTTGTTTTCGGCAACAAATTTGGAACAGAAACAAGAAATAAGAAAAACTTGTTTCTTGTTTTTAGAACACTTTCAAGAAACAAATTTTCTCTCTCTTCTATTTTTCTTCTCTTTCTTTCTTCTTTTCTTCTTCTTTTTTCTTTGGTCGGTTGCCGACCTTGGCCATGACTAGCAACCGGCCGTCGAGGGTTGGCGACCACGTCGGAGCATCGCCGGCCCTTGACGAGGCCGAGCGTTGTCGGCCCCTGGTAAGGCTTGACCTCGCGTCGGTCGGCGAGGCTCGACATTGCCGGGCCACCACCAGGTCGGCGTCACGTGGCGGTGGCCGGGCGAGGCCGAGCCTCACCGGTGGCCGGGCAAGCTTGACCTCGCCGGATCTCGGGCGAGCCCAAGGTTGCCAGCCCTCGTCGGCTAGTCGTCGGCCATGGCCGAGGCCTACGACCGGCCAAAAGAAAGGAAAAGAAAAAATAAAAAAAAAAAAGGGAAAAGAAAAAAGGAAAAATAAAATAAAAATATTAAAAAATTAAAAGAAACGAAAAAAAATACAAGTTTACCAAATGTGTTCATGTTCTTTTTCTATTCCAGGAACAAATTTACCGAACGCGTTCTTCCGTTCAAAAATTGTTCACCGAAAGAGAAATAGTTTTTTCTATTTCTATTCCCAGTTACAACTAATGAAGTCGAAGCGCTGTACGAGCTTTTCGAGAAATTGAGCAGCTCAATTATTGAAGATGGCCTAATTTACAAGGTAGTTTGAACTAAATCCAAATTACATATCAGTGGCTGATATCTGTTACACGGTTCATATCTACTTTTATGTGCTAGTAGCTGGTGATTCTTCTCAATATTTGATAAGGTAGATGGTAGGACATATGCTCATTTTCACTCTTTACGTCGTGTCAAATATCAAGTAAAATATTGTGAGAAACTAGTGATGGGATCTAGTCTTGCCTTTGTTACTTAATGACTCTCTTCATGCAGGAAGAGCTTCAATTGGCACTACTCAGCACTCCTACGGGAGAAAATCTTCTCATTAAATCAAGCTCAACATTCCGAAAATGCAACTTCTCAAGACACTTCTAACCTTGCATTTAGATAAAGTCCTTTGGAGAGCCTTAGAGATGCAATTGCATCTCCCCAAAGTGAGTAAACAACGGAGCCAAACGCCATTTGTATTTGGTGAAGTCTCGATGAAGTCTCAGTAAAGAAAAAAGAAAAAAAATAAAAGAAAAGGGAAAATAAAAAAGAGAAAAAAGATTAGTGAACAAAAAAAAAAAAGATATTATAGAAAAGAGATAATAAAAAATGTGGGTTGAATGCAATAAGTCCGGTCTAGATTGAGAATATAGGCCAATATGTATGAGGTGTTTCGAACCGGGACCCGAGGGCTGGTCCAAATTTTTAACCCAGCCCGGACTTAAAGGGTCCGGATTAGACCACTTTCAAATTTTGATAGATGAAAAAATCAATATCACACTACTAACATCTAAATTTTGTCTTTTTATCTAAAACTTAATTGCATAATTAGTCTCTAAAAAAGTAATTGTAAATTAAATCATTTTCATTAAAATGCATCGGCGATTTTATTAAAGTGCATCACATATGGACATTAAGAACATTTGCATTATTAATATTATTTTTTTTATAAAAAAAAAACGGAGCCAGTTGGGGTAGGGCAAGCCTTAGCCCGACCCTTCCTTTGCCCTTTTCTTTTTCCTCGCCTAGGCTGATCCAGCCCACTTCTTCTTTTCCCTTTTCCCGGCCTGGCCCTATCTTCTTCTCTTCTCCTTCTCTGCCGATGGACGCTGACTTGCCGACAAACGACGAAAAGGACAGAGAAGGATGAGGCAAGGACAATACAATCGGTCTGGCAATAGCTGGCTTCGCGGCTTGAAAGCGAGAGAGGAGAGCGGCCAACGAGGGGGGTTAGTCGGTTTTGGGGGCTTCTTCTTTGGCTAGAGTGGGAGAGCGAGGGGGCAATCGGAAGAGCGAGATTCAAGCAAGAGGGCGCGAGAACAATTGAGAGAGAGCAAGTGAGATGGTGGGGAGTGGGAGCTAAGCCAAGGAGTGATATTCGCGCCATCGAATAGGCCTGCCCCCAACGAACGGCGACGCTCGCGGTTTCCCTTTTCAACGCCCATACTCTTAGTAAGCCATGTTCTGTTTGTTTCAAACCGGTTCTCCCGATGATCCCAGCTCTGAGACATGCGACGTAGCCAGACTGAGGCCGACGTATTTCTAGTTTGCCATCCCATCACCATCGTCAAGTCGGGTAGGGCCATCTCTAGTGACAATGCCCTCAGTTTGTCTCAACTTGATTGAGCCCAAGGCTTGTTATTCGCCATATATCTCAGGTGGATGGGGTAGGGACGCGTGAGTTTCAGGAGTGGGTTTCGACTCCCACGTCCTGCAAGAGGCAGGGCAAAAAGTCTAAGAGTGAGTGTAGAGTAGAAATAGAGTAGGACTGATAAAAAAAAAAACGTGAAGGAATCGTTTTGGAGTCTACCTTGGGCATTGTTTGTTCGCTATATGATGATTTTGGCTTGGGCTTTTATCTCAGACGTCTCTGGATGCGCCCCCTCGATTGACACCTACAAGGCGTTTGGCATAATGCCCAAACCAGATTTGCTTTGGCCTCATTCGGTTTTCGGCTTCTGTTTTGTTCTGAACTGTGTCGGGCTTGAGGGGCTATATTTGAGTAGGCTTGGACTTGATGTGAGTCAGAAGAATCTCGGCTTGGTCTGGTTTGCGCCATTGGACTAGTTTGTTCTTTCGTTTTTTATTATTAAGTTGGGGACGGACTGGGCTCAATATAATGAGCCCAGTTCGTGTGAGGGCTTGGGATGCGTGACCCAACAGATTCGAGTCGGTCCCGACCCAGATTAGATCTGGAGACCTTACCCAAATCTCATTTTCGAAAAAAAATTTAAAACATTTTTGTTAATTTTTTTTAAATTAAAAACATTTCCAAGAACTTTTTTCTTTTCTAAAATCATATATATATTTGGCGGTAGTTTTCTGTAAAAGTGTGGGGAAACCATTGATAAAAAGATTGAGCTCAAAATCGAACAAACTCGTAAGGCTTTATGATAGGGTTTTAATGTTTCCTTTTTGAGACAATTTATCAATTGGTTGCATGCTTTCAATATGATGACTATGGCTACCCTTTAGACTAATTAGGATTGGCAATTAGTTATTTCTTAGCATTAAATGCTTGTCTTTCTCCGCAACTTATCTAATGCTTACTTGCTTGCTGATTCCTAATTTAGTGATTGCGTGCCTGCATAATCATCTAATATGTTAGTGGATAGATATAAAATCAATATGGACTGCTTGACAAAAAGTGAATAGGATCAGGTACTGAAAGTGCACTAATTAGTTAATTAGTGTAATCAAGTCTTTGATTCTAGATTTTTTGATTGCGTAGGAAGTGAATATGCTCTCACATTTTACTTGGTTTCAAGCCGACCCCAATAGGTTAATAGCAACTTATGTTTTAGAAAATTTTCAAACCATCAATTCATATACCCAATGTCGTGACATGTATAGGCTTGGGAGAGCTCACGTCTAAATCATGGGCCGTAAGCCTGTCCTTTAAGCAATATCTTTAAACTTATATTTCCCTTTATACCGAGGGGTAAGTCATGGCACACATAAGGTACGAATTTAGGAAAATCAACATTTGTGATTGACAAACAAGTACCTCTTCCCTTCTAAATTAAGATTTCAAATTCAGGTCAAAATGACATTTTAGTTTTATATTTCACGTTTTAGTAAGGTAATGTCACATGGGAGAGAGGAAATATTAAAAGAAATCATGTCAACATTTTCCATTAGTCTAATTGGACGAAGTTAACAGAATGACTCAATTGCACCAATTTGACAAATTTTAGGACGTGATTGTATTTTTTATAAGTTAGTTATAGGATTGCATTATACTTTTGTGACAAGTTTTAAAACTTCTAATGTACTTATCCCTAATAAATAACAACAATGATCACCTTGTCCATTCTTCTATAGTAACATTGGAATCCCTTATCCTCACGATATTATTTAGCTTAATCTTTATACAATACAAATTGTGAACATGATTGTCATTTCGTGTTTTGGATTCTAATTATTTAGGTAGACGTAAATATAAACATATAAGTGAAGTATCGGGAAAATTGTCCAAAAAGTCCTAAACCTATTACACTTGTGCCAATTCAGTTCTAAACCTTTTAATTTTGCTAATTGAGTCCTAAATCTTTTCACTTCTTGCTGATTCAGTTCATTCGGCCAATTTTAGCCGTAAAATGCTGACGTGGATGCTGGTGATGCCACGTAGAACTGCCGGCATTGACGTGAATAATTTTTTTATAATATTTTAATACTTTATTTATTTTTTTTGAATTTTTTCTGTTTTTTTTTTTGCTTTTTTTTTTTGGCATTTTTTGGTGACCGGCCATAGGCAACGCTCGGCCACTGGCCACAGCTGGTTGGATGGCCTTGCCCGCCACGTGCAAGCCTTGGCCGAGAGGAGGAGCACTAGCGAGGGAGCCCTCACCCGGGCACGGCCCGGCAAGGGTCGCTTGGGCGAGGCCAACCCTCCTCCAGGCCAGGGCGGCCTCGCTGGGCAAGGCTGCCTCGGCCCCCGCGAGGGCCAACCTCCCCAAATCTGGTGAGGGTAGCCCTCGCCAAGGCTCGCCCTAGCCTAAGCGAGCGTTAGCCTTGCCCGACCAGATTTGGAGAGGCCGGCCCTCGCCCTTGGTCGAGCGAGTGTCGACTTGTGGTTGGTGGCTAGCCGTTGCTCGCCCAACCGGGGGCAAAGCCGACGCTGGCTTGGGCGAGCGCAAGCCCGACGAGGGCTCCCCTTGCCAAATCGGTGAGGTCGGCCCTCGCCGAGGTCTCGTTGACACCTAAATTTTTTGTAATTTGTTTAAGTGATTATTAATTTCATTGGAAAATTAGGGATTAATTTCTAACCCATTAACAAAAAGTTTTCACTAAAATTACATCACATATAGACATTATGAGCATTTGCATCACTAGTTTTAAAATTTATCCAAAAAAATTATTACAAAAAATTTTAATAAAAAATTTCGAAATTTAAAAAAAAAAAAAAAATAAAAGAAAAAGGAAAAAGAAAGAAAGAAAGAAGAAAGAAAAGTAAAAAAAAAAAATCATTAAAAGGAATCATGTTTTTATTATGGCACGACATATTGAATGGTCTTTATTTTTCCAAAATTGTCATATAAAAAAAGTTATAAAAAAAAAGATTGATTGAAAGGTATAAAAATCGAATGAGGCCGAGTATAAGTGTCTTTCTTCATGCATGGGCTCGCCCACATATCTTTTCCTTTTCTTTTTTTGCACTTGGGCTGGCCCATCTCCTTTTATTGCAACCCGACCCATGTGCAGATCATCTTCTTCCCCTCACAACATCCATGCTTCTACAAAAAAGGAGAAAAGAGGAGGGTACAAACAAAGGAGCAGAGGATGGCGTGATCCCAAGGTCGGAGATCAAGCGGCCGCGACAGGCAGAGGATGGCAGAAGCCATGTGTGCCTATCGTTGGCCGAGCTTAAAAGGAAGAGAGCAAAGAGAGGATGAGGGGGTTCTCGTCTGGTCTTTGGGGTCGAGAGAGAGCAGAGAGAGTAAAGGGCGAGCCAAAGGGAGAGAGTGAGACTGAAAGAGCGTTTCGTCGTTGCCTGAAGTGCACTCGTTGCTCGTTGTCCGAACCAGGTAGGCTTCTCTAAGCCTTGTGCTTCTTTTTGATGTCTTCGGCCGGAGCTCACAGCCGACTAGTTGGCGTGAGCTCCAACCAGTTCGCGCGAGCTCCGGCCCCATTTTTCTTCTATGAAAGCTTTTCAATGTCTTAGTATATGTTGATAGACGTCTAGGTTTGTGTCAAGTCCATATCAAGCCAAAAATCCTTTGGTTCATTTGTGTGTGCTAACCGGTTGATGAAATGCCTGAAAGAGATTCGAGTCTGTGAGTATATTGTGGCTGAAGATACTTACTGTGTTCACATTTGTTCGAGTGTAATATGTAAGAGTTTTCCTTATGTGGACTACATTAATTAAGATTGTAATTACCGTTTTATGGAGTTAGTCTGATAAGGTAAGGTATAAGGTTTTCTTAATGGTCAAATATGGGCTTGGCATTGTGTGGGCCGAGTTGGGCCTGGCCTGTGATGAGAGGGTCCATCCAAAACTCTATAAATAGCGCTAAGGTCCCTCCTCTAACCCTCATTCTTCCCTAAAGTCTCTCTCACCTCACATAAGGCAAACCGTGAGTGGTGGTCTCATCAAGCCAGGAACCGAGGGTCATAAAGGAGAAGATCTTCAGCGTTAAAGGCTCGAATTGCTGTTGAATCATCGTCATTCTATATAAAGAACGATGGATTCCTTATAAGGTACACAAATCTTCGTATTCTACTCCTACATGTTCAGTTTTCTAACTACGTCAATCCTGGGAAGTCACCTCGGCGGCCAACATTTGGTATCAGAGCCTCGTAAACTAGAACCCAAACTGTTGCTTCGGCTCTTTTTAAGAAAATTTGCGCGTTGAAACTTGATTTTGAAAACAAATATGAATTCTTCTCGTCAAGTTGAGCATTTCGGTGTGTAGCATGCCTCGGCGGAGCCCAAATGCGCCGGTGATGAGAAGTTTGGATTTCGCCTACCCTTGGAACGTTTCACCCATTTTCATATGAATTTTGGTTCGATGAAAGTGATTTTTTATTGCATATATCGCTTCTCCTCGTCCATACGAGCATTTTGGTGGGTGGAACATCTCCAAAAGGTGCCGGAAATGACCGCATGCGCCTCCATGCGCTGAGACCGAGCTCGGAGGCGATAACACGCACCGCCGAGCTGTCTGACGTGTGCGCGCACGCGCTCGCACGTGACCACGCGCGCGCATGCGTGTCGACGCGTGGACCGCCACGCAGCTTCACGCACGCAAACCGCCTCGGCGATGATGACATCATTTGTGACGTCGTCCCGCCGACTCGCCACACCATCGACAGGTGTCGATAATGACATCACCGCCACGTGGCATGTGATGTAATCGATGACGTCACCATTAACCGACCCGGGATGACTGGGTTGACATGACCTGGGCTAACCGGGTTGACCCGAACCATTCGACCCTTGATCGGTTGGACCTGCTCGAAGCATGTTTTTGTGCGCCAGCTCATGCGGCTCGCGCGTCGCACACTCTAGCAGTGCGTGAGGGCGTGTGTGAGCTTCGATTGGAGCATGGTTTGGACCGTTGTGCTCGTATGAATGTTCTCTACACTATTATGTGTATATATGTTATTTTTGATGATTTTATGAATACGAAAATGCATGTGAAACCCTACGGTACGTGTTTTCAAGGTATTTTTTTTGTGTATTTTTCATGTATTTTTCTATGATTTTGGAAATATATTGCGAGATCATGTGTATATTATCACGTAAGGAATGCGTAGACCATCAATTCATTGATAACATATATAAGGTTTAACATGTATTAATGAATGGATTAATGTGATTGGCATGTCGTGTGATTTTAGTGACGAATTGCCTCCATTATCAAGTCTAAAATCACGTGTGAGAGGTTGATGTGAGTCATAAAGTTATATCCCTGATATGAGAGAATTTCGATGATTTAGTTGGGTTATGACCGCCAAAGTAACACCCTTGATTGGATTTGAGAAACATCGGTCTCATATCGTAATGGGATGTCTCTTGTTATGATGCATGTTTATACTCCAAAAAGAGGTAATTGTGTATTAGTTCATGGAGGGGTGCATGTACAACATATGATCAAGGAGTGACTGACCTTAGTGGTTCATACACCCAAAGATGGTGAATTTGCGAAATGTCAGAATATATTCTCATAACCGCTGTCATGTGGAGTATATGCAATTGCATGTCACATATTCTGCTCAAAGGGGTTTATATGATGATATGTGTAACTCTCAGGATGTGTACTTATAAGGTTTTCAAGTTACACAGTACTCACATAGTTAGTTATATATGCTACTTGTTATTAAATTATATTATCTGTAATGACAACTCTATTGTTATTGAGGTTCCTATTGGTCAAATTTTAAATAGTGAAGATGAATTTTTATCATGTATGGATGCTAGTAAATGTTGCTATTACACTTACTTTGAATAAAGCTAACAATCTCACTGTTAGTAATATGAAATTAGAATATATTCCTTGCTGCTTAAGAAATGGAAATTGAATTTGTCCATCATCCATAAGGCGTTCCATTGAGGAACACTTGAAAATGGTTTACCATCTGGCTGCTTTATTAGAAGAATGATAAAAGCCTTTGTAACTTGAAATTGTGTCTTCCCTATTATCGAGATTGATATAAATGTAAGGACTCTTCAACATAAGGTGGGATGGTTCTTATGAGATTAAGTATTACGTCCTAAGGATGGTAGATTTGAAGTCTAGAATCATACTCATAAAGGTATTCATAAAACTACCGATCATTCTAAAAATCTAATATTAAGATAACACATTTTGAAAGAAATTGTGTCATTTACTACTCTTATAGGAAGAAATGACATATAAAGACATCATAATGATATAAGGCTTGATTGTCCAAGTGTGAGTCTATAATTGATGATTCATTGGCATTCATTTATAAATTCAATTTCTATCAAAAGCCTCATTTGGTTCTTAGTGGCTAGATAGTGGTATAACAAATTATGTTGTTTATCATAAAGGGATTCATAAATCTAAGGAAGCCAAATAAGAATGAATCATAACTCATCACGAGAAACAACATTTAACGTCGTTTTAGTGGGAAATGTTTTTGACTATGGATACCAGTTAGCATTTGACATTGAAAAATACTTTTATGTACATCCATTTAGACGGAACCTAGTATCTATATCATATCTGGAAGTGTACGATTATTCTTTTGAGATAAAGAACAACGTTGTTTCAATGTTTTATAAGTCAAATGAAGTTGGATGCTACAATGGGTCAAATGAATTGTACCAATTGTGTTTACCTCCCAAGGATATGTATGTCATTTTACAATTGAAAATGTTGTTTCCAATAAAGATTTACCTTAAGAATAGTCTTTTGCATTGTAGCATGAATGTTTTAATTATATGTCTAAAGAAAAAGTAAAAATGCTGATAATATTGATATTTAGTCTACTCTTAAATATTACCTAAAGACTTAAGTAGATTATTGAAGAAGTAAGATGATTAAGATAAAGAAGAAGACTGCGGTGTGAAGTCCTAATTGGTTAGAGGTCTTTGACATTGATGTTAATGACCATATAATAGTAATGTTGTATAGAAATTTTCATTTTAACACAGTTATTGATAACTATACTTGATTAAAGAAAAGTCTGAATCCTTGGATAGATTCAAGTTCTTTTGGACTAAAAGCCAAGAAATGGTTGGGATGAGTTTTAAAGATTGTCAGATATGACTACAATGGTGAGTACTTTGACAAATATGGCAATGCTAGATAGCTTAAAGGGCCATTTGTTAAATACTTCGAAGATTCTGAGATAGTAACTTAGTTTGCTATACCCAAAAATCTTGGAATAAATTGGTGTGACCGAGAGGCATAATTCCACCATGATGAACATGACAATAAATATGATTGCTTGGACTAATTTATCAGGTTATGGGGTGAAACAACCCAATATGCATTAAACTGTGTTACTACTAAAGGTGTTCCATTTGCTCCCTTTTGAGTTTTGGATCGGACGTAAACTTGACTCGAATCATCTTAAGGTTTGGAGCGTCCTACATAAGTTTGGTTATATAATCTAACATTAAATAAGTTGAAATCCAAAACCACTCGGTATTATACTCAGATCATTTGAAGGGATATCGGGTTTTATTATTTCAATAGAGGTATAAGAATTGTGGAATCACAAACAGTAAAGTATCTAGAGTTCAACAAAAATGTAGAGGATAGTTGTTCTTAGATTATTAAAGATAATAGTATGGTGGGGACCATTGTGTCTTTGGTTTTGTCTTTCCCTATATAGATAATTGTGGAGTCTTTTATACTATATATTAAGCTTGTGAGGTTCAGGATATTGTTATTGATACGATTCCTGATGAAGTTTTTCAAGTCTCTCAAGTGCTAGATAAGATTATAGTAGCTCCACTCAAGAGATTTGTTATGGAAAGATATTCAGTTATATCACCATACTATATAGTCAATCTATAAAAGCATAATTACGATATCTACTATGTTGTTTCTTGTCCTCAGTCTAATTTGTACTTAGACATAATGAAAAGATGAGATGTAATTTATAAAATGTGATAGTGTTTGAGAGCCTATTGAATTGGTTGAGGGTCACAAGTTCATCCGCTACAAATGGGTGTATGAGATTAAGAGTAATTTCAAGGAAAACATTGAGAAGTTTAAACTCAAATCACTAATAAAATGTTTCACTCAGAGAAAAGTTTAGTCTTTTTTAAAGATTATTTCAAAGTGAATATTGTATTACTGACTCATTTTTATATGGAGTTACATTAGATATATGATTGTTATTGTGTTTCTCAATGAATACCTTGATAAAGAAGTCTATGTGGAATAACCCAAAAGTTTTGCAGCTGATGATGTGAATAAACTGAAAACCCTTATTTATAGCCTTAAGAGAGACTGTAGATCAAACAATGCTTGAAATTTTATAATGTTATCACTTCATTTAGTTTTGCTGAAAATAAAGTAAATCAATGTATATACTACAAGGTCAGTGGGAGAAAATTTAGTTTTCTTAGATTCCATGTAAGTGATAACTTACTTGTGATAGCAACAATGGATTACTGCATAAGATAAAATGAATATTGTCAAGGATTCTTGACTTGAAAAACCATGGTCAAGTACTTTTTGTCCTTGGTATTGAGATCTATAGAGATTGTTATTGGCATATGTTAGATTTATCTCAAATTGCATATGTGGATTGTATTTTGAAAATATTCAATAAGCCTAGAGTTGATGCTATTGTTAGGGCTGATAGATTGAATATCTGGTATGTCTTTGTTCAAATTTTGAGAAAACACAAATAAAGAATATACTTCATGCTAGTGCACTCATAAGTGTCATACATGCTTAAATTTGCATTAGGCTAGATGTTGCTTTTACAACAAAACTTTTAGATAGATATCAGTCGAGTCTAAAACATGATAATTGGATTGCTACCAATGATGTTTTGAGATCCTAAAAAGGATAAGAAAACTACATGTTGACAAATATGTTCAGGATCTAGAGCTAGTAGGGTATTCGAATGCAAATTTTATTAGCTATAAGGATGACAAGAAGTTGATAACATAGCAAAAGGTGCAGTGTTATGACAAAGTGTTAAACAGAAATTTATGTTATCCTCTATTGTATAAACGGAGTTTATAGCGTGCATTTTAGCTGCTACTCAAAATATTTGACTTCGAAACCTCATTAAGAAGTTGATTATATTTGATATTATGAACAGACCCATACGGCTGTATCAAGATAATAACTCCTCAGTGCTGTTTGTCAACAACAATAAGGGTCTCGAGGGGTATAGATATATGATGGTAAGGTTTTTTACCATAAAGAAACAATACAAAATGGTGACACTACAGTAGAGCATATTTCCACAGATGATATGGTTGTAAACCCACTAATTAAAGATTTTCGCCCTTATATACTTGAACGACATGTTGTGACATGGGTTAAGGAGCATCATTGGATACTATTATTTAGTGGGAGCTGTTTTGATTTTGCTCTAATAAAGCTTATATATGTTGCACATTCAATAAAGTGCTCATGAATGTGTCGTCACCATATTGAATTGATTATATGTAATGAAAATCTCAAGGTATTGTGTAAGCCTTGAGTGAAGGTTGGGGCATCTAGTTATCAACCTTGAATATATGTCTTGATTACACATAAAGAAAGGTTAACCATAAAGATAAGAAATATATGGGTTCATTAGAACTATAAGGATATTCTCTAGTGGCACATCCGGTTTTCTGTGACACTTAAGGTAAGATAATAGTGATTAGTGACTGACAAGAGAGATAACACAAAAGGTAAAAAAATTTATGAGATGTTATTCATTTGCCACACAACCATATTGAATCCATATTAATAAAGTTGAAAGCATTCGTGACCATGGAAGGCTTTGTATGAATACATGCAGTTACTACTATGATTCAGTATTGGAGACTTTATGAGATACGATTGACTATTAAGAATTGCCACTAGATCAACATAAAGGTGCACACATAAAGTACAATCTCAATTAATATAGCCCAAGTGGGAGAATGTAAAAATTTTTATTATGTGGACTACATTAATTGAGATTGTAATTACCGTTTTATGGAGTTAGTCTGATAAGGTAAAACATAAGATTTTCTTAATGATCGAATATGGGCCTGGCATTGTGTGGGCCGAGTTGGGCCCGACCCGTAATGAGAGGGCCCATCCAAAACTCTATAAGTAGCACTAAGGTCCCTCCTCTAGCCCTCATTCTTCCCAGAAATCTCTCTCACCTCACGTAAGATAAACTGTGAGTAGTGGTCTCATCGAGCCAGGAACCGAGGGTCATAGAGAAGAAGATCTTCAGCATTAAAGGCTCGGATTGCTGTTGGATCATTGCCATTCCACATAAAGAACGATGGATTTCTAATAAGGTACACAAATCTTCGTATTCTGCTTCTACATGTTCGGTTTTCTAGATACGTCGATCCTGGGAAGTCGCCTCGACGGCCAACATAATATATGTCCTTTAGTGAATCTTGAGTGTTGCTTGTGCATATTATGTTGATCTCTACTCGAATCTGAGCATCGAGTGAGCCCATACACCCCTTTTAGCTGCCGCACACCCAATGTTTGACAAAATGTCTCAAAGAGAACCGAGAAACAACCTGCATTCAAACTTGGTCTGATTTGCTCTTGTTCATATATATGTTGGACCATGCCTGTCTTTTATGCTTTCATTGCAATTTCATGCTTTTTTTTTCATGAAGTAATCATGTGTGTTTGAGCCGGGGGATGTTTGCATCCAAAAATGATTTAGTAGCTGTCAGAGTTAGATGGCCGGCGTTGAGTTGCACCGGTCGAGGTAGTTTGGTGTTAGAAGGAATGCTAGGTGCTTCGGTTATTATTACTGTTCAAATTAGTTTTGGTAAAGGAACAAATTTTGGTGAGGAATGTCGCGAGGAAGGAAAAGACAGCCTTCGGGAGGGTTGAAGGCATGCAGGGGGCCAGCACGAAGGAGAAGAAGATCAAAAGAAAAAAAAAATAAAAAAACAAGAGAAAAAGAAAAGTATAGAAAAATTGAAAAAGTAAAACAAAATATTGAAAAAGAAAGGAGAAAGCTGGTATCGGGAAAGAGGAATCACAGGAGGGGAGTGCACAGTGAGAAAAGATAAATGGAATGAATTTTTTTAATTATTCTTTTAAAATCGAAAATGATTTTTAAAAAAGAAAAAAAATCCAAAAGTGTTGGATCTGGGTTTGGGTTGGGTCCATGGGCTGGATTGGGTTTACGTGGTCCGAACCCATTTTCGTGAAATATAATAATATTAAATATTCATAATTGAAAAAAAAAAAAAAAAAATCAAAATTGAAAAAAAAATCAAAATTTTGGAATAATAAAAATTCAAAAAAAATTCCGAAAATTCAAAAAACTCAGAAAACATTAAAAAATTCGACTCTTTTTAAAAAAAATAAATAAATAATAATTAATTTTAAAAAAATTTAAAATTTAAAATTAAAAAAAACTAAAAAATTTTAAAATAAAAATAAAAAAATTGAAAAACTAAAAATTGTGGAGTTTGATTAGGAATTGCTATGTATTGCATTTTTAGTGTAATTAGTCATTTAATTGCTCGTATATTGACTATATTGTATTTTTAATCTATATGTTTAACTATGTTTGCAATTATTTAGTTGCTTGTGTTAATTTTACTACAATTAGGATCTTGGTAGCAATGACTGTTACTTTAATAATTGCGCACCCGCATGATCATCCTACATGTTAGTGGATAGGTATAAATCAATCCAAATTGCTTGAAAAAAAAAATCATTTTGTTAAAATGAACAAGATTAAATATCGAAAGGACACTAATTAGTTAATTAGTGTAATGAAGTCCCCAACCCTAGGTTCTCTGGTTGCGTAGGAAGTGGGGTACACTCTCATGTCTCCCTTGGTTTCTAGCCGACCCCAATAGGCTAGTGGCGACTCCTTTTGTACAAAAATTCCTAAAGAATATCTCAATGTCATGCGGGGTATGGGCTTGAGAGAGCCTACACCTAATCATGGGTCTTAGGCCCGTCTTTTAAGTAATACCCCTAAACCTGTTCCCTCCACCCGATGGTAGGTCGCAACAGCTTGGCGACTTCGCTGAGGAACTTAGTTTTAAACCTTAAAGGATTTAGGCCAAAATTAATTTTGTTCAAAAATATTTTTGCTTGGCAGCAAAGATATCATGTGCATCCATAACATGTCGAATGTTGAATGCTTATGGGAGTTATAAGGGGTGGTGATTTCTAACCTTTGTTTTGTATGGGGTGTAAGAGTGAATGGTTTATTTACGTTTGAAGTACTGATTGTTTTTAAATTATCATGCATGAGTCCCCTGCATTGCACTACACTATAACGCACACTACCTGCCGTTGGACCTGGGCCACATAGGATCACTTAGGATGGTGTTGAGGTGGATGCCACTCCGACTACAAGCATATAGTACGAGTCGCCCATCTCAACCCTGAAATTTCTTTCTTGATGAAAGAGGTCCCCACCCTGATCTACGAGCACGCGACACGGGTCGGTTCTTTGACAAAGCCGGAGTCATGGGTAACACGACCTAGTCACGAGCTTGTTGGTCTAGTCCTGTGATCCCATGGCTTCATTTTGAGCCGTATAGGGGCTGCATGTTTTTATTTTGTTTTTCTATTTAAGAACAGAAAAGTTGTTTTTTTGTTCCCGGAAACAAAAAAAGAATAGAAACACGTTTATTTGCATTTTTGTTCAAAATTGGATTTTTTGTTCTCGGAAAAAACAGAAATGAGAAACAAAAAAAAATTGTTTCTTGTTCTAGAAACATTTTTGAAGAAACACTTCTTCTTCTCCCTCTTCTCTTTTTTTCTTCTTTTCTTCTTCTTTTCTTTTTGGTCGGTCGCCAGCCTTAGCCATGGCCGGTGACCGGTAGTCGAGAGCCGGCAACACTGTCGAGGGTCGGCGACCTCGTCGGAGCATCGCCGGGAGCCGGCAAGCCTCGCCGTGGTTGGGCGAGGCTGCCGGCCCCGTCGGCCGGTGCGGAGGCCGGCGACGAGCCGAAAGAAGAAAAAATAAAAAAGAAAGAAAAAATGAAAAATAAAATAAAAATATTAAAAAGTTAAAAGAAACAAAAAAGAATATAAATTTACCAAACGTGTTTCTATTCATGTTTTATTCCCGAAACAAGTTTACCAAACACATCTTTCTGGTCAAAAATTGTTCCCCGGAACAGAAACACTTTTTTCTATTTTTATTCCCTGGAACAATTTTTGAATAGAAACATTACCAAACGCGCCCATAGAGTAAAAATCGAACCACATCTCATGTCTATGTAAAAAAAAAAGAGACAAAGTTCGGCACCCATTGTAAGTGTCATTTTCTTTTTTATTTACTCATTTTGTATTGCATTTTCATTTTAAAATTTGCGGAAATTAATCGAATGCCCTCGGTGTTGTAGGCTTATAATTGAAAAAATTGGCAATCACTTTTCACAAGTGAACATTGAATGCAAGTTTTAAACACTCTGATTTGGCTCTGTTGAACACATGGTTTTGTTTAAATTTCTAGTTATGGGCTCAAAATCAGTTTGAAAAAAAAAAAAACTTTCAATTTGTGATTTTATATTGGGGCACAAAAATTGAAATTGCATTTTTTTTTTATCAAATTCTTTCATCCTCACATTTTGGGACTAAAATGCAAATCATTTTGTGTACAAATTTCTCAAAATAGAAGTCACTTCATTTTTCTAGGAGTAAAATCACAAATCAATCTTTCAAAAATCAATAACCCTTTTGCATACGAAATTTTTGGAATAAAGGTGGACATTCGATTGATGGCCGTTGATTGATTATTTTAATGATGTCTTCTCTTATGATAAAATCTTGGCAAAATACTAAAACCCCGTAATAATGACTATGGGGCATGTACCGTCACCTCGATTTTATTGTATGAAGCGACTTCATTGAAATATCATTTTTTATTATTCACGTACTAACATTATCGTCTTTTTGTAGGTTATGCATGGTGCTCCTTGACATTAGGACAAGAGTTGATTTTTACTCTTATTTATACAAGAGTTTCTTGTGTTTTATCAATATTTTTATTCTTGTTAAGAATCATGTTTTTCATTTTGAGTTTTGATTGCGAATCCAATTGTTGCTTTTGTAAATCATGCGACTCAAATTTTTAATGATGGAATTTAGCTTCATGAAAATCATCGTTTAAAAAAAAAACAAAAACACAAAAAAAAAGAGCAAATTCAAAAGTGTTTTAAATGAACCTATACGTTTACCTTCCAAAATGAATTTCAAGAAAACTTTGCTTAAGGCCCTCTCTTCATGTGGTCGTTTTCTCAAGCTTATGGAACTTGAGGAGCAAGCATGCGTTGAGGCTTTGTCAAAACCAATCTTCCAGTAGAGGCAAAACAAAATTGAATCCCGTTCTGGGAAGTTTCTTTATTTGGAGATGCCTTACGTGCCAAAATAGCCTATCTATCTCGTTCACTAATTAAACACGACTTTCTGATGAGACAAATTAAGGGAGTTATCGAGCATCCAAAAAGACGAATTCGAATGAAGAGTAAACTGTATCGATTCTAGTTATCCATTTCTAATACCGTTTTTGACATGATTTTCTTTTCATTGTCAAGGAGACATCAAGAGTGCCAAGTTTTGTATGCAATGGAGCATTTTTAAATGAAACAGATGGGCAATATTATCCATTCCTCCATGAGAGATACCTTGAGATGTTGATCGCCCGATTTTGAAAATGATGTATCTTGTTCCTAAACTTGATTCTATTCAGCATAAAAAAATGACATGTCCTTTTCTTTGATATAGAAAGGATTCGAACAGAACAAATGGTGATAAATGGAAAAAATTGCACCTCGACCATAGAAGCGGCGCCTTCTACCAAGGAATCAGGAAAGCATCAAACATTTAAAGGCAAATGCAAGGGAAGGGTATTGTTGAGTTACCAAATATCCACGAAGGTGAATCCAAGAGATGTTAGTGCCCAAAGGATGAAAGCGAATGAAGGTTAATAATGTATTGTTTCCAACATTTCAATCCCTAAAGATTTTTGCACGAACATATTCTTTCACATTCTTTACAGGGTTACCGAGTCATCATGCTGCAGGTAAGTACCCTTCTTCTCGTTTTTTTTTCTTTAAAAAAAATAAGAAAAAAGAAACAAGAAAAACGGAGAATTTCCATTACAAAAAAGAACCTTTGGCGCTTTCCTAGAGAAGCACAAAATGAATAATTGAGAAAAAAATTTCTACAAACTTTTTGAGCATCCTTTTTATCTCAAAATTGTTTTCTCGTTTTGTGGATTATTCATTTTGAATCAAATTTTCCTATGGAGATTGATCTACTTAGATGATCTCGACAGAGTGAAATGGAGACGTTAATCATGCCAAACAAGAAGTGCTTAGGATGAAGAAAGGCAAGATATTTCCAAACATGTCATTCAAACACTTTTGAGAGTTGAGTGTCATTCAAACACTTTTGAGAGTTGAGTGAAAAACGACATTCTCTTAGGACGAATGATTCATTCGTATTGAGTGCAAAGATCGAAATGATAAAGGCGTTTCTTTCATCAATCTCAAACACCGTACTGATCTCTTGCTAGCCCTTTCGATTGAATAAAGATGATCTTTCAAAATACCCCTGTCAATAACGATCCTACATTGGGTCAGCATAGGAGGTTACAGTCATGTTTAGAGCGAAGATTGAGAAAAATTTTATTACTTTCACTTGCATTAATCTTCTGGTGATAGCTTCAAGTGAATTCTCATCGGATCTCAACTCATCCCAATGTGAAGAAGAGCATTTCCTTCTCTACCCAAACACTGATATACATTGCTTTAACCAATTTGGGCTCGATTATTTATTTCTAAACCTCGAGTGGTGATCATCTCCCTTCACTAGGGCAATGCATAAGAATTGACCAAATACAATTGATAATCACGAGAAAATGTGAAAAACATCTCGAAAGTCATAAGTGCTACAAAAGTTCAAGGAGCAAAAAGTTCGACAAACTTGGGGGCATGAAAAACAATGCTTGTCAAGAAAAAGAGCTAAAATGCTACATCTTATTAAAAAAAACAATTATCAAAGTGCAAGTGCCGGCGTAAAAAAAAATCATCACAAGGGCAAAAGAAATTAGAGAAAAGAGCAAAGCTCCCATGTGGAAATGATTAGTCAATTGACTTTTGAGATGCACTGTGTTTCAAAAATCAAATGATTTCGAAAGATCGAGTGACCTGGTCACGATGCCATGATGATCACCGACTCTTAAAAATTCTCTTGAAAATTTTAAGCATTTCGAGCCTCTCCCGAACCAACATTACAATCCTTTTCCGAGGTCTCTTCTGATTGGGATGGTTTGAGTGAAAATGAGAATACCACAAGGAAGCTATTGCTTGAAGGAGTGGAAGTAATTCTATCTTGTCTTATCTTCCAAGTTCTTGACTTGTAAACCCGATGAAGATCGTGACAGATGTTCATTTATTGGCCTCAAAATGATAATTCCTTTGTATAAACCCTAACCGACCCTATATTGTAGTCATTTCAAAAGACCATTTTGATTAATCAGATTGTGCTCATTGTGAATGTTTCTGAAGGCCTTTGACATGGGTTATGTGAGATACCCTTAGCAATTAGTTATTTCCCACGTGAATAGATGGGATCAAGCAGTCATTTTATCAAGAGTGTGTGAGAAGCCCTTCTGACTAAGAAGCTCTAATTTGGCATGCTTAATGAGCCTTTTTCACGAGTCGTAACCGTTTTGACAAGAACTTGACTCCCAGAGAATTTGATGATTAATGATACATTCCTGAACAAGATGACAGTTTTGGGCCACATGATGCTGATTGACATCAAATGTTTTTTTAAAAGCAGTCGGAGTTAGCTTGATTAGCTTGTTCAATTAATGTTACAATATTGCCAATGCATCTTTTGATGATGTCTCTAATGACATTTGCTCAAGTTAAGTTTGACGGGATTCCTCAGTGAAGCCATGCAGTTTTCAAGGGGATAGCGAGTGTTTCCCTAAAAACCACAAGGTTCGTGGGTCTATCCTTAAACCACACGGTTCATGGATCTATCCTTAAACCACACGGTTCGTGGGTCTATACTTAAACCACAAGGTTCGTGGGTCCTTAAACCACACGGTTCATGGGTTTATCCTTAAACCACGCGGTTCGTGGGTTTATCCTTAAACCACAAGGTTCGTGGGTCTATCCTTAAACCACAAGATTCGTTGGTATATCCTTAAACCACAAGGTTCGTGGGTCTATCCTTAAACCACAAGGTTCGTGGATCTATCCTTAAACCACAATGTTCGTGGGTCTATCCTTAAACCACGGGGTTGGTGGCTTTCCTAAACCACATGGTTTGTGAGTCTATCCTTAAACCACACAGTTGGTGGGTTTATCCTTAAACCACGGGATTGGTGGCTTTCCTAAATCACATGGTTCGTGAGTCTATCCTTGAACCATGAGGTTGGTGAGTTTATCCTTAAACCACGGGGTTGATGGCTTTTCATAAACCACGCGGTTCGTGGGTCTATTATTAAACCACAAGATTGGTGAGTTTATCCTTAAACCACATGGTTGGTGGCTTTTCCTAAACCACACGGCTTGTGGGTTCATCCGAAAACCACACTTGTTCGCATTCGGTCAAAACCCGTTTTTACACGGTGAGACCTCGCTTCCAGTTAGAACTAGTTACCACATAATAAGATTTTCCCATCTCAGTTGAAGGCTATTTTCTTACAAAGTAAGGTCGTCCTTTTATCCCCTTTTCTCATCGACGGCCCCTGATTGTCATTGTCCATGGACAAAATTCAGGTGTCTCTTGTCTTTGAAAGGAATCTCTTCGAGCTCCCATTCAAAGAGGGGCAGCTGTTAACACCTAATTTTTTTGTAATTTGTTTAGGTGTTTATTAATTGCATTGGAAAATTAGGGATTAATTTCTAAGTTCTAACCCCTTAACAAAAAGTTTTCACTAAAATTGTATCACATATAGACATTAGGAGCATTTGCGTCACTAGTTTTAAAATTTATCAATAAAAATTATTACATAAAATTTTAAATAAATTTTTTTCTAAATTTAAAAAATAATAATAATAAAAAAAAAAAGAAAAAGGAAAAAAAAGAAAGAAGAAAGAAAATTAAAAAAATCATTAAAATGTATCGTGTTTTCATTATGGCACGACATATTGAATGGTCTTTATTTTTCCAAAATTGTCAAATAAAAAAATTTAAAAAAAAGATTCATTAAAAAGTATAAAAATCGAATGAGGCCGAGTATATGGGTCTTTTTTCGTGCATGGGCAAACCCACATATCTTTTCCTTTTCTTTTTTCGCACTTGGGCTGGCCCATCTCCTTTTATTTCAACCTAGCCCGTGCGCAGATCATCTTCCTCCCCTCACAACATCCACGCTTCTGTAGAAAAGGAGAAAAGAGGAGGGTACAAACAGAGGAGAAGAGGATCGCGAGGCCAGAGGATCGCAAAGGCAGAGGACGGCGTGATCCTAGGGTCGGAGATCAAGCGGCCACGATAGGCTGGCAGTGGTAGAAGCCATGCACACCTGTCATTGGCCAAGCTTAAAAGGAAGAGAGCAAAGAGAGGATGAGGGGGTTCTTGGCTAGTCTTTGGGGTCGAGAGAGAGAGCAGAGAGAGTAAAGGGCGAGCCAAAGGGAGAGAGTGAGACTGAGAGAGCGTTTCGCCGTCACACCGAAGTGTGCTTGTTGCTCGCCATCCAAACTAGGTAGGCTTCTCTAAACCTTGTGCTTCTTTTCGAGGTCTCGGGCCGGAGCTCACAGCCGACCGGTTGTGCAAGCTCCGGCCCCATTGGTCTTCTATGAAAGCTTTTCAATGTCTTAGTATATGTTGATAAACGTCTAGGTTTGTGTCGAGTCCATATCAAGCCGAAAATCCTTTGGTTCATTTGTATGTGCTAACTGGTTGATAAAATGCCTAAAAGAGATTCGAGTCTGTGAGTATGTTGTGGTTAAAGATACTTACTGTGTTCACATCTATTCGAGTGTAATATATGTCCCTTAATAGATCTTGAGTGTTGCTTGTGCATATTATGTTGATCTTTACTCGAATCCGAGCGTCAAGTGAGCCCATACGCCCCTTTTAGTTGTTGTACACCCAATGTTTAACAAAATGTCTCAAAGAGAACCGAGAAGTAACCTACGTTTAAACTAGGTCTAATTTGCGCTTGTTCATTTATATGTTGGACCATGCCTGTCTTTTATGTTTTCATTGCGATTTCATGCTTTTTTCGTGAAGTAATCGCATGTGTTTAAGCCAGGGGATGTTTGCATCCAAAAATGGTTTAGCAGCCATCGGAATTAAATGGCCGGCGTTAAGTTGCGCCAGTCGAGGTGGTTTGGTGTTAGAAGGGATGCTAGGTGCTTCGGTTATTATTACTGTTCGAATTAGTTTTGGTAAAGAAACAAATTTTGGTGAGGAATGTCGCAAGAAAGGAGAAGACAGCCTTCAGGAGGGTTGAAGGCATGCAGGGGGGCAAGCACGAAGGAGAAGAAGACCAAAAGGAAAAAAAATAAAAGAAAAAACAAGAGAAAAAGAAAAGTATGGAAAAAGTGAAAAAGTAAAACAAAATATTGAAAAAGAAAGGAAAAGGCTAGTATCAGGAAGGAGGAATCACAGGAGGGGAGTGCGCAGTGAGCAAAAGACAAATGAAAGGAATTTTTTTTACTTATTTTTTTAAAATCGAAAATGATTTTAAAAAAGAAAGAAAAAGAATCCAAAAGTGTTGGATCCGAGTTTGGGTTGGGTCCACAGCCGGATTGGGTTTACCTGGTTCGAACCCATTTTCATGAAATATAATAATATTATATATTCAAAATTAAAAAAATTTAAAATTGAAAAAAAAATAAAAAATTTCAAAAAATAATAAAAGTTCAAAAACATTTTCCGAAAATTCAAAAAACTCATAAAACATTAAAAAATTCGACTCTTTTTAAAAAATAAATTAAAATTAAAAAATTAAAAAAATTAAAATTTTTAACAATTTAAAAAACTTTAAAAAATTAAAAAAAACTAAAAAAATTAAAATTAAAAGTAAAAAAATTGAAAAACTAAAAATTGCGGGGTTTGATTAAGAATTGTTATGTATTGCATTTTTAGTGTAATTAGTCCTTTAATTGCTCGTATATTGACTATATTGTATGTTTAATCTACATGCTTAACTATATTTGCAATTATTTAGTTACTTATGTTAATTTTACTGCAATTAGGATATTGGTAGCAATGATTGTTACTTTAATGATTGCACACCTGCATGATCACCCTCACATGTTACTGGATAGGTATAAAATCAATCCAAATTGCTTGTAAAAAAAAAATCATTTTGTTAAAATGAACAAGATTAAGTATCGAAATGGTATTAATTGGTCAATTAATGTAATCAAGTACCTAACCCTAAGTTCTCTGGTTGCGTAGGAAGTGAGGTACACTCCAATGTCTCACTTGGTTTCTAGCTTACCCCAATAGGCTAGTGGCAACTCTTTTTGTACCAAAATTCCTAAAGAATATCCCAATGTCATGCGGGATATGCGCTTAAGAGAGCCCACACCTAATCATGGGCACATCCTTTAGGCAATACCCATAAACATGTTCCCTCCACTTGAGGGTAGGTTGCGATAGGGCGGGGTGGCCTCGCCGTCACCTGGCCGACTCCCGGCGAGGCCGCCTTGGCTCCGGAGGAGGGTCGGCCTCGCCTAGGCGACCATTGCCGGGCCGTGCCTGGGGCGAGAGCTCCCGGTCGGTGCTCCTCCTCGCTCGGCCGGGCCTCACCTATGGCGGGTGAGGCCGGGCGGCGATGGCCGGCCACCGGAAAAGGCCAAGGAAAAAGCCAAAAATAAATAAATAAATAAATAAAGGAAAAAACAGAAAAAAATCAAAAATATGATAAATATATATTAAAATATTATTAAAAATTGTCCACGTCGTTGGTAGTCCAACGTGGCACCACCAGCGTCCACGTCAGCATTTTCTGGCCATAATTAGTCGAATGAATTAAATCAGCAAGAAGTGAAAAAGTTTAGGACTCAATTGGCAAAGTTAAAAGGGTTATGACTGAATTGACAAAAGTGTAATAGGTTTAGGACTTTTGGACAATTTTCCCGTGAAGTCTCTGATTTGCTATTACAATGTTTAATTATAATATATAAAAACTTGTTTGGAGATAAATAATTTCATGGTTTGATATAAACAACTATGACTACTTAAATAATAATTCCGATTTTTCTTTTGTCAATCATGGAGTAACAAATTCAAGTAATCTTCGTTAAATAAAAATAATTATTTCCATGAGATCAATAATTAATAATACTTGATTTTCAATAGACGGGAAATGTTTAGGCTAAAAGGTGGGATAACAATTCCATTTAAATTAAAACTAGATTTTGCGCATGTGCTATGTGCATGTGTGTTTGCTTTCACCATCTTTATTGTAATCTTTATTGTAATATATATATGTATATTTGCAGTCAATATTGACATCCAAAAAAAGGAAAAGTACTAAAAAAATCATAAACATATTACACTGATACCAATTTAATATTAAACCTTTCAATTTGACTCATTGAATCCTAAATCTTTTCGCATTGGTACTAATTAAGTCTATCGACTATTTTATGCCAGAAATTACTGACTTGGATCTCGACTGTCTTACGTGACACACCTAGTGCCAAGTGGATATTTTTATTTAATATTTAAATATATTTTTATTATTTTTTAATTTTTTATTGATTTTTTCCTTTTTCTACGTTTCTACTCTTTTCCTTCTTTCCTTTTCTTCTTCCCCCCCCCTTTTTTTTTTTTTTTCTTCCTTATTTTTCCTCCACCAGCCTCTGTCATGGTCGATGAGGACGAGGGCTAGTCTCACCTAGACAAGGCCCCTTGCCAATGCCAAAGGCCGACGAGGGTTGGGCAAGGGTCACCTCGCCAAATTTGGTGAGGGGTGACCTTGCCAATCCGACGAGGGGACCTTTGCCCAATCATCACTAACCCTCACCAAAGGCCAATGAGTGTTGGTATCGTCGTTGCCAATGAGGGCATCTCGACCCTCGCCTTTATCGCCAGTTAGCAACTTCCGCCGCCCATCATGGAGGCCAATGGAGGAAAATAAAGAAGAAAGGGAAAAAAAAAAAGAAAGGAAAGAAAAGAAAAGAAGGAAAAGAGAAGCCAAAAAAAAAAAGGAAAAGGAAAAAATCTTTAAAATTTTCAAAAAATTCGAAAAATAATAATTAAATATTATAGAAAAAATATCCATGTTAATGCCAGTCGTGTCATGTAAGACAACTGGTGTCCATATCGGTAATTTTCGGCATAAATTAGCTAGATGGACTAAATTAGTACCGATACGAAAATGTTTAGGACTAAATTGGTCTAATTAAAATGTTTTAAACTGAATTGATATCGATGCGATAGGTTTAGGATTTTTCTTGTACTTTTTCCCCAAAAAATGTGAAGATGTAAATGTGAACAATCAAATTGAGTTATATATCCAACTGTGATAATCTTCATAGAATTTTTTAGAAACTTCCTGCAATGGCACTGGTCGTAATTTCACCAAAAGCCATCCCCCTAATTATAATAATGTATATATAAAACATAAAAAAGAAAAAGCTTCGCATTGCTTTCTGCTCGCTCCCAAAGTCAATTCAAAGGAGAACAAATATCTCAGGAGTTCCCACGCCTTTTCTCCTCCTCCTTTTCTTCCTCTTTAAGAGGATATCTGAGATTGAGTGTTTGTATAATTGAAAGAAAACCCATTTGTGCTTTTGGCTTGTATTCTTTTGGGCAGGAGGAAAAAGAGCCATCCTTCATGGCATGGAGGCTCTCCATCTTTTGTTCTTGGGGTTTGGGTTTTTCAGGAAATCCTACTTCTCTCTCCATGCAAAGACTGCATTTTTAAAAGGAAAAACAACCCCTCTTTTGTTATGTTTCTTTTTCATCTTGTGGTGTTGTAGCGGGGATGTGAAATTCTCTCGCTCTCGTACATTTTACCACCGTTTTGCCAATAAAGTAAAAAAAGTTGCACTGCATGCGGTCTCTGTTTGTGCTCTCTCTCTCTCTCTCTCTCTCTCTCTCTCTCTCTCTCTCTCTCTATGGAGAAAGGAAGGGGAGGGCAACAATTTCATGTGAAGTAGTGAGAATTTTGCATTTCTGTGACTGTTTAAGATTCCATGAAGGAAGCATCCATATAATGTCGATCAGTAAAATACAAACAACTTTTTGGTGGGAAATACTGACACAAGCTGAGTATCGGGAATTATTTGCGGAAACTTAATTAGATCTTTACACATATTGGCATTCTGCTTGTAATTAGGCCTCAGGGGGGACATGCATCCTCAACTTCATTCTCTGCTCTTTGGTTTTGGAGATATAGCTACTCCGCAAGCTAATTGGAGGTTTGTCAGGGTGAATCTTAATTTAGTAGTTTTGACTATACCTGCTTGCTTAGAATATATGTCAGTTTGACTCGATAGTGTGTTCTTCACTTCTTGGCACTTATGACTGCTCCAAATTTTGGCGTGGGCCGGCCTTGCTAGCATCTAGCGTTGGCAAGGGGCGAGCTCACCAAATCTAGCGAGGCTCGAGACTTGCCGCCAGGGGCTACAAGCTCACCAGCCTAAGGTGAGCTCAAGCCTCACCGTCCAAGGCTACGAACTAGCCCGATCCGATGAGACTCGAGGCTCACCGGTCTCGAGTGAGGTCACGGCCTCTAATGGCAAGGCTCAATCTCATTGCTAGAGGCCACAACTCGCTTGACCTGGTGAGCCGAGCTCGCCGGCGTTAAACCGAGAAGAAGAAGAAATATGAAGAAAATTTTAAAAAAAAATTAAAATTAAATCGATTTTTAAAAAATTTTTAAAAAATAAAATTCGAATTTTTAAAATATATCTTTATAAAAACAATTTTTTATTAGCCAATATATTCAGAAAATGTTTTCATATCCTTTCAAAGGAAAAATTGTTTCCCGAATTTAAACTTTGGTATGAAGATATTTTCCGTTGATTAGGAAAATATTTTTCATTAACTTATTTTTTTAAGTGAATCAAAGGCTGAAAAATGAGGAATATTTTTGGTGAATAAATGCGTCACGCAAGTCGTATACCATTCCGTATTCTCTCCACGCGAAGACTGCGGTGGGTGGAGTCAAGATATTAACGCGTCAAAATACGGGCGAGACTATGTCCACTCGCTTTTGACATCAATGGCCTAGGTCATTCCCCTCCCTCTTCTCTTTGTCTGGCTCTCCCTAATAGGCGTTGAGTTCGGCGATTCCAGCGACGTAGTCTAGAGTTCCAGCGGGATGGCATTGCTCTCGCTCTCACGTCGAGATTGCGATCCCGGTTGCGCCATGGTCGGGATCGCGTACTCCTACTCCCAGGGTGCGGTGGTTCCTCGAGTCGCGCAATAGCCACGGCCTCGAGGACGAAGAGCAGGACTTGACCAGCGTTAAGGCCGAGTGTGACAAGATGACGAGGGTCGTCTCTAAAGGTGACTTCGTGAAGATCCTATAGCTTCACAACTTCTCGCCTTATAAAACTGTTCATTAACAGATTTTTTTCCGGTCGATCTCGCATCCGCATGAGCAATAGCGACGCATTCAAGTCTTGTAATCGATGATAGCTCGCCGAAGTCACGAGCTTCGCGCTTGTGGCGCGACTCATTTTCGGGGTTTGCAACAGCTGCTAGGGCTTTGAGCGATGCATTTGAGTACAGCAGCATAGAGCGTGCATGGTTGTGTTCTTTTTTTCTGTTTATGAAGAAAAATTCTGTTTTTTTTTTATTCATGGGAACAAAAAAAGAATAGAAATGCGTTTGTTTGCATTTTTGTTCCAAATCTGTTTTTTTATTCCCGAGAACACATTTGGAACAGAAATAACAAACAAAAAAAAACCTTTTTTTATTTTTTTATTTCTAGAATAATTTTTAAGAACAAATTTTCTCTCTCTATC
Organism: Eucalyptus leucophloia subsp. euroa; assembly: GCA_017140325.1. Classification (NCBI taxonomy): domain Eukaryota; kingdom Viridiplantae; phylum Streptophyta; class Magnoliopsida; order Myrtales; family Myrtaceae; genus Eucalyptus; species Eucalyptus leucophloia. Next base: position 50,470,216 of record CM029470.1, read on the forward strand.
TTTTTCTTCTCTTTTTTTTTTCTTCTTCGTTTCTTTTTCTTTTTCTTTGGCCGGTTGCCGACCTCGGCCATGGCCGGCGACCGGCTGTCGAGGGCCGCGCAACCTCGCCGGAGCGTCACCGGCCCTTGGCGAGGCTCAACCTCGCTTGGCTAGGCGAGCTCGAGCTTGCCCAAATCCGGCGAGGCCGAGCTTGCCCGCCCACCGGCAAGGCTCGCATCGCTAGACCACCGCCAGTCGGTGTCGCCTGGCGGTAGCTCGGCAAGGCCGAGCCTCGCCGGTGGCCGGGCGAGCTCGGCCTCGCCCGGCCGCGCTAGGCGATCGGTGGTTGGGCGAGCTCGGCCTCGCCGGATCTGGGTAAGCCCGAGCTCGCCTAGCCAAGGCGAGGTTGAGCCTCGCCGGGGGCCGGCAAGCCTCGCCATGGCCGGGAGAGGCCACCGGCCCTCGTCGGCCGGTCGCCGGCCATGACCGAGGGTTGTGATCGACCAAAAGAAGAAAAAAAAAAAAAAAAAGAAAGAAAAAAGGAAAAATAAAATAAAAAATATTAAAAAAACAAAAAAAAGAATATAAATTTACCAAATGTATTTCGATTTTTTTTTCCATAACAAATGTACCAAACACGTTTTTTTGGTAAAAAATTGTTCCCCGCAATAGAAATAGTTTTTTCTATTTCGTTCCCCGGAAGAATATTTGAACAAAACACAAACAAACGCACCCATAATATTTACTCATGCAGATCTCTTCTCACGAAGATGGTTGTTGGGCGAGGGTTGAGTGGTGTAGCTCTTGTCCTTCGGCTTTAATAGCATTTTCATTTTATAATTTACATTTTCCTTCATATAGTTTAATGGCATTACATAATCTATCCTTAAGGAAAACATTTCGAAGCAAAATCCAAACACCAGAAAATTACTTCCCTCTTGTTTTCATGCCTCCACCAAACAAGGGAAAATCAATCACTTTCCTCTAACGTAAAGTTTTCCATTAAACCAACGCGTTAGTCTAATAAGCCCAATCTTTCATATCCTCCTTATGAGTACAAACAGAATTTTCTTTGTACATTTGATTCATTTCCAATTATCTATATGATAGATTGAGACCGTTTGTTTTGTAGAAAATCTTTTATCCAAAAATATCTGTTTCAATTTCTGGCGATTGGATCACTTAGGAAATGAATAAATATAAAATATTTTCATAAACAACGGAAAATCTATGCTTAAATTCAGGAATACGATTTCCATTTTTAAAAGTCAGAAATCAAAATACAACTAGACATCGATGTTTGAATTAGAGATCTCGGCATTTGGGAGCAAGGACCCAAATGCTCGTGCCTGAGTTCTTAGCAACCTTGTTCCCTTGAGGCTAAGCCCATGACCTTGATGCTCGTGCCTAGGTCTTTGCTGATTGTGCCCAAGTCCCCAAGACTTTGATTGTAGAGCTTGGCCCTGTGGCTAGCCCCGATAGCTTAGCTAAATTACCCAAGGCTAGGCCTAAGCACTTGAGGCTGGATTCATAAGAGGAAAAAAATAATTCTTTTATGATTTAGAGAAGTATATATTTATGAAAATTTGATTAAATAAAATTTTATTTGGGATAAGTGCATATGAAGTCCTAAAACTTGTCATGAAAGTGTAATTAAGTCCTAAAACTTATCACAAAAATACAATCGAGTCCTAATACTTAAAAAAAAAAAAAAAAGTGCAATTAATCCCAAAACTTGTCACAAATGTACAATCAAGCTCTAAAATTTTCAAAACATTCAAATAACTGAAGGATTTGATTGATATGATTGCACTTTTTCAAAGTTTTAGGATTTATTTGTTATTTCGTTATAAGTTTTAGGACTTAATTGCACTTTCTTAAAATTTTAAGAGTAGATTGCACTTTTGTAACAAATTTTACGACTTCCAATGCCCTTATCCCAATTGATAATATAGCATGTGCAACTCTTATATCGCACACATAGTGCATATCTTTTCAAAAAAATAAAAGCAAATTCTTTTCTTTCTAAAAGACAGAAAATAATCTCCAATTTATATACATATTCCAGCTGAACACTGAGAAATGTTGTCATTTTCCAGAAAAATCTCATGTGAACATATTTTTTAGAAATGTCAAATCATTTGCGAAACAAATAGGGCCTAGGTTAATTTCTTTCTTCCTTTTGTTTTTTGGTTGTTATAGGAAGCTTGGTTACGCAACTATTGACACAACGTAAAGTTGATAAAAACTAGGATAGTAATTTCTTTCTATGTTATTGGCTTTAGTAGAAGCATATTGTATTAAAAAGATGAATTGCTGAGGATGTACAACCTTCGATTTTTAATGTATTTCTTCACTACATCAGTCAGTGTTTTAAAAGGATTTATCATCATACGTTGTGATTTGGTGTAGAACATTTCTCATTTTTGTGAGATTGTCATTCTTGATTTTTCATACTTGTGACGAAACACTCATTCTATAATATTAGTTAAGAATACATAGGTAAGGAACCTGTTTATCTAAAGTTCTCTTTTGTGTTAATTTATTGCTTCTCCTAACTAAAGTCCTTATATGTGACAATGTTTCATACCTATTACTTATCACTCTGATTTGAATAATCTTTCAAACTAGAGCATCATCAGTTCTATAGTAGTTCACCATTCTCCGCTTCTAGTTCTAACATATAAGTTCAGTTCTAACTTTAGTTCTGATATTTTTCCATACTCTCGATTCAATCTTTGGTTCTCACCTATTGTTTGTTGTAGGTCATAGCACGTTTCTAGTTTTTTTGTTTGCTTGTAATGCTTTAATTTTAAAGTAATGTTTAGATGTATTTACAACAGTATTCTGGTTCTGGGACGTTGTCCTGAATCTTCAGTTCTTTGTATTTCATTAAGTACTTTGCAGAACCGTGTACTTTCTTTCATTCCTTTTCCCTTCTTGTCGTACTCAATATGTTCTTGTCACTCTTCCGCCAGTGGGATTTGACACTTGAACTGTCCAGCTTGCCAAACGTGAATTGTAATAGACACCATATCATCCTAAGTTACTCTTTCGGAGGAGCTGTAGGTCAGGCTTTTTTTCCTTGGCACTAGGTTGCGCAAAACTAGGCAACGGAATGAATTAACTGGATTTGACTGAATTATACCTTCTTTCATCACCCATAAGTAGAATGTCAAGAATCAGATTGTTGCTTTGTTTGCTTGATAGACTTAAAGAGCCTGAGTCATCGTTTGTGATTGAACAGGTGTGGAAGGTTTTCTGTTAATGGAGTACCGGTATGGCAGGATTTTCATGGTTGCTTTTGCGATCATAATCTTCCTCTGCCTTGGCTCTGTTGAGAGCTTCAGCACCCAAAGCCAGCCTTGCAAGTTTGATCCTTCAAACATGTGCAAGCCTGCACTTGCCACTGCCGTTTTCAGTGCTGTTTCATTCCTACTTGGTGCTTTCACATCAGTCCTCTCTGGTTTCCTTGGCATGCAAATTGCTATCTATGCTAATGCCAGGACTGCCTTGGAAGAGAGGAAGGGTGGTGTTGGAAAAGCTTTCTTTTCTGCTTTCAGGTTTGGGGCAGTGATGGGATTTCTTCTTGCTGCTAACGGTCTTCTCGTGCTCTGTATTGCAGTCAATCTGTTCAAGCTGTACTATGGCAATGACTCGGAAGGTCTTTTTGAGGCTATTGCCGGTTATGGTCTTGGTGGATCATCCATGGCTCTCTTGGGAAGAGCCGCCGGTGGAATTTATGCCAAGGCAACTGATGTTAGTGTTCATCTGGTTAAAGAGACTTGGCCAATTACCCTAGTAGATCGTGGATTCCCAACTGTATGGACTCTCTTACTGTAGCTCTATCTCCTAAGTTTATCACTCACTTTTAGTCATAAATGAGGTTGACCTTAATCATTCAGGTGACTTATGATTATGTTGGTGATATTGTCGGGGATATTGCTGGTATGGGGACTGATATTTTTGGCTCCTATGCCGAATCATCCTGCGCTGCCCTTGCTGTTGCTTCCATCTCTTCTTTCGGAAAAGATCACAACTACTCTGCTATGTGTTATCCCCTGTTTATCAGCTCTATAGGTATTCTTGTTTGTTTGATGACAACTCTCTTTACGGCCAACTTCTCAAAAACCAAGGAAGTGAAGGAAATCCAGCCTGCATTGAGGAAGCAACTTATTATTTCCACAATTCTAATGACTTTTGGAATTGTTATTGTTAGCTGGATTGCTCTGCCCTCATCATTTACAGTTTTCAACTTTGGGTCGCAGAAAGTTGTGAAGAACTGGTAAACTCTTTGAAGATTCTTATCTTTTTCCCATCCTGATTGCTGCTTTCTTCCGATGTTGGTCATGTGACAATGCTTTAATGTCAGCGTACTTTCACTGGATTGAGTCAAAACGTTGAGCAAATGTAGTCGCTAATTATTGATATGATCTTGCAGGCAGCTGTGCCTCTGTGCTGGTGTTGGTCTTTGGGATGGACTAATCATTGGGTTTATCACTAAATCATACACCAACGATGACATCAGGTGTTAAAATTGCTGAAGTAAATGAACGATATGAATCTTTACGACTATTGATGGCTAAGGGCTGACCACTTAATGATCCTTTTTTCTGCAGCCTTCTCCAAGAATTTGCCACCGACAGTGTTGGTTTTGGCCTTGCCTTTGTCAATATCCCAATTTTAGCTGCCATTAGCATTTTGTTGAGTTATAGTATTGCTTCCGTGTATGGAATTACTGTGGCTGCCGTTGGGATGCTAAGTACCATTGCCACTCGATTGGCCATAGATGCTTACAGCCCCATCAGCGACAATGCTAAACGAATCGCTAAGCCGGTTGACGGGAGAGCCCTTGACGAAATACTGTCGTCAAGCAATACTACAGCTGCCATTGGAAAGGTAAAGGCAATCCTTGCATGTGAATATAGTATCGACACTGTACTGTCGTCCTTTTAGTATCTCATTTTAAGTCCATAACATAGCAGAGAAGAGGGTGTCTCTGCGTAGGAACTTTTCATGAAATTACGTTCATGTCATCTAGATTTTACACACATTATCCAATTATTTTCTTTTTCACCATAAATGACTAAACATGACGTTAGTTGTGTATGTCTTTTTAAATTCTTGCTGGTGTGGCATGATGTTTGGCTATAATCACTTTTCTTTCCTTTAGGTGCTGCCTTTCATCTATCTTTCTTAATTTTTTTTTTGGTCAAAATCTATCTTTCTTAATATTAGCCTAAGAAGCATCGACACTTTTTGAGAGTCTTCGCCTCGTGTCAAACACTTCGACACTCTTCGATGCTCGGTCAAAGGGTGTTGGATTTCCTTACACCTAATCAATTCTCCCAATACTCTCTAACACACGAGTCTATAATTCTAACATGCAAATTCGGAATTTCGATACGTATAGGGTCAATTTTAAAAATTTTCAATAAATGATGGATCAAAATGTAAATATATAAAATAAATAATAAATAACAAAAATAATAGATGAAGAAAGAAGAAAAATCCAGTCTTCTATTCTCTTCTAACTCTCAATTCTCGTGATAAATAATTCACTCCTAAGTTTATTTTTTCATTATGTTCTTTTCTAACATGCTTTGATATGCAAGTCTAGAATGTGGATTATTTGTTTTTTTTTCTTTAATTTTTATGGAGTTGAATTTGTCAATTTGAAATAATGAATGCTATTAACAATTGGTGGATTTAACTTTTAGTATAAATTTATTCTAAGCTCTTTAATTTATTTATTCTTAAATTTGAATCAAATTAATTTGATTCAAATAATCATAAAAATGATAATTTATCATTTATACATAAAAATATACATTTAATATGCAACATGTCGGAATTTTCTATCTTTTGAAAAATGACGTGTTGACATATCGTCTTGTGTGTCGTAAGATTGATGCTACTTAAATAGCTCTATTGGCAAATTTTACTTTCCTATAATTTAAATCTAATATCAGATGGACCTTTTTTCGTTACTTATCTGCTATGTAGGAATTCGCCATTGAATCAGCTTCCCTGGTGTCTATCGCTCTGTTTGGTGCATTTGTGAGTCGTGCGGCAATTTCTCCGGTTGATGTCCTGACACCAAAAGTATTCATGGGTTCGATTGTGGGTGCCATGCTTCCTAACTGGTTCTCTGCTATGACCATGAAAAGAGTGGGACCTGCAGCATTGAAGATATTTAAGGTGGCCCCCCAGACGTTTAACAAACATCTATCAGGGAAACACCGGTATCATGAGAACCCTCACTATGCTAGATGCTTAAAAATTTCAACTGATGCATCCTTCAAGGGGATGATTCGACCTGGTGCCCTTGTCATGTTTACACCACTTATCGTCGGGACCTTCTTTGGAGTAGAGACGCTGTCTGGTGTCTTGGCTGGCTCTCTTGGATCTGTTGTTCGGGTAATCTTTACCAAAGTAATCCATGTCAATCTATTTTGATGGTTTTTGTTGCTCAAGATGTATGGAATGCTGGTTAAACGGGGTTGAGATATTGTAGTTTCTTCATTGTTGAACAAAATTTGTGTACGTTGGCGAACTGATGATTAATGCTTATATCATCATATCTATGCGTGACTAATCTCCTAATGCATATTTTTTGTTGGGCTTGGTTTCAACAGATTGCAATTTCGGCATCCAAAACTGGTGGAGCATGGGAGAAAGCGAAGAAGTACATTAGGGTATGCAGCTGCTCCCAACTGCTGAAAAGCTAGCTTTTGTCGATGATATTTGTCTGTGGTGGTGCAGTGACCTGCTAAGAAAACTAGTCTGACTTAACATATTTTTTTCCTTAATTTCCTGAATTTGCTTCCAGGTTGGTGTTTCCGAGTACTTAAAGACCCACCCTGAAATGAAGACTCGCAGGGCAGCTGATGAGGGAGATCCCATTGGTAATCCATTGAAGGACACTTCAGGCCCACCACTCAACATCCTCATCCAGCTAATGGCAATCGAGTCGCTCGTGTTTGCTCCCTTCTTTACTACTCACGGTGGTCTGCTCTTCAAGATTTTCTGAGGGAGGGAACGGGCGACTTCCCTTTTGTAGCAGCAGCATCGTCATCCACTCAATTTGCTCTTAAACATCTATTTCCGTGTTGTCTGCACGACCTGATAAACCTCTCCAGCCTCCTCCACTCCTTTGGACAATTCGAGCAAGATCTTTTAAAATAAGTTTTTGGATTATGCAAATTACTCAGTTTAAATTTCATTAAAAAAAAAAAAACAACACAAACAACAACAACATCGAGAACAAGAATGAGAGGGTGGTCTAGGCCATTCGAAGTAGGCATGCGACCTCATGATGATTAGTCGATAGCTGCATAAGCACTCGGGTGCTATTGTTATATATATAATGTGATCCTACATTTTGGCACCCACGTTTTCTATTTAAGTAGTGATTATTCCAAGTGTAGTTTTTTCCACGCTTCTTATCTTTTCGTAACAACCACCCATTTGGTAATCACCTTAATGGGAGACGGTATATAAAAAGAACAATCGTTCATTTTTTAATTGTAATCATAAGGTCTAACGCAAATCTTTTCATTTTGCAATACGCCATCAGTACGCGAGGGAATTGGATTAGTAGAGTGTGCCCGTAATTTCATTGAATCTCCATGAATTTCCGATGAATGCAAATTTGAATAATGGCTGGAGGTTCGTTTACATTTGATCATGTTCCGCATTTGTTATTTAATATATAATGTTTGGTATCAGAGCCTATTTAGTGCCTTTGCCTTGTTTTTGTCAAAATTTTGGTGTATTTTCGTGGGTTTTTTTTAAATAAATAATTATTCAGCCATTGTTGGGTCAAGAGGAAAATCGCCGATTCTGGGCAAATTCTAGCTACCCACCACTTCAGTTTACACTTTTGCCCTTCTCTTTTCATGTTATTCCGATTCTGTCCTTGGCCGAATTAATTCACTATTTTGCCCCTCCGTGCATTTATTTACTATTTTGCCCTTTCATGCATTTTTGTGAATATTTTATGCATGAAATTAAATGTCCAATGATCCATATATTTTTAATTAATTAGAGAGTAACCACTACATCTTTAACTAATTAAATTATATATTAAGAGCCTCCAAATTATATTTAGAAATGTACATTATTATATTAATATGATGAATTTTATCACATAGGAATTTTTATTATATTAATATGATTAATTATGATGAAATATCATATTATTTTTCTTAATTTACGCACATGAATTAAGGAAAGGAATATAATATGGTAATTTCTTCATGATGTAATTTTGAATCTATTTAAATTAAAAACTTAGCCCGCAAGCTATTTTTATGTTATGCGATTCATATTTGTGACATGTTTACATTGGTAAAATAGTATTTACCTATATCTTGCCTTAAATTTTGTAATATAAGCATGATTGTTTGATATGCAGTTTTGCAACCTATGAATTTGTCTGAATTCAAGTGTAATGTTCCCATATTGAATGGTGAAAACTATAAAGTGTTGAAGAAGTTAATTCTTCTTTAATTATGATAGATGAACATTGACTATGCTATAAGGAACGACGAAGCATTTACTCCTACCTTATATATATAATACATAAAATGTGATCCCACATTTTGTGATCCACTTTTTCTCTTTAAGAAGCGGTTATTCCACATGCATTTTTTCCACATTTCGTACCTCTTCGTGACAATCACTCATTTGGTAATCGCTTTGATGGGAAATGGTATATAAAAATAACAACCGTTCATTTCTTTAGTGTAATCACAACATATAACATAAACCTTCTTATTTTGCAATACGCCATTAGTACGCGAGGGGATTGAATTAGTAGAGTATGCCCATAATCTAAGAAGTATCGATACTCTTGGTGAGCTTTTGTGTCGTGTTCGATACTCCAACATGTGTCTGACATGCTCTGACTTACGGTTAATAAGTGTCAAAAAATCCGAGACATAGTCAACTCTCTCTGATACATGAGTCCGAAATTTTAACACGCACGAGGTCAATTTTAAATATTTTCAATACTTGAAGGGTCAAAATATAAATATACAAAGAGAGAGAGAGAGAGGGCTGATGGTTGGGCGCTATTGTTGTTGCCACCGTCGGAGGGGGCCAGTGAGTGGCAGGGGGGTTGGCCCTAGCTAGCTCGAGCTGGACAAAGGTTGGCGAGGCTCGCCCGGGCCTCGCCTAGGTCGGCAAGGGTTGCCCCCACTTCGCCACCTAGGGTCGGCGTGGTCACTGGGCCCCTCCAATGGTCGTTGGGCATGTTGCTAACTGAGGTAGTGGCAGTGGCAGTGACGTGCCTAGCCATGACTTTGCCTCTCTTTCCTTTTTTAGTTTTGTTTTTTAGAATTGTTTTAGCATTTTTAAAAGTTTTATACCATGAAAAAGTATTAAAAAATTCCATATAGGATATATAAATAAATTTAAAAATATCACTTCAGCATTTTCCTTTAAAATAATATTTTTTTCCTTTAAGTTTTATGTATTATTGTAATAGAATGTAGTTAAATTTGTCAAATTAAAATAATGAATGATATTGACAAATGTTGAATTAATGTTTTTGGTGTAAATTAATTATAGGCTTTTATAATTTATTTATTTATTGATGTATTTATATATAAATATATATTTAATTTATAACATGTCGAAATTCTCTATTTTTGAGAAATGACGTGTAGGCATGTCGTGTCATGTTTTGTCGTGTGTCCATATTAAATGCTATATAGCCCATAATTTCATCAAATCTCCATGAATTTCCGATGAATGCAAATTCAAATAATGGTTGGAGATCTGTTTACATATGATCCTATTTCTTTGCATTTATTTTTTTTATGTATAACAGCTATATGGTGCTTCCCCTTTGTTGCACACCCATTGTAAAAGATGAAGCGTTCAACAAGAACCGCGAACAATCCAAAGTACACAAATCTTATTTTAAATATGGAGTACTGTGCTAATAATGAAGAGACGATACGCGAGCTGAAAAACCAGGACCATAAAGAAGAGCATTGACCGTGGAGGATGGACTGAAGCCGGTACCGATGCCGGTGCTGATGATCTGGTCCGTGGAGCACGCATATTAAGTTTTTGAATTGGACATATTAAGAATATTGATTAAGGATCTCAAAAATAGCCAATTTGAATCGACTTGCGAACATATTAAATATAAATAGGAAAGGAAACCTGAAACTCTAAATAGTTCCCTCCTCCCTCTCGCACCTCGACCTCCTCCCTCACTCTCTCTGCCACGATCTCATCATCTTCACCAGCAGCTCTGCCTTCCCATATCAACGTGAACATCCGATAGAAGTTTCAAGCATCGTCTAGGCCCTTTCTCTCTCAAACACACCCCCCCCCCCCAAAAAAAATCTGTTGAATCTATCGGATGTTTGCCTCGCACAAGGAATCTGAATTGGGGATATTTCAAATTTCTTTTTTGTCGTGAGCCTGAGACGGAGGATCTAAAGGGACATAAAGGAAGGAAGGAAAAGGAAATAAAGGGTGTGAATCATGTGAGATTTGGTGAGATCACCATATCTTAGTCTAGTCTTTTTGCCTAGTACTAAGTGTTGATATATTTAATTGGAAAAGCAAATGAAACCTGAAAAGATTCGAACTCAGGACCTCTAGTTCTGATATCATATGAGATTTGGTGAAACTACTGCCAAGTTATTTTAAAAGCTTAAATCTTTAAAACAATTGATAGTAGTCTCAAAATGTGGGGAAATCATTGATAAAAAAAGTCGAGCTCAAAATCAAACAAACTCTTAAGGTCTTAATGTTTCCTTTTTGAAATGATTTATTAATTGGTTGCGCACTTTCAATATGATGACTATGGCTACCCTTTAGACTAATTAGGATTGACAATTACTTATTTCTTAACACTAGATGCTTGTTTTCCCTACAACTTGGATAATGCTTGCTTGCTAATTGCTATTCTAGTAATCACACACCTACATGATCATCTTATACGTTAGTTGATAGGTATAAAATCAATCCAAACCACATAATAAAAATCTTTTGTTTTAAAATGAACAAAATTAGGTACTGAAATAGCATTAATTTCGCGACCTTAGATTCTTTGATTGCATGGGAAGTGAAGTACGTTTTCACACTTAACTTGGTTTTTAGCCAATCCTAATAGGCTAGTGACGACTCATTTTTTAGAAAATTTTCATGCCGCCAATTTGAACGCCTAATGTTGTGCAAGATATAGGCTTGAGAGAGCTCGCATCTAAATTATAGGCCATAAGCCTGTCCTTTAGGCAATATTCCTAAACCTGTGTTTGCCTCCGTATCGGGGGTAGGTCGCAACACATGTGAGGTACAAACTTAGGAAATTCATCATTTGTGATTGACAAACAAATACCTCTTCCTTTTTTGGATTTTTTTTAATCTAATTTAATTAAGATTTCAATTAAAAATTTTGGATTTAGGTCAAAATGACGTTTTAGTTTTATATTTCACGTTTTAGTATGGTAATGTCATGAGAGAGAGAGAGAGAGAGAGAGAGAGAGAGAGAGAGAGAGAGAGAGAGAGAGAGAGAGAGAGAGAGAGAGAGTATTAAAAGAAATCATGTTAGTATTTTTCATAAGTTTAATTGGATGGAGATTACAAAATGACTCGATTGCACCAATTTGACAAATTTTAGAATGTGATTGTACTTTTTATAAGTTATTGGATTGCATTCATATCAGCATTTTTCATTAGTTTAATTGGATAGAGATTACGGAAGGATAAATTGCACCAATTTGGCAAATTTTAGGATGTGATTGTACTTTTTATAAGTTATAGGATCGCATTGCACCTTTGAGACAAGTTTTAGGATTTATAATATACTTATCCCTAATAAATAATAGCAATGATTACCTTGTAGAACATTGAAATCCCTCATTGTCATAATATTTTTTAACTTATTCTTTACAGATTATAAACTGTGAACATGATTGTCATTTTGTGTTATGGATTCTAATTATTGAGGCAGACGTAAACATACACATATAAGTGAAGTCTTTGATTTGCTATTATAGTATCTAATCACAATATGTAAAAATTTGTTTAGAGATAAATAATTTTGTAGTTTAACATAAACAACTATGACTACTTAAATAATGATTCTGATTTTTCTTTTGTCAATCATGGAGTAAGTAACAAACTTAAGCATTCTTAGTTATAAAAATATAATCATTTTCATGATATTAATGATGAATAATTCTTGATTGTGGATAGCCAGGAAATCTTTAGGCTAAAAGGTGGAATAAATGTTCCATTTAAATTAGAATTAGATTTCAAGCACGTGCCATGTGCGTGCATGCTTGCTTTCACCGTCTTTCTTGTTATATATATAAACATTTGCAAGGCATCCAAAAAATGGGAAAAAGTACAAAACAAGTCATAAATCTATTGTATTGATATCAAATTAATTTTAAATATTTCAATTTGACCAATTGGGCAAAGGTCCCCTCATTAGATCTGGTAAGGGGCAACCTTGCGCCAAAGGTCAATGAGGGCCAATCTCACCTATTGCCAACGAGGGCTGCCCAGCCTTCGTTGGCAACCAGCAACCTCCACCGACCATGGTGTCCCTAGCCTTGCCCTTGTCAATAGCTAGCAACCTTTGTTGACCATTGTGGAGGCCGGTGGAGGAAAATAAAGAATGGGGAAAAAAAAAAGGAAAGAAAAGAAAAGAATGGAAAAAGAAGGAAAAAAAGAAAAGGAAAAGGAAAAGGAAAAATTCTCTAAAAAATTCAAAAAAATAATTAAATATTATAAAAATATCCACGTCAACGCCGATCGCGCCACATGGGATAACTAATGTTCATGTCAATAATTTCCTATATAATTTAGTTAGATGGACTTTATCAGTACCAATGCGAAAATGTTTATGATTAAATTGATCTAATTAATATATTTAAAGCTGAATTGTTATTAATACAATCGGTTTATGACTTTTTTTGTATTTCCAAAAATGTAAAGATGTAAATGCGGACAATCAAATTTAGTAACATAGTTAATTGTGATAATCTTCATAGAGTTTTTAGAAACTTCCTGCGATGGCACTCATCATAATTTCACCTAAAGCCATCCCCCTAATCATAAGTCTTTTTACCAAAAACTGATACACCTGTGACAAATTTACCAAAAATTATTTTTTTTTACCATGAAAAATCCCAAACCGGTACACCTACGACAAATTTACCCCGACTGACCATAAAAAACCTTAAACCGGTACATTTATGACAAATTTACCCCAAACTAATTTATTTGACCGCAAAAAATCTCAAACTAGTAAATTTGTGACAAATATACCCTCCGCTAAATTGGATTAATACCTCAAAAAAATCACAAAAATTGTAAACTGTAATAAACGGAGCGTAAATTCCCAAATTGGTATACCAGTCAACCATCACGTGTCATTTAACTTAATAATTGGACAGTAAAATATAATGAAAACTAACATAGGGTAAATTTGTCACAAATGTACCAGTTTAGGGTAAATTTGTCGCAAATATACCAGTTTATGGTAAATTTGTCAGGTTTTTGGTAGTCAAAAAAATAATTTGAAGTAAATTTGTCACAAGTATACCGGTTTGGAGTTTTTCAGGGTGTATTAACCCAATAAAAAATGAAGAACGCATATGTTAATCATTTTATTTATGTTCCAAAAACATATTTGGAATATAAATCTATTCGGTAACACAATTATATTTTTCTTTATCTGGAACAAATTTTTTGTCCAAATTAAAATTTGGAACAAAAATAAAAAGGAAAAATTTTCTATTTCTTTATTTTTTTGAATAAAAATGAGAGATAAAAACATCCTCTTTGCTAGCCAATTGCCAACCCACTAGTGGCCACCATCTCTTGGGACAGAGAGATTTTGTGTTTTTATCAAACGAATTTTTATTTCCAAAACAAAAATTTTGTGTTATTATTAAACGCGTACTTTTTCTCCAAAGAAACTCATTTATAAGTATAAATAGAAAAATCTATTTCTGCTTCAAAAATTAATTTCTAGGCAAAATAGTTATCATTCGTGCAAAAAAAAAAAAAATAGCAACAGATATGCACCCATTGTCATTACTCCCCACAATACATTAATACAATAATTCATCATGAATAGTTCTACTATATGTATTTTGTCAGAGGTTTGCAGATATTAAAGAAATCACTTTGTCCAAAATTTAGAAAATGAAAGGCCATTTTTGGTAGACATAGAACCAATGCACGATGTGACAAATAAAATTGGAAATGTATTAAAGTAATACATCTCCTATCACTGCTTGGGACGGAGATATTTTGTATATTTATCAAACGAATTTTTATTTCCGAAACAAAAATTTTGTATCTTTATCAAATGAATTTCTATCTCGGAAAAAAAAAATTGTGTTATTATTAAACGCGTATTTTTTCTCCAAAGAAACTCATTTAGAAGTAGAAATAGAAAAATCTATTTCTGCTTCAAAAATTAATTTCTAGGCAAAATAGTTATCATTCGTGCAAAAAAAAAAAATAGCAACAAATATGCACCCATTGTCATTACTCCCCACAATACATTAATACAATAATTCATCATGAATAGTTCTACTATATGTATTTTGTCAGAGGTTTGCGGATATTAAAGAAATCACTTTGTCCAAAATTTAGAAAATGAAAGGCCATTTTTGGTAGACATAGAACCAATGCACGATGTGACAAATAAAATTGGAAATGTATTAAAGTAATACATCTCCTGTCGCTGCTTGGGACGGAGATATTTTGTGTATTTATCAAACGAATTTTTATTTCCAAAACAAAAATTTTGTATCTTTATCAAATGAATTTCTATCTCGGAAAAAAAATGTGTTATTATTAAACGCGTATTTTTCTCCAGAAACTCATTTAGAAGTAGAAATAGAAAAATCTATTTCTACTTCAAAAATTAATTTCTAGGCAAAATAGTTATCATTCGTGCAAAAAAAAAAAAAAAGTAGCAACAGATATGCACCCATTGTCATTACTCCTCACAATACATTAATACAATAATTCATCATGAATAGTTCTACTATATGTATTTTGTCAGAGGTTTGCGGATATTAAAGAAATCATGTGGTCCAAAATTTAGAAAATGAAAGGCCATTTCTGGTAGACATAGAACCAATGCACGATGTGACAAATAAAATTGGAAATGGATTGTCGTGGGTAAGGTGCATTTGTTTTGCGGAAAACCTTTTCCAAGAAAAACATCTCATTTTCTAGCTTTTGATTCACTTAGGAAAAAGTTAACGTAAAATGTTTTCTATGAAGGCTTAAATTTAGGAAAACAATTTCCCCTTTAAAAGAACTTGAGAGCATTTTCCAAAATGTTTTATTAGTCCTAGGGTACTTGGTTGAATTTTTTTTTTATTCTTATAAATTAATTTTTCCAAAAAAAAATCAATTTTTATTATTTTAAAAAAAATTTGAATCTTTATTATTATTTCTTCTCTTTTTTTTTTCTTCTTTTCTATTTCCTTTCTCCTTCTTTCCCCTTCTTCCTCCACTGTTGACAACTATTGGCACCCTAATGAGCAGCCAAGATAAAAACGGATGAGCTCGAGGCTCAGCCAATCCAAGCGAGCTCGAGATTGACAACTTGAGCTCCGTTAAGGCCGACGAGCTCGGGCTTCATCGAGGTTGGCAAGCTCCTAGCTCGATCGATTTTGAGGAGCTTGTACTCGCTAAAGCGGGTGAGCTTGCGGCTCGCCCGATCTCGGCAAGGCAAAACTTACCTATAACCATCACTAGTCGATAGCAAAAGAGGAGGGGAGAAAAATAAAAAAGAAAAAAAAAGAAAAAGAAAAGAGAGAAAAGAAAATTAGAAAAAATAAAAATTTATTTTTAAAAAAAGAAAATGAAAATAAAAAGGAGAAAAATAAAATAAATTAAAAATTAGAATTTCTAAAAAATATTTGAACTTTTTGATCATATATTACTATATCAAGAAAAACTAACTGTATTATTAAAAAATATTTTATGGGAAAGTATTTTCCTATATCATCGACTTTTGTGTGAAGCAAATGCACCAAGTCATATATATTTTTTCAAGTGAGAGATTAATATGGATCTAGAGAGAGAGTGTGTGTAGGAAATGGGTAATTGGATGCAAACACCTTTTTCAACGTCAAAGTGGACGCAACTTGTGAGCGTGATGGGGGCAACCATTCCATTTATGGTGCCCATCTTCCTCCTTCAGCCAAACCCAAAATCACCACTTTTTCTACGGCAGTTTCCGCCCCTTTTTTCAACTTACCAGTTGACGTAGAACGAATCTCTGTCCATCTTGCTATTATCCATGCTTACACCAGTGGATGACACCATAGAATACGGGGTGTTTGGTTGGGCATTCCCAAAGCCCCTTGGACCCCCAAAGCCTCTTGGGGAAAAATTTTAGTGTTTGGCAAATTTTTTGGAAGCTCCTTTGCCCAAGTATGAGCATTCAGAATGCTCAATGCTCAATGCGAGGAGGGGCAGATTGGGCATTCGGCATTTGGGAAATGCCACACCTACTTTCATCATTTTTCTTTCCGATCGTCTTCTTCTTCTTCTTTCCGGCCACCGAGCTTCTCGGCAGCCACCGCGCGCCGCTCGATGGTCGCGCATTGCCGGTGACCACCGTCCGGGGTGCCGAGACGGTGACCCAGCGGTGCGGACCTCGGGCGGCGTCGATTGGTTCCGAACGAACCAGGCAATGCCGCCCGAGGTCCGTGTTGCTCGAGTCGCGCGGACCTCGGCGGCGTCGCCTGGTTCCGCGTGACCTCAAGCGATCGTGTGGAACCAAGCGACACCGCCCGAGGTCCGCACAACCTCGGGCCGCCGGATCTGGCGGTCGGAGGCCCGATCGGCCTCTACGACCTCGGGCGCCCGAGGTCGCGCCGCCGGGTCCGCACGACCTCGGGCCGCCAAATCTAGCCTCTGCGCCTCCGGGCGCTGAGGTCGCGGCGACGCGTCGCTGAGGTCGCGACCTTAGGTGGCCGGACAGCCGTATCTGGCCGTTCGGCATTGCCGGCCGCCGGATTTGATTTTCAGATTTTTAAAAAAAGAAAATTAAAAGCAAAAGCCCATTTGGAATAAATTTTGCTAAACGGTATTTTCGCACAAGCAACTTTTCAATGCATAATTTGCCAAACGGCCGAGCATTCCCAAAAACCCCTTTATCCTAAAGATATTTGCATTTGGCCAAAGACATTCCCCAAAAGCCGAACCAAACAGGCCCGTTTGACAGCTTTATGTATCGCTTATACATGAATGCTAATGGATCATGGACCTTCGGCTTCTCTAATGAAATTTAAGGCTCGTTTGTTTGAAGAAAAATCGTTTTTGTTTTATGATTTTCCAGTGTTTGGACGACAGAAAACTGATATACTTATAGAAAACATTTTCCATGCATGAATACAACAAGGGAAAATGACTTCTCCTTTTGACGAGGAGGAAATCGATTTTTCTAAATCATTAAACAAATGAAAACTAACAATTTTCCCTTGAAAATGGCTTTCATGGAAAATATTTTCAATTATCATAAAGTTTTTAGAAAAACAAGAGGACCCTAAAAATAACTCTCAATGTTGTTTGAAGGGCAAACAATATAATGACGAGAGATCAATGTTCTCAACAATCAAACGATACAGGCTTCAATCCTTCACACTCACTCTTGCGTCGGGACGGGGTGACCCGCATGTCTTGGAAGATTTCACCGGCTCGAGAAATTGTATAATGCGTCGCGGGATAGGTTTCGCCGGAAAAAAAAAGAACGGAAGAAAAGAAACTCGGTCGTTGCTCTCTAATGTTCATCCTTCATCAAATGCTGGAAAATGTTCACACAGACTGGTCTTCTGTGGGCTTTTGGTTGAACAAGGCCCATCATGCGTGGGCCTGTTGTAACGTATTTTGTATTTACTGATATTCAAAGTACTAAAATTATAGAGGTCTTCCCACGATATAGATATTTGCAACTATAAGAAAGAGTGATAATTCTGAAAAGCTTTTATTTAATTACTGTGTTTTAATTTATCGGTTACGTGATATAAAGTTTTAATCGTGCAATGTGCAAGTTCTTCATTCATTAGTTAAATACACTCATTGTGTATGAGATTATTAAATTTGCAAATACAAATCTGTTTGGATTATTTTCAAATTTATCGGTCCATATTGTACAATTTTTTTTTTATTTCTTAATTCTTAAGT
Source organism: Eucalyptus leucophloia subsp. euroa (assembly GCA_017140325.1). Classification (NCBI taxonomy): domain Eukaryota; kingdom Viridiplantae; phylum Streptophyta; class Magnoliopsida; order Myrtales; family Myrtaceae; genus Eucalyptus; species Eucalyptus leucophloia. Next base: position 50,488,393 of record CM029470.1, read on the forward strand.
CCTAGGGGGAAATAGATTTTTTTTTTTTTTGGCACTTCATCGTGTATATTGATATGGAGAATCAGCTTTTTATTTCCATATTGTACACATCGCCGCCAATGATAGAAGGCACTACACGTTGAGTTAATGTGAAATTTGACTAAACCTTCACGTGACTTGTTCGTGTTCATGAGTCACGCATGCCATGCCAATTTAAAGCTATCATATTAACTAAATCTATCCGATCACGATCCATTTAATAACCGTGTCAAAAAATTCTACCCGAGCACAACTTATATATGTAATATTTATCAAAACATGATCGTATAATTGGGTAAATAGGTCAAATCAGGTTAATTCAATCTAAATGTGACTGAAAAAACTTCGAATAAGATCATTGAAATAAAAGTTAACTTTTATAACTGTTTATTAAAAAAAAAAATGGAAGTGCTTAATGGGTTACTGTTATTTTCAATGCAGTCAGATAATTGTTTAGACAAAAATCAATACAATTATGAAATTGTTTTCTTACTTGATCTATTGAAGACTCTGTTGTTCATTCTAAACAACCTAGAAGAAATTTATGAGTGATGTCTCTAATTACATAATCAATTTAATTCAAGTTAGTATAGTCTTCCCTTATAATATAGATAAACTTATGTTAATGAGAAAAGATTTTGGTTTCCGATGAAATTAATTATATGAGAAATCTTCATTTATTTCCTCTAAGGGCACGTTTGGTAATTATTCTGTTATGGGGAACATTTTTTTATGAAAAATGATTTTTTTCTTATTCTGTGATTAGGAACAATTTCTGAATAAAAGAGTGTGTTTGATAATTTTCTAAATTTCTATTTTCGGGATAAAAATACGTTTGATAGAATTCTTAAATTTCTTAAATTTCTTTTAATTTTTTAAATTCTTTTATTATATCACTGCATATCTCTCCAAAAAGTACAGCTGCTGAAGCTACAGAGTTTTCCTCCTTTTTTTATTATTCTCTTTTTCCTTTGGAGGGTGTCTTGCTTTTTCTGCTTCTGTTTTTGTTTTATTCTTTCGTTGCTTTTGATGGGTTTGGCTGTCGGATTCAGAGGAGAAAGCAGGAGACTTTCGTTACCCCATTCCCTCACCTTTCTCATCAGCATTGGCTTTGTAGTCGAAAATGGCTAAAAAAGCAAAGGACTGTCCTTTTCATCTCCGAGGAGGGTTAAAAACAGAGAGATGGAGAGGGATGGTGGGTGATGCTCAGAGGACCTGGCATGAACAGGAGTTGGAACCGGGAGAATCCAGACTGCGATGATTGCAAGAGGAGAGAGGAGAGAGAGACATGATGCGGCAGATGGTGGAGGGTTGCGAGGAGGACAAAGTTGAATCAGAGCAAGGCCGCGATAGCAACTAAATGCATTTGCCGAAAGAAAAAAGTTCTAGACTGCATCAGTTCCTCAAATAGGTGATAGAACCCAAAGTTTTAGAGTAAGCTTGAATAGCTTAGTTTGCTGTACCATAACATGTTTTGAATTAACGGCGTTCCTCCGACCATGCCTCGAGGAACGGAGGTTTGTGTCCGATTCCCAAACGAGGATACAGTTATGGCCGGAAGAAAATATTGGGTGCATTTAATATGGTACGCAGGAAACCACTCAGAGATTGACATGTGTTGAGCCGGGCCCACATATTGACTATTCAAAATTTCTAAACGACCCTCTCTCTTCCCGTTAAGCTCCGTCCCACGCTCGACGCAGCTCCCTCTCTCACCATTTTCTTCTTTTTCCTTTTGCCTTTTGAGGCCATGGACGACGCTTGCGCCGTGGATTGCAATGTCACGGACCAGCTATGGACGACATGCTTACGAGCACGCCGACGCTCATCCATGGCCGTCGTCGGCGTCATCCATGGACGACGCTCGCGGCCAGCCATGGACGACCCTCATCCATGGCCGCTTTGGCCATGAAGCTTGACCTCAAACACGGAGCTTGGGGTAGCCTTGGCCGCTCGAGTGGCCTCAAGCCATCTCACCGCAAACGAAGCTCGACGCAGTCTCCACGCTCCTCAACCACTCGACCTCCCGCCGAATCACCCCTCATCGTCGCATCCGGCGGCGTGCCGTCCCTCCTCGACCTGAAGCAGCCATGAGCCGACTCGAGCTCGAGCCATGGCAGAAATTTTGTGGTTCAACTGATGGGCCCGGATTTATCACAATCCGTGTATGATTTATCGTATCATCCCACGTGATGTATTAAATGCACCTAATATTTTCGCGGCCGTCCAAAGCCGTTAACACATATGAGTTCGTACTGCAACCACACAGTAAAATCTCTCTCTCCTGTCCCTGTGAGAGTGAGTTTAGTGAATGGGTCCAGTTCATTCAACCCCGGTGCGGAGCAGAAGCCTGCCTTTGGACTTTTTGACACTCCTTTTCTTCCTTTTTAAGGGGCTATCTGAGTTTGAGTGTTTGTATAATTCAAAGAAAACCCATTTGTGCTTTTGGCTTGTTTTCTTGGGGCAGGAGGAAAAAGAGTCGTCCTTAATGGCATAGAGGCTCTTAATCGTTTGTTTCTGGGGGTTTGGGTTTTTGAGGAAATCCTATTTCTCTCTCCATGCAAAGATTGCATTTTTAAAAGGAAAAACAACCGCACTTTTTGTCTGTTTCTTTTTCATCTTGTGGTGTTTGGGAAGCGGTGGGGGCGTGAAATTCTCTGCTCAGGTATACTCTATGTTCTCTCTTTTTTACCACTTTTCTGTTAAGAAAGGAAAAAAAATTCGCAACGCTGTGGTCTCAGATTGTGCTTCTTCTTCTTTTTTTTAGGTTTTTTTTCCTATGGAGAATGGAAGGGGAGGCCAATAATTTCATGTGAAGTGAGAATTTTGCATTTCTGTGACCGTTCTAGATTCCTTGAAGGAAGCACCGATATAATGTCGATCAGTAAAACACAAACAACTTTTTGGTGGAAAATAATGGAACAATCTGAGTATCGGGAATAATCTGCGGAAACTTAATGAGATCTTTACACATGTTGGCGTTCTGCTTGTGATTAGGCCTCAGGGGGACGTGCTTCCTCGACTTCGACTCTGCTCTTTGGTCTTGGAGATATATAGCTACTCCGCAAGCTAATTGGAGGTTTGTCATGGTGAATCTTAATTTAGTAGTTTTGACTATACCTGCTTGCCTAAAATATATGTCAGTTTGACTCGATAGTGTGTTCTTCCCTTCTTGGCACTTATGACTGCTCCAAATTCTGTCGAGGGCTGGCCTAGTCAGCCCTGGTGAGGTCGCAACCCTCTGGCGGCAAGGCTCGAGCCTCGTTGGCTCGCCACTAGATGCCATGAGCTCACTTGATGGCAAGGCTCTCGCTGGCAATGGGCTGAGAAGAAGAAGAAAAAAGAAAAAAAAATTAAAATTCGAATTTTTAAAATATCTTTATAAAAACAATTGTTTCGTTAGCCAATATATTCAAAAAACATTTTCTGATTCTTTCAAAATGGAAATCATTTTTTTGAATTTAAGCTTTAATAAGATTACATTTTTCGTTGATTTGGAAAATATTTTTTGTTAATTTATTTTCTTAAAAAATCAAAGGAAAATATTTTTAATTTTTTTTCATGAAACAAATCTGTCAAGCAAGTCATATACTATATTGCATTTTCCTAGCGAAGACCTGCGATGGGTGGAGTCAAGATATTGATTAGGAGTGAGCATATCGAACTATCCGGACCGGACTGGACCAGTTGATTTGGTCCAATTCCGATTCTATAAAAATAGAATCAGTGATTTTTGGTTCGGTTCCCAATTCGAGGGAAACTAGACTGGACCGGACTGACTCTTTTATTAAAAAAATATTTTTTATTTCTTAAAAATAGCAATAAATCTAAAATTATAATAACTCTAATATATATATATATATATATATATATATATATATATATATATATAATTTGTTTTTGCTAAGTGGCATTTCCATCGGACCGAATTGGTTGACTAGTCCAGCTCCCCATCCTAGGACTGTCCGGTCCAATTCCTAGTTCCAAAAAATGAGAACTAGTCCTCCCAGTCAGGTTTCCAGTTCCCAAGTGGAATCGAACTGAATTGGGAACCAATCACCTTTAATATTGACGCGTCAAAAGTACATGACAAGATTAGGTCCACTCTTGCTTTCTACGTCAATGGCCTTAGGTTGTTCCCCCTCTCTGAGTCTCTCTCTCTGTCTCTCTCTCTAATAGGTGTCGAGTCCAGCCATTCCAGCGACGCAGTCTAGAGTTCCGGCGAGGATGGCATTGCTCTCGGCTCTCGCAACAGAGATCGTGATCCCCGTTTGTGCCATCGTCGGGTTCGCGTACTCCTACTACCTGTTGCGTTGGTTCCCCAAGTCGCGCTATAGCGACATACTCGACCATGAAGAGCGGGGCTTAAGGTGGCGTGATAATGATCAGATGTTGAGGTTTTTATCTACAGGTGACTTTGTAAAGATCCTATAGCTTCACCACTTGTCTGCTTTATAAAACTGTTCATTAACAGATTTTTCTTTTCCTTCGATCTCGCATCTGCCTAAGCAATAGTGACAGATTCGAGTCTTGTAATCTGATGGTAGCTCAGCGAAATCATGAGCTTCTGCTGCTTGAGGCGTGACTCATTTTTAGGGTTTGTAACAGCTGCTAGGGCTTTGAGCGACGTATCTGAGTACAGTAGCATAATATTTACTCATGCAGATCTCTTCTCACGAAGATGGTTTTCGGGCGGAGTGTTGACTGGTGTAGCTCTTGTCCTTTTGGCTTTGATAGCATTTTCATTTTATAATTTACAGTTTCCTTCATATAGTTTAATAGCATTATATAATCTATCCTTAAGGAAAACATTTTTGGAAGTAAAATCCAAACAGCGGAAAATTACTTTCCTCTAGTTTTCATGCTCTCCACCAAACAAGGGAAAATCAATCACTTTCCTCTAACGTAAAGTCTTCCATTAACCCAACGCATTCTAAGTCTAATGAGCCCAATCTTTCATATCCTTGCTATGAGTACATACATAGGATTTTTCTTTGTACATTTTCCAATCATCTATGCGATAGATTAAGACCCCATTTGTTTTGTAGAAATCTTTTTATCCAAAAATATTGTCTCATTTTCTGGCGTTTGGATAGCTTAGGAAATGAATAAATAGAAAATATTTTCATAATTAACAGAAAACCTATGTTTAATTTTAGGAATGCGATTTGCACTTAAAAGTCAGAAATCATTTTCTGAAATACGACTAGATATTGATGTTTGAACAAGAGATCTTGGCCATTGGTACACGGCCTAGATGCCGGTGCTTGAGTTCTTAGTAGCCTTGGTCCCTTGAGGTTGAGCCCAAGACCTTGATGCACATGCCTAGGTCTTTGCTCGTTGTGCCCAAGTCCCTAGGACTTCGATTGTGGAGCTTGGCTCTATGGCTGGGTTGAGGACCCCAATAGTTGAGCTAAAGTACCTAAGGCTAGGCCCGAGGCCTAAGCACCCGAGGCTGAATTCCATGAGAGAAAAAAAAAATATCGGTTCATGATTATAGAAGTATCTATGTATGAAAATTTCATTCAATAAAATTTTATTTGATATGAGTGCATTGAAAGTCTTAAAACTTGTCACAAAAGTGTAATCAAGTCCTAAAACTTTCAAAAATACAACTAAGTCATAAAACTTGTCACAAACATGCAATTGAATCCTAAAATTAAAAATAAATTAAATTAAATAGTTGAAGGATTTGATTGGACTAATTTGAAAAGTTTTAGGTTATGATTGCACTTTTTGAAAGTTTTAGGACTCAATTGCACTTTCGTGACACTTTTTAGAACTTCCAATATATTTTTTGAAAGATTTAAGACTCGATTGCACTTTTGTGACAAATTTTAGGATTTTCAATGTACTTATCCCAATTGATAATATAGCACGTGCAACTCTTATGTCACACAAATAGTGCATATCTTTTCAGAAAAATAAAGGCAAGTGTTTTTCTCTAAAAGACGGCAAATATTTTCCAATTTATATTCGAATTTTAGCCGAACATTGAGAAATATTATTATTTTCCAAAAAAAATCTTATTTGGACACAATTTTTAGAAATGTCAAATTATCTATGAAACAAACGGTGCCAAGGTAAATTTCTTTCTTCCATTTGTTTTTTGTTTGTTACAGGAAGCTTGGTTTATGCAACTATTGACACAACATAAAGTTAATGAAAATTAGGATAGAAATTTTTTTCTATGTAATTATTTTTAGTAGAAGCATATTATATTAAAAAGGTGAATTGCTGAGGATGTACAACCTTCAATTTTTAATGTATTTCTTCACTTCGTCAGTGAATGTTTTAAAAGGATTTATCATCACACGTTGTGATTTGGGGTAGAACATTTCTCATTTTCATGAGAATCTCATTCTTCATTTGTCATACTTGTGACAAAACACTTACTCTATCATATTAGTTAAGAATACATAGGTAACAAACCTATTTCTCTAAAGTTATCTTTTGTGTTAAATTCTTGCTTCTCCTAACTGAAGTCCTTATATGTGATAATGTTTCATGCCTATTACTTATCACTCTGATTTATATAATCTTTCAAACTAGAGCATTATCAGTTCTATAGTAGTTCACCCTTCTCTTCTAGTTCTAACATATAGGTTCAGTTCTAACTCTAAATCTGATGTTTTTCCATATTCTCGGTCTAATTTTTGGCTCTTACCTACTGTTTTTTGTAGGTCATAATACGTTTCTAGTTTCTTGTTTGTTTGTAATGCTTTAATTTTGAAGTAATGTTTAGATGTGTTTGCAACAATATTTTGGGTCTGGGACGTTGTAGTTAATTCTTTGTATTTCATTAAGTACTTTGCAGAACTGGGTACTTTCTGTCATCCCTTTTCCCATCTTGTCCTACTCATTATGTTCTTGTCACTTCCGAGGTTGGGTTTTGACACTTACACTTGTCAAATATGAATTGTAATAGACACCGTATCATCTTTTAAGTTACTCTTTTGGAGGCGCTGTAGGTTAGGCTTTCTTATTTCTTGGCGCTTGGTTGAACAAAACTAGGCAACAGAATGAAGTAACTGGATTTAACTGAATTATACCTTCTTTCGTCACACAAAAGTAGAATGTCAAGAATCAGATTGTCGCTTTGTTTGCTTGATAAAGACTCAGAGAGACTAAGTTGTTTGTGATTGAACAGCTGTGAAAGCTTTTCTTTTCATGGAGTACCGGTATGGTGGGGTCTTCATGGTTGCTTTTGCGATCCTAATCTTCCTCTGCCTCGGCTCTGTTGAGAGCTTCAGCACCCAAACCTGACCTTGCAGGTTTGATCCTTCAAACATGTGCAAGCCTGCACTGGCCACTGCCGTTTTCAGTGCTGTTTCCTTCCTGCTTGGTGCTTTCACATCAGTCCTCTCTGGTTTCCTTGGCATGCAAATTGCTATCTACGCTAATGCCAGGACTGCCTTAGAAGAAAGGGAGGGTGTTGGAGAAGCTTTCTTTTCTGCTTTCAGGTCTGGTGCAGTGATGGGATTTCTTCTTGCTGCTATCAGTCTTCTCGAGCTCTATATTGCAATCAATCTGTTCAAGCTGTACTATGGCAATGACTGGGAAGGTCTTTTTGAGGCTATTGCTGGTTATGGTCTTGGTAGATCATCCATGGCTCTCTTTGGAAGAGCTGCTGGTGGAATTTATGTCAAGGCTGCTGATGTTTGTGGTCATCTGATTAAAGAGACTTGGCCAGATTACCCAGCAGAACATCAACGTTACGTACCTGTATGGACTCTCTTACTGTAGCTCTATCTCCTAAGTTTATCCCTCACTTTTAGTCATAAATGACGTTGACCTTAATCATTCAGGTGTTTTCTTATCATGTTGGTGATATTGTCGGGGATATTGCTGGTAGGGGGACTGATCTTTCTGGCTCTTATGCCAAATCATCCTGCGCTGCCCTTGTTGTTGCTTCCATCTCTTCTTTCGGAAACAATCACGACTTCACTGCTATGTGTTATCCCCTGCTTATCAGCTCTATGGGTATTCTTGTTTGTTTGATGACAACTCTCTTTACGGCCAACTTCTCAAAAATCAAGGAAGTAAAGGAAATCAAGCCTGCATTGAGGAAGCAACTTATTATTTCCACAATTCTAATGACTTATGGAATTGTTATTGTTAGCTGGATTGCTCTGCCCTCATCATTTACAGTTTACAACTTTGGGCCGCGGAAAGTTGTGAGGAACTGGTAAACTCTTTGATGATACTTATCTTAAGTGCTGCTTTCTTCTAATGTTGGTCATGTGACATGCTTTAATGTCAGCGGACTTTTATTGGATTGGGTCAAAACGTTGAGCAAATGTAGTCGCTAATTATTGATATGATCTTGCAGGCAGCTGTGCTTCTGTGTCGGTGTTGGTCTCTGGGCTGGGCTAATCATTGAAATTATCGCTAAATTAAGCACCAACGATGGCATCAGGTGTTGAATTGCCAAAGTAAATGAATGATACGAATCTTTACGACTGTTGATGGTAATGTGCTGATCACTTAATGATCCTTTTTTCTGCAGCCTTCTCCAAGATTTTGCTGCCGAAAGTGTTGGCTTTGGCGCTGCCCTTGTCAATATCCCAATTTGTGCTGCCATTAGCATTTTGTTGTGTTATCATATTGCTTCCATGTATGGAATTGCTATGGCTGCCGTTGGGATGCTAAGTACCATTGCCACTCGATTGGCCATAGAAGCTTACGGTCCCATCAGCGACAATGCTAAACGGATTGCTGAGATGGATGGCAATACTACAGCTGCCGTTGGAAAGGTAAAGGCAATCCTTGCATGTGAATATAAGTCTTTTTAAATTGATGTTTGGCTATAATCACCTTTCTTTCCTTTAGATGCTACATTTCGTCTATCTTTCTTAATATTAGTCTAAAAAGTATCGATTCTTCGGTACCTGTTGATCAAGTATCAAATAGGGAAAAAAGAAAAATCTAGTATTCTTCACTTTTCTAACCCTTGCTTCCCATCGTGTCATGTCGACACTCTGAAACTCTCCGACATTCGATCAACAAATGTCAAATTTTCCGATACTTAGTCAACTCTCAAAATGCTCTTTGACATGTGAGTCTAGAATTTCGACACGTGAGTTTGGAATTCTGACACGCATGAGGTCAATTTTAAAATTTTTTAATAAATAAGAAATCAAAATATAAAAATGTAAAAATAAAATAATAATAAAATTAATAAATTGGAAAATAAGAAAAATCTAATTTTCTCTTCTCTTTTGACTATCACTTCCTGTTGTATCATATCGAATATTCCAACACTCGGTCAACAGCATCGGATTTTCTAACATCTAATCAATTTTCCTAATACAATTTGATATGTAGGTCTACAATTCCGATATACGAGTTTGGAATTTTGACACGCATGGGTCAATTTTAAAAAAATTTCAATAAATGAGGGATCAACATATAAATATGTAAAAAATAATAAATAATACAAATAATAAATTGGGAAATAAGAAAAATCTAGTATTCTCTTCTCCTCTAACTCTCACTTCTCGTGACACACAATTTATCCCTCAAGTTTGTTTTTTCTTCTTCTTTTCCAACATGCTCTAATATACGAGTTCAAAATGTGGATTGATTGTTTTTTCCTCCAAGTTTTATGAATTATTGGAATGGAATTGAATTTGTCAAGTTGAAATAATGAATGATATTAACAAATGGCGAATCAATGTTTTTAGTGTAAATTCATTCTAGGCTATTTATTATTATTTATTTATTTGTGAATTTGAATCAAATTAATTTGATTCAAATAATCATCAAAATGATAATTTATCATTTTATATAAAAATATATACATTTAATATACGTATCTCAATGTGTCGAAATTTTCTATTTTTTTAGAAACGACATGTCGGCATGTCATATTGTGTCGCATGTCGTGTGTTGGTGCTACTTAGATAGCCCCTATCAGCAAATTTTCCTTTCCTATTGTTCAAGTCTAATATTAGATGGACCCTTTTTTGTTACTTATCTGGAATGTAGGGATTCGCCATTGAATCAGCTTCCCTGGTATCTATGGCTCTGTTTGGTGCATTTATGAGTCGTGCAGCAATTTCTCCTGTTGATTTCCTAACACCAAAAGTTTTCATGGGTTTGATCGTGGGCACCATGCTTCCTAACTGGTTCTCTGCTATGACCATGAAAAGAGTGGGAACTGCCGCCTTGGAGATGGTTACCGAGGTTGGTCGGGCGTTTTGGGCAACGATTGAGGAACGTCACCGTGCTAGATACTTCAAAATTTTAACTGATACATCTATCAAGGGGATGATTCGAGCTGGTGCCCTTGTCATGCTTACACCACTAATCGTCGGGATCTTCTTTGGAGTAGAGATATTGTCTGGTGTTTTGGCTGGCTCTCTTGGTTCTGTTGTTCGGGTAATCTTTACCAAAGTAATCCATGTCAATCTATTTTGGTGGTTTGTGTTGCTAAAGGTGCATCTCTCGATAGAATGCTGGTTAAACGGGGTTGAGATGTTGTTTCTTCATTGTTGAACAAAATTTGTGTAGGTTGGTGAACTGATGATTAATGCTCTTATCATCATATCTATGCATAATTAATCTCCTGATGCATATTTTTTGTTGGGCTTGGTTTCAACAGATTGCAATTTCGGCATCCAACACTGGCGGAGCATGGGAGAAAGCGAGGAAGTACATCAGGGTATGCAGTTGCTCCCAACTGCTCGAAAGCTAATTTTTGTCGATGATACTAGTCTGTGGTGGTTCAGTGACCTGATAAGAAAACCAGTTTGACTCAACATATTTTTTTTACTTAATATCCTGAATTTGCTTCCAGGCTGGTGCTTCTGAGTACGCAAAGACCGAGTACGCAAAGACCCATTACCCTAAAGAAATTCACAGGGCCGTTGATAAGGGAGATACCATTGGCAATCCATTGAAGGACACTTCAGGCCCGCCACTAAACATCCTCATCCAGCTAATGGTAGTCGAGTCGCTCGTGTTTGCTTCCTTCTTTACCAGTCACGGTGGTCTGCTCTTCAAGATTTTCTGAGGGAGGGAACGGGCCACTTCCCTTTTGTAGCAACAGCAGCAGCAGCATGACATCGACGCAATTTTCCCTTAAACATCTATTTCCGTGTTGTTTGCAACCTCTCTAGCTCCTCCACTGCTTCGGACAATTCGAGCAAAGATCTTTTAAAATAAGTTTTTGGATTATGCAAAATACTCGGTTTAAATTGGAAAAAAAAAAAAAAAAAGACAATATAAAGAACAAGAATGAGAGGGGTGGTCTTGCCATTCGAAGTAGGAATGCAACCTCATGATGATTAGTCGAAAGTTGCGTAAAGACTCAGGTGCTATATGGTGCTCCATCTTCGCTAACACACCCAACGTAAAAGATGAAGAAGCGTTCGACAAAGACTACGAATCAATCCAAAGTACACAAACCTTACTTTAAATATGGAGCAGTGTGCTAATAATGGAGAGGTGATGCGCGAGCCGAAAAGCCAGGGCCATAAAGAAGAGCATCCATCGTGGAAGAAGGACTGAAGTCAATGCCGATGCCGGTGCCGGTGATCCAGTCCATGGAGCACGCAAATCAAGTTTTTCGGTCGGAAATACTAAGAATATTGATTGAGGGCGTCAAAAATACCTCACTCGAATCGACCTGCGAACATATTAAATATAAATAGAAAAGGAAACCCTGAAAGACTAAACAGTTCCCTCCCTCCTCTTCACCTCGACCTCCTCCCTCATCTTCACCAGCAGTTCCGCCTCCTCCACATCAACGTGAACATCCAATAGAAGTTTCAAGAGATCGCCTAAGCCGTTTCTTCCTCCCCTCTCTCTTCATTTGTTGAATCCAACGGATGTTTGCCTCCCATGTTTGAGTCAGTCAAAAGATACCCCGTTTCACTTTCTTCCTATCTTCACTAACTATCTGAATAACACAGCAAGTCAGCAACAAGTAAGATAAAGCTATACCTGCTGTAGATGTATCTATAAACTTAAAGATTAACATGGCACCGAATTCTACTAAGTAAAATCCAAAAAAAAAAAAAACTAACCTTCTGACGTATGGGAGTCACCAATGGGGTGCCTATCGGTGAGGCTTGGGGGAGGCGATGGCAGGAGGCGACGGCGTCGATGGTGTCCGCGTTCAGGAGCAGGGGGCGCTTCGCGGAGGAAAGAGAGAGAGAGAGAGCGGGCGGCGACCTTCGCTCGCGGAGAGGGAGGCCAAAACGCGAGCAGGAGTTCGTCGGCGTCGGGGTTGGCCAGCATGGGCGCTCCGCAGAGGAAAGAGGGAGAGAGCGGAGCGGAGGTCGCGAGAGGAGGCGAAGGGGCGTCGGCGTCGCGCGGCGGGCGCGGAGGCGGAGGCGGAGGCGGAGGCGGAGGAGTCGGGGCGACGGAGGCAACCGGTGGAGGCGGAGGTGGAGGGCCGTCGGCGTCGCGCTTCGCTGGAAGAGAGGCACCACTTCATGGAGGAGAGAGAGAGCGCAGCGGACGACGCGAGAGGGAAGCGGAGGAGCGTCGGCGGCGTCGACGGCGTCCGCGTCAGGGTGGGGGTGATGGAAGCAACCAGAGGAGGCGGAGGGGCTAAACCATTATTTTTTCCTCTGAACCCTCCCCGATTTTGTTCTCCCCGCAACGAACGGAGAATGGGGAGAGAGAGAGGAGAGAGACGGTCTGCAGAGGAGTGCGAGGAGAGAGAGTGTCGAGCGTGTGCGTAGAGGTGGGTCGGGTCTATGGAAGAGAGAGCAGAGGAGCGGGAAGAGCAAAATCTTGAATTGCTGAACGTGGGATCCGAATTATGACCAAAAAAAAAAAAAAAAAAAAAAAAAAAAAAAAAAAAAAAAAAGAACGTGGGATCCGAATTACACGGATTTTTGTGTGATTTTCTATTTCGCCTAGGTATGTTTAACTTACCTAATATTTTCTCAGGTCATTCGCCGCCCCCACTTCTTCCCCACCCACCCTCTCTAATAGGCGTTGACTCCAGCGATTCCAGTGACTAAGGGCGCGTTTGGTAACGTTTCGTTTAAAAATTGTTCCGAGGAACAAAATAGAAAAAAAGTGTTTCGTTCCCGGGAACAATTTCTGAACAAAAAAGCGTGTTTGGTAAACTTGTTCGGAACAAAAATAAACAAAACACGTTTGGTAAATTTGGATAATTTTTTTATTTCTTTTATTTTTTATATTTTTTTCTTATTTTTCCTTTTTTTCTTTTTTCTTTTTCATTTTTTTTCTTCTTTTGGCCGGGCGACCGGCCGGCGAGGGCCGAGCTCGCCCGCCGGGCGAGGGCGAGGCGCGGACGGCCGGCCACCGCCGGCGAGGCCGAGGCTCGCCGGCCGCCGGGCGAGCTCGGCCTCGCCGGCCCGGGCGAGATCGAGCTCGCCCGTGCCGGCGCGAGGTCGGCCTCGCCTTGATCCGGCGAGGCCGAGCTCGCCCAGCTGGCGGCGAGCCTCGGCCTCGCCCGGCGGTGGCCCGGCGAGGCCGAGGCTCGCCGGCCGGGCGAGCCGGCCTCGCCGGATCCGGGCGAGATCGAGCTCGCCCGTGCCGGCGCGAGGTCGGCCTCGCCATGGCTGGGCGAGCTCGAGCTCGCCCGGATCCGGCGCCGACCCGCCCGCTACGGCGAGCCTCGGCCTCGCCCGGGACGGCGCGCGTCGGCCTCGCCGGGCCGGCGAGCCTCGCCGTGGCTGGGCGAGGCCGCCGGCCCTCGTCGGCCGGTCGCCGGCCATGGCCGAGGCCGGCGACCGGCCAAAAGGAAGAAGAACAGAAAATAAGAGAAAAAAGAAAAAGAAAAAAAAAGTATTTCTGATTTGTGTTCCAGAAACAAGAAACACAAAATTTGTGTTTCTTGTTTCGCTTTTTTGTTCCTAGGAACAAAAGAACAAAAAGGAACAATGTAAACGCACACAAACGCGTTTCTTCCTTTTTTTGTTCCCAGAACAAAAAAACAGAAATTTTTGTTCCCGGGAACAAACAAGTTGCAACCATGCAGGCCCTAAGTCTAGAGTTCGCGAGGATGGCATTGCTCTCGCTCTCGCGCAGATCGCGATCCCGGTTGCGCCGCCGTTGGGATCGCGTACTCCTAACTACCTGGTGTGGGGGTTCCTCAAGTCGTGCAATAGCGACAATTTCTACGACCCGTCGGGTTTAGCCGAGCCCGTGTTTGCGGCCAATTGTACTAACATGAAGAGGGCCGTCTCCAAAGGTGACTTTATAAAGATCCCGGTTTACTTCCCTCTCGTTTTCATGCTCTCCACCAAACAAGGGAAAATCAATCACTTTCCTCTCACATGAAGTTTTCCATTAAACCAACGCATTCTAAGTTTAGTAAGCCCAATCTTTCATATCCTCCTTATGAGTACATACATAGGATTTTTCTTTGTACATTGGATTCATTTCCAATCATATGATAGATTAAGACCCCATTTGTTTTGTGGAAAAATTTTTATCCAAAAATATTTGTCTCAATTTCTGGCGATTGGATCACTTCGGAAATGAATAAGTAGAAATTTTTTTCATAAACAACGAAAAATCTATGCTTAAATTCAAGAATACAATTCCCATTTTTAAAAGTCAGAAATCATTTTCTAAAATACGACTAGATATCGATGTTTAAACTAGAGATCTCGGCACTTGGGCACAGTGACCCAAATGCCCGTACTTGAGTTCTTAGCATCCTTGGTCCCTTGAGGTTGAGCCCAAGACCTTGATGCTTGTGCCTAGGTCTTTACTGGTTGTGCCCAAGTCCTCAAGACTTTGATTGGGGAGCTCGGCCTCGTGGTTGGCCCTGGTAGCTAAGCTAAAGTACCCAAGGCTGGGCCTAGGGCCTAAGCACCTAAGGCCGGATTCCATAAGAGAAAATATTGGTTTATGATTTATGGAAGTATCTATTTATGAAATTTTGATTAAATAAAAATTTTTTTGGGATAAATGCATTTAAAGTCTTAAAATTTATTACGAAAGTGCAGTTAAGTCCTAAAACTTATTATAAAAGTATAATTAAGTCCTAATTTTTTTTAAAAATGTAATTAATTCTTAAAACTTATCACAAACGTGCAATCAAGTTCTAAAACTTTCAAAAAAATCAATTAGCTAAATGATTTGATTGGACCAATTTGAAAAGTTTTATGGTATGATTGCACTTTTTAAAAGTTTTAAGATTCATTTACACTTTTATGACAAGTTTTAGGACTTAATTGTACTTTCTAAAAGTTTTAAGATTAGATTGTGCTTTTGTGATAAATTTTAGAACTTCCAATACACTTATCCCAATTGATAATATAGCATGTGCAACTCTTGTATCCCACAAATAGTGCATATATTTTCAGAAAAATAAAAGCAATTTTTTTCCTTTCTAAAAGATGGAAAATAATTTCCAATTTATATTCAAATTCCAGCTGAACACTGATAAATATTGTCATTTTCCAGAAAAATTTTCATTGAACACAGTTTTTAGAAATGTCAAATTGTTTGTGAAACAAATGGCGCCTAGGTTAATTTCTTTCTTCCTTTTGTTTTCTGTTTGTTATAGGAAGCTTGGTATGCGTAGCTATTGACACAACGTAAAGTTAATTAAAACTAGGATAGTAATTTTTTTCTATGTAATTGGCTTTAGTAGAAGCATATTGTATTAAAAAGGTGAATTGTTGAGTATGTACAACCTTCAATTTTTAATGTATTTCTTCACTTCGTCAGTGAATGTTTTAAAAGGATTTATCATCATACATTGTGATTTGGTGTAGAACATTTCTCATTTTCGTGAGATTGTCGTTCTTGATTTGTCACAATGATTTGTCATACTTGTGACGAAACACTTTATTCTATAATATTAGTTAAGAATACATAGGTAACAAACCTATTTCTCTGAAGTTCTCTTTTGTGTTAAATTATTGCTTCTCCTTACTAAAGTCCTTATATGTGACGATGTTTCGTACCTATTACTTATCACTTTGATTTGAATAATCTTTCGAACTAGAGCATTATCAGTTCTATAGTAGTTCACCCTTCTCCTTTTCTAGTTCTAACATATAAGCTCAGTTCTAACTTCAGTTCTGATGTTTTTCCATACTCTCGGTTTAATCTTTGGTTCTCGCCAATTGTTTATTGTAGGTCATAACATGTTTCTAGTTTCTTGTTTGTTTGTAATGCGTTAATTTAAAGTAACGTTTAGATGTATTTACAACAACATTCTGGGTCTGGGAAGTTGTCGTTAATTTTTAGTTCTTTGCATTTCATTAAGTACGCTGCAGAACTGGGTACTTTCTTTCACCCCTTTTCCCATCTTGTTCTACCCAATATGTTCTCGTCATCTTCCGCTGGTGGGATTTGACACTTACACTGTCCAGCTTGTCAAATGTGAATTGTAATAGACTCCATATCATCTTTTAAGTTACTCTTTTGGAGGCGCTGTAGGTTGGGCTTTCTTATTTCTCGGCACTAGGCTGAGCAAAACTAGGCAACGGAATGAATTAACTGGATTTAACTGAATTATACCTTCTTTCGTCACACATAAGTATAATGTCAAGAATCAGATTGTTGCTTTATTTGCTTGATAGAGACTCAGAGAGGCTAAGTTATCGTTTGTGATTGAACAGGTGTGGAAGTTTTTCTATTCATGGAGTACCGGTATGGTGGGCTTTTCATGGTTGCTTTTGCGGTTCTAATCTTCCTCTGCCTTGGCTCTGTTGAGAGCTTCAGCACCCAAAGCCGGCCTTGCAGGTTTGATCCTCCAAACATGTGCAAGCCTGCACTTGCCACTGCCGTTTTCAGTGCTGTTTCATTCCTACTTGGTGCTTTCACATCAGTCCTCTCTGGTTTCCTTGGCATGCAAATTGCTATCTATGCTAATGCCAGGACTGCCTTGGAAGAGAGGAAGGGTGGTGTTGGAAAAGCTTTCTTTTCTGCTTTCAGGTTTGGGGCAGTGATGGGATTTCTTCTTGCTGCTAACGGTCTTCTCGTGCTCTGTATTGCAATCAATCTGTTCAAGCTGTACTATGGCAATGACTCGGAAGGTCTTTTTGAGGCTATTGCCGGTTATGGTCTGGGTGGATCATCCATGGTTCTCTTGGGAAGAGCCGCCGGTGGAATTTATGCCAAGGCTGCTGATGTTTGTGTTCATCTGGTTACAAAGATTTCTTCAAAAAACCTAGCAGAGTTTGGAAACCCAATTGTATGGACTCTCACTGTAGCTCTATCTCCTAAGTTTATCACTCACTTTTAATCGTAAATGATGTTGACCTTAATCATTCAGGTGATTTACGATAATGTTGGTGATATTGTCGGGGATATTGCTGGTATGGGAACTGATCTTTTTGGGTCTTTTGCCGGATCATCCTGCGCTGCCCTTGTTGTTGCTTCCATCTCTTCTTTCGGAAACGGTCACAACTTCACTGCTATGTGTTATCCCCTGCTTATCAGCTCTATGGGTATTCTCGTTTGTTTGATGACAACTCTCTTTACGGCCGACTTCTCAAAAATCAAGGAAGTGAAGGAAATCAAGCTTGCATTGAGGAAGCAACTTATTATTTCCACAATTCTAATGACTTTTGGAATTGTTATTGTTAGCTGGATTGCTCTGCCCTCATCATTTACAGTTTACAACTTTGGGTCGCAGAAAGTTGTGAAAAACTGGTAAACTCTTTGGTGATACTTGTCTTTTTCTGATCTTAAATGCTGCTTTCTTCTAATGTTGGTCATGTGACATGCTTTAATGTCAGAGGACTTCCACTGGATTGGGTCAAAACGTTGAGCATATGTAGTCGCTAATTAATGATATGACTTGCAGGCAGCTGTGCTTCTGTGTTGGTCTTGGTCTTTGGGCGGGGCTAATCATTGGGTTTGTCACTAAATTATACACCAACGATCTTATCAGGTGTTAAAATTGCCAAAGTAAATGAATGATATGAATCTTTACGACTGTTGATGGTTTTGTGCTGACCACTTAATTTTCCTTTCTTCTGCAGCCTTCTCCAAGATTTTGCCGCCGACAGTCTTGGTTTTGGCCTTGCCTTTGTCAATTTCCCAATTTTTGCTGCCATTAGCATTTTGTTGAGTTATAGTATTGCTTTCATGTATGGAATTGCTATGGCTGCCGTTGGGATGCTAAGCACCATTGCCACTCGATTGGCCATAGATGCTTAGGCTGCGTTTGGTTGTATTTCTTTTTTTTGTTTTTAAACACTTTTTCTGTTTTTGTTCGAACAAAAAGGAACAAACGCGTTTGATGCGTTTCTGTTCTTTTTTTGTTCTTTTTGTTCCCGTGAACAAAAAAGAAACAAGAAACACAAATTTTGTGTTTCTTGTTTCGAAACACTTTTGAGAAACACTTATTTTTTTCTTTTTTCTCTTATTTTCTTGTTCTTTTTTTCTTTTGGCCGGTCGCCGGCCGCCATGGCCGGCGACCGGCCGACGAGGGCCGGCGGCCTCGCCCGGCCATGGCGAGGCTCGCCGTAGCCGGGCGAGGGTCGGCCTCGCCATGGCCGGGCAAGCTCGAGCTCGCCCGGATCCGGCGAGGCCGAGGCTCACCGAGCGGCCGGCGAGCCTCGGCCTCCCAGGCGGTGGCCGCGAGGCCATGCCTCGCCCGCCGCTATGGGCGAGCTCGGCCTCGCCGGATCAAGGCGAGGCCGACCCTCGCGGCCGGCCGTCGCCGGCCAAGGCCTTGGCCGGCGACCGGCCAAAAGAAGAAAAAAAAAAAATGAAAAAGAAAAAAAAGAAAAAAAGGAAAAATAAGAAAAAAATAGAAAAAATAAAAGAAATAAAAAAAATTATCCAAATTTACCAAATATGTTTCTGTTTATTTTTTATTCCCGAACAAGTTTACCAAACGCGTTGTTTTGTTCAAAAATTGTTCCCCGGAACGAAACACTTTTTTCTATTTCTCGTTCTCCTAACAATTTTTAAACAAACGCAAACAAACGCACCCTTATAGTCCCATCAGCCACAATGCTAAAAGGATTGCTGAGATGTCTAGCAGCAGATACCCTTTCGATTTAATGTCGTCAATTGATACCAAAGCTGCCGTTGGAAAGGTAAAGGCAATCCTTGCATGTGAATATGGTATCGACCGTACTGTCGTCCTTTTAGTAGCTTATTTTAATAAAATCTGTAGCATAGCAGAGGAGAGGGCGTCCATGCGTAGGAACTTTTCATGAAATTACGGTCATGTCATCTAGACTTTACGCACATTATCCAATTATTATTTTTTTCACCATAAATGACTAAATATTACGCTAGTTGTGCAAGTCTTTTTAAATTCTTGCTGGTGTGGCATGATGTTTGGCTATAATCACCTTTCTTTCCTTTGGGTGCCACCTTTCATCTATCTTTCTTAATATCAACCTAGGAAGCATCAATACTTTTTAGGAGTTTTCGTATCATATCGGATGCTTTGACACTCTTTGATAGTTGTTCAACAAGTGTTGGAAAATCTGACATCTGATCAACTCTTCCAACACTCTCTGACACATGAATCTAGAATTCCAACATGCGAGTTTGGAATTCTGATATGCACGGGGTCAATTATAAAAGTTTTCAGTAAATAAGAAATAAAAATGTAAATATCTAAAAAATAATAAAAATAAGAAATAGGGGAAGAAGAAAAACATAATCTTCTCTTCTCTTATGACTTTCACTTTCTATGGTACACAATTCACCTCCCAAGTTTATTTTCTTCTCATCTTTTTCAACATACTCTAACACGTGAGTCCATAATGTATATTACTTATTTTTTTTAATTGGAATGGAATTGAATTTGTCAAATTGAAATAATAAATGATATTAACAAATGATGGATTAATATTTTTAGTGTAAATTGATTTTATGCTGTTTTGTTATTATTTATTTATATGTGAATTTGAATTATATTAATTTGATTAAAATAATCATAAAATGATAATTTATCATTTTTATATAAAATATACATTTAATATATAATGTGTTACAACGTAATGGAATTCTTTATTTTTTGAGAAATAACGTGTCGGCGTTTCGTATTGTATCATATTGTGTGTTGCATGTCGGTGCTACTTAGATGGCCCTATTGGCAAATTATACTTTCCTATTGTTTAAATCTAATATCAGATGGACCTTTTCCGTGACTTATCTGGTACGTAGGGATTCGCCATTGAATCAGCTGCCCTGGTGTCTATGGCTCTGTTTGGTGCATTTGTGAGTCGTGCAGCAATTTCTCCTGTCGATGTCCTGACACCAAAAGTTTTCATGGGTTTGATCATGGGCACCTTGCTTCCTAACTGGTTCTTTGCCATGACCATGAAAAGAGTGGGATCTGTAGCTTTGGAGATGCTTATCATGCTTTTTCAGGAGTCTGAGCCAACTATTGAGAAATATAAATGGTTGGAAATGTCAATTGATGCATCTTTCAGGGATATGATTCGACCTGGTGCCCTTGTCATGCTTACACCACTTATCGTCGGGACCTTCTTTGGAGTAGAGACGCTCTATGGTGTTTTGGCTGGCTCTCTTGGTTCTGTTGTTCGGGTAATCTTTACCAAAGTAATCCATTCAATCTATTTTGGTGATTTGTGTGGCTCAAGGCGCATCTCTCGATAGAATGCTGGTTAAATGGAGTTGAGATATTGTAGTTTCTTCATTGTTGAACAAAATTTGTGTAGGTTGGGTGAACTGATGATTAATGCTCTTATCATCATATCTATGCATAACTAATCTCATGATGCATATTTTTGTTGGGCTTGGTTTCAACAGATTGCAATTTCGGCATCCAACACTGGTGGAACATGGGCGAAAGCTATGAGGTACATTAGGGTATGCAGCTGCTCCCAACTGCTCGAAAGCTAGTTGTTGTGGATGATACTCGACTGTGGTGGTTCAGTGACCTGCTAAGAAAACTAGTCTGACTTAAACATATTTTTTTCCTTAATATCCTAAATTTGCTTCCAGGCTGGTGCTTCCGAGTACGCAAAGACCCATTGCGAAGAAGCATCCCTGATTCGCTGCGTAGCTGATCAAGGATATATCATTGGCGATCCATTGAAGGACACTTCAGGCCCACCACTCCACATCCTCATCCAGCTAATGGCAGTCGAGTCGCTCGTGTTTGCTCCCTTCTTTACTACTCACGGTGGTCTGCTCTTCAAGATTTTCTGAGGGAGGGAACTGGCGACTCTCCTTTTGTAGCAGCAGCAGTAGCAGCATTGTCATTGACTCAATTTGCTCTTAAACATCTATTTCCATATTGTTTGCACGATCTGACAAACCTCTCTAGCTCTTCCACTGCTTTGGACAATTCAAGCAAGATCTTTTGACATAAGTTTTTGGATTATGCAAATTAGTCCGTTTAAATTTGAAAAAAAAAAAAAAAACAGTAAGGGGAACGAGAATGAGAGGGGTGGTCTTGGCCTTTCGAAGGAGGAATGCGACCTCATGATGATTAGTCGAAAGCTGCGTAAACACTCGGGTGCTGTATGGTGCTCCATCTTCGCTGACACACCAACGTAAAAGGTGAAGAAGCGTTCAACAAGGACCGCGAATCAATCCAAAGTACACAAACCTTACTTTAAATATGGAGCAGTGTGCTAATAATGGAGAGACAATGCGCAAGCTGAAAAGTCAGGACCATAAAGGAAAGCATCAACCATGGAGGAAGGACTGAAGCCGACGCTGATGCCGGTGCTGATGATCCGGTCCACGGAGCATGCATACCAAGTTTTTGGGTTGGGCATACCAAGAATATTGATTAAGGGTGTCCAAAAAATACCCAACCCGAACCGATCTGCGAACATAATAAATATAAATAGAAAAGGAAACCTTGAAACTCTAAAGAGTTCCCTCCCTCCTCTTCACCTCGACCTCCTCCCTCGCCCTTTTTGCCACGATCCCCTCATCTTCACCAGCATTTCCGCCTCCTCCAGATCAACGTGAACATCCAATAGAAGTTTCAAGCATCGTCTAGGCCCTCTCTCTCTCTCTCTCTCCCCTGCCCCTCATTTGTTGAATCCAACGGATGTTTGCCTCGCATAAGATCTGAATTGGGAATGTTTCAATTTTCTGTTTTGTCGTGAGCCTGTGCGGAGGATCTGAAGGGAGATAAAAGGAAGGAAAAGTTAAAAAAAAAAAGGTTTGAGCCGTGTGAGATTTGATGAGACTATTACTAACTATTTTAAAAGTTTAAGGTCTTAATTAAAGGTGTGGTTTATTATTTAAATATTTTAACACTTTTCCTCATGCTTAGTATGATTTTTTGGCCTAGTATTAAGCATGGATATATTTTAGTGTGGAGGTAAATGAGGTCAGGAAAGATTTGAACTTAGAAACTCTAGCTCTCATATCGTGTGAGATTATTGTTAATTGCTGTAAAAGCTAAGTAATCCCACAAAATCTCACAAGCCGAAACCCAAATTGAGCATGCCTGAACTATCATTTTACTTGGGTTCTGTATGGTTCAAGTCATAAAAACTATATATTGTTTGTGTTAACCAAACATAACCGACCTATTGACACTTCTAAAATTGTGTTGACACCAAAAAATAATCTAGTCATCAATGCACACGTAACTCGCATGAGAGTGAGAAAACCCATGGCATTTGAGCAAAGATGATAATAGTCACGTGCATAACACATGAGCACCATCTTGTGTGTATTTATCTATCGATGGGTACATGAGCTAACACATGACGATCGATGGTGATATTATTTAATATCATGTGTCCAATTATTAAAATACAATAACAGACATTTGATGGTTAAAAGTATTTCGGATGCGATTCAAAACTTGAAACCATCAAAACGGTTATTATTGAGGATGCACACTGTGGAGAGAGCAGTTCCTATTTGAGTCATGGAACAATCATTGATGGCTACAAATTGTCAACACATGATAAGGACAGGTATGGAAGTTACTTGAAGAAACACAGCGGCCAAACATTTTCTAGGATGGTTACCACAGCTTCACTTTAAACACCGCCAACTATCCCACAAAGGACCCTCGCATAAATCAAGCAAAATGTTATCTTTCAATTATCTTTGCATTTCTTATACTGTATTTTAAGTTTTTTTAGCTACAGCTTTTAGATTCGCGTTGTTGATTAGATTTTGGCGTGTGTTTTTATCTCGATACTACACCATTGATTAAATTCTAACATTGTATATTTATATTTTCAAGCTGTGTCATTGATTAAGTTCTGACATAGTTTGACACTGATTTTATTATAACTCTTGGGTCTTATGGTCGATTAAATTCCAACTTGGTTGGGGATTATATAGTATTGTTTGGATTAACGAAGTTTGATCATTTCTTGTATGAGATATCTTCTATTCGGAGTTTGTGCAGGACCTTAATCTCTTTTAATAAAAGTCGAAGAACGACTTTTGGTTAAACATATTTCATCACAGGAACAATTCCGGCGACAACGGCTCGATAATCTTAAGCCTTTAGTTAGATGACTGGTGCATATAAGATTCTGCAATGGCCTCAAAAAGATATAAAGCTCCGCTTTATCGTCAGTAACGTATGGTGAAAGCGTACCCATGAGCCTGTTTTTGAGTTTGGGTGTTGGCGTGAGGGCAAGATTCGTCCTCCCGAGGGCCCCCTCAATATCCGAATCCGACACTTCACCTCAAAGGAGCCAGACGATAGAAAGGTCCAACATGCCTCGTGGGCGCGACGTCGTTCAAGTTTTGTTCTTCCTACGATGTTGACTAAGAGGCCAATTGATTAATCAAACATTTGGGTGCATTTATTTACTTAATAAATATTTTCTTTTAAATGATTATTTGCATTGTTTATGAAAATATACGAATAAATAATGTTTAGATTTCAATCATTATCGATAATGAAAATACTTTTTATTAATTAGTTATTTTAAGTGACATGTAACAATTATTTTATAAAATATTTTTAAAATTATTTAATTTTTGGGGATACAAGCTAATAGATAAGCGTACCAAATTCAAGGAAACCCATGTCAGTTTAGTCGCCCTAGAAGTCGTTATCATTTGGAGCCGCAGACAAAACCCCCTCCTTGCTTCCACATGCCGTCTAATTATCTTCGTGTTAGTAATAGATTAACGTGCCAATCATTGCTAATTCATTATTCTTGCGGTATCTCTGGAAAAATCAAGCAGGTTTGGCTTTGCTGGCTTTGGTCAATGACTCCCTTTAAAAAAGACAGAAAAAAAAGAACAGAACACACAATTTCTACTTTTTTTTCCCCTGAACTTTCGGACTTTCCCTAATCAAGTCTCCTATACATCTAATTTTGTCTACTCAAATCCTTTTATTTTGATGAATTTTTGAATCAACCCGCCCCACACCAAATCTGACCAAATTTAGTTGATATGCCTGTCAGGTGATGCCAAAATATTGTGCGGATAGGATGGGTGGACAGCCACATGAACGCATATGGAGAAATTTAGCCAATGTAGACATTATTAGAATGTGACATGGATAAAATTTAGCTAACGGACATGTTCGTAATGAAAAATTTTGATCCATGTAACATGATAAAGTCGTCCATATCCATGCCAATTGAATTTGGCTAAATTTTAGTGTTGGAAGGACTAGATCAAAGAATTGAAGACGAACTATAAAAGAAGAATTTGATCATAAAAGAGTCAAAATAAAGGCTTGGAAAGTTAATTTTTTACCTTTGAAAGGAGTTAGGCAAAGTAGAGGTTTAGAACGTGTAAAGCCACTTAAAGATGCATAAGTCAATTATTGGATTAAATCAAGGAGTTGCTTGCTTTGTTAGCAAGACGCCCATGTTTGCAAACATAAAGAAAAATATTCGTCTTTCATGAGTAAAATAAATTATGTACATATAGAACACATGTCGTATTATACTCAGGTAGAAATCTTTTGTGCTTGTCTGAATTTAGCTTTACTTCATATTTACTTCAAATATTGTAGCTCACGCACTTTGATATTTAAATATTGACACGTAAAATTAATATTATCATAATCATTTGAATTTCGAATATGATTTAAATTTTGAAAGGAGAGGAAGTTTTTGCTTTTCTTTAAGTGCAGACAAACGGGCCCGAAGACATAATTAATGTCTTTTGCCAGGACAATTAATAGTGTAAGTGTAACATCTGCACCGCAATAATTCGTAAGCCGCCAAAATAGGATAATTTTTTATATTCCAAATTCATAGAGATAAAATAGTATTATTGCGATTTCTCATAGAAAACAAAAGCTAGTAACAAAATTCAATTATCAGATATGACGTTCCCATCAAATAGTATAATTTAAACGTCCCTTTTTATAATATATAAACTCTTTTTATTAATAGCACAGCTGATTAGGTCGCGATAATAAATCTAATTTTTTTTATTGACTTCAAAAAGAACAATAATACCATCCCGACCACATCTCAGATGGTATGATTTTCTATCACATATGTGGTTAAATATCCCCCTTTCCAAGTAATCAAAAAAGATGCACAAACTTTAACTCGAGACATAGAAAAATCAATAACTAAATTATCTATCCATGCGACGTTGATTTAAATTCACTCGCAATTCTTGATCTGAGGCAAGGTACGCTTGGTTCGAAAACCCCAACTCTTTTAATTCGAGGCCCCATGATCAACTTAAAACCACATCGTTCCATCTTATCCTTTTTCACATCATTTGTTCTTATTTTTTTTATCTATACTATAATTCTCAATTCATTATTAGGCTTTCCTGCATTTTTTTGTAAAGCGTGAAATTTGAAACCTACACCTCATAGTAATATCCCTATCCTAGTCCTCTAAGACGGCGGTAATCCAAATGGTCATCCGTCCGCTTCGCTAGCCACGCCAGATGCAAACACGTTCGTAAACGACAAAAGAAGTAAAACAAAGAGAGAAAGGAGATCCCATCTTTTCTAAGGTCGAGAGAGGCAATGCATTATTCATGTGGGCACCAAGGATATGTCGGCCTCAGCTTGTGTCCCGCGCGACATCATTGGTACCGAGCTCCATCTTCTTCACGTTCTTGTCCTTCTCCCCCGTGGCTTTCTCTCTCGTCCGTTCTCCGTCACAAGCTCTCGTCCGTTCTCCATCACAAGCTCTCGGAGAGCACAGCAAAAGATCTCCTTCCCGAGACCACACCCCGCCCCCTCTCTCTCTCTCTCTCTAGCTGATGGTTCTCCGCGACCGCGAATGGAGGTCCGAAGAACCAGCCGCGACTCTTCAGTACGTTGCCGGCTCCGAGCTCGGTCCCGTGCTGTCGATCCGGGGGAAAAATCCGGACTTGACTTCGTTTCCGCTTCGTTTTCCGTTTCCTGCGAAATGGGTAGCGCCCTTTTGGCGGGACGGGTGCGTTGTTTTTTGTAACGGGTGGTGATGTGATCTTGGTGTTTTCTGGGCAGAGATCGAGCTCTCTGACGATCGGCGAGCGGATCTGTGCCGCTTTCATAAGCTCGCGTCGATAGCCGAGGTCGTGGCTTTCGCCGTCGGCAGTTGCTGCGAGAAGCGGGCGAGGCGCGACAAGAAGGGCCGCTGCTACCGGTTCGGCGACGTCAACCGCCTCGCCAGCGAGACGAGATGTGAGTGCCTTTTGTTGCCGTGTTTGTTGTTAAAGCTGGGCGGAGAGAATTCGGTGTGAATGTATAGTTATATACCTCTTCGTTAGTAAATGGAGAGAATGCTATTGGAGCTTGCGGAGGAACAGAATGATCCGGTTGATTTTGCTGGAAAATTCGAAATTTAGTGTTGAACAATCCTGAAAATGAGAGTCGATTATGTTTTTTTAGGCTTCGTGATTTCTCGAGATTGCGATGCATTTGGTTGGTTTGGGTCGTTCGGAGGAGAGGATCTTCACTTTTATTTTCTGGTTTGACTTCGTGGGTTGCAGTTACGAGTAATGAAGTCGAAGCGCTGTTCGAGCTTTTCAAGAAATTGAGCAGTTCAATTATTGACGATGGCCTAATTCACAAGGTAGTTTCAACTTAATCCAAATTACATACCGGTGGTTGATGGTAATTTCCTCTGTTACATGGTTGATATCTACTTTTATGTGCCAGTAGCTGGTGATTCTTCTTGGTTCTTGATAAGGTAGATAGCAGGATATATGCTCATTTTCACTCAGTATGTTGTGTCAAATACCAAACGAAATATTGTGAGAAACTGACTGAGCTTGCCAGCTATGTAGCTGGTGATGGGATCTCGTCTTGCCTTTGTCACTTAATGACTGTCTCCATGCAGGAAGAGCTTCAATTGGCACTACTCAGCACTCCTAAGGGAGAGAATCTTTTCCTAGATCGGGTAATGCATTTCCTTCATCTGTACAGCACTACTTATAATTTTTCACGAAAGATGGATCAATTGATTTGTTCATGGATCATGGCAATGTAAGGACATCTGGTTGATAATCTGATAGCACTTATGGGTCCATACTTTTGGGGATACAGCATATTACACACTGATTATGTGACGAAAGTTTCTGTCTTGTTCTATTTCATCTCTGAGATCTGCACATTTTATTAAAATTGGATGGGTGAATTATGGGAATGCCTCTGCTGCTCCGGGAGATCTTTTGTTGTGTGATCTGAAAATCCTTCAAAAAACAATGTGGAGGGACCGTCACTTTTTTTTGGCCAAATATTTATTTGGTTCTTGTGGATAAGTTAAAAATTATTCTATAAAAATTGCTGCTTGTCTATGAGACATCTTGGATTAATTTCAGGCTCAGCACCTCTCTCTCTCTCTCTCTCTCTCTCTCTCTCTCATGTGCTTGGTTTCCAAGGTAGCCCATGCTTTCATTGTTTTAGATGTGCGGTGGAACTTCACTTTGATGGCTTTATTAGTGGATGGTGTTATAAAACTAGTATAAATATGACAAATGGAGAGTAAAATCTCAAACTAATACAACAATTATCTATTACGTATTATCCAACTTAGCAATTTGACTGTTTAACGGAAATTAACAAAAGGTAAATTTGTCATAAGTGTAAGTTTAGGGGAAATTTTTCAAAGGTGTATTGGTTTAGGGTTTTTGGTGGATAAAAAATTAGTTTGGGATAAATTTATTATATGTGTGTCAGTTTGTAGTTTTTTTCGTGTTATTAACTCCAAAGAAAAAGTTAATCATTGGACCACGTGTTGTACCCGCTGTTTTCTTCCTACTTCCTCATTAATTGAAGAATTCTCGTGTACAGTGGACTTATAAAACAATAATTCTATGCTTAGTTACTACGAAATGTTATATAGCCCTTTCAATGTATCATAAAATAAAATAAAAATCACCTTTGACGTCTTTCAGTTGATTAATCTAGTAAAATTAAAATGCGGGACATCCAATTATTGCAAATAACGTAATATAAGGTGTTGATTCATAGATTTTTTTTTTGTTTTTTTTTAGAAACCCCTTTTGAGATTGATGAAGTTCGTATTGAAGGTAAAGTGATCGATAAAAATAACGCAAACGACCAAAACGAGACCGAAAATACGGTAGTGAAAAACTCATAACACCAAAAGAATCAAAACGCCTAACAGGGGTCGGGCCATGGAGTTTAACTCTTATGAGCAGGCTTATGAATTTTATAACAATTACGCTAAAGAAGCAAGATTTCACCATTGAATCAGCTGCCCCGATGTCTATTGCTATGTTTGGTGCATTCGCGAGTCGTGCAGCACTTTTTCCTGCTGATGTCCTGACACCAAAGTTCTCCATTAGTTCGATCGTCGGCGACGTGATTCCATACTTGTTCTCTGCTATGATCATGCAAAGTGTGGAACGTGCAAGAATGAAGACAGCTTGGCCCGGTTTAGTGCTCCGGGATGGTCTTGAGGACCTCGACTATGCTGAATATGTCAAAAGTTCAAATGATGCAGCGGCTATCAGGGGAATGGTTCCGGCTTTTGCCCTTGTCATGCTTTAACCACTTATCATCGGGACCTTCTTCAGTGTGGAGATGCTGCCTTGTCTGGTGTTTTGGCCGGCTCTTTCGGTTCCGTTATTAAGGTAATCTTTACCAAAGTAATCATTTTCTGTTTATTTTGATCATTTGCGTTGCTGAAGGTATGTCTCTTGATAGAATGCTTGTTAAACCGGGTTAAGATAATTGTAGTTTCTTCATCGTTGGACAAAATTTGTGTAGGTTGGAGAATTGCTGAGTAATGCTCTTATCATCGTATCTATGACATGTGGGAGCCTTACGTCGGTTGTCTCATTTGATTGTAGTATTTTCTTGATGAATATTATTTGTTGGGCTTAGTTTCAAACAGACTGCAATTTTGGCATCCGATGCTGGTGAAGCACGGAACAAAGCACAGAAGTACATTCAGGTATGCAGCTGCTCCAACTGCTCGAAATCTAGTTTTTGCCGATTATACTCATCCATGGTGTTTCAGTGACCTCCTAGGAAACCTTGTCTGACTGAACAGATGTTTTTTCCTTAACGTCTTGAATTTGCTTTCAGGCAGGTGCTTTCGAGTATGTGAAGACCCTTGCGTCATGGTCTCGAGGTTTGACACTTTACTCTGAGAAAGTACGAAAGCTCGCATCACGGTCCCGAGGTGTGACACTTGACCCTGAGATAGAACAAGAGGTTGCTGAGATGAAACGAAAGCTTGGGTTTGAGATATCCTCTCATATCTCACTTGGTTTCTAATCGACCTCAATATGTTAGTGATGACTCATCATATAAAATTTTGATAGAGTTAAGCTGGACTTAAAATGAAAAAATCAATGTCATGCGATGTATGAACTTGGAAGAATCTGTGTTTGTGATTGATAAACAAATACTCCTTCTTTTTTTGATTTTTTTTATCTAATTTAATTAAGATTTTGGTTAAAACATTTGGATTTAGGCCAAAACGATATCATTTTAGTTTCATATTTCACATTTTAGTAAGGTAATGTGATGCAGGAGAGAGAAAATATAAAAATAAATAAATTATGTTGGCATTTTCCTTTAAACTAACTGGATGAAGTTAACGAAAGGACTCGATTGCACAAATTTGGCAAGTTTTAAAACTTGATAGCACTTTTTATAAGTTGTAGGATTCTATTGCACATTTGCAAGTGTTATGACTTATAATGTACTTCTCCCTAATAAATAACAGCAATGATCACCTTGTCCATTCTTTGACACTAACATTGGAATCCCTTATCATCAAGATACTGTTTAGCTTAATCTTTACAAATTACAAATTGTGAACATGATTGTCATTTCGTGTTATGCATTCTAATTATTTAGGTAGATGTAAACATAAGCATATAAGTGAAGTCTCTGATTCTCTATTATAGAATTTAATTACAACATGTAAAAACTTGTTTCGAGATAAATAAATTTGTCATTTAACAACTGACTACTTAAACAATAATTCTGATTTTCCTTTTTTCAATTATGAAGTAACAAACTTAAGTATTCTTAGTTACATTAAAATGATTATTTTGATGAGATCAGTAATTAATAATTCTTGATTTTGGATATGTGGGAAATCTTTAGGCTCAAAGGTGATTTAACCGTTCCATTTAAATTAGAACTAGATTTTGAGCACGCCATGTGCGTGCGTGCTTGCTTTCACCATCTTTCTTGTAAAATAATAATAATAATATTTGCAGTCAATCTTGACATCCAAAAAAAGGGGAAAGTCTTGGAAAAGTCCTAATTTATTGCATCGGTTCCAATTAAGTCATAAACCTCTCAATTGGACCAGTTTAATCTTAAACATCTTCATATTGATATCAATTGAGTCCACCCGTTCAATTTATACCAAAAATTACTAACATGGATGTCGGTCGTCCTAGATGGCATGCCTAGTCTAACGTAGACATTTTTATTTAGTTTTTAATTATTTTTTGAATTTTTTTAATGATTTTTCCTTCTTCTTCTTCTTTGTTTTTATTTTTTCCCCTTCCTTCCTTATTGTCCTTTGCTAGCCCTCGTCATGGTTGATGAGGGTGAGGGCTGGAGCGCCCTCATTGGCCACAAGTGAAATCGACCCTTGTCGGCCTTTGGCAAGGGCTAGCGAGCATTGG
The DNA here is from genome assembly GCA_017140325.1 of Eucalyptus leucophloia subsp. euroa. Lineage (NCBI taxonomy): Eukaryota > Viridiplantae > Streptophyta > Magnoliopsida > Myrtales > Myrtaceae > Eucalyptus > Eucalyptus leucophloia. The sequence goes on from CM029470.1 coordinate 50,519,332, forward strand.
GAAACCCTCGCCAATGCCGGAGGTCAGCGAGGGACCTTGTGGCAAAGGCGGCCTTCCTCGGATGGTGAGGGGCCTTGTCTAGGCAAGGCCGGCCCTCACTAGCCCTCGTCGGCTTCTAGTGTTGGCAAGGGTCCTTGCTAGAGGCTAGTAAGGGCTTCCCGGCACTCACCAGCCCTCGCCCTACCAGCCATCATGGAGGTTGGCGGAGAAAAACAAAGAAGAAGAAAAAAAGAAAGAAAAGAAAAGAAAATAATGAAAGAGAAGGAAAAAAAAGTATAAAAAGGAAAAGAAAAAAATCAATAAAAAATTCAAAAAAATAAAAAAATTAATTAAATATATATAAAAATGATCATGTTAGTACCGATCGTGCCACATAGGACAACCGGCGTCTATGTCAACAATTTTTAACATAAATTAGCTAGATAGATTTAATTAGTACTAATACCAAAATATTTAAGACTAAATTGGTCCAATTGAAATGTATATGATTAAATATTACAAATGTAATAGGTTTAGAATTTTTTTGTACTTTTCTCCCAAAAAATGTGAAGATGTATATGCGAACAGTAAAATGAGTAATACATTTAATTGTGATAATCTTCATAGAGTTTCTTAGAAACTTCTTGCGATGGCACTCATCATAATTTCACCGAAAGCCGTCCCCCTAATTATAATAATGTATATATAAAACATAAGAAAAGAAAAAGAAAAAGCTTCGCATTGCTTTCTGGTCGGTCCAAAAGTCGATTCAAAGAACGAACAACTTTTCGCATTCCCACACCTTTTCTTTAATTACAAAAACCAGAAAATTCAAATTTTATTTTTTATGTTTCGCCAAGGAAATGAATAAGCAACGAAGAAGAAGCAACAAATTTGCACCCATCATTATCAGTGCCTGAAATACATTAATACATTAAGTCATAATGAATAGTTCTACTGTATGTATTTTGTCAGAGGTTTGCGGATATTAGAGAAATCATGTTGTCCTAGATTTAGAAATTGAAAGGCCATGGCCAGTAGACATAGAACCAATGCATGATACAACTAAAAATGGAAATGGATTTGTTGTGGATATAGATACTAAATCTCCTTAATGTTGTGAATTGATCAATGAAGGGTGCATTTGTTTGGCGGAAAACTCGATAACATAGAAAAATGCTTCCGATAAAGCATTTTCTAGGGATACGATTAGTTTTCCTTTTTTTGGTAACGTATGATTGAATATGTTTTATGATATTTGGATCTCCTCAGAAAATTATTTTAATCTCATGACTTTATCTCAGCAAAAAAATATTCAAATATTTTATTTTTTATTCCGAATTTTAAATTTAAATATTTTTTTTTCTTTTCTTTTTACCTTCTTCTCCTCCATTGCTCCTCTGCTGCCTCATGTGCCATCCCCATCTACTTTCTCTGCTGGCTCCTCCTCAGCCAGCTCGTGAGGGGCCAGCTCAAGTCTTGTCGCTAGAGGCTATAAGCTCGCTCGATCTAACGAGGCTCAAGACTCACCACTAGAGGTTGTGCGTCGAGCAAGGTTGTGGCCTTTGGCAACAAGGCTCAAGCCTTGCCAACTCGCTGCCCTGATTTGGTGAGGCTTGCCACCAAAGGTTGTGAGCTTGCTCGATTTGGCGAGGCTCACTGTCGAACGACTAGTGATAGGCTGAGAAGAAGAAAAAGAAAAAGGAATAACAGAAAAAAAATCAATTGTAAAAAAATAAATTAAAATTCAATTTTTTTAAATATAACTTTATATAAACTATCGTTTCGTTAGCCAATACATTCGGAAAATGTTTTCTAGTTATTTCAAAGGAGAAATCGTTTTCCTCAATTTAAATTTTGATAAGAAAACTTTTTCTTTAAAAGAAAATATTAAATATTTTTTACGAAACAAATACAACCGGAGTTTGACTAATCGCATCTGATTATAGAGCATGAAGGACGTCGTATCCTAATACCACGGTCTCCACACGGTCTCCAGGCGAAGACCTAGAGTCAACATATTGACGCGTCAAAAGAAAACGAGTCGACATATTGACGCGTCAAAAGAAAACGACGATGGCCTTGGTCATTCCTTCCCTCCCCTCCCCCTCCTCCCCCTTCTCTCTCTCTCTAATAGGCGTCGAGTCCAGCGACTCCAGCGACGTAGTCTAGAGTTCCGGCCAGGATGGCATTGCTCTCAGCTCTCGCGACAGAGATCATGATCCCAGTTTGTGCCCTCGTCGGGATCACATTTTCCGACTACCTGGTGCGGTGGTTCCTCGAGTCGCGCAATAGCAACGAACTTGACCATGAAGAGCAGGGCTTCACCGACTTTCAGGCCAGGTGTGCTCAGATAAATCAGGAGCTCTCGGAAGGTGACTTTATAAAGATCCTGTAGATTCACAACTTGTCTGCTTTATAAAACTGTTCATTAACAGATTTTTTTTTGGGGTCAATCTCGCATCTGCTTGAGCAATAGTGACAAATTCGAGTCTTGTAATCTGATGATAGCTCAGCGAAGTCATGAGCTTCTGCTGCTTGTGGGGCGACTCATTTTTAGGGTTTGTAACAGCTGCTAGTGTCAATCTCGCATCTCCTCTCACGAAGATGGCTCTTGGGCGGAGTGTTGACTGGTGTAGCTCTTGTCCTTTTGGCTTTGATAGCATTTTCATTTTATAATTCACAGTTTCCTTCATATAGTTTAATATTATTACATAATCTATCCTTAAGGAAAACATTTTTGGAAGTAAAACCCAAACACCAGAAAATTACTTCCCTCTCGTTTCCATGCTTTCCACCAAAATGCTTTCCATTAAACCAACGCACTCTAGGTCTAATAAGCCCAATCTTTCATATCCTCTTTATGAGGGGAAAATTACCGAAAAAGTTCTAAACCTATTAAATTGTCTAATTCAGTCAATCAATTGAGTCCTAAACCTTTTTACAATTATTCTCGATCAGTCTATTTGGCCAAAATTGGCCGGCCGACACCGATGTGGCAGCCGGTCGGCGTTAGCGAGCTTTTTATTAATAATATTTTATTTTTAAAAATTTTTTTATTAATTTTTTTTTCCCTCCTCCCTCCTCCTTCCTTTGGCTCTGGCGGGGCGAGCCCTTGTCGGATCTAGCGAGGAGGCCATGCCAAACATGACGGCGAGCCCCCTCGTCGAGTTGGCAAGGGCTCGCCTCACCCGACGACCACAAGGCGAGCCCCGACGGATCGCCTTAGTTCGGCAACCGGCCAGCCTGGCGGGTCGCCGGAGCCAAAGGAAGGAGGAGGGAGGAGGGAGGAAGAGGGAGGAGGGAAAAAAAAAAAAAGAGGAAAAAGGAAAAATAATTAATAAATTTTTTTTAAATAAAATATTATTAAAAAAAAAAGCTCATCGGCGCCAGCCGGCTGTCATGTTAGCGTCGGCCGGCAAATTTTGGCCGGATGGACGATCGAGAATAATTGTGAAAGGTTTAGGACTCAATTGTCAAAAAAATAAGTTTAAAAATGAATTGGCACAATTGCAATAAGTTTATGACTTTTTTGGTAATTTTCCCAAGAAAAAAATATTGGTTTATGATTTATAGAAGTATCTATTTATGAAAATTTGATTCAATAAAATTTTATTTGGGTTGATTACATTGCAAGTCTAAATTTTGTCATGAAAATATAATTGAGTTGTAAAACTTGTCACAAAAGTGCAATCAAACTCTAAAACTTTTTAAAAAATGTAATTAAGTCCTAAAACTTATCACAAACGTGCAATCGAGTCCTTAAATTTTCAAAAAATTCAAAAAAGGATTTGCTTGGATTAATTTGAAAAGTTTTATGTTATGATTACACCTTTTTTTTTTAATTTTTTTTTTAGAACTCAATTATACTTTTGTAACAAGTTTTAGTACTTCCAATGCACTTTTAAAAGTTTTAAGACTTGTGACAAATTTTAGGACTTCCAATGCACTTATCTCAATTGATAATATAGCGTGTGCAACTCTTGTGTCACACAAATAGTGCATATCTTTTCAGAAAAATAAAAACAAGTTCTTTTTTCTAATGATGGAAAATAATTTCCCATCTATGTTCGAATGCTAGCCGAATGCTGAGAAAAATTGTCATTTTCCAAAAAAAAATCTTATTCAAACACAATTTAAAAAAAAATCAAATTATCTATGAAACAAAAGGGGCCTCAGTAAATTTCTTTCTTCCATTTGTGTTTTTTTTTTTTTTTGTTAGAGCAAGCTTGGTATGTGCAACTATTGACACAAGGTAAAGTTAATTAAAATTAGGATAATTTTTTTCTATGTAATTGGCTTTAGTAGAAGCATATTGTTTTAAAAAGGTGAATTGCTGAGGATGTACAACCATAAATTTTTAATGTATTTTTTCAATGAATTTTTAAAAGGATTTATCAGCACATGTTGTGATTTGGCATAGAACATTTTTCATTTTTGTGAGATTGTCATTCTTAATTTGTCATACTTTTGACAAAACACTTATTCTATAATGTTAGTTAAGAATACATGGGTAACCAACCTATTTCTCTAAGGTTCTTTTTTGTGTTAAATTCTTGCTTCTCCTAACTTTCACCTAGAGGGGGTGAACAGGTGATTATTAACAATTAAAGTGGAATTTAAAATAACCAAGTTCAATATCATCAAAGAACAATGTCTAATGAAAAAATTTGCATTGATCAAATTTTCTGCAACTTCTGCAATGTCTAATGAAGAACTACGCAATGACAGACTTCATAGTGTGCAATAAATGGAATAAATGACACACAACAATTATAGTGGTTTAGCTTATGATAAGTCTACGTCCACTCTCCTGCGCGACAGCCTATTAATTGGATTCCACTATTAAGAACCAATAAGATATTACAAGATTTGAGCAGTGAATACTCAAACTCATGCGAATAACTCCTCACACACTTTCAACTTTTAAGTGATTATACAATATTACTCACAAAGACGAATGTATTTGATCGGAAATACTCTTTAGACTTTGGAATTATAAGCTTCAATTCTCTCGAGCTCTCACTCCCTTTAGCATCGAGATCTCCTTTTATACTTGCTCATATCCAAGCTGACTGTTGGATATATCTCCTAGAGGATTATCAAGCCAATCTGCCTGTTGGCCTAGATTTTGCTTAGAACATCTCTGATCGTTTTAAGGATGCTAAGAATAAAGCTTCCCGTAGATTCTACTGCTCATACAACAGTTTGGGTTTCCATGAGTTGAGTGCTTCAACTTGGAAAGAATGTTTTACCTTAAGTATAGTTCCAGGAAAGTTGACTCTCCCATAGATATTTGGAAAACTTTCCTTTCAAAACTCCTCATATATAAGATAAGAAATCCAACCAATTGCCACTAGCCATTGCACGATGATATTATCTTCTTCCTAGCCCTTTGACAGAATACACGACTCTAGTTTAGATTAATATAGTCTTATCATATTCCACCAAATTTTCTATCTTAAAAATACTTATCATTGTAATCAAAGTCTTTATGCTAGATAAATTTTGTCAATCTTCAAAATCAATTCGGGAAATTTCCTCAACGGTCCCTTCATGTGACAATGTTTCATACCCATAACTTATCACTTTGATTTGAAGAATCTTTAGAACTATAGCATTATCAGTTCTATAGTAGTTTTACCCTTCTCTTCTAGTTTTAATATATAGGTTCAGTCCTAACTTTAGTTATGATGTTTTTCCATAATCTCGGTCTAATTTTTGGTTCTAACCTACTGTTTATTGTAGGTCATAATATGTTTCTAGTTTCTTGTTTGTTTTTAATGCTTTAATTTTAAAGTAATGTTTAGATGTTTTTACAACAACATTCTGGGTCTGGGACGTTGTAGTTAATTCTTTGTATTTCATCAAGTACTTTGCAGAACTGGGTAGTTTCTGTCATCCCTTTTCCCATCTTGTCCTCCTCTTTATGTTCTCGTCACTCTTCCGCCAGTGGGTTTTGACACTTACACTGTCCAACTTGCCAAATGTGAATTGTAATAGACACCGTATCATCTTTTAAGTTACTCTTTTGGAGGCGCTGCAGGTTAGGCTTTCTTATTTCTTGGCACTAGCTTGCACAAAACAAGGCAACGGAATGAAGTAACTGGATTTAACTGAATTATACCTTCTTTCGTCACACAAGTAGAATGTCAAGAATCAGATTGTTGCTTTATTTGCTTGATAGAGACTCAGAGAGGCTAAGTTATGATTTGTGATTGAACAGCTGCGAAAGCTTTTCTGTTCACGAAGTACCAGTATGGTGGGGTTTTGGCTTTTGCAATCCTAATCTTCCTCTGCCTCGGCTCTGTCGAGAGCTTCAGCACCCAAAGCCGGCCTTGCAGGTTTAATCCTTCAAACGTGTGCAAGCCTGCACTTGCCACTGCCGTTTTTAGTGCTGTTTCATTCCTACTTGGTGCTTTCACATCATTCCTCTCTGGTTTCCTTGGCATGCAAATTGCTATCTATGCTAATGCCAGGACTGCCTTGGAAGAGAGAATGGGCGTTGGAAAAAGTTTCTTTTCTGCGTTCAGGACTGGTGCAGTGTTGGGATTTCTTCTTGCTGCTAGCGGTCTTCTCGTGCTCTATATTGCAATCAATCTGTTAAAGCTGTACTATGGCAATGACTGGGAAGGCCTTTTTGAGGCTATTGCCGGTTATGGTCTGGGTGGATCTTTTATGGCTCTATTTGGAAGAGCCACTGGTGGAATTTATGCCAAGGTTGCTGATGTTTGTGTTCATCTGCTTAAAGAAATTCGGCCAGAATGCCCAGAAGATGGACAAAAACCAGCGGTATGGACTCTCTTACTGTAGCTCTATCTCCTAAGTTTATCACTCACTTTTAGTCATAATTGAGGTTGACCTTAACATTCAGGTGATGGCTTATCTTGTTGGTGATATTGTCGGGGATATTGCTGGTACGGGGACTGATCTTTTTGGCTCTTATGCCGAATCATCCTGTGCTGCCCTTGTTGTTGCTTCCATCTCTTCTTTCGGAAACGATCATGACTTCACTGCTATGTGTTATCCCCTGCTGATCAGCTCTATGGGTATTCTTGTTTGTTTGATGACAACTCTCGTTACGGCTAACTTCTCAAAAATCAAGGAAGTGAAGGAAATCAACCTTGCATTGACGGAGCAACTTATTATTTCTACAATTCTAATGACTTCTGGAATTGTTATTGTTAGTTGGATTGCTCTGCCCCTATCATTTACAGTTTACAACTTTGGGTCACTGAAAGTTGTGAAGAACTGGTAAACTCTTCGATGATAGTTATATTTTTCTGATCCTAAATGCTGCTTCCTGCTAATGTTGGTCATGTGACATGCTTTAATGTCAGCGAACTTTTACTTGATTGGGTTAAAACGTTGAGCAAATGCAGTCGCTAATTATTGATACGATCTTGCAGGCAGCTATGCTCCTGTGTTGGTGTTGGTCTTTGGGGTGGGCTAATCATTGAATTTATCACTATATGCACCAACGATGGCATCAGGTGTTAAAATTGCTAATGTAAATGAATGATATGAATCTTTACGACTGTTGATGGTTATGTGCTGACCACTTAATGATCCTTTTTTCTGCAGCCAATTCCAAGAGTTTGCCGCCGAAAGTGTCAGTTTTGGCCTTGCCTTCGTCAATATCCCAATTTTTGCTTTCCTTAGCATATTGTTGAGTTATAGAATTGCTTCCGTGTATGGAATTGCTGTGGCTGCCGTTGGGATGCTAAGTACCATTGCCACCCGATTGGTCATCAATGCTTACGGTCCCATCAGCGACCATGCTAAGAGAATTGGCTGGCGACGCCTTAGGGATGTGCCGTCGTCAAGCAATACTAGAGCTACCATTGGAAAGGTAAAGGCAATCCTTGCATGGGAATATAGTATCGGCACTGTTCTGTCGTCCTTTTAGGATCGGCAAGTGTTAAAAAAGTTCTAAACCTTTTGCATTTATACCAATTTAATCATAAACCTATTTTTTTTTTGGTCAATTTAGTCATAAACCTTTTTACTTGATACCAATTTGATCTTTTCCAACTAATTTTGGCCAGATTTTGCTGATTGAGCGCCGGCCGACTGACGTCACACAATTGACGCTTACGTGTATAACTTTTAATAATATTTTAATATTTTGAATTTTTTATTTTCTTTTTCTTTTTTCTTTTTCCCTTCTCCTCCTCCTTCCTCTAGCCAGTTGTCGACCTTCGCTATCGGCCAAAGGCGAGGGCCGGTAAGGTCGAGGTCAACCTCGTCGGCTTATGGGAAGCCTTGCTAGTGGCTGGGAGGGTGGCCTCGAGCGGGGCAATGAGGCTCGCCCTCGCTGGATCTAGCAAGGCTCGACCCTCGCTAGGCCGGCGTGAGGCCGCCCTCATGGCCAAGGCCTTGCCCATGGCTGGTGAAGCTTCCTAGAGCCCGCAAGGTCGACCTCAACCTCGTCAGCCGTTGCCTTTGGCTGGTCGCTAAGGTCTGGCGACCGGCTGAAGGAAGGAGGAAGAGAAGGAAAAAGGAAAAGAAAAGAAAAGAAAAGAAAAATTAAATATTATTAAAAGTTGTATATGTCTGCGCTGATTGTGCCACGTCAGCCAGCCAATGCCTAGTCAACAAGATCCGACCAAAATTCGCCGGAAAGGACTAAATTGGTACAAATATAAAATGTTGAGGAGTTTTTTTTTTTAACACTTTTCCCAGTGTCTGTGCATAGGAACTTTTCATGAAATTATGTTCATGTCATCTAGGTGCTGCCTTTCATCTATCTCTCCTAATATTAGTCTAACAAGTACCGACTCTCTTTGGGAGCTTTCGTGTCATGTTGGACACTTTAACACTCTCTTACACTCAGTCAATAGTCCGACACTAGTCAACTCTTCCGATACTCTCTCAAATGCGAGTCTAAAATTCCGGTATGTGAGTTTGGAATTTCGACATTCATGGGATCAATTTTAAAAATTTTCAATAAATGATGGATCAAAATGTAAATATGTAAAATAATAATAATAATAATAATAATAATAATAATAATAATAATAATAATAATAATAATAATAATAATAAAAGGGGAAAGAAAAAAACCTAGTATTCTCTTCTCTTCTAACTCTCACTTCCAGTGATATACATTTCACCCTCCACATTTGTTTTTTTCTTTTTTTTTTTTCTACATGCTCTAATGTGCGAATCTAGAATGTGAATTACTTCTTTTTTTCCTCCAAGTTTTATGAATTATTAGAATGTAAGTCAAATTAAAACAATGAATGATATTAACAAATCAAGGATTAATGTTTTTAGTAAAATTCATTCAAGGCTCTTTTATTATTTATTTATTTATTTATTTATAAATTTAGATCAAATTAATTTGATTAAAATAATCAGAAAAATGATAATTTATCATTATTTAATATATGACGTGTCAACGATCGAAATTCTCTATTTTTTAAGAAATGATGTGTTAGTGTTTCGTGTTGTTTGTCGCTTGTCGATGCTACTTAGATTGCCTTATTGGCAAATTCTACTTTCTTATTGTTTAAATCTAATATCAGATGGACCTTTTTTCGTTACTTTTCTGGTTTGCAGGGATTCGCCATTGAATCAACTTCCCTGGTGTCCATGGCTCTGTTTGGTGCATTTGTGAGTCGTGCAGCAATTTCTCCTGTTGATATCCTGACACCAAAAGTTTTCATGGGTTCGATCCTGGGCGCCATGCTTCCTAAATGGTTCTCTGCTATGACCATGAAAAGAGTGGGACCTGCAGCTTTGGAGATGGCTAACAGGATTCTTCGGGAGTCTAACCATTACCGTAGATGCTTCAAAATTTCAACTGATGCTTCTTTCAGGGGGATGATTCGACCTGCTGCCCTTGTCATGCTTACACCACTTATCGTCGGGACCTTCTTAGGAGTAGAGATGCTGTCTGGTGTTTTGGTTGGCTCTCTCGGTTCTGTTGTTCGGGTAATCTTTACCAAAGTAATCCATATCAATCTATTTTGGTCGTTTGTGTTGCTGAAGGTGCATCTCTCGATAGAATGCTGGTTAAACCGAGTTGAGATATCGTAATTTCTTCATTGTCGAACAAAATTTGTGTAGGTTGGGTGAACTGATGATTAATGCTCTTATCATCATATCTATGCATAACTAATCTCCTGATGCATATTTTCTGTTGGGCTTGGTTTCAACAGATTGCAATTTCGGCATCCAACACTGGTGGAGCATGGGAGGAAGCGAAGAAGTACATTAGGGTATGCAGCTGCTCCCAACTGTGCGAAAGCCAGTTTTTGTTGATGATACTCGTCTGTGGTGGTTCAGTGACCTGCTAAAAAAACTAGACTGACTTACCATATTTTTTTCCTTAATATCCTGATTTTGCTTCCAGGCTGGTATTCCTGAGTACGCACAGACCCAATACTCTGAACCAATTCAAAGGGCCGTTGATACGGGAAATATCATTGGCGATCCATTGAAGGACACTTCAGGCCCACCACTCAACATCCTCGTCCAGGTAATGGCAGTCGAGTCGCTCGTGTTTGCTCCCTTCTTTACTACTTACGGTGGTCTGCTCTTCAAGATTTTCTGAGGGAGGGAACGGGCGACTTTCCTTTTGTAGCAGCAGCAGCAGCATGTCATCGACTCAATTTACTCTTAAACATCTAATTCCGTGTTGTTTGCAACCTCTCTAGCTCCTCCACTGCTTCGGACAATTCGAGCAAGATCTCTTGAAATAAGTTTTTGGATTATGCAAATTACTTGGTTTAAATTTGAAAAAAACAATATCGAGAACAAGAAATAGAGGGTTGGTCTTGGCCATTCGAAGCAGGAATGCAACCTCATGATGATTAGTCAAAAGCTGCGTAAACACTCGGGTGCTATATGGTGCTCCATCTTCGCTAACACACCCAACGTAAAAGATGAAGAAGCGTTCGACAAAGACCACGGATCAATCCTAAGTACACAAACCTTGCTTTAAATATGGAGCAGGGTGCTAATAATGGAGAGACGATGCGCGAGCCGAAAAGGCAGGGCCATAAAGAAGAGCATCCATCGTGGAGCAAGGACTGAAGCCAATGCCGGTGCCGGTGCTGGTGGTCCAGTCCATGAAGCACGCAAATCAAGTTTTTCGGTTGGAAATACTCGAATCGACCTGCGAACATATTAAATATAAATAGAAAAGGAAACCAAAAGGAAGCCCTGAAACACTAAACTGTTCCCTCCCTCCTCTTCACCTCGACCTCCTCCCTCATCTTCACCAGCAGTTCCGCCTCCTCCACACGACGATAGTTTTAATCTATCGATGGGCACATGAGGTAACACATGACGATCAATGATGTTATAGTTGGCGGTTAAAAGTATTTCGAATACCATTCATAACTTGAAATCATCAAGACAGTACTGAGGATGCACGCTGTGGAGGGAGAACTTCCTATTCGCAAGTCATAAAACAATTATCGATGGCTACAAACTATCAATACATGATGAGGATAGGTATCTTGAAGAAACACAACCGCCGAACATCGTCCAGGAATGATTACCACACCTTCATTATAAACACCACCAATTATCCAACAAAGGACCCTCGCATAAATTAAGCAAAATGTTATATTTCAATTATCTTTACGTTTCTTGTATTGTACTTTAAATTTCTTTAGCGGTAGCTTTTAGATTCGCATGGTCGATTAGATTATGGCGTGTGTATTTATCTCGATACCGCACCATCGATTAAATTCCAACATCACATATTTATATTCTCAAGCTGTGTTGTTGATTAAGTTCTGACATAGTTCGATACGGACTTTATAACTCTTGGGTTTTGTCGTCGATTAAATTCCAACTTGGTTGGGGATTGTATAATATCATTTGGATTAACGAAATTTGATCATTTCTTGTATGAGATATCTTCTATTCGGAGTTCGCGCAGGACCCTAATCCCTTTTAATAAAAGTCGAAGAATGACTTTCGGTTAAACATATTTCATCACAGGAACAATTCCGGAGACAACGGCTCGATAATCTTAAGCCTTTAATTAGATGACTGGTGCATATAAGATTCCGCATTGCCCTCAAAAAGATATAAAGCTTCGCTTTCTCGTCAGTAACGTATGGACAAAGCGTACCCACGAGCCTGTTTTTGAGTTTGGGTGTTGGCGTGAGGGCAAGATTCGTCCTCCCGAGGGCCCCCTCTAAATCCGAATCCGACACTTCACCTCAAAGGAACCAGACGATAGGAAAGGTCCAACATGCCTCATGGGCGTGACGTCGTTCAAGTTTTGTTCTTCCTATGATGTTGACTAAGGGGCTGCATGTTTTCGTTCTTTTTTTTTTTTTTGGTTTATGAATAGAAATTTTGTTTTTTTGATCCTTTAACAAAAAAAGAACAGAAACGCGTTTATTTGCGTTTTTGTTCAAATCAGATTTTTTGTTAACACAAAAAAGAACAGAAATGAGAAAAAAAAAAATTGTTTTCGCTCTAAAACACTTTTGAAGAATTGTTTTCGCTCCGTAAACACTTTTGAAGAATTGTTTCTTCTCTCTTCTATTTTCTTCTTCTTTTCTTCTTCTTTTCTTCTTCTTTTTTTCTTTGGCTGGTCGCCAGCCTCGCCATGGCCGACGACCGGCCGTTGAGGGTCGGCGACCTCGCCGGAGAGTCTCCGGCCTCCGGCGAGGCGAGCTCGCCCAGATCCAGCGAGGTCGAGCCTCGCTAGGGGCTGGCGACGCTTGGCCTCACCTGCGTCGGCGAGGCTCGGCCTTGCCTTGGCTGGGCGAGCTCGGGCTCGCCCAGATTCGGCGAGGCCGGGTGAGCTCGCGCTCGCCCAGATTCGGCGAGGCCAAGCCTCGCCATGGCCGGGCGAGCTCGGGCTCGCCCAAATCCGGCAGGCCGGCCCCATCGGCCGATCACCGCAGCCAACGACCAGTGAAAAATGAAAAAATAAAAAAGAAAGGAAAATAGGAAAAATAAAATAAAAATGTTAAAAAAATTAAAAGAAACAAAAAAGAATATAAATTAACCAAACGTGTTTCTATTCATTTTTTATTCCCGGAACAAATTTACCAAATGCATCTTTTTGGTAAAAATGGTTCCCCGAAATAAAAACACTTTTTTCTATTTCTGTTTCCTAAAACAATTTTTGAACAAAAACGTTACCAAACGCGCCCTAAGAGGCCAATCGATTAATCAAACATGTGGGTGTATTTATTTACTTAATAAATATTTTCTTAAAAATGATCGTTTGCATTGTTTATGAAAATATACGAATAAATAATGTTTAGAGCCACCCACCTAGGTGGCGCTTTGCGGCGAGCTTCTCCCCTAACGCAAGGGGAGGAGTTCGATTCCCGAGCGTCGCAAGGTGACTTATCCAGTGCACGTGTGTGGTGGCTAGCATGTGTTGCCCCTAGAGTTTACCCCCGTTATCCCGGCCTTTCGGGCTGTCCGTGTTGATGACGGTGCCACGGGTTCCCCGGTCACAAAAAAAATAAAAATAATAATGTTTAGATATTAAACTGACATGGGTTTCCTTGAATTTGGTACGTTTATCTATTAGCTTGTATCCCGAAAAATAAATAATTTTAAAATATTTTATAAAATAAATGTACATGTCACTTAAAATAATTAATTAATAAAAAGTATTTATGTTATCGATAATAATTGACCCTAGAAGTCGTTACCAAATGGATCCGCAGACAAAACGACCTCCTTTGCTTCCACATGCAGTCTAATTATCTTCGTGTTAGTAGTAGACTAACGTGCCAATCATTGCTAATTCATTATTCTTGCGGTATCTCTGGACAAAACAAGCAGGTTTGGCTTAGCTGGCTTTGGTCAATGACTCCCTTTAAAAAAGACAGAAAACAAGAACAGAACACAAAATTTCTACTCTTCTTTTCCCTGAACTTTCGGACTTTCCCTAATCAGGTCTCCTATACATCTAATTTTGTCTACTCAAATCCTTTTATTTTGATGAATTTTTGAATCAACTCGCCCCACACCAAAACTGACCAAATTTAGTTGATATCGCTGTCGGGTGATGCCAAAATATTGTGCGGATAGGATGGGTGGACAGCCACATGAACGTATATGGAGAAATTTAGCTAATTTAGACATTATTAGAATGTGACATGGATAAAATTTAGCTAACAAAGATGTTCGTAATGAAAACATTTTATCCATGTAACATGATAAAGTCGTCCATATCCATGCCAATTTGCTAAATTTAGTGTTGGAAGGACTAGATGAAAGAATTGAAAACGAACTAAAAGTGAAGAATTTGATCAGAAAATAGTCAATATAAAGGCTCGGAAAGTCAATTTTTTCCCCTTTGAAAGGAGTTGGGCAAAGTAGTAGAGGTCTAGAAACGTATAAAGTCACTTAAAGATGCATAAGTCAATTATTGGATAAAATCAAGGAGTCGCTTACTTTGTTAGCAAGATGCTCATGTTTGCTAACATAAAGACAGATATTCGTTCTTCATGAGTAAAATAAATTATATACATATAAAACATATGTCGTATTATGCTCGGGTATAAATCTTTGGTGCCTGTCCGAATTTAGTTTTACTTCATATTTACTTCAAATATTGTAGCTCATGCACTTTGATATTTAAATATTGACATGTAAAATTAATATTAATTTTCATAATCATTTGAATTTCGAATATGATTTAAATTTTGAAAGGAAAGGAAGTTTTGCTTTTCTTTAAGTGCAGACAAACGGGCCGAAGACATAATTAATGTCTTTTGCCAGGACAATTAATAGTGTAACATCTGTACCGCTATAATTCATAAGCCGCCAAAATAGGAATGATTTTTTATTTCAAATCCATAGAGATAAAATAGTATTAATGTGATTTCTCATAGATAACAAAAGCTAGTAACAAAATTCAATTATCATATATGGTTTTCAAATTGTGGCCTCTCGAGAGAATCGATAATTGCATTTTTGATGCACTTGCTAATACTAGTATTTCCGAGAATTATTAATTGGCTACTTGTAAGTATAATTTAAATGGCCCTTTTATAATATATAAACTTTTTTTTATTCATAGCACAAACTGATCAGATTGCGATAATAAATCTGAATTTTTTTTATGGACTTCATAAAGAATGATAATACTATCCTAACCACATCTCAAATTATATAATTTTCTATCCCATATATGGTTAAATATCCCCTTTTTCAAGTAACTAAAAAAAATGCACGAACTTTAACTTGAGACATAGAAATATCAATAGCTAAGTTATCCAACCATGCGATGCTAACGAAATTCACTCCCAATTCTTGATTTGAGGCAAGACTTGCTCAGTTCGAAAGCTCTAGCTCTTTCGATTCGAGAGCTCTTGATCAACTCGAAACAATATCGTTCCATCTTATCTCTTTTCGCATCATTTGTTTTTATTTTTTTATTTGTTCTACTCTGATTTCTGATTCATTCTTAAATTTTCTTATTTCTTGATAAAGTATAGAAATTGAGATTTATGCCTGAAATTAAACATCCTCACCTAGTCTCTTAAGAAGGTGGTAACCCTAATAGTTATCCTTCCGCTTCGCCAGCCATGTCAGATGCAAACACGTTCGCAAACGACAAAAGAAGAAAAACAAAGAGAGAAAGAAGATCCATCCTTTCTAAGGTTGAGAGGCGGTGCATTATTCATGTGGGCACCAAGGATGTCGGCCTCCTATTGTCCTGCGCGGCATCATTGGTCCCGAGCTCCCTCTTCCTGACGTTTGTGTCCTTTTTCCCGCGTGGCTTTCCCTGTCGTCCGTTCTCCATCACAAGCTCTCGGAGAGCAGAGCAAAAGATCTCCTTCCCGAGAACGCCTACTCCCTCTCTCTCTCTCTCTTTCTCTCTCTCTAGCTGATGGTTCTCCGCAACCGCGAATGGAGGCCCGAAGAACCAGCCGCGACTCGTCGGTACGTCGCCAGCTCTCGCTCTTCCGGGGGGAGCTTCGATTTTGAGCTCGGCTCAAAAGAAAAATCCGGACTTGACTTCGTTTCCGCTTCGTTTTCCGTTTTCGGCGAAATGGGTAGCGTCCTTTTGGCGGGACGGGCGCGTTCTTTTACGTAACGGGCGTTGATTTGATGTTGGTGTTTTCTGGGCAGAGATCTAGCTCTGTGACGATCGGCGAGCGGATCTGCGCCGCTTGCATACCGCTCGTGTCGATAGCCGAGATCGTCGCTTTCGCCGTCGGCAGTTGCTGCGAGAACCGGGCGAGGCGCGGCAAGAAGGGTCGCTGCTACCGGTTCGGCGACGTCAACCGCCTCGCCAGCGAGACGAGATGTGAGTGCCTTTTGTTGCCGTGTTTGTTGTTAAAGCTGGGCGGAGAGAATTCGGTGTGAATGTATAGTTATATACCTCTTCGTTAGTAAATGGAGAGAATGCTATTGGAGCTGGCGGAGGAACAGAATGATCCGGTTGATTTTGCTGGAAAATTCGAAATTTTGTGTTGAGTAATCCAGAAAATGAGAGTCGAATACGTTTTCTTAGGCTTCGTGATTTCTTGAGATTGCAATGCATTTGGTTGGTTTGGGTCTTTTGGAGGAGAGGATCTTCACTTTTTTTTTTTTTTTTGACTTCGTGGGTTGCAGTTACGACTAATGAAGTCGAAGCGCCGTATGAGCTGTTCAAGAAATTGAGCAGTTCAATTATTGACGATGGCCTAATTCACAAGGTAGTTTCAACTAAATCCAAATTACATACCAGTGGTTGCTGGTAATTTCCTCTGTTACATGGTTGATATCTACTTTTATGTGCCAGTAGCTAGTGATTCTTCTTGGTTCTTGATAAGGTAGATAGCAGGATGTATGCTCATTTTCACTCAGTATGTTGCGTCGAATACCAAACGAAATATTGTGAGAAACTGACTGAGCTTGCCAGCTAGGTAGCTGGTGATGGGATCTAGTCTTGCCTTGGTCACTTAATGACTGTCTTCATGCAGGAAGAGCTTCAATCACTACTCAGCGCTCCTACGGGAGAGAATCTTTTCCTAGATGGGGTAATGCATCTCCTTCATCTGTACGGCACGACTTATAATTTTTCACGAAAGATGGGTTAATTGATTTGTTCATTAATCATGGCAATGTAAGGACATCTGGTTGATAATCTGGTACCATATATGGGTCCATACCTGCTTGGGGGGCGGGGCAGAGCATATTACACATTGATTACGTGACGAAAGTTTCTGTCCTGTTCCATTTCATCTCTGAAATCTGCAAATCTTATTAAAATCGGATGTGTCAGAAAAATAGGAAGCTTGAATGTTGACGCCTTAATTTTATTTAGCTTTATTTTACTAATTAAATTTTTATTTTATTTCGGATAACTAAGATAATTAATAAACAAAGCAAAAAAAAAAAAACAGCCCCCCTTTTTTCTCCACGTGGGCTCGCGCGACTTGGCCCCACCCCCTTTCTCTTCCTTCTTCTTCTTCCTTCTTCTTCTTCCTCGCTCCTTCTTTCTCCGCCTCTGTAGTTCACGCGCAGTGGCCGGTGACGCGCGCGAAGGATGGCCTACGGCCAAGGGGAGTAGGCCGACGTCGGCCGGAGGGGATAAGATTGCAGGCGTCATTAATGTTGAGCGAGCTTCGCTGGAAAGCTCGATGGGACACCGGTTCGGCCGAGCGGAATCGGATGCCGGCGCCGAGGCCCTTCGTCGACCGGATTTCCTTTGCCTATAAATAGGTGGCCGCAAGCATCGTCGGAGGTAGTGGCAAGCTCGGAGATCTTTCACTGAAAGACATTAGGAAAGATTGAAGGGCGAGCGCAAGAGAGAACTCGAACTTGCGAGCTCGGCCCGCCCTCCACCGAGAGACTTCGGGAAGGCCGGCGGTGAGCAACCGAGAAGGTCGATCTGGCCGGTGGAGGCTCGGATCTCGGCCCGAGTGAGAGAGAATCGAGGCGAGGAAGCTCGGCGAGATCTACGCCACGTATCCGGAGTTCTTGCTTCTTGTTGTTCCCCCTCGAAGCGGTTGCCGTGACCGATCTGCCGACGCCACACCGGATCCGAGAGTTGAGAAGCCGCCGCCGTTGCCTGTCATCGTCACCACCACCATTCACCGCCATCGTATCCGCCACCTCCGATTGCGTAGCCGTTGTTGCCCCCCTCTCTCGAAACCCTCCATCTCCGGATCCCGACCTCGCAAATCAAGGTCTTCATCGCGTCTCCTCTTTGCGCGTGCCCACGAGCCCCGTCGCCGATCCGGTTGAGTGGCCAGCCTTGTCTTCGCCGTCGTCGTAGCCGCCGTAGCCACCGTCGCCCCGCGTCGCGCCGCGCACCTCGCCTTTCCCCCTCGGCGCGCGGATTCGCAAACCCTAGGGTTTGCGATTTTCCGGCCGTCGAGTCGGATCCGGGTCTTGGAACCGGGTAGGGTTTCACGAGATCGGGGCGGCGGGAGTCGGGTTGCGATCCGGTAGGGTTCGCGGGAGTCGGGTCGCGGAGCGGGTGTCGGGCCGAGTTGTCGGGTCGGGCCGGTGTCCCCGAACGCTCGGCCACGACGCCGTTTTAATAAAATAAAATAATAATAATAATAAAAGAGACAAAAATCCGAGTCGGGCCCGCAACACGGGCGGGTCGCCAGCCGGGTTGGACCCAACCCACGGATCCGACCCGGGTAAGCTTTTTTAAGTTTTATTTTAAATAATATTTTAAATAAATAAATAAATAATTTATTTAAAAAACCAAAAATAATTTATTTTCAAAAAAATATTAAAAATGTTTTAATTTCCAAAAAAATCGAAAAATATTTAAAAAATGATAAAAATAATTTATTTTCAAAAAAATATTAAAAAATGTTTTAATTTCCAAAAAATCGAAAAATATTAAAAAATGATAAAAATATTTTATTTTCCGAAAAATCAAAAAAATAAAAAATATTCCATATTTTCCAAAAAATGCCAAAAATCCAAAAAAGTCAAAATTTCATGAAAAGGCCAAAAAAAAATTCAGAAAAAGCCAAAAAGACTTGTATTTTTCCAAAAATACCAAAAAATCCCAAAAATCCCAAAAAATCCCTTTTGTGTAAAAAAAAATTAGAAAAAGACTCAAAAAATGTTTTTCCTCCCAAAAATGCATGGAAAATCCCTCGAGCATCCAAAAAGCCTCGGGTTTAAACAAGATTAGGTACCGAAAGGGCATTAGTGATTAACTAGTGTAATCAAGTCCCCGATCCTAATTTCTCCTGTTGCGCGGAGCGAGTATTTCTCCCGATACTTCGCTTGGATTCCTAACCGACCCACCCCAAATCGATTAGTGGCGACTCTATTTTAAAAATTGATTTACAGATTAAAAAACTTGAACCATTAAGTCGTGAATTGGTGGACTTAGGAGAATCCGGGCTTAACCAATTTTAGTCGAGCCATTAGCCTCCTTAGGCGCTCATACCCGATTGCGGGCGCCGAAAAAAAAAGAGGTCGCGACGGACTTGGCGACTCCGCTGGGGAATTTGAGGACTTAGGCCATTTTTGTCTTGTTTAATTTCTTTACTGACTTGTTATTTTTTCTTTATGCAGGTCAGTAGTTTAGAAATTTATTTTAATTTTGTTTAAAATAGATTATCTTGTGATTATAAACTGTTATGCATGCTTTACTGTTTTAAACACTACACAGGCACACACAACCCGGCCGCCGGACCTGGGCCGCCATAGGATTTTTAGGATGTTGTTAAGAAAGATACGACCTCGAATGCGAGATTGCGATGTAGAGGTTGCCTTTCTTTTCCCGAATTTCTTAGCCGAGGTTAAGGGGTATCTTGCTAATGCGAGACTGCGACAGGTGGATACGCTTTTAATTTCATCAAGCCTTCTGAGTTAGAAATCGAGCCGCACATCCCATATGTATGTCTTTGTGCTTGCCATTTTATTTAAAAGCAAAGTGATTTCTTTACTTTTACTCAGTCTTTTCTGGCTCATGGCAAAATAGGGTCAAGTTGTGTACTTCCCTTTATTATATGCGATGTGAAGATTTGATATACAGTTCATTCCTACACCAAAGGGAGAGCTTCTCAAATGGTGGAAGTAGTTAGATCAACTTGGCCAAGAGTGCGTCAAAACAAGAATTGGTCATCTCCTCCCATTGCTCCAAATCAATATCCACTCTGGGGTCATGCAAGCACTACCACATTTCTGGTGCCCTGAAGCATCCACCTTCATGTTCGGCAAATTTGAACTGACTCCGACTTTAGAAGAGTACAGTCTCGCCATAGGAATACCCCTGGGAAACGAGCTCGCCACGCTACCAATCGGCATTGACCCAGTGGTTAGTCTATCACGGTTTCTAAAAAATCATTCGGTAAGAGAAATTGTTCAAGCCAACAACAATGCTTTTCCGTTATCATCTTTAACCGAATGCTTTGAAAAACAATCAATGACCCAAAAAGCCAAGATCTTCCTCTTAGCATTCTTTGGTTTTATTATCTTCCCCCATCGAAAGAATGCTATAAATCCTTCAATCACATGGGTGGTAAATCAAGTCATTTTTGGAGCAGGATATGTGAACATGGTTTTAGCCGAAACGTTTTTATCCCTTAATCGTTTTAAAGAAAAAAAGGAAAAAATCATGAGGGCTGCCCTAGAAATTTTACAAATGTGGTTCTTTTCCCATATCAAAGGACTTGGGCACCTCATGCAAATATTTGAAATCAATGAATTCAAACACCCATTGTAAAAGTTTCAAAGCTTGGAAAAATACTCTTCCAACGAGGAATATTCTCGATGGATTAACTTATTAAAAAAACCTGTCCCCGAGACATTCCTATGGCGAGCTAAGTGGTTCATGGTAGGAGAGGTGCGCTTTGCGCTTAATTATTACAATCCCATCCCATTGCTAGGCCTCTCTGGAGCCACCTCATATTATCCATATAGGGTGGCTCGTCAGTATAGGGTCCTCCAAGAAATCCCGCCGCCGCTCAAATCAGGATTGTTCCAGATCTTTTTCACCCGTACAGACTACAACTACTTGGAGGAGATCCTCATAATTCAGAATGCATGGAGTAGATGTCACACTGAAAAGATTGTCATACCCAGAAGGTTGAAGGGGCAGGAAAAAGCTCATCATGCATCCACATTCTACATCATCAACCATATAATTCCCAAAGAGCTGCAACCAGTAATCCCTCATGTAGTTGATAAACTTACCTTGAAAGGGAAAATTGAATCTCTTGAAAAGAACTTGGAGACAAGTAGAAGACATGTATCAAAGCTAGTACGAAGAAGCAAGCAGCTCCACAAGACTGGAACTTCCCATCGCATATAAAATGGGCAGTGGGACTTTTGATGTGAATATTTCTAATGTGAATATATAGGGTCGTTCTGACTTGTGTAAAAAGCCCATTTGGCATTGTATAAATCTCCTGTTAATAAATAAAAATGACTCGACCCCTGCTATGAGCCAGTTTTTTTATGTGTTTCCCTTGTTTACATTTTCTCCATTTTCTGTGTTGACAGGTAATCACATCATAGTCGTATTTGCCAAATCCAAAAGCTAGAATGACTGAAGAAAACGTACCAAGCCGTGTCGAGATTATGGAAAATGAAATGAAGCAAGTCTTCAATGTGCTTCAACAACTCTCAAAGCAGATAGATTCCATCCAAGGCAAATTGGCTCCCGCCCCAGCCTCAATCGAAGTATTGTTACCGCAATCGTCTACCTGAGGTGATCAAGGAAGAGATACTGATGATAACATGCCCGAATTAGAGGATGATGAGCACCAAATCATAGTTGAGAAAGCAAAGCCCAACAGTTTGTCTAAGACTGAACATGACAAACGCCTTGAGAAACTTGAAGAGAGGCTAAAACAATTGCAGGGTCTTCAAGATCCTACTCCAATAGACCTCTCCATCTACTCTAAGGTCAAAATGCCGGAAAAATTCAAAATGCCTGAGTTTGAGAAATACGATGGCACGACCTGCCCAAGAGCTCACTTGCAGATGTATTTGGTTCGAATGACCCAGTACGTTAATAATGAACCTTTAATGATCCAGTTGTTCCAATCAAGCCTGGTAGGTCCCGCCCTGAGATGGTACATCAAAAAGAACATTAACCTCATCGAGACATGGAGTGAAGCAAGTGAAGCATTCCTCAAGCAGTACAAATTCATAATGGACATTACCCCTTCTCGTGAGGATCTCGATCGCACGGAAAAGAAAAAGCAGGAATGTTTCAAAGAATATGCTATTAGATGGAGGAATCTTGCCGCCCAGATCAGTCCTGAGCCAACTGACTTTGAATTGAGAAAAATGTTCATCAAAACCCTCCCTTTCGAATACCGCAATCGGATGGTGACTACGATCGCTGAATCATTTAATCAACTCATTCCAGTGGGAGAGCAAATTGAGACAAGTTTAAGGGATGGCTGGTTCATCGAGCTGCACTGTCAAGATAAGGCTCAACATGAAAAAAGATAAAGAATCCTTGATTGATGTCAATGCCACCTACACTGCAAATACCGGTCATCTCCCGACTGTTCAGACAAACACAGGCCAACAACAGACTAATAGCCGTCCACCCCAGCGCTACAACAACCGAAGACAATTCACTTCACTTCCTAGATCTCCCTCCTAAGTTTTGGCAATCCTCTGAAACAAGAACCTCCTTTCAACTGAGCCAAAACGACCCAATGCTGAAAACTTCTCCAGCTATGACCCGTCCAAAAAATGTGACTATCACATGGGAGAAGTAGGCCATTCAACTGATGAGTGTTTCATCCTTAAGCATCGGATCCAGAACTCGCTGGATACTAAGGCTTTCTCATTCCAAACTGCAAAGCCAAATGTCCAAAGCAACCCGCTCCCTGATCATGATGATAAAGTAAACATGATATTCAATTCTGAAGCCGGTCAAATCAGAAATGTCAATGCACATATTGTTGACATCTATCGAGGGCTAGTAGAACCCGGGTATTATCCAGATGATGAGATACCACCCTTTGCAATAATGGAGGAAAGGGTATTAAGAATGATAGAGGTCGGAATAATCGTGTACGCCAACCACGCCAGCATAGTTTCTACCATATCACAAGTCCTCATCAACTGGGATGAAGAATTTGCTGCTCTAAATGCGGAAAAGGAGAAGAATGATTCCACCTCACCTGAGAGCACCCTTGAAAGGAAGGGAGCCATTGTTCAAGCATCAACAGCAGAAACGGTTATAGTCATCGAGATCCCCCAGCCTTACAAATATGAGTACAACAATGCAGTACCATGGTCTTATGACCTTGATGTTGGTTTAGTCACGAGATCTGGGCGAACCTATGCTCAACCAAATACTCAGTCTGCTAAGCCCGTCACTGATGAAGAAGCCAAGGAGTTTTTGGCCGTAGATAAGGCCAGTGAATATAATGTGGTGGAACAGTTACGAAAATCACCAGCACAAATCTCTCAGCTGGAATTGCTTCAGACATCTGTCAAGCACCAAAAATCCCTCATGAAAGTATTAAGTGAAGTACATGTCCCTGAAACGATTGAGCATGACAAACTCGAGGAATTTGTCAGTACCATCCTTCTAAAGGATCAAATGGCATTTTCTGATGAAGAAATTCCTGAGGAGGGTAGAGGACACACCAAGGGCCTTTACATATCGGTCAAGTGCAACGCATCTCACGTCGCTTGAGTGCGATTGACAACGGATCTGCTCTTAACATATGTCTACTAGCGACACTGTCGCCTTAAAATAAAGAGATCATGGATCCGGTACCCAAGACTTGTTCGAGAGTTCGATGGAACAAAGAAGGAAACAGTGGGGAGAGATCGAGCTCGACATTCAAATTGGCCCAACCATATTCAAAATTTTGTTCCGGTGATGGATATCCCCACCGCGTTTAATTTCTTCTTAGGGCGCCCATGGATCCACGTCGCAGGAGCAGTACCTTTGAGCCTCCACCAAAGTGTGAAGTTCGTGGTTGGAGGAAAACGATCACGGTCCGAGGGAGGAAGATCACCGCATCTACCGTGAGACGGCCATCCTTTATGTTGAACCTAGTGACAAAAGCGAAGCCAGCTATCAATCGTTCGAGCTTGTGTCTACTATACACGAAACTCGAGGGACTTTGTCCCTCGTCCCCGAGGTATCAAGCACTGCAATCATGGTAGGAAAAATCATGGTTGGACACGGTTTTATTCCGGGACAAGGACTTGGTAGGAGAGGTCGGGGCATCCGTCGGCCCATTGAAGCCCTAAGGAGACCCTATACTATCGGTTTAGGATATTCCCAGATAAAAAAGCAAAGAAAAAAATCGGCCTTGTATATCCCCGTCTCGAGGAAACTTTCCCGGGCCCGGCCCGGGATGATGCATGAGGAAGAGGAAGTGAATACTTCAAAATGGTTCAACCCCCGAAAGCGCGAAATTGCCCATAATCCGGAAGACACAACTTGGCCCTCACTTAAGAAAGAGGGGCGGATGATGTGACCTCCATGTTCGGGGACATTTTCATAGGTGCCATTGAGGAAGAGCAGTTAGAAGAGACAAGCGATAACTTCTCGTTCATCCAGCTTCAACACCAAGTCGAAGAATTACGCGAGACTGTACATCATTTGATAGAAAACTTCGCTCAAGCTACCCGTACATTCCGCTCTCGTCACAATGAAGAGTTGGTAGTAAATGAAGAAGACCATACTAACACGACTTGGCGAGGGGCACGGCTACCCTTATCCCCGAGAAGCACACGGCCATATTCGCCTCTTCCTAAATCAATGGCCATTGTTTTCCCCATCCTCCTAGAGCAAGGCATAATCGGCAGGGAATTGAACCATCCTACCCCCGAGTACTTCCTTGATTATGATCCATCCAAGCAATGTGATTACCATTCAGGGGAATTAGGACACTCGCTAGATGACTGCACCATCCTGAGAGACAAGGTTCAAGATCTTTTGGATGCTGGGGTATTCATGTTCCGCTCTCCATGGCTGTGTTTTGGCAAGGATCACCTCCTCGTGGTACCCAAAGACCCGTACCATGTTCCCTGAGCATGCTAAGGAGGCACATAAAGGAGAGGCAATCATAGACACTTTGGGCCAACCAAGTGGTAAATTTGACTACTATGTCAATTATTCAATTCCTCAAAGTTTCTATGATCATCATCACAACATCGTCCCTGATGGATGGGGAGACATGGATGATCTGAAATCCACAAAGCCGGGAGCACAAGGAGACATGGTTGGCAATTAGTATGAAGACTTCTTCGTGGGCGCTATCAACGCAGGACCGTCAGGGGAAATGGGTGTAGACCCGCTCGAGTAGAATCTTTTTTAATTCCTCTGCATACTCCCTATGTGGAGCCTTGTATATTTTTTAATGTCTGGCTTGTTTTGTTTTCAACATCAGTTCCACTCAAGGAACTATTTTTTGAAATCACCCTGTAAATCCGTCTACTAATAAATAAAGTTGAAAACATTTTGAGGGCATGAGGAGACACACCAAATCGGCCCGTTGATGATAGCCAGCTGTCAAATGAAAGAAGAAATCTGAGGCCCGGGTCTCCTCATGTTTCCTTGTCTTTAATCTTTAACAACAATTTATCACATTTTCAAAGAAGGATGCATGCTACTAACTTTATTTGTTCCCTTAACCTATCTACTCTATGATACAGGAATAATCTAGCGACAGGCGAGGGTATGGGAACGGTCCCGATCAACACCGTAAGTAGCCATGATAGCAAGGCCCCCTATTCTTGATGATTTCGACGAAATTCAACGGAATTGGAAGCGCCATGAAGAAACAAGGCCCCCTACTACTGAAGACACCGTCATTGTCAATTTAGGCAGCGTAGAACATAGCTTGCCAACCAACCCTGATGTGGCCCCTAAGAAGCAGCGGCTAAGAAGAGCTAAGCCTGAAATGTCAAAAAAGATTGAAGAAGAAGTAATGAAGCTCCTGGAAGTAGGCTTCCTCGAAGTCTCGCAATATCCTAGTTGGGTAGCAAACATTGTACCGGCGAAGAAGAAAGATGGTCGAATCCGGATTTGTGTTGACTACCGCGATTTGAACAAAGCAAGCCCAAAGGATGATTTCCCGCTACCTCACATAGACGTTCTTGTGGATAGTATTGCTGGATTCAAACTTTTCTCTTTCATGGATGGGTTCTCAAGATACAACCAAATAAAAATGAAGGAAGAAGACAAGGAAAAGATGGCATTCATTACTCCATGGGGGACTTTTCACTATAAGGTCATGCCTTTTGGCTTGAAGAACGCTGGAGCAACTTACCAACGTGCCATGGTCACCCTTTTCCATGACATGATGCACAAAGAAATTGAAGTATATGTCGATGACATGATCGCCAAAACCAGACATGGAGAAGACCATGTGAAGACCTTGGAAAAATTATTCAATCGACTTCGCCAATTCAAGTTGCGCTTGAACCTAGCAAAATGTGTGTTCGGGGCAACTTCTGGCAAATTACTTGGATTCATTGTGAGCTGTGAAGGGATAGAAGTGGACCCATCAAAAACTAAAGCGATATTTGAGATGCCTCCTCCCTCGACTGTAAAAGAAGTCCGGAGTCTCCTAGGAAGATTAAATTACATTGCGCGATTCATTTCCCAGCTTTCCGAAACTGCAAAACCTTTGTTTAAACTTCTCAAGAAAGATGCATAAATAAAATGGGATGATGACTGCCAATTGGCATTTGAACATCTAAAGCAGTACCTGATGAAACCACCGGTTTTAATACCCCCGACTCCAGGACACCCTTTGACCCTCTACGTTACCATCAACAGTGAATCCCTAGGTGCAATGTTGGCACAGAAAGGACCCCATGATGGGAAGGAGCGAGCCATTTACTATTTGAGTAAAAAGTTCACCACGTCGGAACAAAACTACTCCAAGTCAGAAAAAACATGCGCTGCATTGGTATGGGTATTGCATAGACTCCGGCAGTATACCTTGCATTACCAGACATTCCTTGTAACTGAGAATAACCCAATCAAGTATTTGCTTAGTTGCCTGGCTTTGGTGGGAAAATTAGCCAAATAGCAAATCCTGATCTCAGAATTCGACATCCAAGTGATGTCGCAAAAATCAGTTAAAGGTCGAGTGATTGCTGATATGTTAGCAGATTGCCCTAAAGAAGTATGCAAGGATCATTCCCCAGACGACTGAATTTCAACAGTAGAAGAGGACACATGGACTATGTTCTTTGACGGAGCTGTAAATTTGTCAGGTTCAGGCACCGGGGCGGTCTTGATATCCCCAAATGGACAACATTATCTGTGGCTGCAAAGTTGATGTTTCCATGCACCAACAATATAGCCGAATATGAAGCATGCATCCTCGGCCTACAAGTGGCTATTGAAATGGAAGTGTCAAAACTAAAAGTGTTCGGTGACTCCACCTTAATTATCCTCCAGACTGTGGGCGAATGGAAGACAAGAGATGCCAAACTAATGCCTTATCACGACTATTTGGAAGAATTGGTAGGAGAATTCCAAGACGTCTCGTTTGAATACCTACCTAGAATTCATAACCAGTTTGCTGATGCACTAGCAACACTATCATCTATGTTGCAAGTAACGAAGGGGTTAGAAGTAGAGCCTTTGAAGATTGAAGTCGACAAGACAGGCCCATTGCATGACTATAATTGAAGAACCCGACGGAAACCCCGGTATTATGACATCATGCGATACGTCCAGAAGCAAGAATTTCCTGAAGAAAGCACTCCCTCTGATTGAAAATACTTGATGAAAATGGCTTCGAGGTTCTTTGTCAGCGGTGGAAATTTGTACAAAAGATCATATAACTCAGTCCTACTAAGGTGTGTGGATACAAATGAAGCCACACAAATAATGCAAGAAATACATGGAGGAGTAAGTGGCCCTCACATGAATGGACGTATGTTGGCCAAGAAAATAATGAGATTGGGTTATTACTGGTTTCCTTTAGAGAGTGATTGTGCTCAGCATGTACGAAGTTGTCATCGTTGTCAGATTCATGGGGACAAGATAATTGTCCCTCCAACTGAATTACATCAGTTATTTGAGCCATGGCCATTTTCAATGTGGGGTATTTGATGTAATTGGCCAAATAAATCCAAAGGCATCAAATGGGCACCGATTCATTTTGGTCGCAATCGACTACTTCTCAAAATGGATCGAGGCTGCATCTTATGGTAGCGTAACAGCACGAAACGTTATGAAATTCATCAGACGTGACATAATTGCCCGTTATGGCGTACTGGAAGCTATCGTCACCGACAATGAGTCAAACTTGAACAACAAGTTGGTTGATCAATTGTTTTCTGAGTTCAAAATCCAACATCTGAACTTGTCCCCTTATCGTCCACAAATGAATGGAGCCGTAAAAGCCGCCAACAAGAACATCAAGAGAATCTTATCCAAGATAGCTGAAAACTACCGTGACTGGCATGAGAGGTTACCCTTCGCACTAACAGCATATCGAACTTCGATTCTAACTTCCACTAGGGCAACGCCTTTTTCCTTGGTTTACGGCATGGAGGCGGTTTTTCCTGTAGAAGTAGAAATCCCTTCCTTGTGAATTTTATCCCAGGCAGGATTGTCCAAAGAAGAATGGACACAACAAAGGCTTGAGCAACTAAATATGATCGACAAAAAACGATTGAAAGTACTCTGTCATGGTCAGTGTTACCAGCAGAGAGTAGCTCGATCGTTCAATCAAAAGGTGCGACCCAAGCACTTTGAGGTAAACGAACTAGTCTTGAGAAAGATACTTGCCAATCTTTCCGAGCACGGAGGCAAGTTTGCCCCAAATTACAAGGGTCCCTATGTAATAAAGAAGATACTTCCCGGAGGAGCCTTGATTATTTGAGAGATGGATGGGCGAGAATTCTCTAAACCAGCTTAATTCCGATGCTTTGTGAAAAAGTACTACCCTTGAAACATGTTCATTGTCTGGCATTGCCAAGCATTTCTTTATCATAATGAAAATGCCTATGCACCTTTATATATGAGTGATGTGTTTACACCATCATAAAAAAACGTGTGTTTGGGTTGACTCAATGAAGAAAAATGAATGGTAATCATCAGCATTTAAGGAAGTGTTGAAAATCAAGTAGCAAACTTGATGTCATAACTTGAGCAAATCGACATTGCCCAAGCAGACGTGTAAGAGTAATCTATGTCAATTTCGCCCAAGCTCGGTGTAAGGACGCGTCATTCGGGAACTGTCTGGTCAAAAGGAATCTTGTCCCAATCAACAATCTTAGAATCTGGAGGCCTCACTTCTTGTTCCAGACGCATGCTCTTGCAAGAAGTAATTACCATTGGAGAATTGGAAATTTTGATTGTCCATCTCAAATTCCATAGAAGCTTGAGGTACATGACTTTGCCTGACGCTGCTATAATCGGAGGTGGAAGGAAAAATTCCACAGAAGGAAAGCTTTGAAAATCAATCAACAACCAGCAATTATGCATATGTGGCCACAAGTAGGAAAGGACAGCCGAAGGAAGCATTGAAATGTAAAAGGGGCCATCAGCAACTTCCCTAAGAGCCAGCACAAATAAACTCTGAGGGAAAGGTAACTTGGCATCATTTCAGACACTCACTCTCTAAGCTCATATTGACAGGAGGCATTGGGATTCAAGAGCCAGATTAAATGGTTAAATAGAGCAAACCAAGTGATCCAAGCCCGGGGCAAAAACAAAGACGTTTAATCAAATTCTTAATCCTTGGCTGATCCTTCATGTGTCATATCCTTAATCAATAGGTATAACCATTGACACCCCTTTGTGAATAACCCTTTTAATGTTCAAAATTTAACAATACTATTCTGTTTGCCCTTAAAGCTACTAAGAAGGTCTTTTTGAGCCAAAACCATTCATTTGTTCTGAGAAGTATAAAGTCCATCCCATTTAAAATGCTGCATGCCTTTTCCAAATGGATTTCGCATGATGATTTTGTTTATCTAAATCATTGATTCCATTAAAGATTATTAGAATAGATAGTTAAATGAAGAATACAAGGTTAATCGGGCATGCTGGATGAGGCGCGTCAGAATGATGAAAGGCAAGCCATATCCTACACACAATCCCCCCATCTATACACTTGTGAGATGAGTGCAGAAGATTCCATGGCTGCAGGGTAAAGAGTTCTCTCGCGAATAGAACGATAACCAAAATAGTGAGAGGCATTCCATCGCTCACCCCATTGAGCCCCATACACTAGTGAAGCTTCTCTCATACTCCCGTCAAAAACCACCCCACACTGGGGCAGATCGGAGACAAAGCAGCATCACAAGGTGAGAAGAGGGATAGAAATTTTCTTGCTTGCACTTGCATCAATCTTCGGGTGTCTTTATTGCATATGAATACTCGCGTTAATTTAAGTGCCTTAGAATGACGGAGAACAATTCTTTCTTTACACACTTGTATCCATTGTACAACCCAAGTGAGTTTGTAATTTTACCCTCACATTGAGATAAAACAGAAGTTATTGCCATAGCCGCCGGTTGAAGATGAAGACTCAAGAGTCTAATAACGGTGCTTCGATTAAACTTGCCTAGGCCAGTTCCTCCGACAACAAGAATGAAAAGCGGGGCATAAAAAAGTAGTGTACTTGGTAAAAGCAAGGTCAATGCCCATAAAAGAAGAACTGGAATAAAAATAGGGGCATGAAAAAGCAGTGTGCCTGGTAAAAGCAAGGCCAATGCCCCCCGGTCAAAAATACAACCAAGAAAAAGTTGTTGTTATGGTCCATAGAGCCTCCATCAGACAAGAAAGATTAGTGATAAATGCCAAGACGGTCACTAACTATCACCCTCTTACATGTGAGCCAAGTCTACGTCACATTCCCATTGTAAAAGTCTCTTCAGACTAGGGGCACTTTAATTAACGTAGGATTTCGTATGTGCATAAGCATTGTTCGAAGAAGTACGAGCAAGATTACTCTATCTCTTTTCGTAGGATTCTTGACTTGCAAACCGGGAGACGATCGTGCGGCACTCTGTTCATAAGCCTTGACCTTGATGGTCCCCTTTGATGAGCCGCTAACCAAGACTTCATCACAGTTTCAACAAAGACCTCTCACATTGGTAAAGTCGTACCGTTTGCGAGAATACTCGGACCCCTGTGGACATGATGACAGTGAGATAGTGTGGTCCTTATAAATCCTGCATCAATGGTCAGGATAGCCTTCTCCATGAGAGTGAGTGAAATATCCTTTCAGACTGAAAGTCCCTCATCTGGCATGCTCAAAGCATCTATATTCTGAATAAATGTTGTCTTTCAAAATCTTCCCCAGTGGAAATCAGATGATGCAAAACTGACAAAATTATCATGCATGAATCTCATTTGAACTCTTGAATTTTCCGCATGTACAATCATGTGTGCATATTATACAAATAGCAGACATACTCTCAAAGATCAGAGATATTACCAGGTAAGCATATCCTAATCCCCATTTGTCTTAAAGTACCTATCACTGTCCAGGTACTCTCTTATTGACGCTCGACCTATTCGAGTCGTTCCTTGAGTTTAGATGCTTGCAATTGTCTCAGCATCCCGTTGTCTTTGAGTACCGGCCATCGTTCGGATACTCCATTTTCTTGACACTCGACTGTTCGAGTTGTCCTTAGAGTATTAATGCTTGCGATCATCCAAGTACCCTTTCAACGCGCTGCAAAGGCCCAAATACCCTCCAGGTTAGTACTTGTGAATATCCAGGTACTCTTTGATATGCCTGTGAATGTCCAGGTATCTTTCAAATCGATGCCCTGAGAAAGGTCGGCGCATCCTCTCGAGAAAGGTCGGGTTCCTACTGGTGTCTTCGACGAGGTCGACACCCCACAAATCGATGCCCTGAGAAAGGTTAATGCATCCTCCCGAGAAAGGTCGGGTTCCAGCTGGTGTCTTCGACAGAAGTTAGGCACCCCACAAATCGATGCTTTGATAAAGATCGGCGCATCTCCTAAGAAAGGTCGGGTATCGACCGGTGTCCTTGATTGAGGTCAGGCACCCCCAGCAAATAGATGCCCTGAGAAAGGTCGGTGCATCTCCCGTCAAGGCGACCGAAGAAAGGTTCGGGTCCTAAACAAATCATTGATTGTTTTAATAGGTGACCGAAGAATGGTTCAGGTCCTGGAGAAGCAATTTCCTGTCACAGCGACCGAAGAATGGTTCGGGTCCGAGACAAACTAGTTTATTGCTCTAACAGGCGATCGAAGAAAGGTTCGGGTCCTAGAAAATCAATTCCCCGTCAAGGCGATCGAAGAAAGGTACGGGTCCTAGACAAAACCAACTGATTGTTTTAACAGGCGACTGAAGAATGGTTCGGGTCCTGGAGGAGCAATTTCCCGTCAAGGCGACCGAAGAAAGGTTCGAGCCCTAGACAAATCATCGATTGTTTTAACAGGCGATGGCACGCCTTTTGGCCTGAAAAATGCCAATTCAAGAGAAGAAATGATCTTCTGAAGACACCGTTCTGTTTTAAAATAAAACTAAATAAAAATTAAGGCGTCAATAGCTGAAGACACCATTTTTGAAGGTGAGCCCTAGACAACTCATTGATTGTTTTAACTAAGCTTCTATG
Source organism: Eucalyptus leucophloia subsp. euroa (assembly GCA_017140325.1). NCBI lineage: Eukaryota > Viridiplantae > Streptophyta > Magnoliopsida > Myrtales > Myrtaceae > Eucalyptus > Eucalyptus leucophloia. The sequence goes on from CM029470.1 coordinate 50,551,776, forward strand.
GAATCTGAGATAAAAAATCTCAAGCTTTCTGATGGCAATTACTCCTTGAAAGAATATGCGTCTGGAGTGAAGTTTCTAGATTCCAAAGTCATTGTCCAGGATGTGGGGCCATAGATCGCTTTGATTGTCTAGATTTTCTCCCTATTGACAGCAGCCAATTCAGAGAAAAGGTCCCTTCCTTATGCTTCTGGGCTTGTCGAAGCTGGAACTGTAACATCTAGCTGTTTGGGCGTGTCGTGCGACAAGATAGTCCTTTGGCTTAGGATGGAGTCAAGCGGGAGTGAGGCATGTCATGGATGCTTCGATCTCAACTCTATGCCTGTACCTATTACGTTTCATCTTTTGTATCCTGTAAATAAAAGAGAGAAGACATCATTTCCAAATTATATTCAGAGAATAAGACTTACCCTCTTTTGGTGTAGGATGATTCTTTCTATTTGCCCCTGTTTTCTTGGCAGGGTATATTTGAATTTGGCAAGTTCGCCTGATGCGCTTGCTTCAAATGCCCCCTGTCACACTAAGTCAAAGGGGATGGGAATGATCTTCTGAGACATGAAGTGAATGAGTCAGAAAGACAAACATGGTTAAATTTATCATCTTGTTTTAACAAAAGCTTTTGGATGATGAAATATTTTTTATTTTCAAAATACATCTTTGGGGGAGAAAAAGCATGAGGAAGCCCAGTCCTTAGTATTCTCCTTGGATGATATTTTCTTTTCATGGTTGGATAACATCACTGGGCTAGTTTGGAGTACCGCCTCATGCTCTCAAAATATTATAACTGTACAATAGAGTACTTGGAATGGAAAATACAATAGTAGCACACTAGACAAAATAAGAAACATGAAATTATAAAAACAAGTAAAACTCATGAAAACCCCTGTGTAAAGGAGCGCTTTGATAATGCTGGTCTTGAAGCTAAGCGTGTTTGAATTCCTCACCTTCAGTAGACTCGAAGTATTTGCATGCGATGACTACCTCGTTGAAGCTATGGAAGTGTAACCCATGCAGCCAACAACGATGCTTGCAGGACAAAGCTTCTATGAACTGCTTCATTAACTCCTCTTCAGCCAGCTGAGGGCAGGTTTGCATCATGAAAGCTCTCCACCTCCATGCGTATGCTTGGAAATCCTCTATTGGTCTTCTTGTGAAGTGAGCCAAACTCTCACAAGGCAATTCAGTTCCGATCTGGTTTTGGTACTGATGCAAGAATGTGGAAGTCAGCTCATTCCAATCCTTTAGGAGATAAATATTTACTGTGATGAACCATTGCAATGCAGACCTCGTAAGAGCTTCTTGGAATGCCTGAGTTGTGAACGACATCGGGCCATAGTACCGACTCATTTCCGCATGGAGATATTGCAAATGAGCCACGGGACAAGTTGTGCCATTATACTTATGGAGATCAGGTATCCACATCTCTCCAGGGGTCATGATCCTATGAGCGCAAGACGGGCTTGATGTATCTTGGTTAGGCCACTGGTTTTCCCACTGCATATCTGTTGTAGTGGTGAATTTTTCTGTTTCAGGGAAGTTGGATTCTACCGAGATTACCCCATTGCTTTCTTCTTGGTCAAAATTTCCGAATGAGGATAAAGTATTGAAGCTATCCTCATGGTCAGAGGACAAACTTAGTACTTCGTTAGGATCGTAGCGGATAAGGACGTATGCTTCCTCTTCTGACGGGCCTTCATCTCCGGATGAGAGTAGGAAATAGTTATACGATGAATCGTCAGTTTCATTGTCAAAATAACGCTGGAAGTCCTTGGGATTGTATTATGGAGCCGAGAAGTCTTCAGGGTTGTACTCCAGAGGATGGTGGCCTTCAAAGCTGTATTCTTGGGAATGCTCAAAGCTTTGGTGCGGTGGCTCGTCGGTAGATGCTGAATTGATCTGCTTAGGCTTTCTTTTCTCGCCTCCCGGTCCAGACCTTTTGAGTAAGGCCCTTCGTTTTGCTAGCTCAATCCTGTCCAGGGAAGTGAGAGATATTAGAGTGTCGCTCTTTGATTCACTTTCTAGGTTGATAGGGGTTGGTATTCTTTAGACCCTAGCTCTTGGAGTAAGCTTGGGGAGTCGTCCAGTCGTGCTCCGGTCTTGAACAGGCTCTGTGTCCTTGATCTCATACAAAGGCTCCTTGCCTTTCCTAGTGGGAAATTTTCCAGTAACAAGATGTTGCTCAGCTGCCCATTTATCATGCAAGGTTTCATTGACATGCTCTTCTCCTATCTCAGCGACTAATAACTCCTCATGCTCCGCGATCATCGACTCTTCGTAGGGCAAGGTGATGTCAGGGGTGATGTCGATATTATACTCTTGGTGAAAAACATGAATTAGTTCCCTCCAGGTTTTAAGGGGACTAATCTTCCTGACAATATACCATCGCAAGGTAGGGCCAGTCAAGCTTGATTGGTACGATTGAATCATCCTTCGGACCAAGTAGGCCTGCAAGTAGGTCTCCGGGCGGGAGGTATTAGCATACCTTTCGCATTCAGGTGCTTTGAGTTTTTCAGGGATCTCAATGCCGGCGTAGTTGGACAGGTCCAGGGGATTCTGCTCCTGCAGCTGGCTTAACTTTTTCATGATCCTTTCAAACTGTCTATGGTACTGGCTATTTTCTAGCAAATTTGTAGGTGTCATGACGGTGCTTAAGGCAACTACAGAGTTGGGTTCGACTTGAGTTGATTCCATTTGTCTTGAGAGTTGTTGAAGGACAATGGACATTTGTCCTACGCCGTCTTCAATGTTAATGAGGCGATTTTGTACATCATTCTGATCGGGCCCTAGTGCATGAGGCCATTCACGAGCTATTGGTATTCCCAATTACCAGGAGGTGAGAGACCTTCATGAATATGCGAGGCACGTCCTCGATATTCCCAACTACCAGGAGGTGAGAGACCTTCATGAATATCCAATGCATGTCCTTGATATTCCAACTACCAGGAGGTGAGAGACCTTCATGAATATGCGAGGCACGTCCTCGATATTCCCAACTACCAGGAAGTGAGAGACCTTCAAGAATATCTCAGGTACGTCCTCAATATTCCCAATTACTAGGAGGTGAGAGACCTTCATTAATATCCAAGGTACTTCCTCGATATTCTCATTGCCAAAAGGTGGGAGACCTTCATGAATATGCGAGGTACGCCCTCGATATTCCCCATTATCAGGAGGTGAGAGACCTTCACGAATATCCCAGGTACACCCTCAATATTTCCCAAATTGCCAGGAGGTGGGACACCTTCACCAATATCCAAGGTATGCCCTCAATATCTCCAATTATCAAGTACCCCTTCGATACTTGTGAATGTCCAAGTATCCCCCAAGAATTTATACTTGTGATTATCCAAGTACTCTTTCAATACCCGCAAGCAATCAGGTACTCCTTCAACGTCTGCGAACATCCAAGCACCCTCCAAGAGTTTGTACTTGCGATCATCCAAGTATCCCTTCAACGCTTGCAAAGGCCCAAATATCCTCCAAGTTAGTACTTATGAATATCCAGGTACTCTTTGATATGCCTGTGAATGTCCAGGTATCTTCCAGAATCGATGCCCTGAGAAAGGTTGGTGCATCCTCCCGAAAAAGGTCGGGTTCCCACTGGTGTCTACGACAGAAGTCAGACACCCCATAAATCGATGCCCTGAGAAAGGTCAGCGCATCCTCCCGAGAAAGCTCGGGTTCAAGCTGGTGTCTTCGACAGAAGTCATACACCCCACAAATCAATGCCCGCGCATCTCCCGAGAAAGATCGGGTACCAACTGGTGTCTTTGATAGAAGTCAGACACCCAACAAATCATGCCCTGATAAAGATCGGCGCATCTCCCGAGAAAGGTCGGGTACCAACCAATGTCCTTGATTGAGGTCAGGCACCCCTAGCAAACAGATGCCCTGAGAAAGGTCATTGCATCTCCCGTCAAGACGACCGAAGAAAGGTTCGGGTCCTAGACAAATCATTGATTGTTTCAACAGGTGACCGAAGAATGGTTCGAGTCCGAGACAAACCACTGATTGCTCTAACAGGCAACCGAAGAATGGTTCGGGTCCGGAGGAGTAATCCCCGTCAAGGCGACCAAAGAAAGGTTCGGTTCCTAGACAAATCATTAATTGTTTTAACAGGCGACCGAAAAATGGTTCGGGTCCTAGAGAAGCAATTTCCCGTCACGGTGACCGAAGAATGGTTCGCATCCGAGACAAACCACTGATTGCTCCAATAGGCGACCGAAGAATGGTTCGGGTCTTAGAGGAGCAATTTCCCGTCAAGGCGACCGAAGAAAGGTTCGGGTCCTCGACAGATCATTGATTGCTCTAACAGGCGACCGAAGAATGGTTCGGGTCCTGGAAGAGTAATCCCCCATCAAGGCGACCGAAGAAAGGTTCGGGTCCTAGACAAATCATTAATTATTTTAACAGGCGATCTAAGAATGGTTCAGGTCCTGGAAAAGCAATTTCTCGTCACGGCAACGGAAGAATGGTTCGGGTCCGAGACAAACCACTGATTACTCCAACAGGCGACCGAAGAATGGTTCGGGTCCTGGAGGAGCAATCTCCCGTCAAGGCGACCGAAGAAAGGTTCGGGTCCTAGACAAGTCATTGATTTTTTTAACAGGCGATCGAAGAATGGTTCGGGTCCTGAAAAAGCAACTTCCTCATATCACCAGGTAAGATGACGCCTTGATACTTGCCAAACTCGGGGTTCACACCTTATTTCACTCACTCCCGGTAAGTAACTACAGGTATCTTCTTATCTGTCTTAGTATATGCAATGTTATATTGCTCTTTTAACATAGGATAGTAAGTCACAAATAAAATATAATCTGCTACGCATATATGGACAAAATTTAGGCATCAATCTGTCTTTAAATGCAACCTCTGCAAGCTCACCTTCAAAGAGGGGCAGTTGTTGACGCCTAAAATTTCATCTTTTATTAATTAGGTTTTACTTTTGTTTGTACTTTATTTTATCTTTTCTCAAATGATAAATAAATAAATGAAAAAACAAAAAGAAAAGCAAAAGCCAGCAGCCACAAGGGTTGGGCCTTCAAAGCCCGGCCCCTCTCCTCTTTTCCTTCGCACAGGTCCGCGAGGCCCAGCCGCGTCCTAACCCGGCCCATGCACCCCTTGTCTTCTTCCTCCTTGGCTTCTCCCTTCACGCCTCCGCAACACACGCGCAGAGAGCGGCAGCTAGGGTTTCGACGCGCGTGTAGGCTAGCTGGTGACAGATGGGACGTGCCTTCAAAGCAAGCAAGTGGGTGGCTGAGGTGACGCCGGTTCGGCCGCACCAAGGCCGGTTGGCACACGGAGGATCGACGGCCAAACCTCTCCGTCGACCGGACTCCCTTGCCTATAAATAGGCCAGCGTCGCCTCCATTGAAGGGGAGAGAAGCGACCAAAGATCGAGGGCTGCAGATCTTCAAAACCTCCCGCTGAGAGACTTCAGAAGGGGGGCCGAGGACGAGCAAACTAAGATCTGAGAGCTCGCGGCCGGAGAGAGAGATCTAAGCGGAAGGGGCTGAGCGAGAGAAGAATCGAAGGAGAGAGGGTCGGATTTGGGTGTGAAGGCTTGCTGCCGTCCCCCTGATGCCGTCGCCTAGACCAAATTCCAACTCGTGCCCCAACGCCATCCAGAGTTGAGCAAGGTTAGCCGGAAGAAGAAGGGTCGAGATCTGGGTGCAGATCTGGAAATCCGTCGTGCCGAGTCGCCTCGAGCCAGGCCGCCACCGTCGCTGTGATCGAGCACCAGCCCAACGCCGTCGAACCGTGCTGCCACCCTTGCGCTTCGCTGCTGCTGTTTCTCCCGACGCCAGCCACTGCTTCCCCAACGTAGACTTGCAGCTGTTCGAAGACTCGGCCGAATCAAAGCCCTACATCGCGAAGTCGACCGAAAGAGGTATGAGCTCAGTCGCCGTCTGCCGCCGTACGCCATCACCGCCCCCATTGCCGTCGCTTAGAGGCTACCCACCCTCTCTCGAAACCCTAATCGTTTTTCACTTTGCGTCTCAACCCACGCGGCCGTCTCCATCGCTGCCACTCGGAGGCTTACCTCCCTTTTTGTCGAGACCCTAGCCTCCGTCGCCGCCAAATGCCGGACCACCGCCGTTCGAGACCTTAGCCTCCATCGCCGCCGAATCTTTGGACCACCACCGTTCGACCTCCTAGCCCCTCCATCGGCGCTGCGGATAGACGAGGAGGGAGAAAGCATTGCGTCGACCAAGCCCGGTCGGATTCGAGCCACTATTTGGGTAGGGTTTCGCGAGACGGGTCATCGGTGAACCGGTCAAAGAGCGGGTCGGGCGTGGGTTTGAACCGGGTAGGGTTTCCGCCCGAGACGGGCTGTGCGCATGGGTCGGGTAGCCTTCGAGCCTTAGAGAAGTGGGCATATTTTTGGGCCACGACGTCATTTTTAAAAAAAAAAAAAAAAAAAAGCCGCCGTCGGAAGTTTTGGGGCTAGCCCGAGTCGGACCCAATCCACGGATCCGACCCGGTCGGCTTTTTATTATTTTATGTAATATTTTAATAAAAAAGAAAAATAAAAAATAATTTATTTTCCAAAAATATTTAAAAAATATTTTAAAAAACATTTTATTTTCCGAAAAATCAAAAAATCAAAAAATCAAAAATATTTCATATTTTCCAAAAAAATGGCAAAAATCCAAAAAAGCCAAAAATTCATGAAAAAGCCAAAAAATTCAGAAAACCCCAAAAAGACTTGTATTTTTCCAAAAAATACCAAAAATCCAAAAAATCCCTTTTATGTCCAAAAAATTAGAAAATGACTAAAAAAAAATGTTTTTCCTCCCAAAAATGCATGGAAAATCCCTCGAACATCCAAAAAAAAAACCTCGGGGTTTAAACAAGATTAGGTACCGAAAGGGCATTAGTGATTAACTAGTGTAATCAAGTCCCCGATCCTAATTTCTCTGGTTGCGCAGAGTGAGTATTTCTCCCGATACTTCACTTGGGTTTCTAATCAACCCGCCCCAAATCGATTAGTGGCGACTGCATTTTAAAAATTGATTTACAGGTTAAAGATTTAGACTATTAAAGTCGTGAATTGGTGGACTTGGGAGAGTATGGGCTTTATCAATTCAGCCGAGCCATTAGCCTCCTTAGGCGCTCGTACGCGATTGCGGGCGCCGAAGAAAAGAGGTCGCGACAGCTTGGTGACTCCGCTGGGGAGACCTTATTGGAAAACAATAAAAAAAAAAAAGAAAAAGACGAAAAAATCCGAGGACGGGCCCGCAAAAAAAATTATCATGCATGAATCTCATTTGAACTCATGAATTTTCCGCATGTACAATCATGTGTGCATATTGTACAAATAAACAGACATAAAGCTGTCGCGACCTCTTTTTTTTTTCGGCGCCCGCAATCGGGTACGGGCGCCTAATGAGGCTAATGGCTCGGCTGAAATTAGTTATGCTCGGACTCTCCCAAGTCCACCAATTCACGACTTTAATAGTCTGAGTTTTTAACACTGTAAATCAATTTTTAAAATGGAGTCGCCACTAATCGATTTGGGGTGGGTTGATTAGAAACTCAAGTGAAGTATCGGAGAAATATTCACTCTGCGCAACCGAGAAATTAGGATCGGGACTTGATTACACTAGTTAATCACTAATGCCCTTTCGGTACCTAATCTTGTTTAAACCCTGAGGTTTTTGGATGCTCGAGGGATTTTCCATGCGTTTTTGAGAGGAAAAACATTTTTTGAGTCTTTTTTTCTGATTTTTTGGACATAAAAGGGATTTTTTGGATTTTTGGTATTTTTTTGGAAAAATACAAGTCTTTTTGGCTTTTTCTGAATTTTTTTTTGGCCTTTTCATGAATTTTTGGCTTTTTTTATTTTTGGTATTTTTTAAGAATATTTTTGATTTTTTTATTATTTTTTCGGAAAATAAAATATTTTTTAATATTTTTCAAAATATTTTTGGAAAATAAACTATTTTTGACTTTTCTCGTTTTTTAGAAAATAAAACATTTTTTCAACATTTTTTAAATATTTTTCGATTTTCTGGAAATTAAAATATTTTTTTGAAAATAAAATATTTTTGATTTTTTAAAATAAATCATTTATTTATTTATTTATTTTTATTTAAAAATATTATAAAAAACCGATCCGGGTCGGATCCGTGGGTTGGGTCCGACCTGTCCGACCGGCGGGCCCGAACTTCAATTTTTTTCCTTTTTTTTTTTTTTTAAATAAATGAAACGGCATCGTGGTCGGATGTTTAGGGACACCCGGCCCGACCCGACAACCCGGCCTGACAGCCCGCTCTGCGACCCAACTCCCCGCGAACCCTACCCGGATCTGACCTAAACACCCGACTCGACTCCCGTCGCCCACAGACCGCGAACCCTACCCGATTTTCCAGGTCGGATCCGCTTCGCGACCCGGAAAATCGTAAACCCTAGGGTTTGCGAATCCGTGGCGCCGAGGAGCTGCAGTGACGACGACGGTGAAGACGGCGGCAACGGCGAAGATGACTGGACTATGCAGAGGGAGATGGCGACGGCGACGAGGACAACGCGATACCTACTCGGTGACGGCGCGACGAGGGCGAAGACGTTGATGGCGAGACCCAAGCGAATTCCTTCCCCTTTTGTGTCTCTCTCTCTCCTTGCCTATCTCTCTCTCTCTCTCTCTCCCTCCGGCGAGGCTCGGATATGAGGCGGCGAGCCCTCGACCCCCCCGAAGTCTCTCGGGGGGTGTCCAAGGCTGCGACTCGATCTAGCTCCCTCTCTGGCCGCGAGCCTTCGGATCTGGGTTTGCTCGGCCTCGGCTCCCCTTCTGAAGTCTCTCAGCAGGAAGCTCGAAGCTTTGCAACCTTCGATCGTTCTCGGCGTCCCCCCTTTCGACGGTGGCCCCCCTCTATTTATAGGTGCGGGGCGGCCGATCGTCGAGGCTTCGACCGTCGGTTGGACCGCCGTCCCATCCGCCATCATCACCTCCTCCGATCACGTCCCGTCGACGCCACACTGCTCCGTCCCGCACGCGACGCCGTCTGCTCATGCTTCTCCAGCGTCGTGCCTGCCCGCGCGTGCTCTTCAGTGGCGCGAGGAAGAAGACGACGCGGAGGGGCCGAGCTTGAGGCGACGATGGGCCGAAGGCCCATGCGGGGGCTGCTTCTTTGCTCCCGTTTTCGCTTTTTTCGCTTTTCTTTTCATTTTTTTGATTTTTTGTTTATTTCTTATCCAATAAAGAAAATAATAACTTAATAAATAAAATAAAACAGACCTAAATAAAATTAAGGCGTCAACAGCTGCCCCTCTTTGAAGGTGAGTTCGCAGAGGTTGCATTCAAAGACAAACTGATGCCTAAATTTTATCTTTGCATGCGCAGCAGATTATACTTTACTTGGAACCTATTGTTCTATACAAAAAGAGCAATATAACATTAAATATACTAAGACAGATAAGAAGATACCTGTAGTTACTTATCGGGAGTAAGTGAGATAGGGTGTGAACCCCGAGTTTGGCAAGTATCAAGGTGTCATCTTACTTGGTGATATGAGGAAGTTGCTTTTCCAGGGCTCGAACCATTCGTCGGTCGCCTGTTAAAACAATCAATGATTTGTCTAGGACCTGAACCTTTCTTCGGTCGCCTTGACGGGAGATTGCTCCTCCAGGACCCGAACCATTCTTCGGTCGCCTGTTGGAGTAATCAGTGGTTTGTCTCGGACTTGAACCATTCTTCGGTCGTCGACGGGAAATTGCTTTTTCAGGACTCGAACCATTCTTCGGTCGCCTGTTAAAACAATCAATGATTTGTCTAGGACCCAAACCTTTCTTCCGTCGTCTTGACGGGAGATTGCTCCTCCAGGACTGAACCATTCTTCGATCGCCTGTTGGAGTAATCGGTGGTTCGTCTCGGACCCGAACCATTCTTCGGTCGCCGTGACAAGAAATTGCTTTTCCGGACCCGAACCATTCTTCGGTCACCTGTTTAAAACAATCAATAATTTGTCTAGGACCCAAACCTTTCTTCGATCGCCTTGACGGGGATTACTCTTCCAGACCCGAACCATTCTTGATCGCTTGTTAGAGCAATCAATGATCTGTCTAGGACCCGAATCTTTCTTCGATCGTCTTGACGGGAAATTGCTCCTCCAGGACCCGAACCATTCTTCAGTTGCTTGTTAAAACAATCAATGATTTGTCTAGGACCCGAACCTTTCTTCGGTCGCCTTGACAGGGGATTACTCCTCTAGGACCCGAACCATTCTTCGATCGCCTGTTAGAGCAATCAATGATCTGTCTAGGACCCGAACCTTTCTTCGGTCGCCTTGACGGGAAATTGCTCCTCCAGGACCCGAACCATTCTTCAGTCGCCTGTTAAAACAATCAAGGATTTGTCTAGGACCCGAACCTTTCTTCAGTCACCTTGACGGGAGATGCACTAACCTTTCTCAAGGCATCTGTTTGCTGGGGGTGCCTGACCTCAATCAAGGACATCGGTTGGTACCCGACTTTTCTCGGGAGATGCACCGATCTTTATCAGGGCATCGATTTGTTGGGTGTCTGACTTATATCGAAGACACCAGTTGGTACCCGACCTTTCTCAGGAGATGCGCGGGCATCTATTTGTGGGGTTTCTGACTTTTGTCGAAGACACCAGTTGGAACCCGACCTTTCTCGGGATGATGCGCAGACCTTTCTCAAGGTATCGATTCTGGAAAATACCTAGACATTCACAGGTATATCAATGAGTACCTGGATATTCACAAGTACTAACCTGAAGGGTATTTGGGCCTTTGCAGGCGTCAAAATAGGTATTTGGCTGACCATAGGCATTGAAGGGGTACTTGGATAATCACAAGTTTGAATTCTTGGGAGATACTTGGACACTCACAAGTATCAAAGGGGTACTTGATAATTGAAAATATTGAAAACATACCTTGGATATTTGTGAAGGTGTCCCACCTCTTGGCAATTGGGAAATATCGAGGGCGTACTTGGGATATTCGTGAAGGTCTCTCACCTCCTGGTAGTTGGAATATTGAGGACATACCATGGATATTCATGAAGGTCTCTCACCTCCTGGGATATTCGTGAATGTCTCTCACCTCCTGGTAATTGGGAATATCGAGGGCGTGCCTCGCATATTCATGAAGGTCTCTCACCTTCTGGTAATGAGAATATCGAGGGCGTGCCCCGCATATTTGTGAATGTCTCTCACCTCCTGGTAAATGGGAATATTGAGGGCGTACCTGAGATATTTATGAAGGTCTCTCACCTCCTGGTAGTTGGGAATATCGAGGGCGTTCCTAGGATATTCGTGAAGGTCTCTCACCTCCTGGTAATTGGGGAGAATTGTATACTGCTTTTCTTTATTCCTTTCAGTATGTAATTACAATCTATTTATAATACAAAGTGTCTAAATAACAAAGGAATAAAAATATACACAATATCCCAAAGATGTACATAAAATATTCCCTATAATCAAAAATCAATTAAGATCAATCGGCATCGGCAACAGTATCTTCAACACTCCCCCTCAAGCTCAACGGTCTATACATATCGAAGACGCCTAGCTTGTTTAATAGATACGAATGTTGCCTTTGACATAAGACCTTGGTAAAGATGTCCGCGGGTTGCTCTGCTGTTCTTATCCCTCTTGTTCTAATCACCCCACTCTGGATCTTGTCTCGAATGAAGTGACAATCAACCTCTATATGCTTTGTCCTTTCATGGAATACTGGATTCATTGCAAGCTTAAGTGCAGCATCATTATCACAAAATAGGACAGTGAGCTCCTTTATCTGTACACTAAGGTCTTAAAGAAGGCCTCTTATCCAGACTATCTCACAACTAGTCTTCACCATTACTCAGTATTCTACCTCAACGGATGATAAAGATACGGTTGACTGTTTCTTTGTCTGCCATGAAATTAGAGAATCCCCTAATTTTATACAAAATCCTATGACCGATATTCTACTATGGGGCAAGTAGCATAATCTGTGTCACAATATGCTGTCATCTCCATATTGTTGTCTCAAGACAGCAATATTCCCAATCCAGGACACGCTTTCAAGTATTTTATGACTTTTAGTGCCGCATTCATGTGAGGCTGTTTCGAAGCATGCATAAACTGACTAAGAATCTGAACTGCATAATAAATGTCTGGCCTGGTCATGATCAAATAAATAAGCTTTCCAACAAGTCTTTGATAAGTAGAAGGATCTTTAAGCAAAGGATCCTTGTTTATAGGTGACAACCCTTTGTCATATTCAGCTGTCGTTAACTTGATATTCTAATCGATTGGAATAACAGCCGGCCTAGATCCCGATAAACCTGCTTCTGACACAATTTCTAAGACAAATTTTCGTTGGCTAAGGCAAATGCCTTTTTTTGAGCTTGCAATTTCTATGCCAAGAAAGTATTTGGGAGATCCCAAATCCTTAATATGAAACGTAGAATGCAGATACTCCTTGAATCTCTCAATGGCAGGCACATTATTTCTCATAATGAGTATATCGTCAACATATATAAGTAAATAGATTGATAACATACGTTGTTTCCATGTGAATAAAGCATAGTCATGCTTAGATTGCTGGAATTTTGCAGTTGTAAGTGCACTGGTAACTTGGCATACCATTGACGAAAAGCCTATTTGAGCCCATATAGGGATTTTCAAAGACGGCACACACTTCCCTCCCCCTCTCTGCGAAATCCCGATGGAATATCCATATAAATCTCTTATTCATGATCTCCATGTAAAAAAGGCATTGTGAACGTCCATTTGATGAAAAGGCCAGTCACGAATGGCGGCAATGGAAAGAAAGGACCGTATGGTGACTTCTTTGGCAACTGGAAAGAAAGTTTCCATATAATCAAGGCCTTCCTTCTGTATGAATCCCTTCGCAACCAATCTGGCCTTGTAATGTTCAATGGATCCGTCTGCTTTGTATTTGATCCTGTATACCCATTTGCATCCTATGGGTTGACGGTGGGGAGGTAGGTGAACAATATCCCAAGTCTCATTCTCGATGAGAGCTTGTAACTCATCTTTCATAGCTTGTTGCCAACGAGGATCCGTGGCAGCCTCATCATAAGAGGAAGGTTCCTGCTGTGCAGAAATTCTACTAACACATCATCTATATTCAGGAGAGAGATTAGCAAAGCCGACGAGGAAATTGGATATTGTGTACCACACTTTTTTGACGACGAACAAACGTAATCCGCTATCCATGTTGGTTGTCGAACTATGCGTCTTGATCGCTGAAGATTAGTTGGTTTAGATGGAACATCAACTTGTGAGTTTACAGAGATATCATCCGCCAAAATATTAGCTTACGAAGATTCAGGTTCTTCGAATATACTTGATGAAGGAAGGCTGGATATTTCATTGTCCCCATCTGAGGCAACATGTGCATCGACATCTAAAGATGCTATAGGAGATATTATTTGTGGAAGTATCATCTGTGACATCCTGAAATTCGACCTCGTTTCAATAAAATGAAATGGGCATATCGTCGGCGCGCCTATGGTCCTTTTTCTCTGAGCTGATCACTCACGAGTTAGCTAACCTATCGGGTGAAACCGTTAAGGGATATAACCGCGGTAAAATCCCTAAAAGCTACCTAATTGGTTGGATTGGACTAAAATCACGTTCGATCGATTTTAATCATGAAATTTAATTTGGTTTCGGGAATCAAATATTCGAGCATGTCACAATTCATTTTTTTGGATCCTGTCTCATCGTCCGTCAAATTATTGTCGAGTCCGAAATTTCAATAAAGAAATTATCGGAGGAAAAATCGAAGACAAAAAGAAAATAGAAAGGGAAAGAGAAAAGAAAAATAAGAATAAGGCTATTGTTTTATTTCTTTTTCTCTCTTTCCCCCTCTCTCTCTCTCTCTCCTCTCCCCTCTCCTTCGTGCGTAGCCAGCCCCCACCAACCGAATCCCCTTGCCAAATTCAATTTGGCTTCTCTCTCTTTCTTTTTCACTTTGACTTTTCAAACCTCTTCTTTCTTACTTATCTCTTCTTCTCTCTCCTCTTTCTTCTTTCCCCCAACCCCACGTGACCGACTCCTTCTCTCTCTTTTCTCTCTTGTTCGTGCGAACCAGAAACCGAAGAAGACAGAAGCGGCGGCCACCGTTGTTTGGAGATTGAAGCAGCTCGCTGTCGCCGCCGTTCCGCCGCCCACGCCCGCGCCCGCACATCCACCGCTCGCCACCGTGCGCCGCCTGCCCTCTCCTCGCCCAAGCGTCCTCTCCCGTGCATCTCCAACCCCTATTCCGCTCCATCTAGCCACCGTGAGCGGCCGAGCAAGCCGCCGGAGCCACCGTGCGACCTCACCGGACCGCCACTTGTCTTCCCGACCCTTCTTCGCCCCTAACCATCTATGTTTTTCCCTGTTTCGCAGCTGAACCAGCAAACCCACGAATGGGTTTCCAGCCGGTTCGTGGGCCGTTTTGGGCCGTTTCCGGGCCCCGAACCCGAGCCGTGCTTTGGGAAGTTTTGTTCCTCGCGTCGCCCCCGTCGGATTGATCCGATTTGCGCACGATTTGGTGAGTAATCTCACTAATCCATGATTAGTTGGCTAATTATGCTTAAGGTTGGTTTAGTTTTAATTAATTATGTTTAGGTTGTTAGAGTAGAATAAATTAGCAATTATTAGTCAATTGTGATGCGATTTAGATAAATTGAATGTGTAATTAGCAAGTAGATGTGGTCTACTATTTATTGGAAGTGTCTTGGGATTTTTCCCAACCCTTAGTGGGATTCAATTTGGCGATTCGGGCCTAAGTGAGATTTTTGGCATTTAAATATTATTTTTCGGAATTAAATTAATTATTTATTTATTTTCCGAAAATTCAACTGGATGGCCAGTGACCGGAATATTATGCTGATGACTGTGGTGAAGTCTGTTTATTTGATCGGGCTTTATTTTGAGCTAAATTGAATTTTTAATATTAATTATTTAATTTTCGAAATTAATTAATTATTTATTTATTTTCCGAAAATTCAACTGAGATGGCCCGTGACCGGAATATTATGTTGATGATCATGGTGAAGTCCGTTTATTTAATTGGACCTTATTTTGAGCTAAACAGAATTTTTAATATTTAATAATTAATTTCCGAAATTAATTAATTATTTATTTGTTTTTCGGAAATTAAGTTTGAGATGGCCGATGACCGAAATCTCGTGCTGATCGCCGTGGCGCAGTCCGTTTATTTAATTGAGCTTTAATTTGTGCTATTTAATTGAGCTTTAATTTGTGCTGAATTGATTTAATTGTGGATAATTACTTTAGAAATGTGATGAATCATCATGAAAGGCACGTGGCTCGGTGAATAGTACATCATCTCGGGGAATGCACGTGGCTCGGTGATTTGGTATATCGCTTCGGAGAATGCACGTGGCTCGATGATTAGTACGTCGCCTTGGAGAATGCACGAGGCTTGATGATTAGATATATCACCTCGGAGAATGCACATGGCTCGGTGACGAAGTATGTCGCCTTGGAGAATGCATGTGGCTCAGTGATTAAGTGTGGCATTTTAAAGGAGACACGTGGGCTCGGTAATTTGATGCATTACCTTGGAGAATGCACGTGGTCTCAATGAGTACATTTGGCATCTTGAAGAGACACGTGGGCTCGGTGACTTGATGCATCGCCTCGGAGAATGCACGTGGGCTCGCTGATTCAAAATGGCATTTTAAAGGGCACGTGGGCTCGGTAAATTAATGCATTACCTTGGAGAATGCACGTGGCTCGGTAATTGGTTTTATCAATTGAGATTGTATAGCAATAGCTTGAATGACCGAGAAATGGTCAGGCTGATATGTAATCGACTAGGTCGATTGATCATTGATTTGATTTGATGTCGTGGATTGATTGACTAATTAGAAATGACCGTGAGTGGCCTTGTTGGCATTTAATCAACTAGGTCGATTTGATCGATGCTTCGATTAGTGATATGATTGCTTGGGTGCCTATTATGAATTGTACTGACTTGCAGGTGGGATATGAGGCCAAGGTACGTCTTCTGCCCTGTGCGTGTATAGGCAGCCTATAGTATAATGGTTTACTAATCGGGCTTAGTGGGGTAGAACTCGCTGAGACGTAGTCTCATCCCAGTTTTGGGAAAACATTTCAGGACCCTGATGAGGAGCTGATGAGGAGGAGTCTGAGAAGGAGAACTCGGAGGTAAATCTTGAGGAGAAGGATTTTGAAAGAAGAAGATAATCTCGAGAGGGACCTTGAGTACGGCCTGGATGGACCGAGAGTCTATCTTCTTTTGAGAATTCCTTTTGAAGTGAATAATTATGAAGCGGTTTGTGTTTTGTATAAAAGTTTGGTTATAAATTTCAATATGAAAAATATGGCCCTGCTTTTCTATCCCATCGTTTTATTGTCTGGAGATTTTAACTGCTTTCGCATGTGCTTAATAAATGAAAGGGTCGGCGATACATAGTCCTAGGATATCGCATTATAAAATCGACCAATTGAGAAGGATGTGTGCGTGCCCGAGGATCGGGGCGTGACATCATCATCACTGATCCTTGTGGAGGATCGTCTTCATGCAAAAAGGGACGAGAAGACATTAGGGGATCTTCATGCTATTGTGATGGTAGCCTATCCTTGAATGGAAAAACATCTTCATAAAAGATGACATCTCTGCTGACGAAGAATCTTCCAGTAGATGGATCAAGAACCAAATATCCTTTTTGAAAGGTAGGATATCCCATAAATATGCAAGAGAGGGCACGGGGACCCAAATTTGTCTCGAGGGCCCGTGGTAGATACATAGCATAAACATCCAAAAACACAAAGATGACGAATGTCGAGACATTTTCCAAACAATGACTCGAATGGAGTTTTTCCACTCAAAACTCGAGATGGCATTCTATTGATCAGGTATGCCACTATGACCACGCAATCTTCCCAAAAAATTTCAGGAATTGAAGCTTGATACTTAAAAGCTTGATACTTAAGAGCTCGAGCAGCTTCTAACAAATGATGGTGTTTTCTTTCTACAATCCCATTTTGTTGAAGAGTATAAATACAGGAGCTTTCATGAAGAATGCCATTGGAAATGAACAATGAAGAACATTCATGATTAAAGATTTCTCATGCATTGTCAGTACGAACCCGTTGTACGGATTTGTTAAACTGATTTTTGATCAGGACAATAAAATTTTTGAGATGTGAAAGGACTTGGGCTTTAGGTTGCATAAGAAAAACCCAAGTTGCTCGAGTATGATCATCTACGATAGTGAGAAAGAAGCATGACCCATCATGATGAGGGGTGTGATATGGGCCCCAGATGTCCATGTGTAACAAAGAGAAGGCTCTAGCAGCACGTGATGTACTCTGTGGAAAAGACATTCTAGACTATTTAGCCAATGGGCATATAGGACACTTGGGATGAGGAAAAGCGGCGCTATGGCCTAGACGCTGATGCGATAAAGAGATATTTTTATTATGATTGGCATTACATAAGGTGCTCTTATTGAAGGAAAAATTCTTTGGAAATGTCGTCCAGAAATAAAGTCCATCGAAATTCCTACTCGAGCTCATCAGTGTCCCAGTCAAAGGGGCCTGAAAGAAATAAATGTCAGAATAAAAAATGACCTGACAGAGATTGTCTTGACAAATCTTAGATACAGAAATGAGATTGAACTGAAAATTTGGAATGACGAGAACATTTTTTAGTGTGATGGAAGGACTCAGCTCAACATCTCCAATTTTATCTACTGAAATATCACTGCCATTTGGGAGGCGAACAGAAGTATGATTCGAGGATTTTTCTAATTTAGAAAAGAATCGTTCATCACAGACTATATGGTTATTGGCACCTGAATCAATAATCCATGCATTGCTCGAAATATTTCTCATCAAACAATAAGAAATACCTACATAACTAGGCATCTTTTCTTGAATTCCCATTTGACTTAGGGTCCTCATGATTTGTTGGAGTTGGTCATTGTTGATGGGTTGATTCACCTTAGCATTTGCTGCTATAGAAAATTCTCATTCCTTCTTCTCCCATGGTCTTCCATGCAATGTCCAACAATTTTCTTTGGTATGATAAGGTTTTTTGCAATAATCACAAAATTTGCCTTTCCATTTGTTTGAATTATTTCTGTTCGAGGATGTGGCCAAATTTTGGCCATTGGATCACCTTAAAATGGATGCTGATGGACCGTCAGATCACAGTGCTGCAAGGGCGAAAGGTGAGCCGTCCGATCGCGCGTAGGAGCCGTCTGATTGCGTGAAGGAACCTCCACCATCAGATCCGAAGATTGAATCTCGGCCGTTCATTCCTTGCGAGCTGCCCGAACTGTTCGATCTTGCGAAATAATCCTGGCCGTCCATTTGAGATGGATAAAAGGCCTCTTCTTCTTCCTCCTATAACCCTAGCGTCCCCGTTTTCTTCGAGAAACCTCCATGGTCGGACCTTTCGGAGCTGAGTCGCTGCTTCGATGAGGCCTTAGCCACAAGAATGACGCAGTCCCTAGTCTTCACATACTCGGACGACGCCAGCCTCTAGGATTCTTCTTAAACCACAAGCTGATATATGCGGTCGAGTGGGGGAACCGGATCCATGGCCAAGATCTGGCTACGAAACGGTAAGTAGCTCTCATTCAACACGAGCAGGAAGCGTGTAACCTTCCCTCGATCTCTCATGGCCCGATATTGGGCCAAAGTCGTCTCAGGTCCCTCTAATTTCTCCTCTCCCATTTCAATTTCGTTCCATAGGACAGAGAGTTTATTGTAGATTGTCAAGATCGATAAATTTCCCTGCTTGAGATCTGATAAAGTTTGTGTTAGCATGAAAATTTTTGCTCTATCTAGCTTACCATACATTTCCTGTAAATTCTCCCAATTTTTTTTTGCATCTTCGGTCAGTGGTACCTCGACAGCAACCTCCACCATGAGGCAATTTCCTATCCAGGTCCGAACAAGCTGGTTGCACTTACACCATTATCGTGCAAGCTGCTCTTCGATGGTATCGGGACGGTGCCGTCCAAAAATCCATCTTTGTCTTTGGTCACGAGTGCTTGCCAGAGTTCGCAAGACCACAGGGTGTAATTCTCCGATCTCGACAGCTGCTGGGAGATCAAACGCAGCTCTGATCTGTTGGCGATCGTGGTGTACAGTGGGTCTTCAGGTTCTAGCCGGCCGCCAACTCCGGCGAGACTTGCAAACGAAAAGAATTCGAGTCCGTAGGTCGGGTAGGGATTGCTTGCCCCATATCTAGGACCCGAACCACTCGACCCAAGAAGGTCCAATTCACCCCGTATCCAGGACCCGCTCCAGGTATGTGCGATGGACTTTCCTCCATCCCACCAATCCTTCCAGGCTCAATTTGAGGTAAATTCTGAGTTGAACCTCCTTGATTTTGAGTCGAACCTCCTTGATTTGGCTGAATTGATACAAGTACCCACTGAATGTATGGTCCTATGAAGGGATTTACAGGATTAGATCCTGTGTTGGGCTGCACAGGCTACACTAGACCTGTTTGACTTTCTGATGGATT
Organism: Eucalyptus leucophloia subsp. euroa; assembly: GCA_017140325.1. Lineage (NCBI taxonomy): Eukaryota > Viridiplantae > Streptophyta > Magnoliopsida > Myrtales > Myrtaceae > Eucalyptus > Eucalyptus leucophloia. Next base: position 50,571,272 of record CM029470.1, read on the forward strand.
CATCTATTGTTTTGCAGGGATGACGTCTCCTCTTTGATTGCTGAGGGACTGTGGATTTCCCTTAAAAACACCAGAAGTTGAATCCTCAATCTTTGACATGATTCCTACCTAAAGAAAAAAAGGCATTGCGGAAGCTAGGCCAAGGTGGGAGGCTCTGATACCATGTCAGAAAAGTAGAAAGCTTGAAGTTTGGGAGAATTGTATATTGCTTTTCTATATTCCTTTCAGTATGTAATTACAATCTATTTATAATACAAAGTGTCTAAATAATAAAGGAATAAAAATATACACAATATCCCAAAGATGTACATAAAATATTCCCTATAATAAAAAATCAATTAAGATCAATTGGCATCGGCAACAGTATCTTCAACAGGATGGGTGAATTATGTGTATGCCTCTATCGCTCCGAGAGATCTTTCATTGTGTGATCTGAAAATCCTTCAAAAGACAATGTGGAGGGGACCGTCTCTTGTTTTGGCCAAATATTTATTTGGTTCTTGTGGATAAGTAAAGAATTATTCTATAAAAATTGCCGCTTGTCTATGAGACATCTTGGATTATCTGCAGGCTCAGCACCTCTCTCTCTCTCTCTCTCTCTCTCTCTCTCTCTCTCTCTCTCTCTCTCATGCTCTCATGTGCTTGGTTTCCAAGGTAGCCCATGCTTTCTTTGTTTTAGATGTGCGGTGGAACTTTACTTTGATGGCTTTGTTAGTGGATGGTGTCATAAAACTAGTATAAATGTGACAAATAGAGGGTAAAATTTCAAACCAATATAATAATCAACTATTACGTGTCATTCAATTCAGCAATTTGACTGTTTAACGGAAATTAACAAAAGGTAAATTTGTCATAAGTGTAAGTTTTGGAGAAATTTTTTAAAGGTGTATCGGTTTGGGGTTTTTGGTAGATAAAAAATTAATTTTGGATAAATTTATTATATGTGTATCAATTTGGAGTTTTTCGTGTTATCAACTCCAAAGAAAAAGCTACCCACCTCGTGGTGGGCAAATTGGTTAGGGTGCACACTGGCCACACGAAAGGCCAAGGTTCGATTCCCCTACTCGTCAGTTTGCGCGACTTAAGTGGGGTGTCATGGGTGGTAGGTCCCCGCGCTAGTACTCCTCCCAGTTTACGTCAACAGTTGCCGGCTGTACAGCGGTTCCCGGGTTGCCAAAACAAAAAGCTTAATCATTTGACCACGTGTTGTGCCCGCTGTTTTCTTCCTACTTCCTCATTAATTGAAGAATTCTCGTGTACAGTGGACTTACAAAACAATAATTCTATGCTTAGTTACTACGAAATGTTATATAGCCCTTTCAATATATCGTAAAATAAAATAAAAATCACCTTTGACGTCTTTCCGTTGATTAATCTAGTAAAATTAAAATGCGGGACATCCAATTATTGCGAATAACGTAATGTAAGTAGAAACCCCTTTTGAGATTGATGAAGTTCGTATTGAAGGTAAAGTGATTGGTAAAAATAACGCGAATGACCAAAACGAGACCGAAAATGCGGTAGTGAAAAACTCATAACACCAAAAGAAATAGAACTTGTGTTATATCGATTAAGTTCGTAGCTTTTTATTTTATTTTTTTATTGAGGAGAGAGAAGAATCAAAACACCTAACAAGGGTCGGGCCATGGAGTTTAAGTCTTATGAGGAATCAAAACACCTAACAAGTCATAATGAATAGTCCTACTGTATGTATTTTGTCAGAGGTTTGCGGATATTAGAGAAATCATATCGTCCAAGATTTAGAAATTGAAAGGCCATGGCCAGTAGACATAGAACCAATGCATGATACAACAAATAAAAATGGAAATGGATTTGTTGTCAATATAGACACTAAATCTCCTTAATGTTGTGAATTGATCAATGAAGGGTGCATTTGTTTGGTGGAAAACTCGATGCCGGTAAAGCATTTTTCAAGGATATGATTAGTTTTCTTTTATTTGGCAATGTATAATTGAATATATTTTCTAATGTTTGGATCTCATTGAAAAATGATTTTAATCTCATGACTTTATCTCAGCAAAAAAGTATTCGAATTTTTTTAGATATTTTATTTTTCTATTTGGAATTTTAAATTATTTTAAATTTTTAAATTCAATATTATTTTTCTTTTCTTTTACCTTCTTGTCCTCCATTGCTCCTCTGTCACCTCATGTGCCATCCCCATCTGCTTCCTCTACTGGCTCCTCCTTGGCTGGCTCGCAAGGGGGCGAGCTCGAGTCTCGTCGCCGAGAGGCCGTGAGCTCACTCGATTTGATGAGGCTTGTTGTTGGAGGCCACGAGCTTGCCGGCCGTCGAAGAAGAAAAAGAAAAAGGAAGAAAAAAAAATCGATTGTAAAACATAAAAAAATTGATTTTTGAAAACAAATTAAAATTTGTTTTTTTTAAATATATCTTTATAAAACCGATCTTTCCGTTAGCCAATACATTCGGAAAACGTTTTCTAGTTATTTAAAAGGAGAAATCATTTTCCTCAATTTAAATTTTGGTAGGAAAACTTTTTCTGTAAAGAAAATATTTTTTATTGACTTATTTTTATAAGTGAATCAAATATCGAAAAGTAAGGAAAATATTTTCTCAAAAATATTTTTTACGAAACAAACACAACCGGAGTTTGACTAATCGCATCTGATTATAGAGCATGAAGGACGTCGTATCCTAATACCACGGTATTGACGCGTCGAAAGAAAACGAGTCGACATATTGACGCGTCAAAAGAAAACGACGATGGCCTTGGTCATTCCCTCCCTTCCCTCCCCCTTCCCCACCTTTTCTCTCTCTCTCTAATAGGCGTCGAGTCCAGCGACTCCAGCGACTCCAGCGACGTAGTCTACAGTTCCGGCCAGGATGGCATTGCTCTCAGCTCTCGCGACAGAGATCGTGATCCCAGTTTGCGCCCTCCTCGGGATCGCATACTCCTACTACCTGGTGCGGTGGTTCCTCGAGTCGTGCAATAGCGACGAACTCGACAATGAAGAGCAGGGCCTAACCAGGGTTCAGAAATGCTTTGCTCAGATGAAGCAGGACCTCCCGGAAGGTGACTATAAAGATCCTATAGATTCACAACTTGTCTGCTTTATAAAACTGTTCATTAACAGAGTTTGTTTTGGGTCAATCTCGCATCTGCCTGAGCAATAGTGACAAATTCGAGTCTTGTAATCCGATGACAGCTCAGCGAAGTCATGAGCTTCTGTTGCTTGTGGCGCGACTCATTTTTGGGGTTTGTAACAGCTGCTAGGTAGGGCTTTGAGCGACGTATCTAAGTACAGTAGCATAAAAGTTACTCATGCAGATCTCTTCTCACGAAGATGGCTCTTGGGCGGAGTGTTGACTGGGGGTAGCCCTCGTCCTTTTGGCTTTGATAGCATTTTCATTTTATAATTTACAGTTTCCTTCATATAGTTTAATAGCATTACATAATCTATCCTTAAGGAAAACATTTTGGAAGTAAAATCCGAACACCAGGAAATTACTTCCTCCCGTTTTCATGCTCTCCACCAAACAAGGGAAAATCAATCACTTTCCTACCACGCAAAGTTTTCCATTAAACCAACACATTTTAAGGATGCGTTTAGTAACGTTTCTGTTAAAAAATTATTTCCTGGAACAGAAATTGTTTTTTTATTTTTGTTCCTGGAACAATTTTTGAACAGAAGAACGCGTTTGGTAAACTTGTTCCTAGAATAGAAAAAGAACAGAAACGCGTTTGGTAAACTTGTTCATGAAATAAAAAAAGAACAGAACATGTTTGGTAAATTTGTATGATTTTTTTGTTTCTTTTAATTTTTAAATATTTTTACTTTATTTTTCCTTTTTTGATTTTATTTTTCCTTTTAATTTTATTTTTAATTTTTAATTTTTAATTTTTAATTTTCCCTTTTTTTCTTTTTCCTTCCTTTTGGTCGGTGGCCGGCCTCGGCCATGGCCGGATCGGGCCGATGAGGACCGGCAATGCTCGGCCTCGTTGGGGGCGGTGACATTACGCGAGGTCACCGGCCCTCGATGGCCTGGCCACCGGCCATGGCCATGGCCGGCCAGCCGGCCAAAGAAAAAAGAAGAAAAAAAGAAAAAAGAAAGAGAAGAAAAAACGAGGAGAGAGAAAAATTATTTCTTGAAATTATTCCAAAAACAAGAAACAAGTTTTTCTTATTTCTTATTTCTATTCCAAATATGTTCCGGGGAACAAAAAAATAGATTTGGAACAAAAACTCAAACACACGCGTTTCTGTTCTTTTTTTGTTCCCCCGGAACAAAAAAACAGAAAATGTGTTCATAAACACATTCGAGAAATGTCTTGACCGCTTTGCGGTGTTTTGTGTCTGGCGCCCTTTCACTCGAGAAGACATTTGTGTCTTGTTGAGTGCAAGTTTTGTGGTGCCGGATCTTGTATATGTGGTGGTTAAAGCTCAATATATTATTACCCTTTACCAAAAAAAAAAAAAAACACATTCGAGAAACACAAACAAACACACCCTAAGTCTAACAAGTCCAATTTTTCATATCCACCTTATGAGTACATACATAGAATTTTTCTTTGTACATTTGATTTGTTTGCAATTATCTATGTGATAGATTAAAACCTTGTTTGTTGTGCGGAAAAATTTTTATCCAAAAATATGTCTCATTCTCTAGCGTCTAGATCGCTTAGGAAATGAATAAATAGAAAATCTTTTCATAATCAACAAAAAAGCTATGCTTAATTTCAGGAATATGATTCACTTTTAAAAGTCAGAAATCATTTTCTAAAATATGACTATACATCGATGTTTGAACTAGAGATCTCAGCCCTTGGGTATATAGGGACCTAGATGCCTGTGCTTGAGTTCTTAGCAACCTTGGTTTCTTGAGGCTGAGCCCAAGAACTTGATGCTTATGCCCAAGTCCTTAAGACTTTGATTGTAGAGCTAAGCCCTATGGCTGGGTCAAGGACCTTGATAGTTGAGCTAAAGCTAAAGTACTGAAGGCTAGGCCCAAGGCCTAAGCACCTAAGGCCAAATTCCATAAGAGAAAAAAATATTAGTTTATGATTTATAGAATTATTTATATATGAAAATTTGATTAATAAAATTTATTTTGGAAAGTGAGTGAAAGTTTTAAAATTTGTCGTAAAAGTGCAAGTGAGTCTTACAACTTTCAAAAAGTGCAATTAAGTCATAAAACTTATCGAAACATGCAATTGAGTCCTAAAACTTTTAAAAAAAAATGCAATTAAATTATAAAACTTATCACAAATATGGAGTTGTATCCTAAAATTTTGAAAAAAATTCAATTGTACTTTCGTGATAAGTTTTAAGATTTAATTGCATTTTCTAAAAGTTTTAAGACTCGATTGTTTCTATGACAAATTTTAGAACTTTCAAAGCATTTATCCCAATTGACAATATAGCATGCGCAACTCTTATATCACACAAATAGTGCATATCTTTTTAGAAAAATAAAAGCAATTTTTTTTATAAAAGACAGAGAATAATTTCCAATTTATATTCAAATTCCAGCCAAACACTAAGAAATTTTTGTCATTTTCCAGGAAAAAAAATTATTCGAAAATAATTTTTAGAAAGGTCAAATTATTACTGGAACAAACAAGGCCTAGGTAAATTTCTTTCTTCCATTTTTTTTTTTTTTTTTGTTATAGGAAGCTTGTTATATGCAACTACTGACACAACGTAAAGTTAATTAAATTTAGGATAGTAATTTTTTTTCTAAAGTAATTGCCTTTATTAGAAGCATATTGTACTAAAAAGGTGAATTGCTGAGGATGTACAACCTTCAATTTTTAATGTATTTCTCGTCAGTGAATGTTTTGAAAGGATTTATCATCTTACGTTGTCATTTGGTGTAGAATATTTCTCATTTTCATGAGATTGTCATTCTTGATTTGTCATATTTGTAACGAAACACTTATTCTATAATATTAGTTAAGAATACATACGTAATGAACCTATTTCTCTAAAGTTCTCTTTTGTGTTAAATTCACGCTTCTTCTAACTAAAGTCCATATATGTGACAATGTTTCATACCTATCACTTTAATTTGAATAATCTTTCGAACTAGAGCATTATCAGTTCTATAGTCTTTCACCGTTTTCTTCTAGTTCTAACATATAGGTTCAGTTCTAACTTTAGTTCTGATGTTTTCCATACTCTCGGTTTAATTTTTTGTTATAACCTGCTGTTTATTGTAGGTCATAATATATCTAGTTTCTCCTTTGTTTGTAATGCTTTAATTTTAAAGTAATGTTTAGATGTGTTTATAACAATATTCTGGGTCTGGAACGTCGTAGTTAATTTTCAGTTCTTTGTATTTCGTTAAGTAGTTTGCAGAACTGGATACGTTCTTGCATCCCATTTCCCATATTGTCGTACACATTATGTTCTTGTCACTCTTCGCCAGTGGGTTTTGGCACTTACACTGTTCAGCTTGCCAAATGTGAATTGTAATAGGCACTATATCATCTTTTAAGTTACTCTTTTGGAGGCGCTGTTGGTTAGGCTTTCTTATTTCTTGGCACTAGGTTGAACAAAACTGGGCAACAGAACGAAGTAACTGGATTTAACTATATTATGCCTTCTTTCGTCACACATAAGTAGAATATCAAGAATCAGATTTTTGCTTTATTTGCTTCGTAGAGACTCAGAGAGGCTAAGTTATCGTCTGTGATTGAACAGTTGTGAAAACTTTTCTGTTCACGGAGTACCGGTATTGTTGGGTTTTCATGGCTGCTTTTGCGATTCTAATCTTCCTCTGCGTTGGCTCTGTCGACAACTTCAGCACCCAAAGCCGGCCTTGCAGGTTTGATCCTTCAAACGTGTGCAAGCCTGCACTTGCCACGGCCGTTTTCAGTGCTGTTTCATTCCTACTTGGTGCTTTCACATCAGTCCTCTCTGGTTTCCTTGGCATGCAAATTGCTATCTACGCTAATGCCAGGACTGCCTTGGAAGAGAGGGAGGGTGTTGGAAAAGCTTTCTTTTCTGCTTTCAGGTCTGGTGCAGTGATGGGATTTCTTCTTGCTGCTATCGGTCTTCTCGAGCTCTATATTGCAATCAATCTGTTCAAGCTGTACTATGGCAATGATTGGGAAGGTCTTTTTGAGGCTATTGGCGGTTATGGTCTTGGTAGATCATCCATGGCTCTCTTTGGAAGAGCCGCTGATGGAATTTTTGCCAAGGCTGCTGATGTTTGTAGTCATCTGATTGAAGAGACTGGGCTATTTCACCGATCACCACTTGTAGCTGTATGGACTCTCTTACTGTAGCTCTATCTCCTAAGTTTATCCCTCACTTTTAGTCATAAATGACGTTGACCTTAATCATTCAGGGGATTTCTTATCATGTTGGTGATATTGTCGGGGGTATTGCTGGTAGGGGGACTGATCTTTCTGGCTCTTATGCCAAATCATCCTGCGCTGCCCTTGTTGTTGCTTCCATCTCTTCTTTCGGAAACAATCACAACTTCACTACCATGTGTTATCCCCTGCTTATCAGCTCTATGGGTATTCTTGTTTGTTTGATGACAACTCTCTTTACGGCCAACTTCTCAAAAATCAAGGAAGTGAAGGAAATCAAGCCTGCATTGAGGAAGCAACTTATCATTTCCACAATTCTAATGACTTTTGGAATTGTTATTGTTAGCTGGATTGCTCTGCCCTTGTCATTTACAGTTTACAACTTTGGGTCGCAGAAAGTTGTGAGGAACTGGTAAACTCTTTGATGATACTTATCTTTTTTCTGATCGTAAGTGCTGCTTTCTTCTAATGTTGGTCATGTGACATGCTTTAATGTCAGCCGACTTTTATTGGATTGGGTCAAAACGTTGAGCAAATGTAGTCGCTAATTATTGATATGATCCTGCAGGCAGCTGTGCTTCTGTGTTGGTGTTGGTCTTTGGGCTGGGCTAATCATTGAATTTTTCCCTAAATCATGTACCAACGATGAGATCAGGTGTTAACATTGCTAAAGTAAATGAATGATATGAATCTTTACGACTGTTGATGGTTATGTGCTGACCACTTAATGATCCTTTTTTCTGCAGCCGTTTCCAAGAGTTTGCCGCCGAAGGGGTTGGTTTTGGCCTTGCCTTTGTCAATATCCCAATTTTTGCTTTCCTTAGCATATTGTTGAGTTATAGAATTGCTTCCGTGTATGGAATTGCCGTGGCTGCCGTTGGGATGCTAAGTACCATTGCCACTCGATTGGCCATTGACGCTTACGATCCCATCAGCGACAATGCTAAACGGATTGCTGAGATGGATGGTGATACTACAGCTGCCGTTGGAAAGGTAAAGGCAATCCTTGCATGTGAATATAGTATCGACACTGTACCGTCGTCCTTTTAGTAGCTTATTTTGATAAAATCCGTAACACAGCAGTAGGAGAGGGTGTCTGTGCATAGGAACTTTTCATGAAATTACGTTCATGTCAGCTAGAATTTACACATTATCCAATTATTTTCTTCTTCACCATAAATGACTACATATGACGTTAGTTGTGCAAGTCTTTTTAAATTCTTGCTGGTGTGGCATGATGTTTGGCTATAATCACCTCTCTCTCCTTTAGATGCTGCCTTTCATCTATCTTTCTTAATATTAACCTAGAAAGCATCGATACTTTCTGGGAGTCTTTATGTCTTGTCAAAACACTCTGGCATTCTTCAATATTTGATTAACAAGTGTCGAATTTTCCGACACCTGGTCAACTCTCCCAATACTCTTTGACATTTGATATATGCGTTTGGAATTCTGACATGTATGGGGTTAATTTTAAAAAATTTCAATAAATGAGGGATCAAAATGTAAATATGTAAAAAATAATAAAATAATAAAAATAGTAAATGGGAAAAAAAGAAAAATCTAGTCTTCTCTTCTTTGACACTCGCTTCCTGTCATGTCATGTCGGACACTCCGACACTCCAACATTCGATCAACAAATGTCAAATTTTCCGATACTTAATCACCTCTCTCAACACTCTTTGACACTTAAATCTAAAATTCCAACACGTGAGTTTGGAATTTCGACAAAGACGAGGTCAATTTTAAAAAATTTCAATAAATAAGAGATCAAAGTGTAAATATGTAAAAAAATAAAAAATAATAAAAATAATAAATGGGGAAAGAAGAAAAACCTAATCTTCTTTTCTCCTTTGACTATCACTTCCCATTATATCATGTCGAATATTCCGATACTCAGTCAACGGGCATCGGATTTTTTGACATCTGATCAATTTTCCTAATACTTTTTCCGTGAATTCTGACATACGAGTTTGGAATTTCGACATGCATGGGTCAATTTTAAAAATTTTCAATAAATGAGGGATCAAAATATAAATATGTGTCCTTACCAAAATATAGTCTTATCTTCTCTTCTAACTCTCACTTCCTGTGTTACACAATTTATCCCTCAAATTTGTTTTTTCTTCTTCTTTTTCGACATGCTCTAATACACGAGTCCAAAATGTGGATTGATTGTTTTTTTCTCCAAGTTTTATGGATTATTGAATGGAGTTGAATTTGTCAAATTAAAACAAAGAATGATATTAACAAATGGTGGATTAATTTTTTTAGTGTGAATTCATTTTAGGCTATTTATTATTATTTATTTATTTGTGAATTTGAATCAAATTAATTTGATTAAAATAATCATAAAACGTGTTTCAATATGTCGAAATTTTCTATTTTTTAAGAAACGATTAATTGGCATGTTGTGTTGTGTCGCATGTTGTGTGTTGGTGCTATTTAGATAGCTCTATCAACAAATTCTATTTTCCTATTGTTTAAGTCTAATATTAGATGGACCCTTTTTTGTTACTTATCTGGAATGTAGGGATTCGCCATTGAATCAGCTTCCCTGGTATCTATGGCTCTGTTTGGTGCATTTATGAGTCGTGCAGCAATTTCTCCTGTTGATGTCCTAACACCAAAAGTTTTCATGGGTTTGATCGTGGGCGCCATGCTTCCCAACTGGTTCTCTGCTATGACCATGAAAAGAGTGGGACCTGCAGCTTTGGAGATGGTTGCCGAGGTTGGTCAGGCGCCTTTGGCAAGATTTGAGGAACCTCACTGTGCTAGATACTTCAAAATTTTAACTGATGCATCTATCAAGGGGATGATTCGAGCTGGTGCCCTTGTCATGCTTACACCACTAATCGTCGGGACCTTCTTGGGAGTAGAGATGCTGTCTGGTGTTTTGGCTGGCTCTCTTGGTTCTGTTGTTCGGGTAATCTTTACCAAAGTAATCCGTGTCAATCTATTTTGGTCGTTTGTGTTGCTCAAGGTGCATCTCTCGATAGAATGCTGGTTAAACCGAGTTGAGATATCGTAATTACTTCATTGTTGAACAAAATTTGTGTAGGTTGGGTGAACTGATGATTATTGCTCTTATCATCCTATCTATGCATAACTAATCTCCTGATGCATATTTTCTGTTGGGCTTGGTTTCAACAGATTGCAATTTCGGCATCCAACACTGGTGGAGCATGGAAGGAAGCGAAGAAGTACGTTAGGGTATGCAGCTGCTTCCAACTGCGCGAAAGCTAGTTTTTGTTGATGATACTCGTCTGTGGTGGTTCAGTGACCTGCTAAGAAAACTAGTCTGACTTAACATATTTTTTTCCTTAATATCATGAATTTGCTTCCAGGCTGGTGCTTCGAAGTACGCAAAGACCGAGTACGCAAAGACCCATTACCCTAGACAAATTCACAGGGCCATTGATAAGGAAGATACCATTGGCAATCCATTGAAGGACACTTCAGGCCCGCCATTAAACATCCTCATCCAGCTAATGGTAGTCGAGTCGCTCGTGTTTGCTCCCTTCTTTACTAGTTGCAGTGGTCTGCTCTTCAAGATTTTCTGAGGGAGGGAACGGGCGACTTCCCTTTTGTAGGCAGCAGCAGCAGCATGTCATCGACTCAATTTACAGTTAAACATATATTTCCGTGTTGTTTGCAACCTCTCTAGCTCCTCCACTGCTTCGGACAATTCGAGCAAGATCTTTTGAAGTAAGTTTTTGGATTATGCAAAATACTCGGTTTAAATTTGAAAAAAAAAAAACAATATCGAGAACAAGAATGAGAGGGGTGGTCTTGGCCATTCGAAGCAGGAATGCAACCTCATGATGATTAGTCAAAAGCTGCGTAAACACTCGGGTGCCATATGGTGCTCCATCTTCGCTAACACACCCAACGTAAAAGATGAAGAAGCGTTCGACAAAGACCACGAATCAATCCAAAGTACACAAACCTTACTTTAAATATGGAGCAGTGTGCTAATACTGGAGAGACGATGCGCGAGACGAAAAGCCAGGGCTATAAAGAAGAGCATCCATCGTGGAGGAAGGACTGAGGCCAATGCGGATGCCGGTGCTGGTGATCCAGTCCATGGAGCACGCAAATCAAGTTTTTCGGTTGGAAATACTAAGAATATTGATTAAGGGCGTCAAAAATACCCCACTCGAATCGACCTGCGAACATATTAAATATAAATAGAAAAGGAAACCCTGAAACACTATAACTGTTCCCTCCCTCCTCTTCACCTAGACCTCCTCCCTCATCTTCACCAGCAGTTCCGCCTCCTCCAAATCAACGTGAAAATCCAATAGAAGTTTCAAGCATCGTGTAGGCCGTTTCTTCTTCAGCCACCCAACACCCCCCCCCCCCTTCTCTTCATTTTGTTGAATCCAACAGATGTTTGCCTCGCACAAGATCTGAACTGGGAATGTTTCAATTTTCTGTTTTGTCGTGAGCCTGTGACGGAGGATCTAAAGAAAGGAAGGAAAGGCAAAAAAAGGATGTGAGCCGCATGAAATTTGGTAAAATCACTACCAACTGTTTTAAAAGTTAGATAAATGCATAATTTATTATTTTAATATTCTGACATTTCCCCACGCTTAGTTTGGTTTTTTTGCCTAATATTAAGCGTTGATATATTTAATTGGGAAGGTAAATGAGATCTGGAAAGATTCAAACTCAAGACTCTTAGTTCTGATACTATGTAAGATTTGATGCAACCACTGCTAACTGTTTTAAGCTTTTAAAATAATTTGTAGTAATTTCATAAAATCTTACAAGCTGAGACCCAAAACAAACATACCTAAACCATCATTTCGGTTAGGTTTTGTATGGTTAATGTCATAAAAACTATATATCGTTTGTGTTAAAACCAAACCAAACCGACCTATTGATACTTTTAAAATTGTGTTGATATAAAAAAATAATATGGTCATCGATGCGTATGTGCATGGCATGAGAGTGAGAAAACACGTGGCATTTGAGAAGAGACAAAAACAGTCACGTGTATAGCACATGAGCACCATCTTGTAGTATTAATCTATTGATGCGCACATGAACTAACACATGACGATCGATGGTGATACTCTTTAATATCACGTGTCCAATTATTGAAATACAATAATAAATAGTTGGCGGTTAAAAGTATTTCAGATACCATTCATAACTTGATATCGTCAAGACAGTTAGTACTGAGGATGCACGATGTGGAGGGAGAACTTCCTATTCGCAAGTCATGGAACATCATCGATGGCTACAAACTATCAACACATAATGAGGATAGGTATGGAAGTTACTTGAAGAAACACAACTGCCGAACATCGTCAAGGAATGATTGAAATATCTCATCAACTCAATTGCTCATGTGTATATAGTAAATTCATATACCAATTGGAATGTCTCAAATCACATCTCCACCAATCACCACACCTCAATCAATTATGCATTTCAAGTAATTACAGTCACACGAGCATGACCTAACCGTCATCACGGTGAATCCAACTGACAAATAGTGGAAATTATCCATCACATAGCGGATCTATCCATAGCGGATCTATCCATCACATAGTAGATCTATCCGTCACATAGTGGATTTAACTGACATACAACGGATCTATCCGTCACATAGCGGCTTTATCCATCACATAGCTAAGCATCGTCTCGCCCCATCGAGCACGATAAGATCTACCCCAAGACGGCTTTCCATATGAAAGCATTGTTCACCCAACACATAGCGGATGGCGAATTCTTCTAACCAGTACACAATTATCCACTCCCGGCCAATGACATTATGCTTCGTACTTAAATTCCTCAATTAAAAATAATGTCATGGCCTATTTTCATCACGTTGATAATACCCGATAAAATAATCATGTGTGGATACATAGTCGGCCTGAGCCAAAATTTTCATATCTTTACTTTAGAAAATCTCACTATTTATATAGTGTCTCAAAACATTTTTGGCGTTGTAAACCAACGCCTTGGTAATTTCTAATTAATTATTGAAATTACTTAATTTTAGGATAAATACCCAAAATTATAGTTTCCACTCAATTTGCACAATTCACACTCAATTGCAGAAATTAACCACGCCATTACAATCAGCACGAAATTCCGATCATTGACTATCCCGGTCTAATTTTCAAAAAATATTTAACAATTAATTAATTTCTAAAATTAATTAAATAATTCAATTTAATTTCTAAAAATACCAACCTAGGCCAAAAATGGCTAAATTAAGTACCGATACGGGCCTAGAAAATTTCCGAACCATTCTAGATAAATAGCACATCCTATCTAGACTTTGATTAATTTAATTTAACCACCTAACATGCACAATAAACTAATTAAATCACTAATATAATCTAACTAAACACCCATTAAATGTCCTTAGCCTACTAAGAAGAGTTTAGCGCATAAACTCACCGATTTAATGGGAGACCGGTTCACCGCGACAGCGGCGTGACGGCGGCGAAACCCAAACTTTGGTGGCATCGAGGAAGCTTGGGTTGGGCCAAACAAGCCTTGCAAGGCCCACAGCAACTGCTAGGCTTGGCTGAGCTTTAAGTGATGGGCTGACACGCACGGGCTGGGCTGATTTTGCGGGCTGCAGTGGCTGAAATTCACGGGCTTCAAATGGGCTGGGCTTGCGATTTAAAGATGGGCCAAGACGTTGAAAATTTGCGGAGATGCTGGGTTGAATTGATGGGCGGAAGATGTGGGCCGTGGGCTTGACTTGTGGACTTCAAGTGGCCGGACCAAAGGCTGAAAATCGCGTGGCTGTTGGCTTCGTGGCTGCTGGGCTCGATTACAAATGGGCCTAACGGCGTGAGAAGAGGCCGCGGATGAAGGCGAGAAAGAGAGAGCTGCTTCGGTCGTGCGACAGAGAGCTGGGAGTTGACTTCGGTGGAGCTGCTTCGGTGGCTTGACTCGCTGGGGAAGAGGGACCCTGGCACGCGGCAGCTTGGTCGTTGCTTGTCTTCGTGGCAGAGGAGCAGCAGCGAAGAAGATCGGGCAGCTGAGGCGGTCAACCCTTGGGGCTTCTACTGGGGGAATTGACCGAGCGTGCGAAGGAGAAGAGAGATGGTGATGGAGCAGCTTCTGTCTTCGTGACGGACGGCTGGCAGAGGAAAAGTGAAGGAGCTGGACGTCTTCTTCGATGGAAAATGAACAAACGATGAAGCTGCCAGGAAAAAAAATGCAAGAGAAACAGAACCGAAGGGAATGAAGCTAGCGTGCCCGGCGTGAGGAGGAAGCCACGGATGGGGGAAGGAAAAGTCAAGATAAATATCCCATAATTTCATCATATCTTAACCCCAAAAGTCCACATAATCATCCTCTTATGTCCCCCAATTAAATCTTGCAAATTAATCCACAAAAATTCCAATTTAAAGCCAAATGTTGCACCCCCATGCCTAGTTCGAATTTACTTAATTTTGGACTTCAATTTCTTCCCAAATTTCCTCAATTCAACTTCCAATTTTGTTGAAGAAAAAGCCCACACAATTTCTACGAGTCCCTGTCACCAAATGATTCGGTAAGGAGGCCAAAAATCCATTCAATTTGACCAATCTGAATTTCCATTATTTTTCGACTCGTTCGAAGCAATTTTCCGTAAAAATCCCAAACTCGACAAAATTTCTCTGAAAGATGAGACGATGTCTTATGATTACATCGTAACATGCTCAAACGTCCGATTTCCAAAACCAAATTCAATTTTGTGGTTAAAATCGACCGAACGCGATTTTAGTCCGATCCGACCTACCAAGTAGCTTTTAGGGATTTTACCGCGGTTATATCCTTTAACGGCTTCACCAAATAGATTGGTTAACTCGTGAGTGATCAACTTAAAGAAAAAGGACCATAGGCGCGCCGACAAGATGCCCATTTCATTTATTCAGGATGGGATCGAAATTTAGGATATCACACCATCGGTTAAATTCCAATATTACATATTTATATTCTCAAGCTGTGTTGTTGATTAAGTTTGGACATAGTTCGATACTGACTTTATAACTCTTGGGTCTTGTTGTCAATTAAATTCTGACTTGGTTGAGGATTGTATAGTATCATTTGGATTAACAAAGTTTGATCATTTCTTGAATGAGATATCTTCTATTCGAAGTTCACACAGGACCCTAATCCCTTTTAATAAAAGTTGAAGAACAACTTTCGGTTAAACATATTTCCATCACAAGAACAATTCCGGCGACAACGGCTCGATAATCTTAAGCCTTTAATTAGATGACTGGTGCATATAAGATTCTGCAATAGCCTCAAAAAGATAAAAAGCTCCACTTTCTCGTCGTAATGTATGGAGAAAGCGTACCCACGAGCCTCTTTTTGAGTTTGGGTGTTGGCATGAGGGCAAGATTCATCCTCCCGAGGACCCCCTCTAAGTCCAAATCCGACACTTCACCTCAAAGGAACGAGATGATAAGAAAGGTCCAACATGCCTCGTGGGCATGACGTCGTTCAAGTTTTGTTCTTCCTACGATGTTGACTAAGGGGTGTTTGTTTGTATTTTTTTTTTTTTTGTTTATGAACAAAAATTTCACTTTTTTGTTTCGGGAAACAAAAAAAAAAATAGAAGCACGTTTGTTTGCTTTTTTTTAAATATATATATATATATATATATATATATATATATTTTGTTTCCTGCAACAAATTTGGAACATAAACAAGAAATAAGAAAAACTTGTTTCTTATTTTTGGAACATTTTCAAGAAACAAATTCTCTTTCTTCTATTTTTCTTCTCTTTCTTTCTTCTTCTTCTTTTCTTCTTCTTTTTTCTTTGACCGGTTGCCGCCGGCCATGGCTGGCGACCGGCCGTCAAGGGCTGGCGACCATGCCGAGCGTCGCTGGCCCTCGACAAGGCCGAGCGTTGCCAGCCCCGGCAAGGCTCGGCCTCCCGTCTCGCCGGTGAGGCTCGACGTTGTCGGGCCACCACCAGGTTGACGTCGCCGGTGGTGGCCGGGCGAGGCCGAGCCTCACCGTGGCCGGGCAAGCTCGACCTCACCGGATCTGGGTGAGCCCGAGCTCGCCCAGCCAAGGCAAGGCCGCCGGCCCTCGTCGGCCGATCGTCGGCCATGGCTGAGGCCGACAACCGGCCAAAAGGAAGGACAAGAAAAAAGAAAAAAAGGAAAAATAAAATAAAATATTAAAAAATTAAAAGAAACAAAAAAATTATACAAGTTTACCAAATGTGTTTCTGTTCTTTTTCTATTCCAGGAACAAGTTTACCAAATGCGTTCTTCTGTTCAAAAATTGTTCACCGAAAAAGAAATAGGTTTTTCTATTTCTATTCCCAGTTACAACTAATGAAGTCAAAGCACTGTACAAGCTTTTCGAGAAATTGAGCAGCTCAATTATTGACGATGGCCTAATTCACAAGGTAGTTTGAATTAAATCCAAATTACATATCGGTGGCTGATATTTGTTACACGGTTCATATCTACTTTTATGTGCCAAGTAGCTGGTGATTCTTCTCGTATTTGATAAGGTAGATGGTAGGACATATGCTCATTTTCACTCTTTACATCATGTCAAATATCAAGTAAAATATTGTGAGAAACTAGTGATGGGCTCTAGTCTTGCCTTTGTTACTTAATGACTCTCTTCATGCAGGAAGAGCTTCAATTGGCACTACTCAGCACTCCTACGGGAGAAAATCTTTTCATTAAATCAAGCTCAACATTCCGAAAATGCAACTTCTCAAGACACTTCTAACCTTGCATTTAGATAAAGTTCTTTGGAGAGCCTTAGAGATGCAATTGCATCTCTCCAAAGTGAGTAAACAACGGAGCCAAACGCCATTTGTATTTGGTGAAGTCTCGATGAAGTCTCAGTAAAGAAAAAAGAAAAAAAATAAAAGAAAAGGGAAAATAAAAAGAGAAAAAAGATTAGTGAACAAAAAAAAAAGAATGATAGAAAAGAGATAATAAAAAATGTGGGTTGAATACAATAAGTCCGGTCTAGATTGAGAATATAGGCCAATATGTATGAGGTGTTTCTAAACCGGGCCCTGAGGACCGGTCCAAATTTTTAACCTAGCCCGGACTTAAAGGGTCCGAATTAGACCACTTTCAAATTTTGATAGATGAAAAAACCAATATCACACTACTAACATCTAAATTTTGTCTTTTTATCTAAAACTTAATCGCATAATTAGTCTCTAAAAAAGTAATTGTAAATTAAATCATTTTCATTAAAATGCATCGCGATTTTATTAAAGTGCATCACATATGGACATTAAAAACATTTGCATTATTAGTATTATTTTTTTAATAAAAAAAACGGAGCCAGGCCGGGGTAGGGCCAGCCTTAGCCCAACCCTTCCTTTGCCCTTTTCTTTTTCCCCGCCTGGGCCGGTCCAGCCCACTTCTTATTTTCCCTTTTCCCCGGCCTGGTCCTATCTTCTTCTCTTCTCCTTCTCTCGCCGTTGGACGCCGACTTGCCGATAAACGACGCACGGGACGTAGAAAGGATGAGGCAAGGACGATACAATCGGTCCGGCAATAGCTGGCTTCGCGGCTTGAAAGCGAGAGAGGAGAGCGGCCAACGAGGGGGGTTAGTCGGTTTGGGGGCTTCTTCTTCGGCTAGAGTGGGAGAGCGAGGGGGCAACCGGAAGAGCGAGATTCGAGCAAGAGGGCGCAAGAGCAACCGAGAGAGAGCAAGTGAGATGGGGAGTGGGAGCTAAGCGAAGGACTGAAATTCGTGCCATCGGAGACGCCGCCCCCAACGAATGGCAATGCTCGCGGTTTCCTTTTTCAGCGCCCATACTCTCGGTAAGCCCATGTTCTGTTTGTTTCAAATCGGTTCTCCCGATGATCCCAGCTCTGAGACGTGCGAGGCAACCGGACTGAGGCCGACATATTTCCAGTTCGCCATCCAATCGCCGTCGTCGAGTCGGGTAGGGCCATCTCCAGTGACAATGCCCTCGGTTTGTCTCAACTTGACTGAGCCCAAGGCTTGTCGTTCGCCATATATGCTTGTGTTAACGTGAAGGGATCGTTTCGGAGTATACCTTGGGAATTGTTTGTTCGCTATATGATGATTTTGGCTTGGGCTTTTATCTCGGACGTCTCCGGATGCGCCCTCGGTTGACACCTACTAGGCGTTTGGCATAATGCCCGAACCGGATCTGCTTTGGCCTCATTCGGTTTTCGGCTTCTGTTTTGTTAACTGTGCCGGGCTTGAGGGGCTATACTTGAGTAGGCTTGGACTTGATGTGAGTTAGAAGAATCTCGGCTTGGTCTGGTTTGCGCCATTTGGACTAGTTTGTTCTTTCGTTTTTTATTATTAAGTTGGGGACGAACTGGGCTCAATATAATGAGCCAAGTTCGTGTGAGGGCCTGGGATGCGTGACCCAACGGATTCGAGTCGGTCCCAACCCGGATTAGATCCGGAGACCTTACCCAAATCTCATTTTCAAAAAAAGAATTTAAAACATTTTTGTTAATTTTTTTTAAATTAAAAACATTTCCGAGAATGTTTTTCTTTTCTAAAATCAGATATATATATATATATATATATATAGGGATAGTTTTCCCTAAAAGTGTGGGGAAACCATTGATAAAAAGATCGAGCTCAAAATCGAACAAACTCCTAAGGCTTTTTGATAGGGTTTTAATGTTTCCTTTTTGAGACAATTTATCAATTGGTTGCATGCTTTCAATATGATGACTATGGCTACCCTTTAGACTAGTTAGGATTGGCAATTACTTATTTCTTAGCATTAAATGCTTGTCTTTCTCTGCAACTTATCTAATGCTTACTTGCTTGCTGATTCCTAATTTAGTGATTACATGCCTGCATAATCATCTCATATGTTAGTGGATAGATATAAAATCAATATGGACTGCTTGACAAAAAGTGAATAGGATTAAGTACTGAAAATGCACTAATTAGTTAATTAGTGTAATTAAGTCTTCGATTATAGATTTTTTGATTGCGTAGGAAGTGAATATGCTCTCACACTTTACTTGGTTTCAAGCCGACCCCAATAGGTTAATAGCAACTCATTTTTTAGAAAATTTTCAAACCATCAATTTATATACCCGATGTCGCGCAACGTATAGGTTTGTGAGAGCCCACGTCTAAATCATGGGCCATAAGCCTGTCCTTTAAGCAATACCTCTAAAATTATATTTCCCTTTATACCGAGGGGTAGGTCACGACACACATGAGGTACGAACTTAGGAAAATCAACATTTGTGATTGACAAACAAATACCTCTTCCCTTCTAAATTAATATTTCAAATTCAGGTCAAAATGACATTTTAGTTTTATATTTCACGTTTTAGTAAGGTAATGTCAAGTGGGAGAGAGGAAATATTAAAAGAAATCATGTCAACATTTTCCATTAGTCTAATTGGATGGAGTTAACAGAATGACTCGATTGTACCAATTTGACAAATTTTAGGACGTGATTGTACTTTTTATAAGTTAGTTATAGGATTGCATTACACTTTTATGACAAGTTTTAAGACTTCTAATGTACTTATCCCTAATAAATAACAACAATGATCACCTTGTCCATTCTTCTATAGTAACATTGGAATCCCTTATCCTCACGATATTATTTAGCTTAATCTTTATAGAATACAAATTGTGAACATGATTGTCATTTCGTGTTTTGGATTCTAATTATTTAGGTAGACGTAAACATAAACATATAAGTGAAGTCTCGGGAAAATTGTCCAAAAAGCCCTAAACCTATTGCACTTTTGCCAATTCAGTTCTAAACCTTTTAATTTTGCTAATTGAGTTCTAAACCTTTTCACTTCTTATCGATTCAGTTCATCCGGCCAATTTTGGCCGGAAAATGCTGATGTGGACGCGGCGGTGCCACGTAGGACCGCCGGCATTAACGTGGATAATTTTTTAATATTTTATTTAATTTTTTTGAATTTTTTTATTTTTTATTTTTGGCTTTTTCCTTGGCATTTTTTGGTGACCGGCCATAGGCAACGCCTGGCCACCGGCACACTGGTTGGATGGCCTCGCTCGCCATAGGCGAGCCTTGTCCAGAGAGGAGGAGCACTAGCGAGGGGAGCCCTCGCCTAGGTGCGGCCCGGCAAGGGTTGCTTAGGCAAGGCCGACCCTCCTCCAAGCCAGGGCGGCCTCGCTAGGCGAGGATGCCCTAGCCCCGGCGAGGGCCAGCCTCCCCAGATCCGGCGAGGGTAGCCCTCGCCGGCTCGCCCTAGCCCGAGCAAGCGTCGGCGTTGCCCGGACCAGATCTAGCGAGGCCGGCCCTCGCCCTTGGTCGGGCGGGTGTCGGCTTGTGGCCGGTGGCTAGTCGTTGCTCGCCTGGCCGGGGCAAAGCCGACACTCGCCTAGGCGAGTGCAAGCCTCGGTGAGGGCTCCCCTCGCCAAATATGGCGAGGTCGGCCCTCGTCGGGGGTATGTTGACACCTAAATTTTTTGTAATTTGTTTAAGTGATTATTAATTTCATTGGAAAATTAGGGATTAATTTCTAACCCATTAACAAAAAGTTTTCACTAAAATTGCATCACATATAGACATTAGGAGCATTTGCATCACTAGTTTTAAAATTTATGAAAAAAAAAAATTATTACAAAAAATTTAAATAAAAAATTTCGAAATTTAAAAAATATAATAAGAAAAGAAAAAGAAAAGGGAAAAAAAAAGAAAGAAGAAAGAAAAGTAAAAAAAAATATTAAAAGGTATCATGTTTTCATTATGGCACGACATATTGAATGGTCTTTATTTTTCCAAAATTTTCATATAAAAAAAAGTGTTAAAAAAAAAAGATTCATTGAAAGGTATAAAAATCGAATGAGGCCGAGTATATGGGTCTTTCTTCATGCATGGGCTCGCCCACATATCTTTTCCTTTTCTTTTTTCGCACTTGGGCTGGCCCATCTCCTTTTATTGCAACCCGGTCCGTGCGCAGATCATTTTCTTCCCCTCACAACATCCATGCTTCTGCAAAAAATGAGAAAAGAGGAGGGCACAAACAGAGGAGCAGAGGATCGCGAAGGCAGAGGATGGCGTGATCCTAGGGTCGGAGATCAAGCGGCCGCAACAGGCTGGCGATGGCAGAAGCCATGCGTGCTTGTCGTTGGCCAAGCTTAAAAGGAAGAGAGCAAAGAGAGGATGAGGGGGTTCTCGGCTAGTCTTTGGGGTCGAGAGAGAGAGCAGATAGAGTAAAGGGCGAGCCAAAGGGAGAGAGTGAGACGAGAGAGCGTTTCGCCGTTGCCGAAGTGCACTCGTTGCTCGCCGTCCGAACCAGGTAAGCTTCTCTAAGCCTTGTGTTTCTTTTCGATGTCTCCGGCCGGAGCTCACGGCCAACTAGTTCACGCGAGCTCCGACCCTATTAGTCTTCTATGAAGACTTTTCAATTTCTTAGTATATGTTGATAGATGTCTAGGTTTCGAGTCCATATCAAGCCAAAAATCCTTTGGTTCATTTGTGTGTGCTAACCGGTTGATGAAATGCCTGAAAGAGATTTGAGTCTGTGAGTATATTGTGGCTGAAGATACTTACTGTGTTCACATTTGTTTGAGTGTAATATGTACGAGTTTTCTTTATGTGGACTATATTAATTGAGATTGTAATTACCGTTTTATGGAGTTGGTCTGATAAGGTAAGGCATAAGGTTTTCTTAATGGTCGAATATGGGCCTGGCATTGTGTGGGCCGAGTTAGGCCTGGCCTATGATGAGAGGGTCCATCCAAAACTCTATAAGTAGCGGTAAGTTCCCTCCTCTAGCCCTCATTCTTCCATGAAGTCTCTCTCACCTCACATAAGGCAAACCGTGAGTGGTGGTCTCATCAAGCCAAGAACCGAGGGTCATAGAGGAGAAGATCTTCAGCGTTAAAGGCTCGGATTGCTGTTGAATCATCGTCATTCCGTATAAAGAACGATGGTTTCCTAATAAGGTACACAAATCTTCGTATTCTACTCCTACATGTTCAATTTTCTAGCTATGTCAATCTTGGGAAGTCGCCTCGGCGGCCAACATTTGGTATCAGAGCCTCGTAAACTAGAACCCGAATTGTTGCTTCTGGCCCGTTTTCAGAAAATTTGCGCATTGAAACTTGATTTTGAAAACAAATATGAATTCTTCTCGTCAGGCTAAGCGTTTCAGTGTGTAGCATGCCTACGGCGGCGCCCAAATGCGCTGGCAATGAAAAGTTTGGATTTCGCCTACCCTTGAGACGTTTCACCTGTTTTCATAAATTTTGGTTTGATGAAAGTGATTTTTTATTGCATATATCACTTCTCCTCGACCATACGAGCATTTTGGTGGGTGGAACGTCTCCAGAAGATGCCGGAAACGGTCACATGCGCCTCCATGCGCTAAGACGAAGCTCGGAGGCGATGACACGCGACGCCGCGCTGTTTGACGCGCGCGCGCGCACTCGCACATGACCACGCGCACGCATGCGTATCGACGCGTGGACCGCCACGCTGCTTCACATGCGCAGACTGCCTTGACGATGATGACGTCATTCGTGACGTCATCCTGCCGACTCGCCACGCCATTGACAGGTGTTGATAAAGACATCACCGCCACGTGGCATGTGACGTCATTGATGATGTCACCATTGACCAACCCGGGATGACCGGGTTGACTCGACCCGAGCTGACCGGGTTGACCCGAACCGTTCGACCCTTGATCGGTCGGACTGGCTTCGAGCCGATTTCCGTGCGCCAACACGTACGGCTCACGCGTCGCACACTCTAGCGGTGCGTGAGGGCGCGTGCGAGCTTCAATTGTAGCGTGGTTTGGATTGTTGTGCTCGTATGAATGTTCTCTACACTATTATGTGTAGATGTGTTATTTTTGATGATTTTATGAATGTGAAAATGCATGTGAAACCCTACGGTACGTGTTTTCAGGATATTTTTTTTGTGTATTTTTCATGTATTTCTCTATGATTTTGGAAATATATTGCAAGATCACATGTATATTATCACATAAGGAATGTGTAGAGCATTGATTCATTGATAACATGTATAAGATTTAACATGTGTTAATGAATGGATTAATGTGATTGGCATGTTGTGTGATTTTAGTGACGAATTGCCTCCATCATCAAGTCTAAAATCACATGTGAGAGGTGGATGTGAGTCATAAAGTTATATCCCTAATATGAGAGAATTTCGATGATTCAGTTGGGTTATGACCGTTAAAGTAGCACCCTTGATTGGATTTGAGAAACATCGGTCTCATATCATAATGGGATGTCTCTTGTTACGATGCATGTTTATACTCTCAAAGGAGGTAATTGTGTATTAGTTCATGGAGGGGTGCATGTACAGCATATGGTTGAGGAGTAACTAACCCTAGTGGTTCATACACCCAAAGGTGGTGAATTTGCGAAAGGTCAGAATATATTCTCATAACCGCTATCATGTGGAACATATGCAATTGCAAGTCTTATATTATGCTTAATGGTGTTCATATGATGATACGTGTAACTCTCAGGATATGTACTTATAAGGTTTTCAAGTTACACAGTACTCACATGGTGTCAATTATATATACTACTTGTTATTAAGTTACATTATCTGTAATGACAACTCCATTGTTATTGAGGTTCTTATTAATCAAACTTTAAATAGTGAAGAGGAATTTTTATCACGTATGGATGCTGGTAAATGTTGCTATTACACTTACTTTGAATAAAGGTAACAATCTCACTGTTAGTGATATGAAATTAGAATGTATTCCTTGCTGCTTAAGAAATGGAAATTGAATTTGTCCATCATCCATAAGGCGTTCCATTGAGGAACACTTGAAAATGGTTTACCAACTAGCTACTTTATTAGAAGGATGATAAAAGCCTCGGTGACTTGAAATTGTGTCTTGCCTATTACCGAGATTGATATAAATGCAAAGAGTCTTCAACATAAGGTGGAATGGTTCTGATAAGATTAAGTAGTATGTCCTAAGGATGGTAGATTTGAAGTCCAGAATCATACTCATAAGGGTATTCACAAAACTATCGGTCATTATGACAATATAATATTAAGATAACACATTTTAAAAGAAATTGTGTCATTTACTACTCTTGTAGGAAGAAATGACACATAAAGACATCATAATAATATAAGACTTGATTGTCCAAGTGTGAGTCTATAATTGATGATTCATTGGCATTCATTTATAAATTTAATTTCTATCAAAAGCCTCATTTGGTTCTTGGTGGCTAGATAGTAGGATAACAAATTATGTTGTTTATCATAAAGGGATTCATAAATCTAAGGAAGCCAAATCAGAATGAAGCATAACTCATCACGGGAAACAACATTTAACGTCATTTTAGTGGGAGATGTTGTTTTTTACTATGGATACCAGTTAGCATTTGACGTTGAAAAATACTTTTATGTACATTCATTTAGACGGAACCTAGTATTTGTATCATATCTAGAAGTGTACGGTTATTCTTTTGAGATAAAGAACAACGTTATTTCAATGTTTTATAAGTCAAATGAAGTTGGATGTTACAATGGGTCAAATGAATTGTACCAATTGTGTTTACCTCCCAAGGATATGTATGTCATTTTACAATTGAAAACGTTGTTTCCAATAAAGATTTACCTTAAGAATAGTCTTTTGCATTGTAGCATGAATGTCTTAATTATATGTCTAAAGAAAAAGTAAAAATGCTGATAATATTGATATTTAGTCTACTCTTAAATGTTACCTAAAGACTTAAGTAGATTATTGAAGAAGTAAGATGATTAAGATAAAGAAGAAGACTGCAGTGTGAAGTCCTAACTTGTTAGAGGTCTTTGACATTGATGTTAATGACCATATAATAGTAATGTTGTATAGAAATTTTCATTTTAACGCAGTTATTGATGACTATACTTGATTAAAGAAAAGTCTGAATCCTTGGATAGATTCAAGTTCTTTTGGATTAAAGCCAAGAAATGGTTAGGATGAGTCTTAAAGATTGTCAGATATGACTACAATGGTGAGTATTTTAACAAATATGGCAATGTTGGATAGCTTAAATGGCCATTTGTTAAATACTTCGAAGATTCTGGGATAGTAACTTAGTTTGCTATACCCAAAAATCTTGGAATAAATTGGTGTGACCGAAAGGCATAATTCCACCATGATGAACATGACAATAAGTATGATTGCTTGGACTAATTTATCAGGTTTTCTATGAGGCAAAACAACCCAATATGCATTAAATCGTGTTATTACCAAAGGTGTTCCATTCGCTCCCTTTTGAGTTTTGGATCGGACGTAAACTTGACTCGAATCATCTTGAGGTTTGGAGCGTCCAGCAGAAGTTTGGTTATATAATCCAACATTAAATAAGTTGAAATCCAAAACCACTCGGTATTATACTAAGATCATTTGAAGGGGTATCAAGTTTTATTATCCTAATAGAGGTATAAGAATTGTGGAATCACAAATAGTAAAGTATCTAGAGTTCGATAAAAATGTAGATGATAGTTGCTTTTAGACTATTAAAGATAATAGTATGGTGGGGACTATTGTGTCTTTAGTTTTGTATTTCCCTATATAGATAATTGTGGAGTCTTTTATACTATATATTAAACTTGTGAGGTTTAGAATATTGTTATTGATATGATTCCTGATGAAGTTTTTCAAGCCTCTCAAGTGCTAGATAAGATTATAGTAGCTCCACTCAAGAGATTTGTTACGGAAAGATATTCAGTTATACCACCATACTATATAGTAAATCTGCAAAAGCATAATTACGATATCTACTATATGGTCGAACTAGTGACTTGTATGTGCAACTGTTGTTTCTTGTCTTCAGTCTGATCTGTAGTTAGACATAATGAAAATATGAGATATAATTTATAAAATGTGATAGTGTTTGGGAGCCTATTGAATTGGTTGAGGGTCACAAGTTCATCCACTACAAATGGGTGTATGAGATTAAGAGTAATTTCAATGAAAACATTGAGAAGTTTAAACTCAAATCACTAATAAAATGTTTCACTCAGAGAAAAGTTTAGTCTTTTCTAAAGATTATTTCAAAGTGAATATTGTATTACTGACTCATTTTTATATGGAGTTACATTAGATATATGATTGTTATTGTGTTTTTTAATGAATACCTTGATAAAGAAGTCTATGTGGAATAACCCAAAAGTTTTGCAGTGGATGATGTGAGTAAACTGAAAACCCTTATTTATGGCCTTAAGAGAGACTGTAGATCATACAATGCTTGAAATTTTATAATGTTATCACTTCATTTAGTTTTGCTGAAAATAAAGTAAATCGATGTATATACTACAAGGTCAGTGGGAGAAAAATTAGTTTCCTTAGATTCCGTGTAAGTGATAACTTACTTGCGATAGCAACAATGGATTACTGCATAAGATAAAATGAATATTGTCAAGAATTTTTAACTTGAAAAACCATAGTCAAGTACTTTTTGTCCTTGGTATTGAGATCTATAGAGATCGTTCTTGGCATATGTTAGATTTATCTCAAATTGCATATGTGGATTGTATTTTGAAAATATTTAATAAGCCTAGAGTTGTTGCTATTGTTAGGGCTGATAGATTGAATATCTGGTATTGTCTTTGTTCAAATTTTGAGAAAACACAAATAAAGAATATACTTCATGCTAGTGCACTCATAAGTGTCATACATGCTTAAATTTGCATTAGGCTAGATGTTGCTTTTACTGCAAAACTTTTAGATAGATATCAGTCAAGTCTAAAACATGATCATTGGATTGCTGCCACTGATGTTTTGAGATCCTAAAAAGGATAAGAAAACTACATGTTGACAAATATGTTCAGGATATAGAGTTAGTAGGGTATTCGAATGCAAATTTTATTAGCTATAAGGATGACAAGAAGTTGATAACATAGCAAAAGGTGCAGTGTTATGACAAAGTGTTAAACAGAAATTTATGTTATCCTCTATCGTATAAACGGAGTTTATAGCATGCCTTTTAGTTGCTACTCAAGATATTTGACTTCAGAACCTCATTAAGGAGTTGATTATATTTGATATTATGAACAGACCCATACGGCTGTATCAAGACAATAACTCCTCAGTGTTGTTTGTCAACAACAATAAGGGTCTCGAGGGGTCTAGATATATGATGGTCAGGTTTTTGACCATAAAGAAACAATACAAAATGGTGACACTATAATAGAGCATATTTCCACAGATGATGTGGTTGTAGACCCACTAATTAAAGATTTTCGCCCTTATTTACTTGAACGACATGTTGTGACATGGGTTAAGGAGCATCATTGGATGCCGTTATTTAGTGGGAGCCGTTTTGATTTTGCTTTAATAAAGCTTATATATGTTGCACATTCAATAAAGTGTTCATGAATGTGTGGTCACCATATTGAATTGATTATATATAATGAAAATCTCAAGGTATTGTGTAAGCTTTGAGTGAAGGCTGGGGCATCTGGTTATCAACCCTGAATATATGTCTTGATTACACATAAAGAAAGGTTAACCACAAAGATAAAAAAAAAAAAAAAAATATGTGGGTTTATTAAAACCATAAGGATATTCTCTAGTGACACATCCGGTTTTCTATGACACTTAAGGTAAGAGAATAGTGATTAGTGACTGACAAGGGAGAAAACACATAAGGTAAAAAAATTTATGAAGTGTTATTCGTTTGCCATACAACCATATTGAATCCATATCAATAAAGTTGAAAGCATTCGTGATCATGGAAGGCTCTGTATGAATACATACAGTTACCGCCATGATTCAGTGTTAGAGACTTTATGAGATATGATTGACTATTAAGAATTGCCACTAGATCAACATAAATGTGCACACATAAAGTACAGTCTCAATTAATATAGCCCAAGTGGGAAAATGTAAGAATTTTTATTATGTGGACTACATTAATTGAGATTTTAATTATCATTTTACGGATTTGGTCTGATAAGGTTGAACATAAGATTTTCTTAATGATCGAATATGGGCCTAGCATTTTGTGGGCCGAGTTGGGCCCGGCCTGTGATGAGAGGGCCCATCCAAAACTCTATAAGTAGCGCAAAGGTCCCTCCTCTAGCCCTCATTCTTCCCTGAAATCTCTCTCACCTCACATAAGGTAAACTGTGAATGATGGTCTCATCGAGCCAGGAACCAAGGGTCATAGAGGAGAAGATCTTCAGCATTAAAGGCTCAAATTGCTGTTGGATTATTGCCATTCCGCATAAAGAGCGATGGATTTCTAATAAGGTACACAAAACTTCGTATTCTGCTTCTACATGTTCAGTTTTCTAGCTACGTCGATCCTGAGAAGTCGCCTCAACAGCCAACATAATATATGTCCCTTAGTGGATCTTGAGTGTTGCTTGTGCATATTATGTTGATCTCTACTCGAATCCGAGCGTCGAGCGAGCCCATACGTCCCTTTTAGCTGCTGCACACCCAATGTTTGACAAAATGTCTCAAAGAGAACCGAGAAACAACCTGCATTCAAACTCGGTCTGATTTGCGCTTGTTCATATATATGTTGAACGATGCCTATCTTTTATGTTTTCATTGCAATTTCATGCTTTTTTCGTGAAGTAATCATGTGTGTTTGAGCCGGGGGATGTTTGCATCCAAACCTGTTCTTTAGGTAATACCCCTAGTCCTGTTCCCTCCACCCGATGGTAGGTCACGACAACTTGGCGACTCTGCTGAGGAACTTGGTTTTAAACCTTAAAGGATTTATGCCAAAATTAATTTTGTTCGAAAATATTTTTGCTTGGCAGCGAAGATATCATGTGCATCCATAACATGTCGAATGTTGAATGCTTATGGGAGTTATAAGGGGTGGTGATTTCTAACTTTTGTTTTGTAGGGGGTGTAAGAGTGAATGGTTTACGTTTGAAGTACTGATTGTTTTTAAATTGTCATGCATGAGTCCCTTGCATTGCACTACACTATAACACATACTACCTGCCGTTGGACCTAGTCCACATAGGATCACTTAGGAAGGTGTTGAGGTGGATGCCACTCCGACTACAAGCATGTAGTACAAGTCGCCCATCTCAACCCCGAAATTTCTTTCTTGATGTCAGAGGTCCTCACCCTGATCTGCGAGCACGCGACATGGGTCAGTTCTTTGACAAAGCCGGAGTCATGGATAATACGACCTAGTCACGAGCTTGTTGGTTCAGTCCTGTGATCCCATGGCTTCATTTTGAGTCGTATAGAGTAGAAATCGAACCACATCTCATATGCATGTCTATGTAAAAAAAAAAAAAAGAGACAAAGTTCGGCACTCATTGTAAGTGTCATTTTCCTTTTTATTTACTCATTTTGTATTGCATTTTCATTTTAAAATTTGCGGAAATTAATCGAATGCCCTCGGTGTTGTAGGCTTATAATTGAAAAAATTGACAATCACTTTTCACAAGTGAACATTGAATGCAAGTTTTAAACACTTTGATTTGGCTCTGTTGAACACATGGTTTTGTTTAAATTTCTAGTTATAGGCTCAAAATCAGTTTGAAAAAAAAAAAAAACTTTCAAGTTGTGATTTTATATTGGGGCACAAAAATTGAAATTGCATTTTTTTTTTATCAAATTCTTTCATCCTCACATTTTGGGACTAAAATGCAAATCATTTTGTGTACAAATTTCTCAAAATAGAAGTCACTTCATTTTTCTAGGAGTAAAATCACAAATCAATCTTTCAAAAATCAATAACCCTTTTGCATACGAAATTTTTGGAATAAAAGTGGACATTCGATTGATGGCCGTTGATTGATTATTTTAATGATGTCTTCTCTTATGATAAAATCTTGTCAAAATACTAAAACCCCGTAATAATGACTATGGGGCATGTACCGTCGCCTTGATTTTATCATTCACGTACTAACATTATCGTCTTTTTGTAGGTTATGCGTGGTGCTCCTTGACATTATGACAAGAGTTGATTTTGACTCTTATTTATACAAGAGTTTCTTGTATTTTATCAATGTTTTTATTCTTGTTAAGAATCATGTTTTTCATTTTGAGTTTTGATTGCGAATCCAATTGTTGCTTTTGTAAATCGTGCGACTCAAATTTTTAATGATGGAATTTAGCTTCATGAAAATCATCGTTTAAAAAAAAAACAAAAACACAAAAAAAAAAAGAGCAAATTCAAAAGTGTTTTAAATGAACCTATACGTTTACCTTCCAAAATGAATTTCAAGAAACCTTTGCTTAATGCCCTCTCTTCATGTGGTCGCTTTCTCAAGCTTATGGAACTTGAGGAGCAAGCATGCGTTGAGGCTTTGTCAGCACCAATCTTCCAATAGAGGCAGAACAAAATTGAATCCCGTTCTGGGAAGTTTCTTTATTTGGAGATGCCTTACGTGCCAAAATAGCCTATCTATCTCGTTCACTAATTAAACATGACTTTCTGATGAGACAAATTAAAGGAGTTGCCGAGCATCCAAAAAGACGAATTCGAATGAAGAGTAAACTATATCGATTCCAGTTATCCATTTCTAATACCGTTTTTGACATGATTTTCTTTTCATTGTCAAGGAGACATCAAGAGTGCCAAGTTTTGTATGCAATGGAGCATTTTTAAACGAAACAAATGGGCAATATTATCCATTCCTCCATGAGAGATACCTTGAGATGTTGATCGCCCGATTTTGAAAAGGATGTATCTCATTCCTAAACTTGATTCTATTCAGCATAAAAAAATGACATGTCCTTTTCTTTGATATAGGAAGGATTCGAACAGAACAAATGGTGATAAATGGAAAAAGTTGCACCTCGACCATAGAAGTGGCGCCTTCTACCAAGGAATCAGGAAAACATCAAACATTTAAAGGCGAATGCAAGGGAAGGGTATTGTTGAGTTACCAAATATCCACGAAGGTGAATCCAAGAGATGTTAGTGCCAAAGGATGAAAGCAAATGAAGGGTAATAATGTATTGTTTCCAACATTTCAATCCCTAAAGATTTTTGCACGAACATATTCTTTCACATTCTTTACAGGGTTACCGAGTCACCATGCTGCAGGTAAGTATCCTTCTTCTCGTTTTTTTTTTCTTCAAAAAAAAAAGAAGAAAAAAGAAAAACGGAGAATTTCCATTACCAAAAAGAACCTTTGGCGCTTTCCTAGAGAAGCACAAAATGAATAATTGAGAAAAAAATTTCTACAAATTTTTGAGCATCCTTTTTATCTCGAAATTGTTTTCTCGTTTTGTGGATTATTCATTTTGAATCAAATTTTCCTATGGAGATTGATCTACTCAGATGATCTCGACAGAGTGAAATGGAGACGTTAATCATGCTAAACAAGAAGTGCTTAGGATGAAGAAAGGCAAGATATTTCCAAACACGTCATTCAAACACTTTTGAGAGTTGAGTGTCCTTCAAACACTTTTGAGAGTTGAGTGAAAAACGACATTCTCTTAGGACAAATGATTCATTTGCATTGAGTGCAAAGATCGAAATAATAGAGGTGTTTCTTTCATCAATCTCAAACACCGTATTGATCTCTTGCTAGCCCTTTCGGTTGAATAAAGATGATCTTTCAAAATACCCCTGTCAATAACGATCCTACATTGGGGCAGCATAGGAGGTTATAGTCATGTTGTAGAGCGAAGATTGAGAAAGATTTTATTACTTTCACTTGCATCAATCTTCTGGTGATAGCTTCAAGTGAATTCTCATCGGATCTCAACTCATCGTAATGTGAAGAAGAGCATTTCATTCTCTACCCAAACACTGATATCCATTGTTTTAACCAATTTGGGCTTGATTATTTATTTCTAAACCTCGAGTGGTGATCATCTCCCTTCACTGGGGTAAGGCATAAGAATTGACCAAATACAATTGATAATCACGAGAAAATGTGAAAAACATCTCGAAAGTCATAAGTTCTACAAAAGTTCAAGGAGCAAAAAGTTCGACAAACTTGGGGGCATGAAAAAAACAATGCTTGTCAAGAAAAAGAGCCAAAATGCTGCATCTTATTAAAAAAAAAAAAATTATCAAAGTCCAAGTACCAGCGTAAAAAAAATCATCACAAGGGCAAAAGAAATTAGAGAAAAGAGCAAAGCTCCCATATGGAAATGATTAGTCAATGGACTTTCGAGATGCATTGTGTTTCAAAAATCAAATGATTTCGAAAGATCGAGTGACCTGGTCACGATGCCATGATGACCACTGACTCTTAAAAACCCTCTTGAAAATTTTAAGCATTTCGAGCCTCTTCCGAACCAACATTACAACCCTTTTCCAAGGTCTCTTCTGATTAGGATGGTTTGAGTGAAAATGAGAATACCACAAGGAAGCTATTTCTTGAAGAAGTGGAAGTAATTCTATCTTGTCTTATCTTCCAAGTTCTCGACTCGTAAACCCGATGAAGATCGTGATAGATGTTCATTTATTGGCCTCAAAGCGATAATTCCTTTGTGTAAACCCTAATCGAGCCTATATTGCGGTCATTTCAAAAGACCATTTTGATCAATCAGATTGTGCTCATTGTAAATGTTTCTGAAGGCCTTTGACATGGGTTATGTGAGATACCCTCAGCAATTAGTTATTTTCCATGTGAATAGATGAGATCAAGCAGTTATTTTATCAAGAGTGTGTGAGAAGCCCTTTCTGACTAAGAAGCTCTAATTTGGCATGCTTAATAAGCCTTTTTCACGAGTCGTAACCGTTTTGACAAGAACTTGACTCCCAGAGAATTTGATGATTAATGATACATTCCCGAACAAGATGACAGTTTTAGGCCACATGATGCTGATTAACATCAGATGTTTTTTTAAAAGCAGTCGGACTTAGCTTGATTAGCTTGTTCAATTAATACTGCAATATTGCCAATGCATCTTTTGATGACGACTCTAACGACATTTGCTCAAGTTGAGTTTGACAGGATTCCTTAGTGAAGCCATGCAGTTTTCAAGGGGATAGCGAGTGCTTCCCTAAAAATCACAAGGTTCGTGGGTCTATCCTTAAACCACACGGTCCGTGGGTCAATCCTTAAACCACATGGTTCGTGGGTCTATCCTTTAATCACAAGGTTCATGGGTCTATACTTAAACCACAAGATTCGTGGGTCCTTAAACCACACGGTTCATGGGTTTATCCTTAAACCACAAGGTTCGTGGATCTATCCTTAAACCACACGGTTCGTGGGTCTTAAACCACAAGGTTCGTGGGTCTATCCTTAAACCACAAGGTTCGTGGGTCTATCCTTAAACCACACGGTTCGTGGGTCTATCCTTAAACCACAAGGTTCGTGGGTCTATCATTAAACCACAAGGTTCGTGGGTCTATCCTTAAACCACACGGTTCGTGGGTTATCCTTAAACCACAAGGTTCGTGAGTTTATCCTTAAACCACAGGGTTGGTGGCTTTCCTAAATCACATGGTTTGTGGGTCTATCCTTAAACCACACGATTGGTGGATTTATCCTTAAACCACGGGGTTGGTGGCTTTCCTAAACTACACGGTTCGTGGGTCTATCCTTGAACCACGAGGTTGATGAGTTTATCTTTAAAACACGGGGTTGATGGCTTTTCCTAAATCACACGGTTTGTGTGTCTATCCTTAAACCACGAGGTTGGTGAGTTTATCCTTAAATCATAGGGTTGGTGGCTTTTCCTAAACCACACGGCTTGTGGGTTCATTTGAAAACCACACTTGTTCGCATTCGATCGAAACCCGTTTTTACACAATGAGACCTCCCTTCCAGTCGAACTAGTTACCACATAATAAGATTTTCCCATCTCGGTTAAAGGCTATTTTCTTACAAAGTAAGGTCGTCCTTTTATCCCCTTTTCTCATCGACGGCCCCTGATCGTCATCGTCCATGGACAAAATTTAGGTGTCTCTCGTCTTTGAAAGGAATCTCTTCGAGCTCCCATTCAAAGAGGGGCAGCTGTTAACACCTATTTTTTTTGGTAATTGTTTAAGTGTTTATTAATTGCATTGGAAAATTAGGGATTAATTTCTAAGTTCTAACCCCTTAACAAAAAAATTTCACTAAAATTGTATCACATATAGACATTAGGAGCATTTGCATCACTAGTTTTAAAATTTATCAAAGAAAATTATTACAAAAAAATTTTAAATAAAAAATTTTCTAAATTTAAAAAAATAATAAAACAAGAAAAAGAAAAAGGAAAAAAAAGAAAGAAGAAAGAAAAGTAAAAAAAAAAATCATTAAAATGTATCGTGTTTTCATTATGGCACAACATATTGAATGGTCTTTATTTTTCCAAAATTGTCAAATAAAAAAATTTTAAAAAAAAAAGATTCATTAAAAAGTATAAAAATTGAATGAGGCCGAGGATATGGGTCTTTTTTCGTGCATGGGCATGCCCACATATCTTTTCCTTTTCTTTTTTCGCACTTGGGCTGGCCCATCTCCTTTTATTTTAACCCAGCCCGTGCGCATATCGTCTTCCTCCCCTCACAACATCCACGCTTCTGCAGAAAAGAGAAAAGAGGAGGGTACAAAACAGAGTAGCAGAGGATCGCGAGGCCAGAGGATTGCAAAGGCAGAGGACAGCGTGATCCCAGGGTCGGAGATCAAGTAGCCACAACAGGCTGGCAATGGTAGAAGCCATGCACGCCTGTCGTTGGCCGAGCTTAAAAGAAAGAGAGCAAAGAGAGGATAAGGGGGTTCTCGGCTAGTCTTTGGGGTCGAGAGAGAGCAGAGAGAGTAAAGGGCGAGCCAAAGGGAGAGAGTGAGACTAAGAGAGCGTTTCACCGTCGCTTGAAGTGTGCTTGTTGCTTGCCATCCGAACTAGGTAGGCTTCTCTAAGCCTTGTGCTTCTTTTCGAGGTCTCAGGCCGGAGCTCACGTCCGACCAGTTCGCACGAGCTTCGGCCCCATTGGTCTTCTATGAAAACTTTTCAATGTCTTAGTATATGTTGATAAACGTCTAGGTTTGTGTCGAGTTCATATCAAGTCGAAAATCCTTTGGTTCATTTGTGTGTGCTAACTGGTTGATGAAATGCCTAAAAGAGATTCAAGTCTGTGAGTATGTTGTGGTTGAAGATACTTACTGTGTTCACATCTATTCGAGTGTAATATATGTGCCTTAGTGGATCTTGAGTGTTGCTTATGCATATTATGTTAATCTTTACTCGAATCCGAGCGTTGAGTGAGCCCATACGCTCCTTTTAGCTACTACACACCCAATGTTTGACAAAATGTCTCAAAGAGAACTAAGAAGTAACCTGCGTTCAAACTCAGTCTAATTTACGCTTGTTCATATTTATGTTGGACCATGCCTGTCTTTTATATTTTCATCGCGATTTCATGCTTTTTTCGTGAAATAATCACGTGTGTTTAAGCCAGGGGATGTTTGCATCCAAAAATGGTTTAGCAGCCGTTGGAGTTACATGGCCAGCGTTAAGTTGCGCCAGTCGGGGTGGTTTGGTGTTAGAAGGGATGCTAGGTGCTTCGGTTATTATTACTGTTCGAATTAGTTTTGGTAAAGAAACAAATTTTGGTGAGGAATGTCGCAAGACAGGAGAAGACAGCCTTCGGGAGGGTTGAAGGCATGCAGGGGGGCAAGCACGAAGGAGAAGAAGACCAAAAGGAAAAAAAAATAAAGGAAAAAACAAGAGAAAAAGAAAAGTATGGAAAAAGTGAAAAAGTAAAACAAATTATTGAAAAAGAAAGGAAAAAGCTGGTATCAGGAAGGAGGAATTGCAGGAGGGGGAGTGCGCAGTGAGAAAAGACAAATGAAAGGAATTTTTTTAATTATTTTTTTAAATCGAAAATGATTTTAAAAAAAAGAAAAAAATCCAAAAGTGTTGGATTCGGGTTTGGGTTGGGTCCACGGGTCGGATTGAGTTTACCCGGTTCAAACCCATTTTCATGAAATATAATAATATTATATATTCAAAATTTAAAAAAAAATCAAAAATTGAAAAAAATAATAAAAGTTCAAAAACATTTTCTGAAAATTCAAAAAACTCATAAAACATTAAAAAAATTCGACTCTTTTAAAAAAATAAATTAAAAACTTTAAAATTTTAAAATTTAAAATTTAAAAAATTAAAATTAAAATTAAAAAATTGAAAAACTAAAAATTGCGGGGTTTGATTAAGAATTGCTATGTATTGCATTTTTAGTGTAATTAGTCCTTTAATTGCTCGTATATTGACTATATTGTATGTTTAATCTACATGTTTAACTATGTTTGCAATTATATAGTTACTTATGTTAATTTTACTGCAATTAGGATCTTAGTAGCAATGACTGTTACTTTAATGATTGCGTACTCATATAATCACCCCCACATGTTACTGAATAGGTATAAAATCAATCCAAATTGCTTGCAAAAAAAAATCATTTTGTTAAAATGAACAAGATTAAATATAGAAATGGCACTAATTGGTCAATTAGTGTAATCAAGTCCCCGATCATAGGTTCTCTGGTTGTGTAGGAAGTGAGGTATACTCCAATGTCTTACTTGGTTTCTAGCTGACCCCAATAGGCTAGTGGTAACTCCTTTTGTACAAAAATTCTTAAAAATTATCCCAATGTCACGCGGGATATGGGCTTCAGAAAGCCCACACCTAATCATGGGCCTTAGGCCCATCCTTTAGGCAATACCTCTAAAACTGTTCCCTCCACTTGAGGGTAGGTCACAACAGGGCCAGGGCAGCCTCGCCGTCACCCGGCGAGGCCGCCTTGGCTCGGGGGAGGGTCGGCCTCGCCTAGGTGACCCTTGCCGGGCTACGCCCGGGCGAGGGCTCCCCACCGGTGCTCCTCCTCACTTAGCCGGCCTCGCCTATGGCGGGTGAGGCCAGCCGCCGGTGGCCGGCCACCGAAAAGGCCAAGGAAAAAGCCAAAATTTTAAAAAAAAAAAATTAAAAAAGGGAAAAAACATTAAAAAAATCAAAAATATTAAAAATATATATTAAAATATTAATAAAAATTGTCCACGTCAATGCCGGTAGTCCTACGTGGCACCACCGAGGTCCACGTCAGTATTTTCCAGCCAAAATTAGTCGGATGAACTAAATCGGCAATAAGTGAAAATGTTTAGGACTCAATTGGCAAAGTTAAAAAGGTTAGGACTGAATTGACAAAAGTGTAATAGGTTTAGGACTTTTTGGACAATTTTCCCGTGAAGTCTCTGATTTGCTATTACAATGTTTAATTATAATATGTAAAAACTTGTTTGGAGATAAATAATTTCATGGTTTGATATAAACAACTATGACAACTTTAATAATAATTCCGATTTTTCATTTGTCAATCATGGAGTAACAAATTCAAGTAATCTTCGCTACATAAAAATAATTATTTCCATGAGATCAATAATTAATAATACTTGATTTTGGATAGACGGGAAATGTTTAGGCTAAAAGGTGGGATAACAATTCCATTTAAATTAAAACTAGATTTTGCGCACGTGCTATGTGCATGTGTGTTTGCTTTCACCATCTTTATTGTAATATATATATGTGTGTGTGTGTGTGTGTGTGTATTTGCAGTCAATATTGACATCCAAAAAAAGGGAAAAGTACTAAAAAAATCATAAATATATTACACCGATACCAATTTAATATTAAACCTTTCAATTTGACTAATTGAATCATAAATCTTTTCGCATTGGTACTAATTAAGTCTATCGACTATTTTATGCCAGAAATTACTGACTTGGATCTCGACTGTCTTACGTGACACACCCAAAGTGCCAAGTGGATATTTTTATTTAATATTTAAATATTTTTGGATTCTTTTTAAATTTTTTTATTGATTTTTTTCCTTTTTCTACGTTTCTTTTCTTTTCCTTCTTTCCTTTTCTTCTTTTCCCTTTTTTTCTTTTTCCTTTCTTCCTAATTTTTCCTCCACCAGCCTCCGTCATGGTCGATGAGGATGAGGGCTAGTCTCACCTAGACAAGGCCCCTTGCCAATGCCAAAGGCCGACGAGGGTTGGGCAAGGGTCACCTCGCCAAATTTGGCGAGGGGCGACCTGCCAATCTGGCAAGGGGACCTTTGCCCAATCATCACTAACCCTCACCAAAGGCCAATGAGTGTCTGTATCGTCTGTTGCCAATGAGGGCATCTCGACCCTCGCCCTTATCGCGATCGGCGACTTCCGCCGGCCATCATGGAGGCCAATGGAGGAAAATAAAGAAGAAAGGGGGAAAAAAAAAAAAAGAAAAGAAAAGAAGGAAAAGAGAAGCAAAAAAAAAAAAAAGGAAAAGGAAAAAAAAAAATCTTAAAAAATTTCAAAAAATTCGAAAAAAATAATTAAATATTATATAAAAAATATCTATGTTAATGCCAGTCGTGTCATGTAAGACAACTGATGTCCATATCGGTAATTTTTAGCATAAATTAGCTAGATGGACTAAATTAGTACCGATACGAAATTGTTTAGAACTAAATTGGTCTAATTAAAATGTTTTAAATTGAATTGATATCAATGCGATAGGTTTAGAATTTTTCTTGTACTTTTTCCCCAAAAAATGTGAAGGTGTAAATGTGAACAATCAAATTGAGTTATATATCCAACTATGATAATCTTCATAGAATTTTTAGAAACTTCCTGCAATGGCACTCATCGTAATTTCACCAAAAGCCATCCCCCTAATTATAATAATGTATATATAAAACATAAAAAAGAAAAAGCTTCGCATTGCTTTCTGCTCGCTCCCAAAGTCAATTCAAAGGAGAACAAATTTCTCGGGAGTTCCCACGCCTTTTCTCCTCCTCCTTTTCTTCCTCTTTAAGAGGCTATCTGAGATTGAGTGTTTGTATAATTGAAAGAAAACCCATTTGTGCTTTTGGCTTGTATTCTTTTAAGCAGGAGGAAAAAGAGAATCCTTCATGGCATGGAGGCTCTCCATCTTTTGTTCTTGGGGTTTGGGTTTTTCTGGAAATCCTACTTCTCTCTCCATGCAAAGACTGCATTTTTAAAAGGAAAAACAACCCCTCTTTTGTTATGTTTCTTTTTGATCTTGTGGTGTTGTAGCGGGGATGTGAAATTCTCTGCTCTCGTACATTTTACCACTGTTTTGCCAATAAAGGAAAAAAAAAGTTGCACTGCATGCGGTCTCAGATTGTCCTCTCTCTCTTTCTCTCTCTCTCTCTCTCTCTCTCTATGTGGAGAAAGGAAGGGGAGGCCAACAATTTCATGTGAAGTAGTGAGAATTTTCCATTTCTGTGACTGTTTAAGATTTCATGAAGGAAGCATCCATATAATGTCGATCAGTAAAATACAAACAACTTTTTGGTGGGAAATACTGACACAAGCTGAGTATCGGGAATTATCTGCGGAAACTTCATTAGATCTTTACACATATTGGCGTTCTGCTTGTAATTAGGCCTCAGGGGGGACATGCATCCTCAACTTCATTCTCTGCTCTTTGGTTTTGGAGATATAGCTACTCCGCAAGCTAATTGGAGGTTTGTCATGGTGAATCTTAATTTAATACTTTTGACTATACCTGCTTGCTTAAAATATATGTCAGTTTGACTCGATAGTGTGTTCTTCACTTCTTGGCACTTATGACTGCTCAAAATTTTGGCGTGGGCCGGCCTTGCTAGCGTCTGGCGTTGGCAAGAGGCGAGCTCACCAAATCTAGCAAGGCTCGAGACTTGCCGCCAGGGGCTACAAGCTCACCAGCCTAAGGTGAGCTCAAGCCTCACCGTTCAAGGCTGCACACTAGCCCGATTCGATGAGACTCGAGGCTCACCGGTCTCGAGTGAGGTCACGGCCTCGGTGGCAAGGCTCAATCTCATTGCCAAAGGCCACAACTTGCTTGATCTGGTGAGCCGAGCTCGCCAGCGAGAAGCTGAGAAGAAGAAGAAATATGAAGAAAATAAAAAAAATTAAAAATTAAAATAAAATCAATTTTTAAAAAATTAAAAAAATAATAAAATTTGAATTTTTAAAATATATCTTTATAAAAACAATTGTTTCATTAGCCAATATATTCAGAAAATGTTTTCATATCCTTTCAAAGGAAAATTTGTTTCCCTGAATTTAAACTTTGGTAAGAAGATTTTTTCCGTTGATTAGGAAAATATTTTTCATTAACTTATTTTTTTTAAGCGAATCAAAGGCTGAAAAAATGAGAAATATTTTTGGTGAATAAATGCG
This sequence comes from Eucalyptus leucophloia subsp. euroa, assembly GCA_017140325.1. NCBI lineage: Eukaryota > Viridiplantae > Streptophyta > Magnoliopsida > Myrtales > Myrtaceae > Eucalyptus > Eucalyptus leucophloia. The sequence goes on from CM029470.1 coordinate 50,611,619, forward strand.
TCACGCAAGTCGTATACCATACCGTATTCTCTCCACGCGAAGACCCGCGGTGGGTGGAGTCAAGATATTAACGCGTCAAAATACACGGCGAGACTATGTCCACTCGCTTTTGACATCAATGGCCTAGGTCATTCCTCTCCCTCTGTCTCTTTGTCTGGCTCTCCGTAATAAGTTCGGCGATTCCAACGACGTAGTCTAGAGTTCCAGCAGGATGGCATTGCTCTCAGCTCTCACGTCAGAGATTGCGATCCCAGTTTGCGCCATGGTCAGGATCGCGTACTCCTACTAGAGGTGTTAAATGGGTTGTGCAACCCATTTATGAACCCATTTATAGTTAAATGGGTCATTAATGGGTCAAGCTTTATCTTATAAAGCACTCATAATAAGTTTTAATGGGTAAACACTAAGATATATGGGTTTTAAATGGGTCAACTCTTTGACCCGTTTATGACCCATTTATTAACCCATTTTTCACTCAAAACCTCATTATCTTTCTTTCTTCTCTTTAACTTTATAATTTTTTTTTATAAAAACTGAAATTATAATTCTTTTTTCTTTTTTCTTTCCTTTTTTTTTCTTCCTCTCCGATCGCCGGCACGGCGATGGCCGGCAACCGACCAAGCGAGCCTCGAGCTCGCCGGATTTGGCGAGGCGGAGGCCTCACCGACGCCCGGCGAGCCTCAAGCTCGCCAGATCTAGTGAGGCGAAGGCCTTGCCGACGTCCGGCGAGGCTCGAGCCTCGCCGATCCGTGAGCCTCAAGCTCGCCGGATCCGGGCGAGGCGGAGGCCTCGCCGACGTCCGCTGAGGCCCAAGCCTCGCCGATCGGGCGGGACTCGAACTTGCTAGTGTCGGGCGAGGCTCCAACCTCGCCGATCCGCGAGGGGGCGAGTGCGGGGCGAGCTCGCGCTCGCCGGCGTCGGCTAAGCCGGGTGAGCTGCTCGCCGTGGCCGGTCGCCGGCCGTCATCGTGGCCGGCGACCAGCCAAAGAAGAGGAAGAAGAAAAAAGAAAAGAGAAAAAGAAAATTAAAAATAATTAAAATTTTAATTTAAAAAAATAAAAATTAAAAAAAATTAAATTTTAAAAATAAAAAATAATTAAAATTCGATTTTTTAAAATAATTATTTTAAAAATTTGTATTGTATAAAATCATGTTAGCAATACCATTTTAAAAAATATATATAAGCTTTTTATGTTTCGTTAAATGGGTCGGGTATGGGTTGGGTATAGGTTGGGTCGGGTATGGGTTAAAAAATTTGCACTACAATAAGTGGGTCATAAACGGGTTAAATGGGTCGATTTGGGTCAGACTATTTATGACCCGACCCAAACCCGACCCGACCCACCCGTTTAACGGGTCTAACTCCTACTCCCTGGTGCAGTGGTTCCTCGAGTCATGCAATGGCCACCCTCGAGGACGAAGAACGGACTTGACCAAATTAAGGCCGAGTGTGACGAGATGACGAGGACGTCTCTAAAGGTGACTTCGTGAAGATCCTATAGCTTCACAACTTCTCTCGCCTTATAAAACTGTTCATTAACAGATTTTTTTCCGGCCGGGCTCGCATCCGCACGGGCAATAGCTCAACGAAGTCACGAGCTTCTGCTGCTTGTGGCGCGACTCATTTTTAGGGTTTTTAACAGCTGCTAGGGCTTTGAGCGATGCATCTGAGTACACCAGCATAGGGCGTGCATGGTTGTGCTCTTTTTTTTCTGTTTATAAACAAAATTTCTGTTTTTCTGTTCCTGTGAACAAAAAAAGAACAGAAATGCTTTTGTTTATATTTTTGTTCAAAATCTGTTTTTTTGTTCCCGAGACACATTTGGAACGAAACAAGAAATTAAAAAAAAAAACTTATTTCTTGTTTCTGGAACAATTTTTAAGAACAAATTTTCTCTCTCCTATCTTTTTCTTCTCTCTCTTTTTTTTTTCTTCTTTTTCTCTTCTTCTTTTTTCTTTGGCCGATCGCCGGCCTCAGCCATGGCCGGTGACCGGCCGTCAAGGGCCGGCGACGCCGTTGAGGGCTGGCAACCTCGCCGAGCGTCGTCGGCCCCGCCGAGGCCGAGCATTGCTGGCCCCTAGAGAGGCTCAACCTCGCCTTGGCTAGGCGAGCTCGAGCTCGCCCGCATCCGGAGGCCGAGCCTCGCCGTGGTTAGGCGAGGCTCGGCCTCACCTTGGCTAGGTGAGCTCGGGCTCGCTCAAATCGGGGCGAGGATGAGCTCGCCTAGCCACCGGTCATCCGTAGTGGCCCGGCGAGGCTAAGCTCGCCCAACCATGGCGAGGCTCGCCGACCCCGGCGAGGCCGAGCTCGCCCAGCCACCGGTTGCCTGGTGGTGGCCCGGCGAGGCCAAGCTTGCCGTGGCTGGGCGAGGCCATCGGCCCTCATCGGCCGGTCGCCGGCCATGGCCGAGGGCAGTGATCGGCCAAAAGAAGAAAAGAAGAAAAAAGAAAAAAGAAAGAAAAAAAAGGAAAAAAATTAAAAAAATTAAAAAATTAAAAGAAACAAAAAAAGAACATAAATTTGCCAAACGTGTTTCGGTTCTTTTTTTATTTCCGGAACAAGTTTACCAAACACGTTTTTCTGGTCAAAAATTGTTCCCTGGAATAGAAATAGTTTTTTCTATTTTTGTTCCTTGGAACAATTTTTTAACAGAAACACAAACAAACGCACCCATAATATTTACTCATGCAAATCTCTTCTCACGAAGATGGTTGTTGGGCGGAGGGTTGAGTGGTGTAGCTCTTGTCCTTTTGGCTTTAATAGCATTTTCATTTTATAATTTACATTTTCTTTCATATAGTTTAATGGCATCACATAATCTATCCTTAAGGAAAACATTTCTGGAAGCAAAATCCAAACACCAGAAAATTACTTCCCTCTTGCTTTCATGCCTCCACCAAACAAGGGAAAATCAATCACTTTCCTCTAACGTAAAGTTTTCCATTAAACCAACACGTTAGTTTAATAAGCCCAATCTTTCATATCCTCCTTATGAGTACGAACTGAATTTTCTTTGTACATTTGATTCATTTTCAATTATCTATATGATAGATTGAGACCGTTTGTTTTGCAGAAATTTTTTTATCCAAAAGTATTTGTCTCAATTTCTGGTGATTGGATCACTTAGGAAATGAATAAATATAAAATATTTTCATAAACAACGGAAAATCGATGCTTAAATTAAGGAATATGATTTCCATTTTTAAAAGTCAGAAATCATTTTCTCAAATACAACTAGACATCGATGTTTGAATTAGAGATCTCGGCATTTGGGCACAAGGACCCAAATGCCTGTGCCTGAGTTCTTAGCAGCCTTATTCCCTTGAGGCTGAGCCCATGACCTTGATGCTCGTGCCTAGGTCTTTGTTGGTTGTGCCCAAGTCCCCGAGACTTTGATTGCAGAGCTCGGCCCTGTGGCTAGCCCCGATAGCTGAGCTAAATTACCCAAGGCTAGGCCTAGGGCCTAAGCACTTGAGGCTGGATTCATAAGAGGAAAAAATAATTCTTTTATGATTTAGAGAAGTATATATTTATTGAAATTTGATTAAATAAAATTTTATTTAGGATAAGTGCATTTGAAGTCCTAAAACTTGTCATGAAAGTATAATTAAGTCTTAAAACTTATCACAAAAATGCAATTGAATCATAATACTTAAAAAAAAATGCAATTAATCCCAAAACTTGTCACAAATGTACAATCGAGCTCTAAAATTTTCAAAAAATTCAAATAGTTGAAGGATTTGATTGATATGATTGCACTTTTTCAAAGTTTTAGGATTTATTTGTACTTTCGTGATAAGTTTTTGGACTTAATTGCACTTTCTGAAAATTTTAAGAGTAGATTGCACTTTTGTAACAAATTTTAGAACTTCCAATGCCCTTATCCCAATTGAGAATATAGCATGTGCAACTCTTATATCGCACAAATAGTGCATATCTTTTCAAAAAAATAAAAGCAAATTTTTTTCTTTCTAAAAGACAGAAAATAATTTCTAACTTATATACAAATTCCAGCTGGACACTGAGAAATGTTGTCATTTGCCAGAAAAATCTCATGTGAACATAATTTTTAGAAATGTCAAATCATTTGCGAAACAAACAGGGCCTAGGTTAATTTCTTTCTTCCTTTTGTTTTTAGGTCGTTATAGGAAGCTTGGTTATGCAACTATTGACACAACGTAAAGTTGATAAAAACTAGGATAGTAATTTTTTTCTATGTAATTGGCTTTAGTAGAAGCATATTGTATTAAAAAGGTGAATTGCTGAGGATGTACAACCTTCGATTTTTAAGGTATTTCTTCACTACATCAATGAATGTTTTAAAGGGATTTATTATCATACGTTGTGATTTGGTGCAGAACATTTCTAATTTTCGTGAGATTGTCATTCTTGATTTTTCATACTTGTGACAAAACACTCATTCTATAATATTAGTTAAGAATACATAGGTAAGGAACCTGTTTATCTAAAATTCTCTTTTGTGTTAATTTATTGCTTCTCCTAACTAAAGTCCTTATATGTGACAATGTTTCATACCTATTACTTATCACTCTGATTTGAATAATCTTTCGAACTAGAGCATCATCAGTTCTATAGTAGTTCACCCGTTCTCCGCTTCTAGTTCTAACATATAAGTTCAGTTCTAACTTTAGTTCTGATATTTTTCCATACTCTCGATTCAATCTTTGGTTCTCACCTATTGTTTGTTGTAGGTCATAGCACGTTTCTAGTTTTTTTGTTTGTTTGTAATGCTTTAATTTTAAAGTAATGCTTAGATGTATTACAACAGTATCCTGGTTCTGGGACGTTGTCCTCAATCTTCAGTTCTTTGTATTTCATTAAGTACTTTGCAGAACCGTGTACTTTCTTTCATCCCTTTTCCCTTCTTGTCCTACTCAATATGTTCTTGTCACTCTTCCGCCAGTGGGATTTGACACTTGAACTGTCCAGCTTGCCAAACGTGAATTGTAATAGACACCATATCATCCTAAGTTACTCTTTCGGAGGAGCTGTAGGTCAGGCTTTTTTTTCCTTGGCACTAGGTTGCGCAAAACTAGGCAACGGAATGAATTAACTGGATTTGACTGAATTATACCTTCTTTCATCACCCATAAGTAGAATGTCAAGAATCAGATTGTTGCTTTGTTTGGTTGATAGAGACTTAAAGAGCCTGAGTCATGGTTTGTGATTGAACAGGTGTGGAAGGTTTTCTGTTAATGGAGTACCGGTATGGCAGGATTTTCATGGTTGCTTTTGCGATCATAATCTTCCTCTGCCTTGGCTCTGTTGAGAGCTTCAGCACCCAAAGCCAGCCTTGCAAGTTTGATCCTTCAAACATGTGCAAGCCTGCACTTGCCACTGCCGTTTTCAGTGCTGTTTGATTCCTACTTGGTGCTTTCACATCAGTCCTCTCTGGTTTCCTTGGCATGCAAATCGCTATCTATGCTAATGCCAGGACTGCCTTGGAAGAGAGGAAGGGTGGTGTTGGAAAAGCTTTCTTTTCTGCTTTCAGGTCTGGTGCAGTGATGGGATTTCTTCTTGCCGCTAACGGTCTTCTCATGCTCTATATTGCAATCAATCTGTTCAAGCTGTACTATGGCAATGACTGGGAAGGTCTTTTCGAGGCTATTGCCGGTTACGGTCTTGGTGGATCTTCCATGGCTCTCTTGGGAAGAGCCGCTGGTGGAATTTATGCCAAGGCAACTGATGTTAGTGTTCATCAGGTTAAAGAGACTTGGCCAATTACCCTAGTAGATCGTGGATTCCCAACTGTATGGACTCTCTTACTGTAGCTCTATCTCCTAAGTTTATCACTCACTTGTAGTCATAAATGAGGTTGACCTTAATCTTTCAGGTGATTTATGACTATGTTGGTGATATCGTCGGGGATATTGCTGGTATGGGGACTGATATTTTTGGCTCCTATGCCGAATCATCCTGCGCTGCCCTTGTTGTTGCTTCCATCTCTTCTTTCGGAAAAGATCACAACTACTCTGCTATGTGTTATCCCCTGCTTATCAGCTCTATGGGTATTCTTGTTTGTTTGATGACAACTCTCTTTACGGCCAACTTCTCAGAAATCAAGGAAGTGAAGGAAATCAAGCCTGCATTGAGGAAGCAACTTATTATTTCCACAATTCTAATGACTTTTGGAATTGTTATTGTTAGCTGGATTGCTCTGCCCTCATCATTTACAGTTTTCAACTTTGGGTCGCAGAAAGTTGTGAAGAACTGGTAAACTCTTTGAAGATTCTTATCTTTTTCCCATCCTAAATGCTGCTTTCTTCTGATGTTGGTCATGTGACAATGCTTTAATGTCAGCGGACTTTTACTGGATTGAGTCAAAACGTTGAGCAAATGTAGTCGCTAATTATTGATATGATCTTGCAGGCAGCTGTGCCTCTGTGCTGGTGTTGGTCTTTGGGATGGACTAATCATTGGGTTTATCACTAAATCATACACCAACGATGACATCAGGTGTTAAAATTGCTGAAGTAAATGAATGATATGAATCTTTACGACTATTGATGGCTAAGGTGCTGACCACTTAATGATCCTTTTTTCTGCAGCCTTCTCCAAGATTTTGCCGCCGACAGTGTTGGTTTTGGCCTTGCCTTTGTCAACATCCCAATTTTAGCTGCCATTAGCATTTTGTTGAGTTATAGTATTGCTTCCGTGTATGGAATTACTGTGGCTGCCATTGGGATGCTAAGTACCATTGCCACTCGATTGGCCATAGATGCTTACAGTCCCATCAGCGACAATGCTAAACGAATCGCTAAGCCGGTTGACGGGAGAGCCTCGTCAAGCAATACTACAGCCGCCATTGGAAAGGTAAGGGCAATCCTTGCATGTGAATATAGTATTAACACTGTACTGTCGTCCTTTTAGTATCTTATTTTAAGTCCGTAACATAGCAGAGAAGAGGGTGTCTGCATAGGAACTTTTCATGAAATTACGTTCATGTCATCTAGATTTTACACACATTATCCGATTATTTTCCTTTTCACCATAAATGACTAACATGATGTTAGTTGCCTAAGTCTTTTTAAATTCTTGTTGGTGTGACATGATGTTTGGCTATAATCACTTTTCTTTCCTTTAGATGCTGCCTTTCGTCTATCTTTCTTAATATTAGCCTAAGAAGCATCAACACTTTTCAAGAGTTTTTGTCTTGCGTCAAACACTCTGACACTCCGACACTCGATTAAAATTTATTGAATTTTCTGATAACTAATCAACTCTCCCGACACTCCCTAACACGTGAGTTTATAATTCTGACATTCAAGTTCAGAATTCTGACACGTGTAGGGTCAATTTTAAAAGTTTACAATAAATGATAAATCAAAATGTAAATATATAAAGTAAATAATAACTAATAAACATAATAGATGAGGAAAGAAGAAAAATCCAATATTCTATTCTCTTCTTACTCTCAATTCCCCTAACAAACAATTGACCCCCAAGTTTATTTTTTCTTTTTGTTCTTTTCTAACATGCTTTGACATGCGAGTCTAGAATATGGATTACTTTTTTTTTTTAATTTTTATGGAGTTAAATTTGTTTAATTAAAACAATGAATGCTATTAACAAATGGTGGATTAATATTTTTAGTATAAATTTATTCTAGGCTCTTTTATTTATTTATTCATTTGTAAATTTGAATAAAATTAATTTGATTAAAATAATCATAAAAATGATAATTTATCATTTATACATAAATATATATATTTAATATACAACGTATCGGATTCTCTATTTTTTTTATAAATGATGTGTTAAGATATCGTGTTGTGTCACATGTCAGTATTGATGTTACTTAAATAGCTATATTGGCAAATTCTACTTTCCTATTGTTTAAATCTAATATGAGGTGGACCTTTTTTTGTTACTTATCTGGTATGTAGGAATTTGCCATTGAATCAGCTTCCCTGGTGTCTATCGCTCTGTTTGGTGCATTTGTGAGTCGTGCAGCAATTTCTCCAGTTGATGTCCTGACACCAAAAGTGTTCATGGGTTCGATTGTGGGTGCCATGCTTCCTAACTGGTTCTCTGCTATGACCATGAAAAGAGTGGGACCTGCAGCATTGAAGATATTTAAGGTGGCCCCCCAGATGTTTGAACATCTGTCAGGGAAACACCGGTATCACGAGAACCCTCACTATGCTAGATGCTTAAAAATTTCAATTGATGCATCCTTCAAGGGGATAATTCGACCTGGAGCCCTTGTCATGCTTACACCACTTATCGTCGGGACCTTCTTTGGAGTAGAGACGCTGTCTGGGGTCTTGGCTGGCTCTGTTGGTTCTGTTGTTCGGGTAATCTTTACCAAAGTAATCAATGTCAATCTATTTTGGTGGTTTGTGTTGCTCAAGGTGCATCCCTCGATGGAATGCTGGTTAAACGGGGTTGAGTATTATAGTTTCTTCATTGTTGAACAAAATTTGTGTTGAACAAAATTTGTGTAGGTTGGCAAACTGATGATTAATGTTCATATCATCATTATCTATGCATGACTAATCTACTAATGCATATTTTTTGTTGGGCCTGGTTTCAACAGATTGCAATTTCGGCATCCAACACTGGTGGAGCATGGGAGAAAGCGAAGAAGTACATTAGGGTATGCAGCTGCTCCCAACTGCTAAAAAGCTAGTTTTTGTCGATGATATTTGTCTGTGGTGGTTCAGTGACCTGCTAAGAAAACTAGTCTGACTTAACATATTTTTTTCCTTAATTTCCTGAATTTGCTTCCAGGCTGGTGTTTCCGAGTACTTAAAGACCCACCCTGAAATGAAGACTCGCAGGGCAGCTGATGAGGGAGATCCCATTGGCAATCCATTGAAGGACACTTCAGGCCCACCACTCAACATCCTCATCCAGCTAATGGCAGTCGAGTCGCTTGTGTCTGCTCCCTTCTTTACTGCTCACGGTGGTCTGCTCTTCAAGATTTTCTGAGGGAGGGAACGGGCGACTTCCCTTTTGTAGCAGCAGCATCGTCATCGACTCAATTTGCTCTTAAACATCTATTTCCGTGTTGTCTGCACGACCTGATAAACCTCTCCAGCTCCTCCACTCCTTTGGACAATTCGAGCAAGATCTTTTGAAATAAGTTTTTGGATTATGCAAATTTCTCGGTTTAAATTTGAAAAAAAACAAGATCAAGAACATGAATGAGAGGGTGGTCTAGGCCATTCGAAGTAGGCATACGACCTCATGATGATTAGTTGATAGCTGCGTAAGCACTCGGGTGCTATTGTTATAAATATAAAATGTGATCCTACAATTGGGGACTCACATTTTCTCTTTAAGTAGCTGTTATTCCACATGCAATTTTTTTCCACGCTTTTTATTTTTTCGTGACAATCACTTATTTGGTAATTACCTTGATGGGAGACGGTATATAAAAAGAACGATCATTCATTTTTTAAGTATAATCACAAGGTCTAATGCAAACCTTCTCATTTTGTAATACGCCATTGGTACGTGAGAAAATTGTACTAATAGAGTGTGCCCATAATTTCATCAAATCTCCATGAATTTCTGACGAACGCAAATTTGAATAATGGCCGGAGGTTTGTTTACATTTGATCCTGTTTTTCCACATTTTTTTTTATATCTAATGTTTGGTATCGAGCTTATTTAGTGCCTTTGCCTTATTTTTGTCGATTTTTTGGTGTATTTTCGTGGATTTTTTAAATGAACAGTAATTCGGTCATTTTTGGGTCAAGAGGAAAATTGCCGATTTTGGACAAATTCTAGCGACCCACCACTCAACCTCGGACCGGTATAGTCGCACCGCCATGAGGAAGAATAGTTATAAGGTATTTTGGCATATCAATATTTGTCGGAGCCTAATCGAACAGTGGAAGTCGGGATGGTTAAGGGTTTGCGTTGGTTTTTTGTTTTTTTTTTTGTTTTAATTTGATTTAGGGCCAATTTCTTAGTCATTTTGGTCGAAACCTAGACCTATGTGGTCGTGCCGGTGTGGCTTTAAAAGCCCATCATTTATTTTGGTTTGAGATGGGTTGTTGGAGAAGTGATGGACGGTGGAATCGCGGTGGAACGACAAAAAATAAAGAGAAAAAGCCTTTTGTTTGCGTGGAGGAAAAAGCGTGTAGGGCCACGCGTGTGGAACCGCAGGCACATGGGATCCACGTCCGCGGAACTACCACAGGCAGTTGCGAGCACGTGTGTTGCATGCACCTGCACGAGCCTGCGTGGTGGATAGGTGTGTGCGCGCCATGCGTCAACGCAAAAGGCAATCAAGTGACGTGCATCCGCCAGTGGACCTGCAACGCCACTTCAATTTACACTTTTGCCCTTCTCTTTTCATGTTATTCCGGTTCTATCCTTGGCCGAATTAATTCACTATTTTGCCCCTTTGTGCATTTATTTACTATTTTGCCCTTTCATGCATTTTTGTGAATATTTTATGCATGAAATTAAATGTCCAATGATCCATAGATTTTTAATTAATTAGAGAGTAACCATAGCATCTTTAATTAATTAAATTATATATTAAGAGCCTCCAAAATATATTTAGAAATGGACATTAATTGTAATTAATTATATTAATATGATAAATTTTATCACATAGGATTTTCATTATATTAATATGATTAATTATGATGAAATATCATATTATTTTTCTTAATTTTACGCACATGAATTAAGAAAAGGAATATAATATGGTAATTTCTTCATGATGTAATTATAAATCTATTTAAATTAAAAACTTAGCCCACAAGCTATTTTTATGTTATGTGATTCATATTTGTGACATGTTTACATTGGGAAAATATTATTTACCTATATCTTGCCTTAAATTTTGTAATATAAGCACGATTGTTTGATATGCAGTTTTGCAACCTATGAATTTGTTTGAATTCAAGTGTAATGTTCTCATATTGAATGGTGAAAACTATAAAGTGTGGAAGAAGTTAATTCTTCTTTAATTGGAGATGAACATTGATTATGCTATAAGGAAATACGAAGCACATGCTCCTACCTTGTTAGGATCAAGTGGGAGGATGTTATATATATAATACATAAAATGTGATCCCACATTTTTTGATCCACTTTTTCTCTTTAAAAAGCGATTATTCCACATGCATTTTTTCCACATTTCGTACCTCTTCATGACAATCACTCATTTGGTAATTACTTTGATGGGAAACGGTATATAAAAATAACAACCGTTCATTTCTTTAGTATAATCACAACATATAACATAAACCTTCTCATTTTGCAATACGCCATTAGTATGCGAGGGGATTGAATTAGTAGAGTATGCCCATAATCTAAGAAGTATTGACACTCTTGGTGAGCTTTTGTGTCGTGTTCGATACTCCGACATGTGTCTGACATGCTCTGACTTACGATTAATGAGTGTCAAAAAATCCGATACATAGTCAACTCTCTCCGATACATGAGTCCATAATTTTGACACGCACGAGGTCAATTTCAAATATTTTCAATACTTGAAGGGTCAAAATATAAATATATATATATATAAAAAAAAAAAAAAAAAAAAAAGATAGGGCTGATGGTTGGGCACTATTGTTGTTGCACCCGTCGGAGGGAGCCAAAGGAGTGTCGGAGGGGGTGGCGCTAGCTAGCTTGAGCTGGACAAAGGCTGGCGAGGCTCGCCCAGGCCTCGCCTAGGTCGGCGAGGGTTGCCCCCACTTCACCACCTAGGGTCGGCGAGGTCACTGGCCCCCTCCAATGGTGGTTGGGCATGCTGCTAACTGAGGTAGTGGTAGTGGCAGTGACGTGCCTAGCCATGATTGTGCCTCTCTTTCCTTTTTTTTTTTTTTTTAGTTTTGTGTTTTTTTTTTAGAATTGTTTTAGCTTTTTTAAAAGTTTTATACTATGAAAAAGTATTAAAAAATTCCATAGGATAAATAAATAAATTTAAAAATATCACTTCAGCATTTTCCTTTAAAATAATATTTTTTTTCCTCTAAGTTTTATGTATTATTGTAATAGAATGAAGTTAAATTTGTCAAATTAAAATAGTAAATGATATTAACAAATGTTGAATTAATGTTTTTGGTGTAAATTAATTATAGGCTTTTATTATTTATTTATTTATGTATTTATATATAAAAATATATTTAATTTATAACATGTCAAAATTCTCTATTTTTGAGAAATAACGTTTTGGCGTGTTGTGTCATGTTTTGTTGTGTGTCCATATTAATGCTACATAGCCCATGATTTCATTAAATCTCCTTGAATTTCCAATGAACACAAATTCAAATAATGGTTGGAGATCTGTTCACATATGATCCTATTTTTTTTTTTTTTTAATGTCTAACAGCTATATGGTGCTCCACCTTTGTTGACACACCCAACGTAAAAGATGAAGCATTCAACAAGAACCGCGAATCAATCCAAAGTACACAAATCTTATTTTAAATATGGAGTACCGTGCTAATAATGGGGAGACGATACGCGAGCTGAAAAGCCAGGACCATAAAGAAGAGCATCGACCGTGGAGGATGGACTGAAGCCGGTACCGATACCGGTGCTGATGATCTGGTCCGTGGAGCACGCATATTAAGTTTTTGGATTGGACATATTAAGAATATTGATTAAGGATGTCAAAAATAGCCAATTTGAGTCGACTTGCGAACATATTAAATATAAATAGGAAAGGAAACCTAAAACTCTAAACAGTTCCCTCCCTCCCTCTGCACCTCGACCTCCTCCCTCGCCCTCTCTGCCACGATCTCATCATCTTCACCAGCAGCTCCGCCTTCCCATATCAACGTGAACATCCAATAGAGTTTCAAGCAGCGTCTAGGCCCTTTCTCTCTCAAACACCTCCCCCACCACCCCCCCCCCCCACTCCCAAAAAAAAAAAAAAAAAAAAAAAAAAAAAAAATTTGTTGAATCTATCGGATGTTTGCCTAGCACAAGGAATCTAAATTGGGGATATTTCAATTTTCTTTTTTGTCATGAGCCTGAGACGGAGGATCTAAAGGGACATAAAGGAGGAAGGAAAATGAAATAAAGAGTGTGAACCATGTGAGATTTGGTGAAATCAACATATCTTCGTCTGGTCTTTTTGCCTAGTACTAAGTGTGGATATATTTAATTGGAAAAGCAAATGAGACCTGAAAAAGATTTGAACTCAGGATCTCTAGTTCTGATATCATATGAGATTTGGTGAAACTATTGCCAAGTTATTTTAAAAGCTTAAATCTTTAAATCAGTTGATAGTGGTCTCAAAATGTGAGGAAATCATTGATAAAAAAAAATGGAGCTCAAAATCAAACAAACTCTTAAGGTTTTAATGTTTCCTTTTTTAAATGATTTATTAATTGGTTGCGCACTTTCAATATGATGACTATGGCTACCCTTTAGACTAATTAGGATTGGCAATTACTTATTTCTTAACACTAGATGCTTGTTTTCCCAACAACTTGGATAATGCTTACTTGCTTGCTAATTGCTATTCTAGTAATCATGCACCTGCATGATCATCTTATACGTTAGTTGATAGGTATAAAATCAATCCAAACTATCTAATAAAAATCTTTTGTTTTAAAATGAACAAAATTAGGTACTGAAATAGTATTAATTTATCGACCTTAGATTCTCTGATTGCATGGGAAGTAAAGTACGTTTCCACACTTAACTTGGTTTTTAGCCAATCCTAATAGGCTAGTGATGACTCATTTTTTAGAAAATTTTCATGCCGCCAATTTGAACGCCTAATGTTGTGCAAGATATAGGCTTAAGAGAGCTCGCATCTAAATTATAGACCGTAAATCTGTCCTATAGGTAATATCCCTAAACCTATGTTTCCCTCCTTATCGGGGTAGGTCGCAACACACGTGAGGTACAAACTTAGGAAATTCATCATTTGTGATTGACAAACAAATACCTCTTCCTTTTTTGGATTTTTTAATCTAATTTAATTAAGATTTCAATTAAAAATTTTGGATTTAGGTCAAAATGACGTTTTAGTTTTATATTTCACGTTTTAGTATGGTAATGTCATGAGAGAGAGAGAGAGAGAGAGAGAGAGAGAGAGAGAGAGAGAGTATTAAAAGAATATTAAAAGAATATTAAAAGAATATTAAAAGAAATCATGTCAGCATTTTTCATTAGTTTAATTGGATGGAGATTACAGAATGACTCGATTGCACCAATTTGACAAATTTTAGGATGTGATTGAACTTTTTATAAGTTATATGATTGCATTCATGTCAGCATTTTTCATTAGTTTAATTGGATAGAGTTTACGGAAGGACTTGATTGCACCAATTTGGCAAATTTTAGAATGTGATTGTACTTTTTATAAGTTATAGGATCGCATTGCACCTTTGAGACAAGTTTTAGAATTTATAATATACTTATCCCTAATAAATAATAGCAATGATTACCTTGTAGAACATTGAAATCCCTCATTGTAATAATATTTTTTAACTTATTCTTTACAGATTATAAACTATGAACATGATTGTCATTTCATGTTATGGATTCTAATTATTTAGGCAGACGTAAACATACACATATAAGTGAAGTCTCTGATTTGCTATTATAGTATCTAATCACAATATGTAAAAATTTGTTTAGAGATAAATAATTTTGTAGTTTAACATAAACAACTATGACTAATTAAATAATGATTCTGATTTTTCTTTTGTCAATCATGGAGTAAGTAACAAACTTAAGCATTCTTAGTTATAAAAATATAATAATTTCCATGATATTAATGATTAATAATTCTTGATTTTGGATAGCCAGGAAATCTTTAGGCTAAAAGGTGGAACAAATGTTCCATTTAAATTAGAATTAGATTTCAAGCACGTGCCATGTGCGTGCATGCTTGCTTTCACTGTCTTTCTTGTTATATATATAAACATTTGCAAGGCATCCAAAAAATGGGAAAAGGTACAAAACAATTCATAAATCTATTGTATTGATATCAATTTAATTTTAAATATTTCAATTTGACCAATTGGGCAAAGGTCCCCTCATTAGATCTGGTAAGGGGCAGCCTTGCGCCAAAGGCCAATGAGGGCCGATCTCGCCTACTGCTAACGAGGGCCGCCCAGCCGTCGTCGGCAACTAGCAACCTCCACCGACCATGTTGTCCATAGTCTTGCCCTTGTCAATAGCCAGCAACCTTTGTTGACCATTGCGGAGGCTGGTGGAGGAAAAAAAGAATGGGAAAAAAAAAAGGAAAGAAAAGAAAAGAAGGGAAAAAGAAGGAAGAAAAGAAAAGGAAAAGCAAAAATTCTCTAAAAAATTTGAAAAAATAATTAAATATTATAAAAATATCCATGTCAATGCCGATCGTGCCACGTAGGATAACTAGTGTTCATGTTAATAATTTCCTATATAATTTAGTCAGATTGACTTTATTAGTACCAATGCGAAAAGGTTTATGATTAAATTGATCTAATTAATATATTTAAAGCTGAATTGTTATCAATACAATCGGTTTATGACTTTTTTTGTATTTCCAAAAATGTAAAGATGTAAATGCGAACAATCAAATTTAGTAACATAGTTAATTGTGATAATCTTCATAGAGTTTTTAGAAACTTCCAGCGATGGCACTCATCATAATTTCACCTAAAGCCATCCCCCTAATCATAAGTCTTTTTACTAAAAACTGGTACATCTGTGACAAATTTACCAAAAACTATTTTTTTGACCATGAAAAACCCCAAACTGGTACACCTGCGATAAATTTACCCCGACTGACCATAAAAAACCTTAAACCAATACATTTATGACAAATTTACCCAAAACTAATTTATTCGACCGCAAAAAATCTCAAACTAGTAAATTTGTGACAAATATACCCTCCGTTAAATTGGATTAATACCTCAAAAAATCACAAAAATTGTAAATTGTAATAAACGGAGCGTAAAATCCAAAATCGGTATACCAATAACCGTCACGTGTCATTTAACCTAATAATTCGACAGTAAAATTTAATGAAAACTAATATAGGGTAAATTTGTCACAAGTGTATCAGTTTGAGATAAATTTGTCAGGTTTTTGGTGGTTAAAAAAATAATTTAGACTAAATTTGTCACAAGTGTACCAATTTGGAGTTTTTTAGAGTATTAACCCAATAAAAAATGAAGAACGCATATGATAATCATTTTATTTATGTTCCAAAAACAGATTTGGAATATAAATCTATTCGGTAACACAATTATATTTTTCTTTATTTGGAACAAATTTTTTTATCCAAATTAAAATTTGGAACAGAAATAAAAAGTAAAAATTTTCTATTTCTTTATTTTTTGAATAAAAATGAGAGATAAAAAACTCTTTTTATCACACATCCTCTTTGCTAGCCAATTGCCAACCCACTAGTGGCCACCATCTCCTGTCACTGCTTGGGATAAAGAGATTTTGTGTCTTTTATCAAACGAATTTTTATTTTCGAAAACAAAAATTATGTATCCTTATCAACTGAATTTCTATCTCGGAAAAAAAAATTGTTATTATTAAATGCGTATTTTTTCTCTAGAAACTCATTTAGAAGTAGAAATCGAAAAATCTATTTCTGCTTCAAAAATTAATTTCTAAGCAAAATAGTTATCATTCGCGCAAAAAAAAAAAAATAGCAACAGATATGCACCCATTGTCATTACTCCCCACAATACATTAATACAATAATTCATCATGAATAGTTCTACTATATGTATTTTGTCAGAGGTTCGCGTATATTAAAGAAATCACGTTGTCCAAAATTTAGAAAATGAAAGGCCATTTCTGGTAGACATAGAACCAATGCATGATGTAACAAATAAAATTGGAAATGTATTAAAGTAATACATCTCCTGTCATTGCTTGGGACAGAGATATTTTGTGTTTTTATCAAACGAATTTTTATTTCCGAAACAAAAATTTTGTATCCTTATCAAATGAATTTCTATCTTAGAAAAAAAAAATTGTATTATTATTAAACGCATAATTTTTCTCTAGAAACTCATTTAGAAGTAGAAATAGAAAAACCTATTTATACTTCAAAAATTAATTTCTAGGCAAAATAGTTATCATTCGTGCAAAAAAAAAACAAACAAAATAGCAACAGATATGCACCCATTGTCATTACTCCCCACAATACATTAATACAATAATTCATCATGAATAGTTCTACTATATGTATTTTGTCAGAGGTTTGCGGATATTAAAGAAATCATGTGGTCCAAAATTTAGAAAATGAAAGGCCATTTTTGGTAGACATAGAACCAATGCACGATGTGACAAATAAAATTGGAAATGGATTGTTGTAGGTAAGGTGCATTTGTTTTGCGGAAAACCTTTTCCGAGAAAAACATCTCATTTTCTAGCTTTTGATTTGCTTAGGAAAAAGTTAAGGTAAAATGTTTTCTATGAAGGCTTAAATTTAGGAAAACAATTTCCCCTTTAAAAGAACTTGAAAGCATTTTCCAAAATGTTTTATTAGTCCTAGGGTACTTGCTTGAAAAATTTTTTATTCTAATAAAATAATTTTTCCAAAAAAAAATCAATTTTTATTGTTTTTAAAAATTTTGAATCTTTATTATTATTATTTCTTCTCTTTTTTTTTTCTTCTTTTCTATTTCCTTTCTCCTTCTTTCCCCTTCTTCCTCCACTGTTGACAACTACTAGCAGCCCAATGAGCAACCAAGATAAGAATGGATGAGCTTGATGCTCAGCCAATCCAAGCGAGCTCAAGATTGACAACTTGAGCTCCATCAAGGTCGATGAGCTCGGGCTTCATCAAGGTTGGCGAGCTCCTAGCTCGATTGATTTTGAGGAGCTCGTACTCTACGAGGTTGGTGAGCTTGCAGCTCGCCTGATCTTGACAAAGCAAAGCTTACCTATAACCATCACTAGTCGTAAATTTGAAGAGGAGGGGAGAAAAATATAAAAAAATAAAGAAAAAATAAGAAAGAAAAGAAAATTAGAAAAATAAAAATTGATTTTTTAAAAAAGAAAGTGAAAATAAAAAGGAGAAAAATAAAATAAATTAAAAATTAGAAATTTTAAAAAAGATTTGAACTTTTTGATCATATATTACTATATCAAGAAAAACTAACTGTATTATTAAAAAATATTTTATGGGAAAGTATTTTCCTATATCATTGACTTTTGTGTGAAGCACACGCACCAAGTCATATATATTTTTCCAAGTGAGAGATTAATATGGATCTAGAGAGAGAGAGAGAGAGTGTGTGTGTGTGTGTGTAGGAAATGGGCAATTGGATGCAAACACGTTTTTCAACGTCGAAGTGGACGCAACTTGTGAGCGTGATGGGGGGAACCATTCCATTTATTGTGCCCATCTTCCTCCTTCGGCCAAACCCAAAATCACCACTTTTTCTATGGCAGTTTCCGCCCCTTTTTTCCACTTAACAATTGACGTAGAAACGAATCTCTGTCCATCTTATTATTATCCATGCTTACACTAGTGGATGACACCACAGAATGCATGTTTGACAGCTGTATGTATCGCTTATACATCAATGCTAATGGTGAAGACATAAATAATTCATATGCGGAAGCCAAGATCGTTTATAGACAAACCTCCAGCCATTGTTTGCATTCACGTTCGTCGAATGTCCTGAAAAATCAAGATAATAGGCACACTCTACTAACCAAATCTCCTCACGTACTGATGGTGTATTCTAAATGTGAGGATTTTGTGTTAGACCTTGTGATCGCCCGTCAGAAATGAACGCACGTTCCTATTTATACATCGTCTCCCATCAAGACGAACGATTGTCACGAAATGGTACGAAGCGTGAAAAAACTTTATGTCAAACAGTCGCAACCTTTAAGAGAAAATGCGGGTCTAAAATGTGGGATCACAAAAAATAAATAACATTCTCCCACTTGATCCCATCATTTTCATCATACGAATTATCCAACTAATTCCACAAAAACTTTATGCTTAAAAGAAAGAAAACAAAACACATGAATCATGGCGACATGTCCTCTAAGAGTGAGTAACATCTTCCATGTATCACAATGCATCTCATTTCTTTAATGTCAGCCAATATGTGACAACAAATCTTAATGAATAAACCCCATGTTTATTCCAGAACCAAGGATAAATGTTATTCTCATAAACAACAAAATGTGTATACAAAAATTGAGAATCAACATTACAACTGAATAAGAGTTCCATACAACAAAAATCGTTCATATGTCGACAAATCACATGATATGACCTATTCCCATACTAGTTACATGATCCTTATACTTCATTGGTGGCATGCCTTTAGTTAAAGGATCGGCTATCATCAATTCAGTGCTAACATGTTCAATGACCACTTTATTCTCCTTAACACGCTCCCTTATGGCTAAATACTTAATGTCGATATGCTTACTTCAACTGCCACTTTTGGCATTTTTAGCCATAAAAACTGCAGCTGAATTGTCACAATATATTTTTAATGGCTTAGAAATAGAATCAACAATTCTAAGCCTAGCAATGAAACTCTTCAACCATACACCATGCGAGGTAGCCTCAAAACAATAAACGAACTCAGCCTCCATAGTGGAAGTAGCAGTCAAAGTCTGCTTGGCACTTCTCCATGACACGGCTCCGCCAGCTAACATGAAAATGTATCCAGATGTTGATTTTCGTGAATCAATGCAACCCGCAAAGTCCGCATCCGAATAACCGATCACTTCCAGGTTGTCGATCCGTCTATACATAAGCATATAGTCTTTGGTACCTTGAAGGTATCTCAACACTTTCTTTGCAGCTCTCCAGTGGTCTAAACCTGGATTACTCTGATATCTTCCCAACATTCCCACAGCAAAAGCGATGTCAGGTCGAGTGCAAACCTGAGCATACATCAAGCTTCCAACATCAGAAGCATATGGAATGTTGCACATTTGTTTCCTTTCTAGATCGTTTTTTGGGCATTAGTTCAAATTGAACCTGTCACCCTTCACAATGGGTGCCATACTTGGTGAACAATCTTTCATCCGAAATCTCTCTAGGACCTTATTGATATAGGTTTCTTGAGATAGTCCTAAAATTCCTCGAGATCTATCTCTATGGATCTTAATGCCAATGACATAAGATGCCTCACCCATATCCTTCATGTCAAAACTCCTAGAGAGGAATTGTTTCACCTCATGTAGCAACCCCTTATCATTGGTTGCAAGTAGTATCTCATCCACATATAGCACAAGGAAACAAATTTTGCTCCCACTAACCTTCTGGTATATACATTGATCCATGACATTCTTTATAAAACTAAATGAAGAGATAATATCATGAAACCTTAAGTACCATTGGCGGGATGCTTGTTTCAAGCCATATATAGATTTCTTAAGCTTGCACACCAAATGCTCACCTTTACTAGAGGAGAATCTTTCAGGTTGTTTCATGTAAACCTCCTCCTCTAGTTCTCCATTGAGAAACGCCGTTTTCACATCCATCTAATGTAATTCCATATCAAAATGGGCAACCAATGCCAAAACAATACGAAGAGAATCTTTCTTAGATACAGGAGAAAAAGTCTCCGTGTAATCGATTCCTTCCTTTTGAGCGAATCCTTTGGCAACAAGTCTAGCTTTATATCTTTCAATGTTACCCAATGAATCCTTCTTAGTTTTGAAGACCCATTTACAACCAATGGCCTTCGCACCATCAGGTAACTCAACCAAATCCCAGACTTTGTTAGATGCCATAGAACTCATCTCTTCCTTCATGGCATTGTACCACAAATTGGATTCATCACTATCCATGGCTTGTGAAAACGTTTCAGGATCATTCTCAGCTCCAATATTGTAGTCAGACTCTTGTAAATACATAATATAATCACTAGGAATAGTCGATTTCCTTGTTCTGACAGATCTTCTCAATGTTGGATCAACATTCTCTTGAGGAGCATGTTGTTCAACTGGTTGTTCAACAGTTTCTGGTAATTGCTGAACAACTGGATCTACTAGATCAATATCAGCAGATTGTGGAACTTCAACAATTGGTTATTCAATAGCCGGCTGAACTGAAGGGGCATTATAAGCAACAACCAACCCTAAACTTGAGGTGGAAGATTGAGTGTCTGAATGATCTTTCTTAGGATCAAGATCCTTCAATCGATCGCTCCCACTGATCAAGTCATTTTCAAGAAATTTAGCATTTCTTGATTCCACAATCCTAATGGTGTGAGATGGATAA
The DNA here is from genome assembly GCA_017140325.1 of Eucalyptus leucophloia subsp. euroa. Classification (NCBI taxonomy): domain Eukaryota; kingdom Viridiplantae; phylum Streptophyta; class Magnoliopsida; order Myrtales; family Myrtaceae; genus Eucalyptus; species Eucalyptus leucophloia. Next base: position 50,632,786 of record CM029470.1, read on the forward strand.
TAAAACCTGTATCCCTTAGACCTTTCGGCATATCCAATGAAATACCCACTTATGGTCCTTGGGTCCAACTTCTTTTCTTGTGGATTGTAAACTCTCACTTCAGACGGGCATCCCCAAACGCGCACATGATGCAAACTCGGTTTCCAACCTTTAAATAACTCAAAAGGTGTCTTTGGCACAGCCTTGGTCGGAACTCGGTTTAATATGTACACTGCCGTCTTAAGTGCTTCGATCCACAAGGATTTAGGAAGTTTGGAGCTACTAAGCATACTACGCACCATGTCCAATAAGGTCCGATTTCTTCTTTCCGCTACGCCATTTTGATCCGGAGAACCAGGCATAGTATATTGGGCAACTATCCCATGCTCTTGAAGAAACTTTGCAAATGGACCAGGTGCTTGTCCATCTTCAGTGTATCTACCATAGAATTCTCCACTTCTATCTGATCTCACGATCTTAATTTGTTTATTGCATTGTTTCTCTACTTCTGCCTTAAATACCTTAAAGGCATCTAATGCTTCATACTTATTATGAATCAAATAGAGATACATGTAACGTGAGTAATCATCTATGAAAGAGATGAAGTATTTCTGACCACATGAGTCCATATTCGGACTACAAATATCCGTGTGTATGATTTCTAATATTTCTGTACTCCTCTTGGCACCTTTCTTTGACTTGTTAGTCTACTTTCCCTTTATGCAGTTCACACAAGTATCACAATCAGTAAAATCTAAAGTACCAAGTACTCCATCATTTACTAATCGCTTAATTCTTTCTATGGAGATATGTCCCAATCTTCGATGCCACAACATAGAGGAATGTTCTTTCACAACACATCGTTTCATACCAGCTTTATCTGAACATGCATCGTATCATAATAGGCATTGTCTTGTAAATTAATTCGAAAAAGACCATCAGACAAAATACCACTCCCAACAATTTCAGATTTAAATGATAAACAAAAGTTTGAATCTAAAAAGTTAAAAGAGTATCCCAAAGGTACAAGTCTTGAAACTGAAATTAAGTTTCTAGAAAAACTAGGAACATAAAAGGTCTTTTCCAAATCTAAAACAAAACCACTATTGAAAACTAGTTTATATGTCCCAATAGCTTCCACATGCGAACGCATCTTGTTTCCTAAATAGATGCTTTGTTCACTTCCTACTGGCTTCCGGTGGTTTTGAAAACCCTGCAAGGAATTTGAAATATGGATTGTAGATCCAGAATCAATCCATCAAGTGTTGTGACTTACATCAGTTATATTAGATTCATAACAAACACAAGAGATTGGATTACCTTTCTTCTCGAGCCAGGCCTTAAATTTGACACAATCCTTCCTTATATACTCCTTCTGTTTACAAAAGAAGCATTTGGATTCTTTCTTAATGTCAGCTTGGGGAGGTATTTTACCTTTTCCCTTATGCTTGCCATAGCCCTTATTCTTTCCTTGTGTTGCCAAATAAGCACTTTCTCCCAATTCCATAACCAGTCTTTCTTCCTCTTGAACACACATGGTCATGAGTTCATTAATAGACTATTTATTCTTATGTGTGTTATAAGAGATCTTGAAAGGTGCATACTGTTGTGGGAGAGTGTTCAGAACATAATACACAAGGAAGGATTCAGATATCTCAACCTCAAGGTTCTTAAGCTGAGCTGCAATGTTCCTCATTTGCATGATGTGCTCACGCACACCTCTAACACTAGTGAGCTTCAATGATGAAAACTTCATAATCAAGGTCATGGCATGCGCCTTCTCAGAACTCTCGAACTGCGCATCTATGGCCTCCAATAAAGCCTTAGCATTACTATGCTGAGTAACTGAACCACGAATACTAGGAGATATCTTAGCTCTTATAAATATGGCACAAACACGGTTGGACCGCTCCCATTGGTTATAAAGAGCTATCTCAGCTAGAGTGCTCGAATCAGTAGGAGCAGGTGGTTCGTCTTTCCTTATAGCATAGTCAATGTCCATCCACCCCAATTGAAAAAGAACTGACTCCTTCCAAACTTTATAATTCTCACCATTCAGTATAGGAACATCAAACTTAAATTCAGAGAAATTCACAGGTTGCAAAACTGCATATCAAATAATCATGCTTATGTCACAAAAATTGAGGCAAATATAAATAAATCATGTTTTACCAATGTAAACATGTCACAATATGAATCACATAACATAAAAACTACCTGTGGGCTAAGTTTTTTTAAATAGATTCATAATTACTTTATGAAGAAACTATCATATTATATGCATTTTTCTTAATCCCTGTGGGTAAATTAAGAAAAATAATATGATATTTCATCCTAATTAATCATATTAATATAATAAAAATTCCTGTGGGATAAAATTCATTATATTAATATAATTAATTACAATCAATGTCAATTTCTAAATATGATCCGAAGGATTTTAATATATAATTTAATTAATTAAAGATGCTGTGGCCACTCCCTAATTAATTAAATATATGGACCATTGGACATTTAATTTCATGTACAAAATATTCATAAAAATGCATGAAATGAAATAATAAACAAATACATCAATGGCAGAACAGTAAATAAATAAATTGGCCAAGGGCAAGATTGCATAAATTTAAAAAATTTTGAAGCAAAAGCGTAATAGGAGCCGCAAGTGAGGGGTGACGGATGCGTGCTGAGCACGCGCCAAAATTACGCGCGGGCGCATGACCCGCACGTGCGCGGTTCGGCCCGCAGCAGCACGATGCCTCGCACGCGCGGTTCGGCGCAGCGCGTGCGTTGCACGCGCATGGCAACCGCCGCGCACGTGGATCCCACACGCGCAGCGGTTGAGCGCACGCGTGAGCGCATGGCGTGTGGAATCCACGCGCCGCAACCGCAGCGCGCGTGGGCTCCATGCGCCTTCTTCCTCGCGCGAACAGAGGCCTCTCCGTCAGTTTTTCGCCATTTTCAGCCGCCATTTCTTCTCCGTTTCTTCTCCGGCAGCCCATCTAAGACCGAAATAATTGATGGGTTTTGAAGAGCATGCCGGTACGATCACATGGGTCCAAGTTTCGGCGAAAATGAACAAAAATTGGCCCCAAAATCAGACGAAAATTTCCCAAAACACGATTACTTCAACCCCGCACCTTCCGCCGCCCGATTAGCCTCCGGCGAACACTGATATGCCGAAATAACTCATGGCTAATATTCCTCATGGCGGTGCGACCGTATGGGTCCGAATTCAAAGGGTGGGTCGCCGGATTTTACTCGGAACCGACGAATCTCTCTTGGCCTCAAAACTTCAAGTTACTGTTCATCCTTAGAAAATGGCCGAAAATACACCGAAAACACACAAATATACAACAAAACAAGGTAGAGGCTTTTAACACGCTCTGATACCAAATGAAGACATAAATAATTCATATACGGAAGCCAAGATCGTTTATAGACAAACCTCCAGCCATTGTTTGCATTCACGTTCGTCAAATGTCCTGAAAAATCAAGATAATAGGCACACTCTACTAACCAAATCTCCTCACGTACTGATGGTGTATTCTAAATGTGAGGATTTTGTGTTAGACCTTGTGATCGCTCATCAGAAATGAACGCACGTTCCTATTTATACATCGTCTCCCATCAAGACGGACGATTGTCACGAAAGGGTACGAAGCGTGAAAAAACTTTATGTCGAACAGTTGTAACCTTTAAGAGAAAATGCGGGTCTAAAATGTGGGATCACAAAAATAAATAACAAATGAATCATGGACCTTCGGCTTCTCTAATGTAATTTAAGGTCCGTTTGTTTGAAGAAAAATCATTTTTCAGACATTATTTTCTGACTTTTCAGTGTTTGGACTATGGAAAACTGATGTACTTACAGAAAACGTTTTTCATGCATGAGTACAACAAGGTTGGAACAAGGGAAAATGACTTCTCCTTTTGATGAGGAGGAAATTGATTTTTCTAAACCATTAAACAAATGAAAACTAACAATTTTCCCTTGAAAATGACTTTTATGGAAAATATTTTCAATTATCATGAAATTTTTAGGAAAACAAGCGTACCCTAAAAGTAACCCTAGTGATGTTTGACTGCCAATGGAAAAGCCAGTGTCATCAAGGGGTAGGCAATGTAATGGCGAGAGATTAGTGTTCCCGATGGTCAAACAATGCAGGCTTCGATCCTTCACACTCACTTGGTCCCCCGATCTCTCCTGCTTCAGGACGGGTCGACCTGCGGGTCTTGGAAGATTTCGCCACCTCGCCAACCTGTATACTGCGTCGTGGGATACATTTCCCCGGAAAAAAAATGAACGTAAGAAAAGGAACTTGGCCGCTGCTCTCTAATGTTCATCCTTTATCAAATGCTGGAAAATGTTCACAAAGACTAGTCTTCCGTGGGCTTTTGGTTGAACAAGGCCCATCATGCGTGGGCCGGTTGTCGGGTCAGGAATTGGGCCGAGCGCACAATTGTTGATTCATATGGACCAAGCGCCCAATGAGATCCGCCAGGTCGGGTCAAAAGGAAAAAAGTGCACACTTGCATGAAAGAGGGAAATTCACATAACAATAGTCTAAAGTGCCAAATTTTTTATTGTAACATATCTTGTATTTACTGATATTCGAAGTACTAAAATTATGAAGGTCTTCCCACGATATAGATATTTGCAACCATAAGAAAAAGTGATAATTCTGAAAAGCTTTTACTTAAATACTATGCTTTAATTTATCGATTACATGATATAAAGTTTTAATTGTGCAATATACAGGTTCTTCATTCATTAGTTAAATAGATTCATTGTGTATGAGATTATTAAATTTGCAAATATAAATTTGTTTGGATTATTTTCAAATTTACTGGTCCATGTTGTACAAATTTATTTTTCTTTGATTTCTTAATTCTTAAGTCCTAGGGGGGAAATAGATTTTTTTTTTTGGCATATTGATATGGAGAATTAGCTTCTTAGTGTATTCCTACAAATCGCTGCTAATGACAGAAGGCACTACATGTTAAATTAATGTGAAATTTGACTAAACCTTCATGCCACTTATTCGTGTTCATGTTTGTATTCACGAGTCATGCATGTCATGCCAATTCAAATCTATTAGATTAACTAAATCTATTCGAACACGATCCATTTAATAATTGTGTCAGAAAATTCCATCCAAGCACAACTTATATATGTAATATTTATCAATACATGATTGTATAATTGGGTAAATAGGTCAAATCAAGTTAATCCAATCTAAACATGATTGAAAAAAAACTCCGAATAAGATCATAGAAATAAAAGTTAACTTTTTATAACTCTTTATAAAAGATTGACGTGCTTAATGAGTTAATGTTATTTTCAATGCAGTCAGATAATTGTTTAGACAGAAATCAATACAATTACGAAATTGTTTTCTTACTTGATCCATTGAAGACTCTGTTATTCATTCTAAACAACCTAGAAGAAATTTATGAGTGATGTCTCTAATTACATAGTCAATTTAATTCAAGTTAGTATAGTCTTCCCTTATATTATAAGATAAACTTACGTTAATGAGAAAAAGATTTTGGTTTTCAATGAAATTAATTATATGAGAAATCTTCATCTATTTCCTCTCATAGTCTCAAAGATATTACGGAACCGAAAATCTTCTGAAACCTGACATAACTATTTCCACCATCATGACGAAAATCTGAGTTAGTCCTCATAATTGCGTATGATAACGCTCGGAGCAATGAATGCTCACCTCCAAACCCCACAATAACTTCGTCAAAGATCTACTCCACTAGAGATTCTCTCATCATCCTCCTGTATAATCTGTATCCTTTGCTTGCTTCATCATCATCATCTTTCTCTGATCCATCTCTCTTACTGCGCATCTCTCCAAAAAGTACAGCTGCCGAAGCTACAGACTTTCCCTCTTTTTTTATTTATTATTTTTTTGCTTTGGGGAGAGAGGAAGGGGAGGAGGTTGTCTTGCTTTTTCTGCTCCTGTTTTTGTTTTGTTTTTTCTTGCCTCTGATGGGTTCGGGTGTTAGATTCAGAGGAGAAAGCACGAGACTTTCGTTACCCCATGCCCTCACCAATCTCATCAGCATTGGGCTTGCTGTCGAAAATGGCTAAAAAGGCGAAGGACTTTCTTTTTCATCTCTGCGGAGGGGTTAAAGATAAAGACAGCGAGAGATAGGGAGGGGGGGATGGTGGGTGATGCTGAGAGGACGAGGCATGAACAGGAGTTGGAACAGAGAGAATCCAGATATTTTGACTGCAATGATGCAGGAGGAGAGAGAGAGGGATGATACAACAAACCACGGAGAGAGTGACATGTGTCGAACGGATCCACATGCTAGGTCATTCAAAATTTCTAAGCGACCCTCTCTTCCCGTTAGGCTCCGTCCCCCTCTCGACGAAGCTCATTCTCTCTCTCGCCATTTTCTTCTTTTTCCTTTTGCCTTTTGAGATCATGGACGACGCTTGTGCTGTGGATTGCAGCGTCACCGACCAGCCATGGACGACCTGCTCACAAGCACGCCGACGCTCATCCATGGCCGTCGTCGGCGTCGTTCGGTTATGCTATCGATCCCTGGGTATCGTTTTTTCCCATCCACCATGGACGACACTCATCCATGGCCGCTTTGGCCATGAAGCTCGACCTCAAACCCGGAGCTTGGGGTAGCCTTGGCCGCTCGAGTATCGAGCTCGGCCTCAAGCCATCTCACCGCAAACGAAGTTCGACGCAGTCTCCACGCTCCTCAACCACTTGACCTCCCGCCGGATCACCCCTCATCGTCGCATCCGGCGGCGTGCCGTCCCTGCTCGACCCGAAGCGGCCATTTGCCGACTCGAGCTCGAGCCATGGCAGACGCAAGAGGAAAGAAAAGAGAAGTAGAGAGAGGAGAGAGAGAGAGTCACGGGCAAGGACAGAGGGGAGAGGAGAGAGGTAACGGAGCGTTAACGGAGAAAGTGGGGGCAGAAATTTTGAAGGTTCAGCAGGTAGACCCGGATTTACCACGTGTCGATCCGTATATGATTTCTTGTATCATCCTAAGTGATACTAACATTTTCTTGCCCGTCCAAAGCCTGTGACACAAATGAGTGCATACTGTAACCGCACAGTAATCTCTCTCTCTCTCTCTCTCTCCAGTCTCTTTGAGAGGAAGTTTAGTAAACGGGTCCAGTTCATTCAACCCCGATGCAGAAGCCTGCTTTTGGACTTTTTGACACTCCTTTTCTTCCTTTTTAAGGGACTATCTGAGATCGAGTGTTTGTATAATTCAAAGAAAACCCATTTGTGCTTTTGGCTTGTTTTCTTGTGGGCAGGAGGAAAAACGAGTCATCCTTAATGGCAAAGAGGCTCTCAATCTTTTGTTCCTTGGGTTTGGGTTTTCAGGAAATCCTACTTCTCTCTCCACGCAAAGATTGCATTTTTAAAAGGAAAAACAACCCCACTTTTTGTATGTTTCGTTTTCATCTCGCGGTGTTTGGGAAGCGGTGGGGGTATGAAATTGGGAAGTGGTGGGGGTGTGAAATTCTCTGCTCAGGTACAATCTATGATCTCTTTTATACCACTTTTCTGTTAATAAAGGAAAAAAAAAGTTTCACTGCGTGTGGTCTCAGATTGTGCTTCTTTTTTTTTTTTCTTTTTTCGCCTATGGAGAAAGGAAGGGGAGGCCAATAATTTCACGTGAAGTAGTGAGAATTTTGCAATGCTGTGACTGTTTTAGATTCCATGAAGGAAGCACCCATATAATGTCGACCAGTAAAATACAAACAACTTTTTGGTGGGAGATACAAGTTGAGTATCGGCAATTATCTGTCGAAACTTAATGAGATCTTTACACATGTTGGCGTTCTCTTGTGATTAGGTCTCAGGGGGCCATGCATCCTCAACTTCAGTCTCTGCTCTTTGGCCATGGAGATATAGCTACTCCGCAAGCCAATTGGAGGTTTGTCACGGTGAATCTTTATATAGTAGTTTTGACTATACCTGTTTGCTTAAAATATATATCAGTTTGACTCGATACTGCGTTCTTCACTTCTTGGCCAGCCGTCACTGCATCTGGCTACGGGCTGAGAAGAAGGAAAAAAAAAAAGAAAGAAAAGAAAAAAGAAAAATAAAAATTTAAAAATCGAATTTTTTAAGATATATCTTTTGAAAAACAAGTGTTTTGTTAACCAACATATTCGGAAAAGTTTTCCAATAGTTTAAAAGAAAAATCGTTTTTCTAAATTTGAATTTTGATAGAAAAACTTTTTTCGTTAATTCATTCTTTTTAAGCAAACTAGTTTCGTTAGCCAGTAGGTACACGCGCTATTGACGCGTTAATCAAAAAGTACATGACACGCTATTGACGGGTCAGATGCGCTATTGAGTCGTCAAAAGTAGATGATGAGATTTAACCGCCGGAGGCAATGAGCTTGCCTACTGGCGGGGCTTAATGTTTACTGTCCTTGGGGGCTGAGAAGGAAAAAAGGGAAAAAAAAAAAGGAAAAATTAAAATAAAATCGATTTAAAAAAATAAAAATTTTATTTTTAAAAAAATAAGAAAATTAAAATCGGAAATTTTCAAAATATATCTTTATAAAAACAATCATATCGTTAATCAATATATTTGGAAAACATTTTCTGATACTTTGAAAAGGAAAATTATTTTTCTAAATTTGAGTTTTGTGAGAAAATATTTTCCATCGGCTAGGAAAATATTATTTATTTATTTACTTTTTTAAACAAGTTAAAAGTCAAAAAAATGAAAAAAAAATTATAAAATATTTTCCGCGAAATAAATATGCCGTATATTGTATTCTCCAGGCGGAGACCTGAGGCGGGTGTAGTCAAAGATATTAACGCGTCAAACGTACACGGCGAGATGTTGTCCGCTCTCACTTTCGACATCAAGGGCCTAGGCCATTCATTCCCCTCGTTTCCGTCTCTGTCTCTGTCTCTGTCTCTGTCTCTAATAGGCGCCGAGTCCAGCGATTCCAGCGACGAAGTCTAGAGTTCCGGCGAGGATGGCATTGCACTCAGCTCTCGCGACAGAGATCATGATCCCGGTTTGCGCCCTCGTCGGGATCGCATACTCCTCCTACTACCTGGTGCGGTGGTTCCTCGAGTCGCGCAATAGCGACGGACGCGACCATGAAAAGCAGGTCTTGACCGGGGGTCATCCCGGGTGGAATCTGATGAAGCGGAAGCACTCGGAAGGTGACTTTATAAAGATCCTATAGATTCACAACTCGTCTGCTTTATAAAACTGTTCATTAACAGATTTTTTTTTGGGTCAATGTCGCATCTGCCTGAGTAATAGTGACAAATTCGAGTCTTATAATCTGATGATAGCTCAGCGAAGTCATGAGCTTCTGCTGCTTGTGGCGCGACTCATTTTTGGGGTTTGTAACAGCTGCTAGGTAGGGCTTTGAGCGACGTATCTGAGTACAGTAGCATAAAATTTACTCACGCAGATCTCTTCTCACGAAGATGGTTCTTGGGCGGAGTGTTAATTGGGGGTAGCCCTCGTCCTTGTGGCTTTGATAGCATTTTCATTTTATAATTTACAGTTTCCTTCATATAGTTTAATAGCATTATATAATGTATCCTTAAGGAAAACATTTTTGGAAGTAAAATCCAAACAGCGGAAAATTACTTTCCTCTAGTTTTCATGCTCTCCACCAAACAAGGGAAAATCAATCACTTTCCTCCAACGTAAAGTTTTCCATTAACCCAACGCATTCTAAGTCTAATAAGCCCAATCTTTCATGTCCTCGTTATGAGTACATACATAGGATTTTTCTTTGTACATTGATTCATTTCCAATTATCGATGTGATAGATTAAGACCCCGTTTGTTTTGTAGAAAAATTTTTATTCAAAAATATTTGTCTCATTTTCTGGCGTTTGGGTAGCTTAATAAATGAATAAATAAAAATGTTTTCATAATCAACGGAAAACCTATGTTTAATTTTAGGAATATGATTTGAACTTTTAAAAGTCAGAAAACATTTTCTGAAATACGACTAGAGATTGATGTTTGAACTAGAGATCTCGGCCCTTGGGCACACGGCCTAGGTGCCGGTGCTTGAGTTCTTAGCAACCTTGGTTTCTTTTAGCTAAAGTACTGAAGGCTAGGCCCAAGGCCTAAGCACCTAAGGCTAGATTCCATAAGAGAAAAAAATATTGGTTTATGATTTATAAGAAATTTTCTTTTTATAAAAATTTGATTAATAAAATTTATTTTGGAAAGTGGGTGAAAATTTGATTAATAAAATTTGTCACAAAAGTACAATGGAATCTTAAAACTTGTCACAAAAGTGCAATCAAGTCTTAGAATTTTTAAAAAGTGCAATTAAATCATAAAACTTGTCAGAAACATGCAATTGAATCCTAAAACTAAAAAAAAAAAAAAATACAATTAAATCATAAAACTTACCACAGATATACAGTTGTATCCTAAAGTTTTGAAAAAAATTCAAATAGCTAAAGGATTTGATTGGATCAATTTGAAAAATTGTAAGATATTATTACACTTTTTAAAAGGTTTAGAATTCAAGTGAACTTTCGTGACGCGTTTTAGAACTTAATTGCATTTTCTAAAACTTTTAAGACTCGATTACACTTTTGTGACAAATTTTAGAACTTTCAATGCATTTATCCCAATTGATAATATAGCATGCACAACTCTTATATCACACAAATAGTGCATATCTTTTTAGAAAAATAAAAAAAAAAATATATATATATATATATATATATATTTATAAAAGACAAGAATAATTTCCAATTTATATTCAAATTCCAGCCAAACACTGAGAAATTTTCTCATTTTCCAGAAAAAAATCTTATAATAGTTTTTAGAAAGGTCAAATTATTAGTGAAACAAACAAGGCCTAGGTAAATTTCTTTCTTCCATTTGTTTTTTGTTTGGTATAGGAAGCTTGTTATATGCAACTACTGACACAACGTAAAGTTAATTAAAATTAGGATAGTAATTTTTTTCTAAAGTAATTGGCTTTATTAGAAGCATATTGTACTAAAAAGGTGAATTGCTGAGGATGTACAACCTTCAATTTTTAATGTATTTCTCGTCAGTGAATGTTTTGAAAGGATTTATCATCTTACGTTGTTATTTGGTGTAGAATATTTCTCATTTTCGTGAGATTGTCATTCTTGATTTGCCATATTTGTGACGAAACACTTGTTCTATAATATTAGTTAAGAATACATACGTAATGAACCTATTTCTCTAAAGTTCTCTTTTGTGTTAAATTCTTGCTTCTTCTAATTAAAGTCCATATATGTGACAATGTTTCATACCTATCGCTTTAATTTGAATAATCTTTCGAACTAGAGCATTATCAGTTCTATAGTAGTTCACCGTTTTCTTCTAGTTCTAACATATAGGTTCAGTTCTAACTTTAGTTCTGACGTTTTCCTTACTCCCGGCTTAATCTTTTGTTATAACCTGCTGTTTATTGTAGGTCATAATATGTCTAGTTTCTTCTTTGTTTGTAATGCTTTAATTTTAAAGTAATGTTTAGATGTGTTTACAACAATATTCTGGGTCTGGAACGTCATAGTTAATTTTCTGTTCTTTGTATTTCGTTAAGTAGTTTGCAGAACTGGGTACGTTCTTGCATGCCGTTTCCCATATTGCCGTACACATTATGTTCTTGTCACTCTTCCGCCGGTGGATTTTGGCACTTACACTGTTCTGTTTGCCAAATGTGAATTGTAATAGACACCTTATCATCTTTTAAGTTACTCTTTTGGAGGCGCTGTTGGTTAGGCTTTCTTATTTCTTGGCACTAGGTTGAACAAAACTGGGCAACAGAACGAAGTAACTGGATTTAACTAGATTATGCCTTCTTTCGTCACACATAAGTAGAATATCAAGAATCAGATTTTTGCTTTATTTGCTTCGTAGACTCTCAGAGAGGCTAAGTTATCGCCTGTGATTGAACAGGTGTGAAAGCTTTTCTGTTCACGGAGTGCCGGTATGGTGGGGTTTTCATGGTTGCTTTTGTGATTCTAATCTTCCTCTGCCTTGGCTCTGTTGACGGCTTCAGCACCCAAAGCCAGCCTTGCAGGCTTGATCCTAAAAACATGTGCAAGCCTGCACTTGCCACTGCCTTTTTCAGTGCTGTTTCATTCCTACTTGGTGCTTTCACATCATTCCTCTCTCGTTTCCTTGGCATGCAAGTTGCTATCCATGCTTATGTCAGGACTGCCTCGGAAGAGGAGAAGTATTTTACAGAAGCTTTCATTTCTGCTTTCATTTCTGGTGCAGTGATGGGATTTCTTATTGCTGCTAATGGTCTTCTCGTGCTCTATATTGCAATCAATCTGTTCAAGCTGCACTATGGCAATGACTGGGAAGGTCTTTTGGAGGCTATTGCCGGTTATGGTCTTGGTGCATCTTCCATGGCTCTCCTTGGAAGAGGCAATGGTGTAATTTATGCCAAGGCTGCTGATGTTTGTTATCATCTGAATAGACGGATACTGTTGAACGACTCAGTTGTATGGACTCTCTTACTGTAGCTCTATCTCCTAAGTTTATCACTCACTTTTAGTCATAAATGACGTTGACCTTAATCATTCAGGTGTTTTATTATCATTTTGGTGATATTGTCGGGGATATTGCTGGTGCGGGGACCAATCTTTTTGTCTCTTATGTCGAATCATCCTGTGCTGCCCTTGTTGTTGCTTCCATCTCGTCTTTCGGAAACAATCACAACTTCACTGCTATGTGTTATCCCCTGCTTATCAGCTCTATGGGTATTCTTGTTTGTTTGATGACAACTCTCTTTACGCCCAGCTTCTCAACAATCAAGTACGAGAAGGAAATCAAGCCTGCATTGAGGAAGCAACTTATTATTTCCACAATTCTAATGACTTTTGGAATTGTTATTGTTAGCTGGATTGCTCTGCCCTCATCATTTACAGTTTACAACTTTGGGTCGCAGAAAGTTGTGAAGAACTGGTAAACTCTTTAACGATACTTTATCTTTTTCTGATCCTAAATGCTGCTTTCTTCTAATGTTGGTCATGTTGACATGCTTTAATGTCAGCGGACTTTTACTGGATTGGGTCAAAACTTTGAGCAAATGTAGTCGCTAATTATTGATATGATCTTGCAGGCAGCTGTGCTTCTGTGTTGGTGTTGGTCTTTGGGCTGGGCTGATCATTGAATTTATCACTAAATCATGCACCAACGATGAGATCAGGTGTTAAAATTGCTAAAGTAATTGAATGATATGAATCTTTACGACTGTTGATGGTTATGTGCTAACCACTTAATGATCCTTTTTTCTGCAGCCGAGTACAAGAGTTTGCCGCCGAAGGGGTTGGTTTTGGCCTTGCCTTTGTCAATATCCCATTTTTTGCTTTCCTTAGCATATTGTTGAGTTATAGAATTGCTTCCGTGTATGGAATTGCTGTGGCTGCCGTTGGGATGCTAAGTACCATTGCCACCCGATTGGCGGTCAATGCTTACAGTCCCGTCAGTGACCATGCTAAACGAATCCCTAGGTCGATTGACAATATAATGTCGTCAAGAAATACTACAGCTGCCATTGGAAAGGTAAAGGCAATCCTTGCATGGGAATATAGTATCGACACTGTGCTGTTGTCCTTTTAGCATAAACAAATGTTTAAAAAGTCATAAACATTTTTTTGGTGTCAATTTAGTCATAAACATTTTTACTTGGTGCAAATTTGGTATTTTCCGACTAATTTTGGCCAGATTTTGCTTGACCGGGTATCGGCCGGGCCGACGTGGCACGATTGGTGCTGATGTGTACAATTTTTAATAATATTATAATATTTTTGAATTTATTATTTTCTTTTTCTTTTTTTCTTTTTCCTTTCTCCTCCACCTTCTTCAAGCCGGTTGTCAGACCTCGGTAATCGGCCAAAGGGGACGGCCGGCAAGGTTGAGGTCGACCTCGTCGGCCTTTGGGAAGCCTTGCCGGTGGCTGCAAGGGCGGCCTCATGTGGGGCAACAAGGCTTGCTCTCGTTAGATCTAGCGAGGCTCAACCGTCGCTAGGTCGGCGTGAGGCTGCCCTCTTGGCCAAGGCCTCGCCCATGGCCGGTGAAACTTCTTAGAGGCTCGCGAGGTCGACCTCGACCTCCTTGGCCATCGCCTTTGGCTGGTCGCTGAGGTCTGGCGATCAGCTGAAGGAAGGAGGAGGAGAAGGAAAAAAAAAAAAGAAAAGGAAAAAAGAAATTTAAAAATTAAAATATTATTAAAAGTTGTACACGTTTGCGTTGATTATGCCACGTCGCCATCCGATGCCTAGTCAACAAAATCCAACCAAAATTAGCCGAAAATGACCACACTTGGCACCAAAAAAAGATTTAGGATTAAATTGGTGCAAATGCAAAAGGTATGCAAAAGGTTTATGGCTTTTTAAACACTTTTTCCAATGTCTATGCGTAGGAACTTTTGTCATCTAGACTTTACACACATTATCCAATTATTTTCTTTTTCACCATAAATGACTAAATATGAAGTTAGTTGTGCAAGTCTTTTTAAATTCTTGCTGGTGGCATGATGTTTGGCTATAATTACCTTTCTTTACTTTAGGTGCTTTTGTGTCGTGTTGGACACTTTAACACTCTCCTAGACTTGGTAAATAGTCCGACACTAGTAAATTCTTTTGATACTCTCCGACATGCGAGTCTAAAATTCCTATATGTGAGTTTGGAATTTCAACATTCATGGGATTAATTTTAAAAATTTTCAATAAATGATGGATCAAAATGTAAATACGTAATAATAATAATAAAAATAATAAAAGGGGAAATAAGAAAAATCTAAGAAAAATCTGGTTTTCTCTTCTTTTCTGACTCTCATTTTTCGTAATATACATTTCACCCTCTACGTTTGTTTGTTTTTTTTTTTTTTTTTTTTGACATGTTCTGACATGTGAATCTAGAATGTGAATTGCTTCTTTTTTTCCCTCCAAGTTTTATGAATTATCATAATGGAGTTGAATTTGTCAAATTAAAATAATGAATGATATTAATAAATGACGGATTAATATTTTTAGTAAAAATTCATTCAAGGCTCTTTTTTATTATTTATTAATTTATACATTTTGATCAAATTAATTTGATTAAAATAATCATAAAAATGATAATTTATCATTGTTTAATATATTACGTGTCCCAATGTATTGAAATTCTCTATTTTTCAAGAAACGATGTGTCAGCGTTTTATATCGTGTCGTGTCGTGTGTCACTTGTCGATGCTACTTAAATTGCCTTATTGGCAAATTCTACTTTCCTATTGTTTAAATCTGATATCAGATGGACCTTTCTTCGTTACTTATCTGGTTTGTAGGGATTCGCCATTGAATCAACTTCCCTGGTGTCTATGGCTCTGTTTGGTGCATTTGTGAGTCGTGCAGCAATTTCTCCTGTTGATGTCCTGACACCAAAAGTTTTCATGGGCTCGATCGTGGGTGCCATGCTTACTAAATGGTTCTCTGCTATGAGCATGGAAAGAGTGGGACCTGCAGTTTTTGAGATGGCTAAGGGGATTTTTCAGGACTCTCTCTCTCTCCATAAATGCTTCAAAATTTCAACTGATGCATCTTTCAGGGGGATGATTCGACCTGCTGCCCTTGTCATGCTTATACCACTTATCGTCGGGACCTTCTTAGGAGTAGAGATGCTGTCTGGTGTTTTGGCTGGCTCTCTTGTTGCTGTTGTTCGGGTAATCTTTACAAAAGTAATCCATGTCAATCTATTTTGGTCGTTTGTGTTGCTTAAGGTGCATCTCTCGATAGAATGCTGGTTAAACGGAGTTGAGATATTGTAATTTCTTCATTGTTGAACAAAATTTGTGTAGGTTGGGCGAACTGATAATTAATGCTCTTATCATCATATCTATGCATAACTAATCTCCTGATGCATATTTTCTGTTGGGCTTGGTTTCAACAGAATGCAATTTCGGCATCCAACACTGGCGGAGCATCGGAGGAAGCGAAGAAGTACATAAAGGTATGCAGCTGCTCCCAACTGCGCGAAAGCTAGTTTTTGTCGATGATACCCGTCTGGTGGTTCAGTGATCTGCTAAGAAAACTAGTCTGACTTAACATATTTTTTTCCTTAATATCCTGAATTTGCTTCCAGGCTGGTGCTTCCAAGTACGCAAAGACCCATTACCCTAATGAGTCGACCCATTACCCTAATGAGTCGATGATTCGCGAGGCAATTGATAACGTAGATACCATTGGCGATCCATTGACTTCAGGCCCGCTACTCAACATCCTCATCCAGCTAATGGCAGTCGAGTCGCTCGTGTTTGCTCCCTTCTTTACTACTCACGGTGGTCTGCTCTTCAAGATTTTCTGAGTGAGGGAACGGGCGACTTCCCCCTTGTAGCAACAGCAGCAGCGTCGTCATCGACTCAATTTTAAACGTCTATTTCCATGTTATTTGCACGATCTAATAAATCTCTCTAGCTCCTCCATTGCCTCGGACAATTTGAGAGGGATCTTTTGAAGTTTTTGGATTATGCAAATTACTCGTCTTAAATTTGAAAAAAACAATATGGAGAAAAAGAATGACAGGGGTTGTCTTGGCCATTCAAAGTAGGGATGCGACCTCGCGATGATTAGTCGAAAGCTGCGTATACACTCGGGTGCTATATGGTGCTCCATCTTCGCTAACACACCCAACGTAAAAGATGAAGAACCATTCAACAAGGACCGCGAATCAATCGAAAGTACACAAACCTTGCTTCAAATGTGGAGCAGTGTACTAAGAATGGAGAGACGATACGCGAGACGAAAAGCCAGGACCATAAAGAAGAGCATCGACCATGGAGGAAGGACTGAAGCCGATGCTGATGCCGGTGCTGATGATCTGGTCCACGGAGCACGCATATCAAATTTTTGGGTTGGGCATACCAAGAACATTGATTAAGGGTGTCAAAAAATACCCAACCCGAACCGATCTGCGAACATATTAAATATAAATAGAAAAGGAAACCTTGAAACTCTAAAGAGCTCCCTCCCTCCTCTTCACCTCGACCTCATCTTCACCAGCAGTTCCGCCTCCTCCAGATCAACGCGAACATCGAATAGAAGTTTCAAGCATCGTCTAGGCCCTCTCTCTCTCTCTCTCTCTCTCTCTCTCTCTCCTCCCCCGCGTTTGTTGAGTCCAACGGATGTTTGCCTCGCAGAAGATCTGAATTGGGAATGTTCCAATTTTCTGTTTTGTCGTGAGTCTGTGACGGAGGATTTGAAGGGAGATAAAGGAAGGAAAGGGATAAAAAAGGGTGCGAGCCGCGTGAGATTTGATGAGACCTGCTCACTATCTTAAAAGCTTACGACTTAAATAAAGATATTATTTATTATTTAAATATTCTAACACTCCTTGTCATTCTTAGTCTAGTCTTTTGGCTTAGTACTAAGCATGTATATATTTAATTAAAGAGATAAATGAGGTCAGGAAATATTTGAATTCAGAACTTTTAATTCTGATATCATGTGAGATTTGATAAAACCACTATTAATTGCTCTAAAAGCTAAGTGATCTCATAAAATCTCACAAGCCGAAACCCAAATCGAACATGCTGGAACCATCATTTCATTTGGGCTCTATATGGTTCAAGTCATAAAAACTATATATTGTTTGTGTTTGGAAACCAAACCGAACCAACCTCCTGACATTTCTAAAATCATGTTGACACCAAAAAATAATTTGGTCATCGATGCACATGTGCCTCGCGTGAGAGTGAGAAAACACATGGCATTTGAGCAGAGATAAAAATAGTCACGTGCATAGCACATGAATATCATCTTGTATGCATTTATCGATCGATGGGTACATGAGCTAACACACGATGATTGATGACGATATTATTTAATATCATGTATCCAATTATTAAAATACAATAATAGACCGTCGGTGGTTAAAGTATTTTGGATACGATTCAAAACTTGAAACCATCAAGACGGTTGGTACTGAGGATGCACAGTGTGGAGAGAGCACTTCCTATTTGCAAGTCATGGAACAATCATCGATGGCTACAAATTGTCAACACATGATAAGGACGGTACGGAAGTTACTTGAAGAAACACAACCACCAAACATGGTCGAGGAAGGGTTACCACACCTTCACTATAAACACCGCCAACTATCCAACAAAGGACCCTCGCATAAATTAAGCAAAATGTTATCTTTCAATTATCTTTGTGTTTCCTGTACTGTATTTTAAGTTTCTTTAGCTATAACTTTTAGATTAGCATTGTCAATTAGATTTTGAGGTGTGTCTTTCTCTTGATACCGCATTATTGATTGAATTCTGACATCATATATTTATATTCTTAAGCTATGTCGTTGATTAAGTTCTGACATAGTTTGATACCGAATCTATAACTCTTGGGCCTTGTTGTCAATTAAATTTCGATTCGGTCTAATATTGTATAGTATCATTTGAATTAACGAAGTTTAATCATTTATTGTATGAGATATCTTATATTCGGAGTTCGTATAGGACCCTAATCACTTTTAATAAAAGTCGAAGAATGACTTTCGGTTAAACACATTTCATCATAGGAACAGTTCCGGTGACAATGGCTCGATAATCTTAAGCCTTTAATTAGATGACTGGTGCATATAAGATTCCGCAATGGCCTCAAAAAGATATAAAGCTCCGCCTTTCTCGTCAATAACGTATGGAGAAAGCGTACCCACGAGCCTCTTTTGAGTTTGGGTGTTGGCGTGAGGGCAAGATTCGTCCTCCCGAGGGCCCCCTCTAAATCCGAATCCGACACTTTACCTTAAAGGATCCAGACGATAAGAAAGGTCCAACAATGCCTCGTGGGCGTGACGTCGTTCAAGTTTTGTTCTTCCTACGATGTTGACTAAGAGGCCAATCGATTAATCAAACATTCGGGTGTATTTATTTACTTAATAAATATTTTCTTAAAAATGATCGTTTGCATTGTCTATGGAAATATACGAATAAATAATGTTTGGATATCAATCATTATCGATAATGAAAATACTTTTTATTAATTAATTATTTTAAGTGACATGTAACAATTATTTTATAAAATATTTATAAAATTATTTATTTTTTGGGGATACAAGCTAATGGATAAACGTACCAAATTCAAGGAAACCCATGTCAGTTTAGTCGCCCTAGAAGTCGTTATCATTTGGAGCCGCAGACAAAACCCTCTCCTTGCTTCCACATGCCGTCTAATTATCTTCGTGTTAGTAATAGATTAACGTGCCAATCATTGCTAATTCATTATTCTTGCGGTATCTCTGAACAAAACAAGCAGGTGTGGCTTAGCTGGCTTTGGTCAATGACTCCCTTTAAAAAAGACAGAAAAAAAGAACAGAACACAAAATTTTTTCTTTTTTTTTCCTGAACTTTCGGACTTTTCCTAATCAAGTCTCCTATACATCTAATTTTGTCTACTCAAATCCTTTTATTTTGATGAATTTTTGAATCAACTCGCCCCACACCAAATCTGACTAAATTTAGTTGATATGGCTGTCGAGTGATGCCAAAATGTTGTGCTGATAGGATGGGTGGACAGCCACATGAACGTATATGGAGACATTTAGCCAATGTAGACATTATGAGAATGTGACATGGATAAAATTTAGCTAACATAGATGTTCGTAATGAAAATATTTTATCCATGTAACATGATAAAGTTGTCCGACATCCATGTCAATTGAATTCAGCTAAATTTAGTGTTGGAAGGACTAGATGAAAGAATTGAAGACGAACTAAAAGTAAAGGAATTTGATCAGAAAAGAGTCAAAATAAAGGTTCGGAAAGTTAATTTTTTCCCTTTGGAAGGAATGAGGTTTAGAAACGTATATAGCCACTTAAAGATGCATAAGTCAATTATTGGATTAAATCAAGGAGTCGCTTGCTTTGTTAGCAAGATGCTTGTGTTTGCTAACATAAAGAAAAATATTCGTCTTTATGAGTAAAATAAATTATATACATAGTAAAAACCTTTGGTGCCTGTCTGAATTTAGTTTTAGTTCGTATTTACTTCAAATATTTTAGCTCATGCACTTTAAATTTAAATATTGACACGTAAAATTAATGTTCATTTTCATAATCATTTGAATTTCGAATATGTTTTAAATTTTGAAAGGAAAGCAGGTTTTTGCTTTCTTTAAGTGCAGACAAACAGGGCCGAAGACATAATTAATGTCTTTTGCCAGGACAATTAATAGTGTAACATCTGTACCGCTGTAATTCATAAGCGGCCAAAATAGGAATTTTTTTATTTATTTCAAATCCATAGAGATAAAATAGTATTATTGTGATTTCTCATAGATAACAAAAGCTAGTAACAAAATTCAATAATCAGATATGGCGTTCACATGAAATAGTATAGTTTAAAAGGCACTTTTATTATACAAAACTCTTTTTATTCATAGCACTGAGTGGATTGCCATAATAAATCTAAATTTTTTTATGGACTTCAAAAAGAATGATAATACTATCCCAACCACATCTCAAATCGTATAATTTTCCATCCCATATATGGTTAAATATCCCCCCTTTCTAACTAACCAAAAAAAATGCATAAACTTTAACTCAAGACATAGAAATATCAATTACTAAGTTATCTATTCATGCGATGTTGATGAAATTCACTTGCAATTCTTGATCTGAGGAAAGACACGCTCAGCTCAAAAACCCCAACTCTTTCGATTCAAGATCACTTGATTAACTCAAAACCACATCGTTCCATCTTATCTCTTTTTTTTTTTTTTTTGGGTAAGACCCATCTTATCTTTTTTCACATCTATTTGTTCTTATTTTTTTTTTCTATCCTACTTCAACTCTCAATTTATTCTTAGACTTTTCCGTTCTTTTGTAAACTGTGGGATTTGAAACCTACGCCTCAAGTTAATATCCCTATCCTAGTCCTATAAGAAGGTGGTAATCCAAATAGTCATCCGTCCGCTTCGCTAGCCACGCCAGATGCAAACACGTTCGTAAACGACAAAACAAGTAAAACAAAGAGAGAAAGAAGATCCCATCTTTTCTAAGGTCGAGAGGCGGTGCATTATTCATGTGGCCACCAAAGATGTCGGCCTCCGCTGGTCCCGCGGGACATCATCGGTCCCGAGCTCCATCTTCTTCACGTTCTTGTCCTTTTCCCGCGTGGCTTTCTCTGTCGTCCGTTCTCCATCACAAGCTCTCGGAGAGCAGAGCAAAAGATCTCCTTCCCGAGAACGCCCCCTCCCGCTCCCTCTCTCTCTAGCTGATGGTTCTCCGCGACCGCGAATGGAGGCCCGAAGAACCAGCCGCGACCTGTCGGTACGTCGCCGCTCCGAGCTCGGTCCCGTGCTGTCGATCCGGGGGAAAAATCCGGACTTGACTTCGTTTCCGCTTCGTTTTCCGTTTTCTGCGAAATGGGTAGCGCCCTTTTGGCGGGACGAGCGCGTTCTTTTTTGTAACGGGCGGTGATTTGATGTTGGTGTTTTCTGCGCAGAGATCAAGCTCTCTGACGATCGGCGAGCGGATCTGTGCCGCTTGCATACCGCTCGTGTCGATAGCCGAGATCGTCGCTTTCGCCGTCGGCAGTTGCTGCGAGAATCGGGCGAGGCGCGACAAGAAGGGTCGCTGCTACCGGTTCGGCGACGTCAACCGCCTCGCCAGCGAGACGAGATGTGAGTGCCTTTTGTTGCCGGGTTTGTTGTTAAAGCTGGGCGGAGAGAATTCGGTCTGAATGTATAGTTATATACCTCTTCGTTAGTAAATGGAGAGAATGCTATTGGAGCTTGCGGAGGAACAGAATGATCCGGTCGAGTTTGCTGGAAAATTCGAAATTTTGTGTTGAACAATCCTGAAGCTTCGTGATTTCTCGAGATTGCAATACATTTGGTTGGTTTGGGTCGTTTGGAGGAGAAGATCTTCACTTTTATTTTCTGGTTTGACTTCGTGGGTTGCAGTTACAAGTAATGAAGTCGAAGCGCTGTACGAGCTTTTCAAGAAATTGAGCAGTTCAATTATTGACGATGGCCTAATTCACAAGGTAGTTTCAACTTAATCCAAATTACATACCAGTGGTTGATGGTAATTTCCTCTGTTACATGGTTGATATCTACTTTTATGTGCCAGTAGCTGGTGATTCTTCTTGGTTCTTGATAAGGTAGATAGCAGGATATATGCTCATTTTCACTCAGTATGTGGCAGCACTTTTTCCTGCTGATGTCCTGACACCAAAGTGCTCCATTAGTTCGATCGTTGGTGCCGGGAATCCATACTTGTTCTCTGCTATGATCATGCAAAGTGTGGAACGTGCAAGATTGAAGACAGCTTGGCCCGGTTTAGTGCTCCGGGATGGTCTCGAGGACCTCGACTATGCGGAACATGTTGAAAGTTCAAATGATGCAGCGGCTATCAGGGGAATAGTTCCGGCTTTTGCCCTTGTCATGCTTTAACCACTTATCATCGGGACCTTCTTCAGTGTGGAGATGCTGCCTTGTCTGGTGTTTTGGCCGGCTCTTCCGGTTCCATTATTAAGGTAATCTTTACCAAAGTAATCATTGTCTGTTTATTTTGATAGTTTGCGTTGCTGAAGGTATGTCTCTTGATAGAATGCTTGTTAAACCGGGTTAAGATTGTTGTAGTTTCTTCATCATTGGACAAAATTTGTGTAGGTTGGCGAATTGCTGAGTAATGCTCTTATCATCGTATCTATGACATTGTGGGAGCTTTACATCGGTTGTCTCATTTGATTGTAGTATTTTCTTGATGAATATTATTTGTTGGGCTTAGTTTCAAACAGACTGCAATTTTGGCATCCGATGCCGGTGAAGCATGGAACAAAGCGCAGAAGTACATTCAGGTATGCAGCTGCTCCAACTGCTCGAAATCTAGTTTTTGCCGATTATACTCATCCATGGTGTTTCAGTGACCTCCTAGGAAACCTTGTCTGACTGAACAGATGTTTTTTCCTTAACGTCTTGAATTTGCTTTCAGGCTAGTGCTTTCGAGTATGTGAAGACCCTTGCGTCGCGGTCTCGAGGTTTGACACTTTACTTTGAGAAAGTACGAAAGCTTGCGTCACGGTCCCGAGGTGTGACACTTGACCCTGAGATAGAACAGGAGGTTGCTGAGATAAAATGAAAGCTTGCGTTCGAGATAGAACGGGAGTTTGTCGTAATTGCTAAAAGTGGAGAGACCATTGGCTATCCGCTGAAGGACACTTCAGGCCTAGCACTTATATCCTCATCCATCTAATGGCAGCGTCATCAGCGACTCAGTTTGCTCCTAAACACATCTATTTCCGTGTTGTTTGCATGAGCTGATGAACCTCTCTAGCTCCTCCGCTGCTTCGGACAATTCGAGCAAGAGCTTTTAAATAAGGTTTTGGATTATCCAAATTACTCAGTTTTTTCAAAGAAACAATATCAAGAACAAGAATGAACAGGCAACCGGGGGAGACTCTTGCTTGTCGATCTCTATTCCTCCTCGTACATTAAGTATGTCACTTGCTTTCACTAGTAGCGGCTATTCCCCTCACAGCGAGGAACAATAAAAAAAAAAAAAAAGGACATAGGAAATTTACATGGTTTGGTTAGAATGTTGGAATTATGTCCATAGAAAGAGCTAACAAGTAATCCACCAATAAATTGAAGAATTATAAAATTATAATCACTCAAGCTTTAAGTGTTTCCCAACCGTAACAAATTACACAAGTGCTGTGTGTCCAAAGAGCACTGCGAATTTGTACAAAGGAGAGCTCTTCTCACGTCTTAACACCTCCTCTCTTACATTTCACTCTTTTGTGCATTTATTGGGATGGAGACAACCGACAAGTCACATGATTCAACCACTTGCGTTGAAAAGGAGGAGCTTTCATGTGAGACCAAATCTTCTTCGTTTATGTGTAATACGCGGCCTTTAAATAAGAAACTAAGTCAGGGGCCCAAAGTCCAAATTTACGCCATGTCTCAGCCCATTTCTAAATCTCTCTGCGGCTGAAGAAGAAATAAAAGAGTGACAAGAAGGAAAAGGAAGATAAGAAAGCGAACGAGAAAGAAAGAGTGACCAAATCTTCTTCGTTTATAAGAGGACCGTATAAAGAACGAGAAAGAAAGAAAGCGAAAAACAGAGGTGATGAGTGTAGAGAGAGTGAAAGAGGATGTTGTGACCTCCCTTAACGGAGATTTGGCTAATAGATTACTAAACTTAGACTTAGCTTGGGCTCTCCTAAGACCTAACTAATTTGCAACTTTGATTCAAATTATTAGCATGCAAATAATTTTTTTTTATTCCAGAGTCGTCCCTAATCTATTTTGTTGAGTCGATAAAAAGCAAAAGTGTAGGAGAGCACTTTACTTTTATTAACTAGAGATTGTGATATGAGATTTGATTGCACTGAAAATCTCTTAACACCATTTCAATGCATTTTTCTCTTTTATTTTCAAAAATATTTACGCAAGCAATTTGGATTTGACTATAACCTAGCCACTAATATGTAAGATGATTATGGGGGTGCGAGGTCAATAAAAATAAAAATTAATAAGAAAAATAAATAAATAAATTGCTAGAATAGAGAAAGAAGTTAAATACTTCAATGCAAGCCAAACACAATAATTAATTTTCCAAATATTATCAATACCTAAATTTTGATGTCTTATTTAGTAATTCAGGGATCAACCCTAGCCCCTAGCAAAAGAATTTAAATTACATATAGTCATTAGAAGCATATTTCATTTAAATGCATTTGATCGAACCGGCGGTGGATGGTTTTGAGCTTAGTTAAATCATCTGGATTGAAAAAAAAAAATCATCTGGATTGAGCCCATAAGAGAATCAAAATTCGGCCTCAAGCCCATAGGACATAGAGAAAATATAGGGTGAAATTGGAGTACCTACTTCAGCGATGCACAAGTCCATGACGCGTGTCGCTTGCAGCCCACTTTTTCAGAAAACCTCAACCCCTTCTCTCGAGGAAATATTGGGTGGTCCGGGACCGCCACGTCAGCGTGGTCCCGGACCACTCACACGGCGCCACATATGAGGGGAGGGGACAAAAGGGAGAAAGAGGAGAGAGAGCGTCAGATAAGTGGGCCCCGATTTTCGTCCTTTGTGGGCTTCCCCATACACGTGGCGCCGTGTGAGTGGTCCGGGACCACGATGACGTGGCGGTCCCCGACCACCCAATATTTTTTCATCCCAGTCGGAGTTGTAGCCAAATTAGCAAAATATTAATCTATTTATCTTGTGACACGTGTCGTATCCGGGCCCACAAGTCAGAAACGTTTAAAACTCTCGCGGGCCCCATTCTCTATCTCTCCACTCGCTTTCTCTCGCTCCTCTGTTGTCTGACACCCTGTCTCCCTCTCCTCCATTTCTCTCTCTTCTTCACCGTTTTTTGCCTTCTAAGGCCATGGATGCCGCTCCATTGTAGCAACCAGCCATGGACGAACCACTCACCAGCATGCCGACTCTCATCCATGGATGTGTTGCTTTCGTTGGATTCCGCGAGGGCGACCCTCGCCGAATCCGACAAAAGCGACCCTCGCCTCGCCGACCCTCGCTTGTGGCCGATCGCTGGCCACAGGCCAAAAGGAAAGAAAAGGAAAAAAAAAAAAAAACAAAGGGACAAAGAAACAGTGAAGAAGAGAGGGAAATGAAGGAGAGACGTACCGGAGTGTTGTTCATCGCTCCTTGACCGCTGTTTGGTCTTGCTCTTTGTTGCTGGTTCGCTCGTTGCCAAGCCATCAACGCCAGTCCATGACCGGTGAACTTCCTGCTGTGCACGCTGCTGCTAAAGACGTGCTGTACTTGATCCTGTCTTTGCTCAACCTGCACCGATGCTTTCCCTGCGAAGCAGCCCGGCTTTTATGGCCTTTTCGTAGCACTTCCCAGCGATATTCAAAGTCCAAGCTCCTGCGCCTGCGTTTCTACCCATCGCCATTGGAGGGAATTCACTCTCAGTCAAGAAAATTCACTTGGTGGAGGGTCAGAAGTGGTGAAAAAGGAAAAGAAGGAAATAAAACTGTGCATGTGTGATTCTTGAGGGACACTAGACTAATTGGACTATGCAGGAAAAGGAACACACATGGCTGAATAATGAGGGAGCAACTTGGCAAAGAAAGAAGCAAAGACTGAGAATCGGATGATACATTCAGAAGGAAGAGAGAGGTCCAGCGTCATCATCGTGATCATCTCATCATCCATACTCTCTGTCTACATGAGGAAGTCTCCCTTATGGTCCCAATCTCCTTTATCTTATCTTGTTTATCTATCTTCTTTACTCATCGCATGAGCATAAACAGAGGCAATTGACAGTTTATGTTCATCTTCTAGTCCGTAGTTTTATAAAGGGATAGCTCGTGTACTTTATAGATTGAGAATAGCTGGCTCCACTACGATGGGTTTCTCTGACTCCTGCAGGTTTTCCAGCCACTGTCGCTCATCCTTTGGGTGTTATTTTTACTGGAAGTTTCGCCGCAATTGCTGCCAATCGGTCAGCCCATGGCCAGTCACCGTGATTCTTTGTCGCCGGTCCCCGCTGTGAACACTGAGCCAGCTTGCACTGCGGTAGCCTTGCCACTGTGAGCCATACAGAGAGCACCACTGAGCCGAGCTGCAAGCACTGCCTTGACATCACTGCCGTGCACTGCGCCACTGCCGTCCGAGTCCACCGTCCATACAGAAATAATGCTTTGTTTATACAACCCTTATAAAAGATCATCCCACTAAACATACTTCACATAAAAAGGAAAAGCAGAACTTGTTTATACGGAGATTATGCAATGTTTTATCTCTCTTTCTCTCTCTCCCCATTTATTTTTTCCATACAAATGTGCCTGTTCTCCCTTAAGATAAGCAGCCATAAGGAAAAAAACTCTTCTCAACGCCATTCTTCATGCCTTTGGCCTTCATTTCAGCAGAATTGACCTCAGCGGCAGCTTCTACGAGAGTGGATTAATGGCCTTTCTTATCTTAAACACAGCCCACGCAGTCCCAATAGCATGTCCTGCAACATCTAGACCGTCCTTTGCTGCATGAGCCGCTTGTTTTCCATACCTGCATTGAACAGAACAATGTTAAAGCGCCATAAAACTTAAACCTTCTAACTTCATTTTGTTGGAGTAAAGAACAAAGAAACTTTGCTTGGAGAAAAATATCAATTCTTATGCAGAGCAAATCTGAGGATATCTTGAGCAGCATTATGTTCAACTCATAGCAAGTTAGCAACTAATTTTCGTACTACTCATTGATCCTTAGGTCCACTTGGCCTTTACATGACTGTTGGCCAAATGATTACGATCAGGAAAGGACCCGTCTCAAAAGCAACGACATAGTTATTGCCAAAAAGATGATTCCACAAAGATGGGACACTAGTGCAATGCAACTTGCCCAACAATATGTATGATTGCCCAAGGAACATTGCCCCAATTATACCAGCAACACCTACTACTATATACGCAAGTGGAGTCAGTAACTCGATCACATCGCGCCAATGTACCTCTGTGAAACGAGTCCCGCTGTCACCCCTGATGTAGTTGACATGGCATTCTTTCCAGCAACTTCAACAGCATCGTGAACCTTATCTGCAAATATACCAACAAAAGATCATAGTGGAGAAAACGACTGAGCTAATTGATGGGAGTGTGGAAAATTTGGTTTTAATTATGCATAATGCTGCTGAAAAAATGACATGAAACCAGCAAACTAATCATAACAAAACAACAAGCCTACATTAACTTGGCTGAGCACGAACCAACAAACTAAAAGTGATTGTTACATAAGTAGCATTTGACGTGAGGAAATCGGCAAACTAATTAAGACGGAACAACAAGCCTACGTTAATGTATCCCAAAGTTCCTATTCTCAACTTGATATTCATATGCTACATGGTAGGTCTCGAACTTTGATCTAATTTGTTTTGCAATGATGCCCTGCAGTTAAAAGTTTGCCTTTTGGTTTAATTAACAACTGAGTGCAAAGAAGCAAGCAAAGATGAACATGCAAACATGAATAAGATTCAACTTTCATCAGTTTCTGCTACAACAAATAAAAAATACAAGTGAGGTACTTAAGATAGTTCAAGCTATCCATCAAATGATCCAAAACTGGCAAACATAGTTTAACTTGGCAGAGCACGAACTGGAAATTGAAGTGATTGCAGTGTATTCACATAGGGTTATCTAGAAATTGAAGTGAATCCAAGTCAAGACGAACTAGCAAAGCACAAATCGAAGTGACATCATAAAAATCTTCATGCTCAGCACAAAGTATCTAGAAATCGTAAAAACCAGCGAACCCAATAGTCCAGAAATCGTCGGGCTATGAGGAAAGAGAGGCGAAGTGGCGAACAGTGTCGAGAGTGAAGAGGCGAAGTGAAAAGGGCCCGTTGACCGCAAAGAGCTGAAGAGGCGAAGTAAGATAGGTTCATTGAGAGTGAAGGATCCGTCAAGTAGTGAAAGAGAGAGGAGTCGTGAAGGAGAGAGGAGCGTGTCTTTAGGATTTGTTTTAAAAGGAGTAAAAATGAAAGTATATTTGATATATGAGGGTAAAATGGAAAGTTTGACATTTTCATTAAATCAAGGCTCAACATTTAGAAAATGCAACTTCTCAGGACACTTCCAATCCTGAATTTAGCTAAAATCCTTTAGAGAGCCTTAGAGATGTAATTGCATCTCCCCAAAATAAATAAAAAAACTAGCTAAACACCATTTGCATTTGGTGAAGTCTCAGTGAAGTCTAGGACTCTCGGTAAAGAAAAAAGAAAAAGGAAATTAAAACAAAAGAAAATAATAACAAAAAAATAATAACAAAAAAATGGAAATAATAAAAAAAGATATAATAAAAAATGTGGGCTGAATACAATATGTCCAGTCCAAATTTAGAATATAAGCCAATTTATATGAGGTGTTTTCGGACCGGTCCGAATTTTTAACCCAGCCTGGACTTATAGGGTCCAAGTTAGACTACTTTCAAACCGGGTTACTGACCCGAGTCACATTTTTCTAGAAATAAAAATAAATAAAAATAATAAATAATAAAAAAGTAAAAATTCGAAAAAATAAAAAATTGAATTTTTTTTTAGAAATTTGACTTTAATTGGTTTCATTAGATTTCTAGCATTAATACTAGTTTAGAATTAGTTTTAGACTTTTCTAGAATACTCATAGTTTAGGTTTGAATAAACAATTTAGGTTTGCATTAAAAATGTGAAAACCCTTAAAAAAATTGAACTTAAGATTGAACAAGCTCTTAGGCCTTTATAATAGGTTTTTGCATTGTTAGAGACAAATGTTAAGTTGCTGTTTGTGCATTTCCATTTTGATTACATACTTGAGCACTTTCAATTCATTGATTGTTTTCTTTTTTGGCATGGTTGGGATTTCAATAAAAAAACATCGCATGGACACATAGCAGATTAGACTCTTAATTGGTAAAAAGATTGCACGAAATTTTTAGTTGACAGATAATTAAATTTAAGTATCGAAAGAGCACTATTAAATAGCTAATGTAATCAAGCTCCAGACCCTAGATCTTTAGTTTTGTTGAAAGTGAGATATACCAGCATGCCTTAATTGGTTTCTAACCGATCTCAATAGGATAGTGACGACTCTTCACATAAAATTTTGATAGAGTTAATTTGGACTTAAAATGAAAAAATCAATGTGACACGAGGTATGAACTTAAGAAAGTTTGCATTTGTGATTCATAAATAGATACCTCTTCTTCTTTTTTTGATTTTTTAATCTAATTTATTAAGATTTGGGATAAAAAAATTCGGATTTAGGCCAAAATGATGTTGTTTTAGTTTTATATTGCACGTTTTAGTAAGGTAATGTCATGTAGGAGAGAGAAAATATTAAAAGAAATCAAGTCAGCATTTTTTGTTAGTTTAATTGGATAGAGTTAATGGAATGACTCGATTGCACCAATTTGGCAAGTTTAGGACTTGATTGCCCCTTTTATAAGTTGCAGGATTGCATTGCACCTTTATGACAAGTTTTAAGATTTCTAATGTACTTCTCCCTAATACATAACATCAATGATCACCTTGTCTATTCTCCGGCAATAACATTGGAATCCCTTATCATCATAATACAATTTAGCTTAATCGCTATAGATTATAAATTGTAAACATGATTGTCATTTCATGTTATGGATTCTGATTATTGAGGCAAATGTAAACATTAACATATAAGGGAAGTCTCTGATTCTCTATTATAGTATTTAATTACAATATGTAAAAACTTGTTTTGAGATAAATAAATTTTTAGTTTAAGTTAAACGACTATGACTACTTAAATAATAATTCTGATTTTCCTTTTGTCAATCATGGAGTAACAAACTTAAGTATTCTTAGCTACATGAAAATAATTATTTCCATGACATCAATAATTAATAATTCTTGATTTTGGATACCCGGGAAATCTTTAGGCTAAAGTGTGGAATAACCGTTCCATTTAAATTAGAACTAGATTTTGATCACGTGCGTGCATGCTGCTTTCACTGTCTTTCTTTAAATATATATGTATATACATATATATTTGCTGTCAATAGTGACATCCAAAAAATGGGGAAAAATACCAAAAAAGTCATAAACTTATTCCATTGGTACTAATTCAGCCATAAACTTTCTAATTGGATTAATTTAGTCATAAATCTTTTCACATTAGTATCAATTGAGTTTATCCGGCCAATTTATGTTGGAAATTACTAACATGGACACTGGCCGTCCTATGTGACATGCACGGCGCGACGTGGATATTCTTGTTTAACATTTAATTATTTTTTGATTATTTTATTATTTTTTTCCTTTTTTTCCCTTTCTTATTTTCCTTAGCTAGACTTTGTCATGGTCTGTGATGGCGAGGTTGGGGTGCCCTCGCCGGCCATAGGAGAGACCGACCCTCGTCGGCCTTTGGCAAGGGCTAACAAGGGCTTCCCGGTGCTTGCTTGGCCTCGCCTGCTTTTGCCAAAGGTTGGCGAGGGCTAGGATGCCCTCGCCTTGCCAGCCATCACGAAGGCTGGCGGTGGAAAATAAAAAGAAAGAAAGAAAAAAGAGAAAGGAAAGAAAATAAAAGAATGAAGAAAAGGATTAAAAAAAAAGGAAAAGGAAAATATTAATAAAAAATTC
Source organism: Eucalyptus leucophloia subsp. euroa (assembly GCA_017140325.1). Lineage (NCBI taxonomy): Eukaryota > Viridiplantae > Streptophyta > Magnoliopsida > Myrtales > Myrtaceae > Eucalyptus > Eucalyptus leucophloia. Next base: position 50,663,870 of record CM029470.1, read on the forward strand.
AAAATTTTTGGAAAAAGATAATTAAATATTATATAAAAATATATACATTAGGATCAATCGTGCCACATTAGATAATCAGCGTCCATGTTAGCATTTTTCAGCAAAATTAATTAGATTGACTTAATTGATACCAATGTGAACTTTTTTAGGACTAAATTGGTCCATTTGAAAGGTTTAGGATAATATAATAAGTTTTGGATTTGTTTTTTGTACTTTTCCCCCAAAAAATGTGAAGTTGTAAATGCGAACAATCATAGTGAGTAATACATTTAATTGTGATTATCTTTATGGAGTTTCTTAGAAACTTCCTGCGATGGCACTCACCGTAATTTTACCGAAAGCCGTACCCCTAATTATAATAATGTATATATAAAACATTAAAAAAAAAAAGGAAAAGAAAAAGCTTCGCATTGCTTTCTGGTCGGTCCAAAAGTCGACTCAAAGAAGAACAAATTTCTCGCATTCCCACACCTTTTCTTTAATTATAATAACCAGAAAGTCGCCCTGACTATAATAATGTATATAGAAAACATAAAAAAAGAAAAAGCTTCGAATTGCTTTCTAGTCGGCCCAAAATTCGACTCAAAGAATTTCTCGCATTCCCACACCTTTTCTTTAATTATAAAAAATCAGAAAATTCAAATTTGGATATGTCTTGATCCAACATGCGATTGCTTTAGGTTTACATACAACTACATTGATCTTAATAAAATGTGCTTTAGATGAACGTAGTTCAAAGTTAATGATCTCCTTGCTTTTCTCGTGATACAATCCTTTTTCTTGCTGAGCCCCCTTTCTACTTGGTCCATAAAAACAAAATGTAGGACTAGTGCCAAAAGTGAATCAAGAAAGAAAGGTTTTTTTTATGTTTCACCCCAAAAATGAATAAGCAACAAAGAAGGAGCATCAGATTTGCACCCCCCGCCCCCCGAACACATTAATACATTAAGTTATCATGAATAGGTCTACTGTAGTATTTTGTTAGAGGTTTGCGTATATTAAAGAGATCATGTTGTCCAAGATTGTAAAATTGAAAGGCCATGGCCAGTAGACATAGAACAAATGCATGATACAACTAATAAAAGTGGAAATGGATTTGTTGTGGATATAGATACTAAATCTCCTTAATGGTGTGAATTGATCAATGAATGGTGCATTTATTTGGTGGAAAACTCAATGATGTAATGCAAGCATTTTTCAGGAATGTGGTTAGTTTTCTTTTATTTGGTAATGTATGATTGAATATGTTTTCTAATGTTTGGATCTCATTGAAAAATGATTTCAATTCCATGACTTTATCTTAGCCAAAAAATTTGAATTTTTAAAAATAGTTTATATTCTATTTTGAATTTTCAATTATTTTTATTTTTAAATTAAATATTATTTTTTCTTTTTACCTTCTTCTTCTCCATTAATCCTTTGCTGCCTCATGCGCCATCCCCTTTTGCTTCCTCTGTCCTCCCCTGTTGGCTTGCAAGGGGCAAGCTCGTGCCTCACCACTGGAGGCCATGAGCTTGCCCGATGTGGTGAGGCTTGAGACTTGCTGCCTAAGGTTGCAAGCTTGCTGGCATCGAGCGAGCTCGAGCCTTGCCACTAGAGGCTGCAAACTAGCCCGATCTGGTGAGACTTGAAGCTCGCCGATCTCGAGCGAGGTTGTAGCCGCTAACGACAAGGCTTGAGCCTCGCCTGCTCACTGCCAAAGGGCAAGAGCTCTCCCGATCTAATGAGGCTTGCCACCGGAGGCCACGAGCTTGCCCGATCTAGCGAGACTAAAACTTGTCAGCCATCATCACAGTGAGCGATGGGTTGAGAAGAAGAAAAAGAAAAAGAAAAAAGGAAGAAAAAATAAAAAAATAAAAAAAAATCAATTTTAAAAAATTAAAATTCGAATTTTTAAAAATATATCCTTATAAAAATGATTGTTTCATTGGACAATACATTCAAAAAACATCTTTTAAAAGGGAAATCGTTTTCCTCAATTTAAGTTTTGATAAGAAAATATTTTTTATTAATTAGGAAAATATTTTTCATTGACTCAATTTCATAAAAAATAAGAAAAATGTTTATTCAAAAACTGTTTTTTGCGAAACGGACACAATCGAGTCTAACCAATCGCATCGACTATTGAGCGTGCAGGACGTCGTATCCTATACCACAGTCTCCAGGCGAAGACCTGCTGTGGGTGGAGTCAACATATTGACGCGTCAAAAGTACACAACGAGCGTGGATCATTCCGCGCCGCCCAACACCCCACCCCCCCGGCAACGCTTTCTCCTTCTCTCTCTCTCTCTCTAATCGCTCTAATAGGCGTCGAGTCCAGCGATTCCAGCGACGTAGTCTAGAGTCCAGCGAGGATGGCATTGCTCTCAGCCCTCGCTACAGAGATCGTGATCCCGGTTTGCGCCATTGTCGGGATCGCGTACTCCTACTACCTGGTGCGGTGGTTCCTTGAGTCGCGCGATTGCGACAACCTCGACGAAGAGCGGGGCTCAACCTGGTTTAAGGAGGGTAATTGGACGATGAGGGTCGCCTCTCAAGGTAACTTTATAAAGATCCTATAGCTTACCACTTGTCTGCTTTATAAAACTGTTTAGTAACAGATTTTTTTCGGGTCAATCTCGCATCTGCCTGAGCAATAGTGACAGATTCAAGTCTTGTAATCTGATGATAGCTCAGCGAAATCATGAGCTTCTGCTGCCTGTGGTGCGACTCATTTTTAGGGTTTGTAACAGCTGCTAGGGCTTTGAGCGATGCATCTGAGTATAGTAGCATAATATTTACTCATGCAGATCTCTTCTCGCAAAGATGGTTCTTGGGCGGAGTGTTGACTGGGGGGTAGTTCTCGTCCTTTTGGCCTTGATAGCATTTTCATTATATAATTTACAGTTTCCTTCATATAGTTTAATAGCATTACATAATCTATTTTTAAGAAAAATTATTTTTGGAAGTAAAATCCAAACACCGGGAAATTACTTCCCTCCCGTTTTCATGCTCTCCACCAAACAAGGGAAAATCACACTTTCCTCTCACGTAAAGTTTTCCATTAAACCAACACATTCTAAGTCTAATAAGGCCAATCTTTCATATCCTCCTTTTGAGTACATACATAGGATTTTTCTTTGTACATTTGATTCATTTCCAATTATCTATGTGATAGATTAAACCCCGTTTGTTTTGCAGAAATTTTTTTATCAAAAAATACTTGTCCATTTTCTAGGGTTTGGTTCACTTAGGAAATGAAAAAAAAAGAAAATCTTTTCATAATCAATGTAAAAGCTATGTTTAATTTCGGGAATATGATTTCCACTTTTAAAAGTCAGAAATCAATTTCTAAAATATGACTAGACATCAATGTTTGAACTAGAGTTCTTAGCCTTGGGGTATGGGACCCAAATGCCCGTGCTTGAGTTCTTAGCAACCTTGGTCTCTTGAGGCTGAGCCCAAGACCTTGATTCTCGTGCCCAAGTCCTTGAGACTTTGATATGGAGCTCAGCCTCGTGGTTGGGTCGAGGACCTCAATAGTTGAGCTAAAGTACTAAAGGCTAGGCCCAGGGCCTAGGCACCCGAGGCCAGATTCCATAAGAGAAAAAAATATTGGTTTATGATTTATAGAAGTATCTATTTATGAAAATTTGATTTAATAAAATTTATTTGGGAAAGTGGGTTGAAAGTCCTAAAACTTGTCACGAAAGTACAATTGAGTCCTAAAACTTATTACAAAAATGCAATCGAGTCCTAAAACTTTCAAAAAAAATGCAATTAAATCATAAACTTGTCACAAACATGCAATCGCCTCCTAAAGTTTTGAAAAAATTTAAATAGCTGAAGGATTTGATTGAATCAATTTGAAAAGTTTATGATATGATTACACTTTTTAAAAGGTTTAGAACTCAAATGCATTTTTGTGACAAGTTTTAGGACTTAATTGCATTTTCTAAAAGTTTTAAGATTCGATTGCACTTCTGTGACAATTGTAAGACTTCCAATGCACTTATCCCAATTGATAATATAGCATGTGCAACTCTTATATCACACAAATAGTGCATATCTTTTTAGAAAAATAAAAGCAATTTAAAAATAAAGAAGAAGAATAATTTCCAATTTATATTCAAATTCCAGCCAAACACTGAGAAATTTTCTCATTTTCCAGAAAAATCTTATTCGAACACAGTTTTTAGAAATGTCAAATTATTAGTGAAACAAACAGGGCCTAGGTAAATTTCTTTCTTCCATTTGTTTTTTGTTTGTTATAGGAAGCTTGTTATATGCAACTATTGACACAACGTAAAGTTATTTAAAATTAGGATAGTAATTTTTTTCTAAAGTAATTGGCTTTTAGTAGAAGCATATTGAACTAAAAAGGTGAATTGCTGAGGATGTACAACCTTCAATTTTTAATGTATTTCTTCACTTCGTCAGTGAATGTTCTAAAAGGATTTATCATCATACGTTGTGATTTGGCGCAAAATATTTCTCATTTTCATGAGATTGTCATTCTTGATTTGTCATACTTGTGACGAAACACTTATTCTATAATATTAGTTAAGAATACATGGGTGACGAACCTATTTCTCTAAAGTTCTCTTTTGCTTGAAATTCTTGCTTCTCCTAAATATAGTCCTTATATGTGGCAATGTTTCATACCTATTACTTATCACTTTGATTTGAATGATTTTTTGAACTAGAGCATTATCAGTTCTACAGTAGTTCACTCTTCTCTTTTAGTTCTAATATAAAGGTTCGGTTCTAACTTTAGTTCTGATGTTTTTCCATACTCTCGGTTTATTCTTTGGTTCTAACCTAAATATGTTTCTAGTTTCTTGTTTGTTGTAATGCTTTAATTTTAAAGTAATGTTTAGATGTGTTTACAACAATATTCTGGGTCTGGGATGTTGGAGTTAATTCTTCGTATTTCATTAAGTACTTTGCAGAACTGGGTACTTTCTGTCATCCCTTTTCCCATCTTGTCCTACTCATTATGTTCTTGTCACTCTTCCGCCGGTGGGTTTTGACACTTACACTGTCCATCTTGCCAAAATGTGAATTGTAATAGACACCATATCATCTTTTAAGTTACTCTTTTGCGGGCGCTGTAGGTTAGGATTTCTCATTTGTTGGCACTAGGTTGAACAAAATTAGGCAACGGAATGAAGTAGCTGGATTTAACTGAATCATACCTTCTTTCGTCACACATAAGTAGAATATCAAGAATCAGATTGTTGCTTTATTTGCTTGATAGAGACTCAGAGAGGCTAAGTTATCGTTTGTGATTGAACAGTTGTGAAAGCTTTTCTGTTCACGGAGTTCCGGTATGGTGGGGTTTTCATGGCTGCTTTTGCGATTCTAATCTTCCTCTGCGTTGGCTCTGTTGACAACTTCAGCACCCAAAGCCGGCCTTGCAGGTTTGATCCTTCAAACGTGTGCAAGCCTGCACTTGCCACTGCCGTTTTCAGTGCTGTTTCATTCCTACTTGGTGCTTTCACATCAGTCCTCTCTGGTTTCCTTGGCATGCAAATTGCTATCTATGCTAATGCCAGGACTGCCTTGGAAGAGAGGAAGGGTGTTGGAAAAGCTTTCTTTTCTGCTTTCAGGTCTGGTGCAGTGATTGGATTTCTTCTTGCTGCTAACGGTCTTCTCGTGCTCTATATTGCAATCAATCTGTTCAAGCTGTACTATGGCAATGACTGGGAAGGTCTTTTTGAGGCTATTGCCGGTTATGGTCTTGGTGGATCTTCCATGGCTCTCTTTGGAAGAGCCGCTGGTGGAATTTATGCCAAGGCTGCTGATATTTGTGTTCATCCTTTTAAAGAGACTGGGCCAGATTACCCAGGAAAGGATCAACACCTAACTGTATGGACAGATGATCGACACCTAGCTGTATGGACTCTCTCGCTGTATCTCTATCTCCTAAGTTTATCACTCACTTTTAGTCATAAATGAGGTCGACCTTAATCATTCAGGTATTTTTTTATGTTGGTGATATCGTCGGGGATATTGCTGGTGTGGGGACTGATCTTTTTGGCTCTTATGCCGAATCATCCTGTGCTGCCCTTGTTGTTGCTTCCATCTCTTCTTTTGGAAACAATCACGACTTCACTGCTATGTGCTATCCCCTGCTCATCAGCTCTATGGGTATTCTTGTTTGTTTGATTACAACTCTCTTTACGGCCAACTTCTCAAAAATCAAGGAAGTGAAGGATATCAAGTCTGCATTGAGGAAGCAACTTATCATTTCCACAATTCTAATGACTTTTGGAGTTGTTATTGTTAGCTGGATTGCTCTGCCCTCATCATTTACAGTTTACAACTTTGGGTCGCTGAAAGTTGTGAAGAACTGGTGAGCTCTTTGATGATACTTATCTTTTTTCTGATCCTAAATGCTGCTTTCTTCTAATGTTGGTCATGCGACATGCTTTAATGTCAGCGGACCTTCACTGGATTGAGTCAAAACATTGAGCAAATGTAGTCGCTAATTATTGATATGATCTTGCAGGCAGCTGTGCTTCTGTGTTGGTGTTGGTCTTTGGGCTGGGCTAATTATTGGGTCTGTCACTAATTTATACAACAACGATGACATCAGGTGTTAAAATTGCTAATGTAAACGAATGATATGAATCCTTACGACTGTTGATGTTTACGTGCTGACCACTTAATGATGCTTTTTTCTGCAGCCTTCTCCAAGGTTTTGCCGCCCACGGTCTTGGTTTTGGCCTTTCCTCTGTCAATATCCCAATTTTTGCTGCCATTAGCATTTTAATGAGTTATGGTATTGCTTCTATGTATGGAATTGCTGTGGCTGCCGTTGGGATGCTAAGTACCATTGCCACTCGATTGGCCATTGATGCTCACGGTCCCATCAGCGAAAATGCTAAAGGAATTGCCGAGGTCGCTGGCTGGAAAATCCTTGACAATGCTGGCAATACTACAGCTGCCGTTGGAAAGGTAAAGGCAATCCTTGCACGTGAATATAGAATCGACACTCTACTGTCGTCCTTTTAGTAGCTTATTTTAATAAAAATCCGTAACATCGCAAAGGAGAGGGTGTCTGTGTGTAGGAACTTTTCAAGAAATGACATTCATGTCATCTAGACTTTACACAGATTATCCAATTATTTTTTATTTTTCACCATAAATGACTAAATATGACGGTAGTTGTGCAAGTCTTTTTAAATTCTTGCTGGCGGGGCATGATGTTTGACTATAATCACCTTTCTTTCTTTTAGGTGCGGCCTTTCATATTTTTTTCTTAATATTAGTATAAGAAGCATTGACACTCTTTGAAAACTTTCGTATCATATTGGATATTTCGACATTCTTTGATACCCAACATCAACAAATACAAGTATCAAAAAATCCGATATCTAATCAACTCTCTCGACTCTTTTTGACACACAAGTCTAGAATTCCAATATGCGAGTTTGGAATTTTGATATGCACTGATTAATTTTAAAAAATTTCAATCAATAGGAGATCAAAATGTAAATATGTTATAAAAATAAATAATAAAAATAATAAAGGGGGAAAGAAGAAAAATCAAGTTTATCTTATCTTATGATTCTCACTTTCTATGACACATAATTCACATCCCAAGTTTGTTTTTTTCTTATTCGACATGCTCGACATGCGAGTCTATAATGTAGATTGTTTTTTTTTTTTTCCTTCAAGTTTTATGGATTATTTGAATGGAGTTGAATTTGTCAAATTGAAACAACAAATGATATTAACAAATAGTGGATTAATGTTTTTAGTGTAAATTTCTTATAGTATCTTTTTTATTATTTATTTATTTGTGAATTTGAATCAAATTAATTTAATTAAAATAATTATAAAATAATAATTTATTATTTTTATATAAAAATATGCATTTAATATACATTGTATCCAACGTATCGAAATTTTCCATTTTTTGAGAAACGATGTTTTAGTGTTTCATGTAATAGGTGTCATGTGTCGCGTGTCAATGCTACTTAAATAGCTCTATTGGCAAATTTTACTTTCCTATTGTTTAAATCTAATATCAGATGGACCTTTTTTCGTTACTTATCTGGTATGCAGGGATTCGCCATTGAATCAGCTTCCCTGGTGTCTATTGCTCTGTTTGGTGCATTTGTGAGTCGTGCAGCAATTTCTCCTGTTGATGTCCTGACACCAAAAGTTCTTATGGGCTTGAGCGTGGGCACCATGCTTCCCAACTGGTTCTCTGCTATGACCATGAAAAGAGTGGGACCTGCAGCTTTGGAGATGGCTGACGTGGTTTCTGGGTGGTTTGAGCTAATTGAGAAACGTAACTGCTCCAAAATTTTAGCTGATGCATCTTTCAAGGGGATGATTCGACCTGGTGCCCTTGTCATGGTTACACCACTTATCGTCGGGACCTTCTTAGGAGTAGAGATGCTGTCTGGTGTTTTGGTCGGATCTCTTGGTTCTGTTGTTCGGGTAATCTTTACCGAAGTAATCCATGTCAATCTATTTTGGTCATTTTTGTCGCTCAAGGTGCATCTCTTGATAGAATGCTGGTTAAACGGGGTTGAGATATTGTAGTTTCTTCATTGTTGAACAAAAATTATGTAGGTTGGGGGAACTGATGATTAATGCTCTTATAATCATATCTATGCATAACTAATCTCCTGATGCATATTTTTTTTGTTGGGCTTGGTTTCAACAGATTGCAATTTCGGCATCCAAAACTGGCGGAGCATGGGAGAAAGCGAAGACGTACATCAGGGTATGCAGCTGCTCCCAACTGCTTGAAAGCCAGTTTTTGTCGATGATACTCGTCTGTGGTGGTTCAATGACCCGCTAAGAAAACTAGTCTAACTTAACATATTTTCTTTTTTTCCTTAATATCCTGAATTTGCTTCCAGGCTGGTGCTTCCGAGCACTTGAAGACCCACCCTGAAATGAAGACTCGCGGGGCAGCTGATGGGGGAGATCCCATTGGCAATCCATTGAAGGACACTTCTGGCCCACCACTCAACATCCTCATCCAGCTAATGGCAGTCGAGTCGCTCGTGTTTGCTCCCTTCTTTACTACTCACGGTGGTCTGCTCTTCAAGATTTTCTGAGGGAGGGAAACGGGCGACTTCCCTTTTGTAGCAGCAGCATCGTCATCCACTCAATTTGCTCTTAAAACATCTATTTCCGTGTTGTCTGCACGATCTGATAAACCTCTCTAGCTCCTCCACTCCACTCCTTTGGACAATTCGAGCAAGTTCTTTTGAAATAAGTTTTTGGATTATGCAAAATACTCGGTTTAAATTTGAAAAAAACAATATCAAGAACGAGAATGAGAGGGGTGGTCTTGGCATTCGAAGCAGGAATGCAACCTCATGATAATTAGTCAAAAGCTGCGTAAAGACTCGGGTGCTCTATGGTGCTCCATCTTCGCTAGCACACCCAACGTAAAAGATGAAGAAGCATTCAACAAGGACCGCGAATCAATCCAAAGTATACAAACCTTACTTTAAATATGGAGCAGTGTGCTAACAATGGAGAGACAATACGCGAGCCAAAAAGCTAGGGCCATAAAGAAGAGCATCAACAGTGGAGGAAGGACTGAAGCCGATGCCGGTGCCGGTGCCAATAATCTAGTCTACAAAGCATGCATAACAAGTTTTTGGATTGGATGTACTAAGAAAGGTTTTGCTAGCATAATAGTCTTTGGAGTACCATGAGAATAAAAGTCTATTACAAATTCTTGAAAAAATGGGTCCCACAATAATTTATAATTATTTGTGATTTGATCTTTTGTGGTTTAACAGTACATTAAAAACGGTCACACAATTATTTCTCTACAAAGAATACCGACTAAGGGTGTCAAAAATATCCAATTCGACTTGCGAGCATATTAAATATAAATAGAAAAAGGAAACCCTGAAACTTTAAACTGTTACCTCCTTCCCTCTTCACCTCGACCTCCTCCCTCACCCTGTCCGCCTCGATCCCCTCATCTTCACCAGCAGTTTCGCCTCCTCCAGATCAATGTGAACATCCAATAGAAGTTTCAAGCATCGTCTAGGCCCTCTCTCTCTCTCTCTCTCTCTCTCTCTCTCTCTCATTGAATCCATTGGATGTTTACCTCGCAGAAGGAATCTGAATTGGGAAAAATAGAGTATGAGGCACGTGAGATTTGATAAAACTACCGTCAATTATTCTAAAAGTTTAAGCTCTTAAATGAATGTATAGTTTATTCTTTAAATATTTTAACACCATCTCTCACCTTTTTTTTTTTTTTTGCCTAATATTAAGCATGAATATATTTAATTGGGGAGGCAAATGGGGTTTGGAAAAATTCAAACTCAGGACTCCTAATAATACTATGTGAGATTTAGTGAGACTATTGCCAACTGTTAGAATAATTGACAGTAATTCCACAAAATCTCCCAAATCAAAGCCCAAATTGAACATACCCAAACTGTCATTTCGGTTAGGTTCTATATGGTTAGGATCATAAAAACTATATATTGTTTGTATTCAAGTAATAGTGGAAACCAAATTGAATTGACGACCTATTGACGCTCCTAAAATTGTGTTGACCCCAAAAAATAATCTGGTCATCGATGTGCATGTGCTTGGCATGAGAGAGAGAAAACACGTGGCATTTGAGCAAAGATAAAAACAGTCACGTGCATAGCACATGAGCGCCATCTTGTATGTATTAATCTATCCATGGGTACATGAGATAACAAATGACAATCGATGATGTCACATGTCTAGCTATTGAAATACGATAGACATCTGGTGGTTAAAAGTATTTCGGATACCATTCAAAACCTAAAACCATCAAGATGGTTGGTATTGAGGATGCACGCTTTGCAAGTCATGGAACGGTCATCAATGGCTACAAACTATCAACATACGGTGAGGTCAAGTATAACATAACTGCTGAACATCGTCGAGGAATGGTTAAGACACCTTCACTATAAACACCACCAACAATCCCACAAAGGACCCTGTACAAATCAAGCAAAATGTTACCTTTTAATTATCTTTACATTTCCTATACCGTATTTTAAATTTCTTTAACTATAGCTTTTAGATTCGCTTCATCGATTATATTCTGGCTTGTGTCTTTATCTCGATATCGTGTCATTGATTAGATTTCAACATCGGATGTTTATATTCTCTAGTGTCATTGATTAAGTTCTGACACGGTTCAATACCGACTTTATAATGTAGAAAATTATTCTCATAAACAATTAATCTTTTCATAACAAACGGATCCATAAATGATTGTAAAACACCAAAATCAATAAATATAGCGGAATTAAAGCGTACCTATTTGAGCCATTGCTTCACTTGAAGAAAACTAGATCACTCTGATAATCAGGGATCTATCGGAATACCAGATCTTTCTCTCTATGACCTATTTCGATATAGCAGCTTTTAATGGGATTAAAGCAACTGATAGGTATAACCTACCCTTTTATAGGCTAGAGAGGGGACCTAGCAAACCTTAATCAACAGCGTGTCAACTGGGCCTTTCCCATTACGGGCTTCAGTCAAACATAATTGCCTACACTTTGCTGCTCAATTAGGCCCGTTAACAATAGATGCCAATATCCAATTCAATCAGATCACTTTAGGGTTTAACAAATATTGGAATATCCATTAACCAGATTATTTAAAATAGAAAATCAATTAATTAATGTAAGCCCATATTATAGGAAATTTCCAACATTCTCCCACTTGGGCTACATTAATTAACTTATTTTATTTTGAAAAAGATTTTATATTGAAAATGACACTATCGGGTTAATAACTAAAATTTTGTTTTATGTTGCCACAATTTTTAAAAAAATAATATTCCAATAATGGCATCTCAATACCAATCCAATCCTATATAACCTCAGTATAGGATTATGGAGATCAATGTGTTAAGAAAATGCCAACACAAGACCTTCCATAATCACATATAATGAGTATTATATTTTCATGGATCATGGGTCTAGTAGTGTAGTAAGAAATAGTACCAACATGTGATCAAAATATGCATTATTTCTTATCGGTCCTCAATGCAATTTCTCAATGACATGAAACTGCATTAGCGCAATTTCTAAACAACATGAAATTGCCTCAGTGCAATTTCTAAACAACATGAAATTGCACAATTATGTCACAATCCAACATGAGATCTCATAATCAGTGACATCCAGTCATCTTTAAACTAAAATTTGTTTAAAGATACTGTTTTATACTTCCATTTCTCAGTCAACAGGAGAAAAGATAACAATGGAATCAATAACAACAATCATTGAAAATAAATGCTTTAATAGACATCATAAAAGCATTATCGGTTTGCATATAACTATAATATCTAGAAATACAAACTATATAACTCCCATTAACAAAAGAAACCAAAAGATTCTAAGACACCCATATTCTTTACATGTTCTTTAAACAAAATGGGTCATAAGCCTTTTTATTAGAGAATCAACCAACATGGACTCAGTTCTAATATTGTCAATCACAATATCTCCCTTTTTGACTAAGTCCTTAACAGTATAATATTTGATCCAATTAACATTTTAACCGTGGCATTGTTGTTATTTATAGCAATAGTAACTGTTTGTCACATATAATGCAATAAGATCAATTATGGGCAATGAGTATTTCAACAAAAATAATTAGTACATTATAAACTCCCCTTTGGGCAAAGTGTATAATGCACAATTATTTTCACAGCATGAAGTTTATAAAGCAACAATAAGGAGATTTACAGCATGAAGTTTATAAAGCAACAATAAAGAGAATTACATATAATTATCAATGATCCATCCCCTTTGGGCAGACAAATAATTTAAATTATACATCTCCATGATATCAATATATAGAGACGATAAAAGAGAATTACATATAATCTTCAAGGATCAATCCCCTTTGGGCAGACAAATCCTTTAAATTATATATATCTCCATTATCTCAACATAGAGGGGAATTACACATAACTTTAAAAAATTTATCCCCTTTAGGCAGATAAACATTTTGAGTCACACATCCCCATCATTCATCTTTAATATATCAATATAGAGGGGAATTACATATAACTTTAAAAAATTTATCCCCTTTGGGTAGATAAATCTTTTTGAGTCATACATCCCCATCTTTTAATTTTGAAATTTATCTTCATGCAATTTTCAAATTAGTATACACAATAACTCCATTTGAGTGAGTAATTGTATATACTAATTTTTATCAATACAAAAATCCAAAAAAAAAAAAATGCCCAAAATTCATCTAACAATATGAAGCACTTTACAACATGTGCTTCTCAAGATCATATTGCATATATCAAACAACAATTTTTGCCACAATTTCATTTATTAATTTATTTATTAATATGCAGCATCCAATCTAAGCTTACACCTAGAATTTACCACAATTCCAACTATTCCTTAATATATCACTAACCTATCACACACAAGAAAGACTCGTACTTTTCCGAGCCATGAATTCTAGAAATAAATCTGAGTCAACCAGAGCAACTTGATGACAATCAAGAAAGAAAGGCAGCCCAAAAATATCATGATGAAAACTTAGATGACAAAAGATTGTAAATCCACAAAACGCAATAGAACTAAACACATTAAGCATTTCTCGTTGTTGTGCTATTATGAACCAATCCAAACACAATAACTCAAAAGGAAACATTTGGAATAAAAGATTATGCAATACATCTCATATGAACAATGAGACATGGTAATTTTATGATGAAACGAAGTAATTTATGAAAAACCATTCAAAGCACCTTTAAGTAAATGCCAAAGGAAGTCTTGTTTCATCATCTTTAGTGAAGATTTCATATCCCAACAAGCATCTGTTTAAAGATATCATTTAACCTCCAAGAGTTTGCTCCTTAATATAGATGAGGGCGCTTTGACAAACCACTTCGGAAACTTGATCACCATTATGATTTTTTCAGGATTAACCAAGATTCATGAAACTTTGATGAACAGAGGAAAACACGGTGGTATTGAGGATAAGTCAAACACGCTACGTAAGATTGGACAAGAGTAACAAAAGCTTGGAATGTAAAAATTGCAACAGCATAGCAAGCAAAGGGCTAACATAAGAGATTCAGAACTCAAGGAGAATGTATAATGTAGGCGATGATAATAATTGTCCCAAGTCATACTACTCTTTAAGTACATTGGACTCCTCCTTCAAGTTAAGCACGCCAACACAACAACTCATGTATTAGCAGTTTCCAGTGCAGTGGCATAAGACTAAATTATCACTCATCAAAAGCACCTTTTTTGGGCATCCATGAATGCATGATAGCACTTTGGTAAGCCTAGAAAGGCCAAGATAATGATTGAGCACTTTCTGTGGCAATACACCGCCTCATAAAATCTCAATTCTAATGGGGCGGATTGTATTATTTTTCACGCCACAAGGAGTCAAGAAAACAATAATGAGCTACCCAGTAGCATACGGCCAAAAGAATGGCAGTTCAAACTCCAAAAACAGATTTTGACTAGAGGAACAAGCTGGATAGCAAAATGTATTTGCACACTGCCAAAGTATATGCAACTGACTTAAAAGGTACTTTCAATAGAATTGAACACACCATGCACGCCTGCGGCCGAGCCAACCGTCGACCATCACACCTCAAATTCGCAAGTAGGGGCGGGATCAAAATACCGCGAGCCGGGTGATTTGCACATTGAATAGATTTACATGTCTTATAGGTGCTCAGCCTCGATCTTTCATGAAGAAATAATGCAAAGGAGCCCAAGTCAATTTGACAGTTGACTCCGACATAGTGGGAACCAATGGATTGTTTCCCCAAAACAAACTTAAAATTAAGTATTATCCTACTCTTGTATGTGGAAAGTACCATTCTTTATCTTTCAACAAATTTCATCAAGTTGACAATTCAAGTCAGAAGTCTAGCCCACAGTTTTCCTGTGTATTCGATATCATAAACCTTAAAAATATTGAAAAAAAAAATTAAACCAAACCACGCCCATAGGATTCGGATTTCTTCCAGGTTTCCTTCTCTTTCCCTTCCCTTTGAGTTACACACTAAGATCATTAGATCATCAGAACTTTTCCTGAACTAATCTTTTGCTCTTTCCGCAGGGCAATCAGCGCATGTTCACTGTCATTAGAAAGCTCGACTGGATCACGAATTGCGAAGGCACCCAATTACTTACTACATACCAATAGTACGGCTCATGTCACCAAATCCAAAACAAAGGCACCCAGATAGAAACTACAATTTTTACAAGAAAAAAAGAATGGCACCCAAGTTACGTACATTCATCAATCTCGACCTCAACTAAAACAGAATGAAGGACACTCTAAGCAAGCACTGTAACCAATTACTTCTGACAGGGAAAACAACCCACCATTCTGTCACCTTTAGTCAATAGGTCTTCATGTTTAAATTAATAAATAAAAGCCCCACTAGCAAATCTTAAGTACTCACGTCAAGTCCCAAGTACATATAGGCAAGAGACCAAGACAAAACGGCAAATAGAAAAGTGAACACTGATTTTGCAACAAGAATTGCAATATGTTATAAAAGAAAGCATCACTTCCACAAATTTTGGGCCCGAGATCCTAACTACCCATAGGCTAAGCTCTTCGACGATGGGCGACGGGAAGCAAGAAAAGTGCCATATATTTCTTAAATTAGTAACATATAACAAAAAACAGAACAAAGGCACGAAACTCAGCACTAAGGACAGAAGAGAGAGACATCAACAACCAACCAATGATACAAAAATCACTCCCACAGATGATGATCCCGCACAACACGTACGCGATGCAAGTTCAAGATCATTCTCTAACTTCCCACAGACAACACAGATTAGCAAAGTATTTGAATGAATAGATTTCTATGTTGCAGTCAGTGGGCAGTAATTTTTAGCATGAAATAGTTATTCTCCTTATTTCTAAAACTAGTTGGAAAATCACCACAAAAACCAAGAGAATCACCAACTTGAATATTACCATCCAAGAACCTTCACTGGATAAGATAGTAGAACGCTTCAAACAATTGAGCACTTACAACAAAATAAGTGCCAGTAATAGTAAATGCTAAATTTCTGGACAAAAGAAAGGCACATACACTAATTTCCATGACTAGTTTACCAACAATGAACAAATGAATCATACACTAATTTCCATGACTAGTTTACCAACAATGAACAAATGAATTGTTACGGCTTCTATTTTCTTTCAGGGTAAACAACCATCAATTAGAAAATCGATTTCACTTTTCCCTTCTTGTAGAGTTTGAAATTGGACTTTGATTCACGGTCAAATACCTGAAACCCCTTTAAACTGGACTTTGTGCGAGCACGATTATTAAGCACACTTAGCACACAGGTGTTGTGGGGTCTAGCCCACACCCAACCATTTTCCTTTTTATTTTATTTTATTTTATTTTAAATTATTCTTGGTTTTGGGTGTAAGCCCAGAACTAACATTAAAATCAAGGTTCTGGGTCATAAAAAAGAAAAAGAATGGATTTCATCACAAATCGAACAAGCGTGCTGCAACATCATAACCAGATGATTAACATATAAGTGGAGATCTTAAAGCTCCATATATCAGTAAGACCTGCTTGCGCAAGAACACTATGAGCTTGTAGAGAAAAGCACGTCATGTAATTTCAACGACAAAATTTTTTCTATTTGAAGAAAGTAATCAAAATTGAGACACGCAACGCAGGTTGAAAAACACAAAAACAAAATACGAACCAGAATGAAAGTCAGTTCTTTACTTATGTCACACTGAAACATTGACATGGAACTTATGGCCATGGCATTATTTGACTGAGATCATTTGTCAGTAACATCCACCAGTAAATGCGTCGGAGGAACGAGAACAGAAGCCTCGAACCCTCGGATTACCAAAAAAAAAAAAAAAAAAGGATCGCGAAAAGAGGCAAACACAGCAAGATCTAATGAACTCCGCAACCAATCTGACTATTCCAGCCATCGCCGACCAAGCACGTGACATACCCTCGAGACCCTTCACGACGAATCGACGACACGTTCATTTAACCCCAAGAATCAAGAGGACACGATCGGAACTAAGCCTTCTATGGCCGAAATTCGATTTTCTTAAATTTAAGCCCTAAAAAATTTAATTTAATACAACAAAAAGGATACTAAAACAAATATATAACAATACCCATATAACGATTTGCATCGAACATCAATCAATTGCAAGTAATTCAAAAATTCTAAAACTTTTTCATGCATAAACCCTAGAATTTCAAATTCAAAATTCTCTCAATTCTCAACAAAATTATGCAAATTATATATTGTTGGAAAGATCTCAACATGTAAAACAAAAGCCCTATGGTTATGAGATTAATCAAGCAAAAAATATACACAAAAAAATAATGCCCATATTCGGCTCAAGGAGGAGGATTTCGAATTTGTCCAAAAAAAAAAAAATTGGGTTCTACAATCATATACGATCGGCTCTGATACCACATGTAGAAAATTATTCTCATAAACAATTAATCTTTTCATAACAAACGGATCCATACATGATTGTAAAACACCAAGATCAATAAATACAGCGGAATTAAAGCGTACCTGTTTGAGCCATTGCTTCACTTGAAGAAAACTAGATCACTATGATAATTAGGGATCTATCTGAATACCAGATCTTCCTCTCTATGACCTATTACGATATAGCAGCTTTTAATGTGATTAAAGCAACTGATAGGTATAACCTACCATTTTATAGGCTAGAAAGGGGATCTAACAAACCCTAATCAACAGCGTGTCAACTGGGCCCTTCCCATTACGGGCTTCAATCAAACATAATTGCCTACACTTTGCTGCTCAACTAGGCCCGTTAACAATAGATGCCAATACCCAATTCAATAAGATCACTTTAGGGTTTAACAAATATTGGAATATCTATTAACCCGATTATTTAAAATAGAAAATTAATTAATTAATGTAAGCTCATATTATAGAAAATTTCCAACATATAACTCTCGAGCCTTGTCATCAATTAAATTCCGACTCGGTTTGAGATTATATAGTATCGTTTGGATCAACAAAGTTTAATCTTTTCTTGCATGAGATATCTTTTATTCGAAAGTGGCGCGAGACCCTAATTCTTTTTAATAAAAGTTGAAGGGCTACTTTCAGTAAAACATATTTCGCCACTGTAACAATTCCGACTACAGCGGCTTCATAATCTCAAACCTTTATTTAGATGATTGGCGCCTATAAGATTTCGCAATGACCTCACAAAGATATAAGGCTCGACTTTCTTGTCAACTTTCTTGTCAATAACGTATGTAGAAAGCGTACCCATAAGCCTCTTTTAGAGTATGGATGTTGGCGTGGGAGCAATATTTGTCCTCCCGAGGGACCACTCTAAATCCGAATCCGACACTTTACCTTAAAAAAGGGGACGATAACAAAGGTCCAACATGTTCGACGCAAATTGCGTAACCCCAAGATCTCCATAACTAGAACAAGAACATGCATAATTGAGTAGAAAGATTAACGCACTTGTTTTGGGATCCATTGTTCTTGAAGCGGAAGTGGAAACACAATGTTCCACGCGCAAGTCCTTCTCCTCTATTGCCCTTCGTATCACTGAGGCGGGCCCCTCACGTGTAGCGTTAGGTAAACGCCAATTAGGTGAGGATACATGTGAGAATTAGGGTTAGAAGAGAGACTTGAGCACTATTTATAGAGTTTCCAGCCAGTCCCTCTTATTACGGGCCAGGCTCAACTCGGCCCACACTAGCCAGCCCATATTAGACTAATTAAGAAACCTACTATCTCACCTTAGACCAAACCCCATAAAACGATAAACGTTAAACGGTAAATTATAATATCAATTAATATAGTCCACAATTAGAAAAACTCTTACATTCTCCCACTTGGACTATATTAATTGAAATCGTACTGTATGTGCGCACATTGGTCCAGAGATAATTTTTAATAATCAATCATATCTCATAAAGTCTTAAACACCGAATCATGATGGTAACTGCATGTATACACATAGAGCCTTCCATGGTTACAAATGTTCTCAACTTTATTGATATGGATTCAATATGGTAGTGTGGCAAATGGATAACATCTCTCATAGAGAGATCCCATTTGGATCCCATTTGTCAGTCACCATTCTCTTAACTTTAGGTGTCACAAAAACTTGTGCCACTAGAGAATGCTTTATGGTTCCAATGAACCCACATATGTCTTGTCCTTATGGTTAACCTTTTTTTTATGTATTACAAAACATATGCACAAGGCTAATAACCGGATGCCCGAATGCCCCTAGCCTTCACTTAAGGTTTAAGTAATACCTTGAGACTTTTAACAATATATATATATTCAACATAACAACAATCCATTCAAAAAATATTTTATTGAATGCACAAATTGACATATATATATCGAAGTGTTACTAAATTGTAATAAAACAGATGTAAACTTTATTCAAAGAAAAATAAAATACAGCTCTCACTAAATAACAACATCCAAAGATGCTTTTAGGCCCATACTAATGACATGTTGATAAAAAATACACAGGCGTAGGCCTTTAGTTAGTGGATCTGCAATCATATCATCTCGTAGGAATATAATTTACTGCAACGTCACCATTCTGCACTGATTCTTTTATAGTCAAAAACTTGACCTCCATGTGTTTAGACCCCTTGAGACTTATGTTGTTATTAATAAACAACACTGCAGAGTTATTGTCATAATATAGCTGTATGGGTCTATCCACAAAATCAAAAACTGATAACTCCCTAATGAGGTTTCGGAGCCAAATAGCTTGAGTAGCAGTTGAAAAACATGCTACAAACTCCACTTGCATGGTAGAAGAAGATATAGATTTCTATTTTTCGCTCTTCCATGATACTGCACCTCTTGCCAACATAAATATGTATCATGTCGTTGACTTCTTATCATCTTGACAACCGGCAAAATCTACATCTGAATAGCCTGCTAGTTGCAAGTCTGGAACATGTCTATACATCAGCATATAATTTTTTGTTCTCTTTAAGTACCTTAAAACCTTCTTGGCAGCAACCTAGTGATCGTGTCCTAGATTTTACTGATATCTGCCTAGAAGCCCTGTTGCAAAAGCAATATCTGGCCTAGTGCAAACTTGAGCATACATGATGCTTCCAAGCACACTAGCATAAGGTACATCATTCATTCGAGCTTTATCAAAATCTGAATTAGGGCATTGTGAAAAACTCAATTTATCACCCTTAACAACAGAAGCAATTCTTGGTTTACAATCCTGCATATTGAATCTTTCTAAAACGTGATCAATATACGCCCTTTGAGATAAACCCAATGAACGGCGTGAGCGATCCCTATGGATCTCAATGCCAAGAACAAAAGATGCCTCACCAAGGTCTTTCATGTCAAAATTTTTCGATAACATTCGCTTTATCTCATGTAGTAAACCAATGTCACTACTTGCAAGCAAGATATCATCTACATAAAGTATGAGGAAAATATATTTCCTCTCACTGACCTTGGTGTATATACACTAATTTACTTTGTTCTCAATAAATCCGAATGAAGTAACAACACTATGAAACTTGAAATACCACTGTCTAGAAGTTTGCTTAAGGCCATAAATAGACTTTTTTAATCTACAAACAAGCTTACCTGAGTTATCTGCTATAAAACCTTCAGGCTACACCATATAAACCTCCTCATCAAGGTCTCCATTTAGAAAAGCAGTCTTAACATCCATCTGGTGTAACTCCATATCGTAATAAGCTACCAATGCCAAGATCACTCTAAATGAATCTTTAGAAGAAACTGGAGAAAATGTTGTTTCATAATCTATTCCTTCTCTTTGAGTGAAACCCTTAGTTACCAGTCTAACTTTAAACTTTTCAATCTTTCCTTTGAAATCCCTTTTAGTCTTGAATACCCATTTGCAACCAATAGGTTTACAACCTTTAGGCAATTCAACAAGCTCCCAAACACCATTGTGTCTCATAGATTGCATCTCATCTTTCATCGTATCTAACCACAAAACTGATTGAGGACATGAGATGGCATCAGTATAAGTCACGGGATCAACAATACAGCCTATTTCATAATCATGCTCTCCTAGGTAGACTAGATAGTCTGGTCATATAGCTGAACGTCTTTCTCTAGTTGATCTTTTGAGTGGAGCTACTTCAACCTCATTCTAAATTTGATGGGCTTGAGGAATTTCATCAAGAATTGTCTCAACAATAGGATCATGTGCCACAACAGGCTCAGTTTGTGGCGCAAGAGGCTCCATAATTGTCTGTACAGGATGAGACAAGGATCTAGTAATCCTCACCATACTATCATTTTCGATAGCTTGTGAGCAGCTACCCTTTTCAGCTACATCAAATTCTAGAAATTTTGCAGTCTGAGATTCCACAATTCTTGTACCTCCTTTAGGGTTATAAAACCGATACCCCTTTGAATGATCTGGGTAAGACACGAAGTAACACCGAGTAGTTTTGGAATCCAGTTTACTCAATGTTGGATTATATAACTTCATTTCTGCTTGACATCCCCAAACTTTAAGATGATTCAAGCTAGGTTTACATCTAGTCCATAACTCAAAAGGGGTCAATGGAACTGCTTTAGTAGGAACACAATTTAGAATATAAAGAGCTGTTTTCAAAGCTTCACCCCACAAAAAATTAGGTAAATAGGTTCTACTAATCATACTTCTTATTATGTCCATAAGAGTACAATTACGCCTTTCAACTACACCATTTTGTTCAGGACTTTCGGGCATAGTAAACTGACCTATTATCCCAGAATCCTCTAAGTATTTAGCAAACCACCCTTTAAGTTGGCCAGCATCATTGTGCTTACCAAAATACTCACCACCACGATCAGATCTGACAATCTTAATAACTTTTCCTAACTGTTTCTCCACTTCAGTTCGAAAAATCTTGAATTTGTCAAGAGACTTGGACTTTTCTTTAATCAAGTACAAGTATCCATATCGAGAAAAGTCGTCAATAAATGTGATGAAATAAACATTTCTGCACAAGTTAGCCGTGTACAATCCACTAATATCAGTGTGAATAACCTCCAACAAGTTTAAACTTCGTACAGCAGATTTCTTCTTTATCTTAGTCATCTTATCTCTGCAACAGTCTACGCAAGTCTCTTTATCACCTTTAAAAGTAAGCAAGATATCATCCTTTATAAGCCTTTTATACTCTATCTTTAGAGATGTGACCAAGACGTTTATGCCACAATGCATAAGCCTGTTCCTTAGGTAGAGGCCTTTTGGAAACAACATTTTCAGCTGAATAAGCAACGTATATGTCATTGGGAGATAAGCTCAATTGATATAATCCATCGGATAAATTGCAACACCCAATCTTATTTGAATCATAAAACATGGAAATAGTATTACTCTTTATTTCAAAAGAGTATCCACACATGTCCAAACAAGACACAAAAACTAAATTCCGCCTAAAAGAAGGTATGTAAAAAGTGTTTCTTAACACCATCCGAAAACCAGAATCTAAAATCAAAATAACATCTCCCACGAACTCAACGTCAACTCCAACGCTGTTTCCAACAGTGAGCTTTGATTCATCCTGAGTTGGCGTCCTTCGGTTTATGAATCCTTGAATGGTAAATGCAACATGATTAGTTGCACCACTATCTAGCCACCAGGAATTGGTCAGAACTTCAGATAGATTGGATTCATAAACAAATGCCAAAGAATCATTACCTTTAGGTTCTCTCTTATTTCTCTTAGACAACCAAGCCTTAAACTTGCTGCAACATTTCTTCACGTGTCCTCTCTCCCTACAAAAGTAGCAAAGAACACCATCCTTCTCGGTGAATGCTTTCTTAGGACCCAAAGTGTTAGAAAGACCTGCACCTTCAGAATTTCCTTTGTTGTTGGAAGGACCAGCAACTTCTGAATTGCTTTTATGGGTATAGTTCTTCAACTTCTTACCCTTGTCACTAGCAGAACTAGAAGCATAAAGAGCAATATGTCATTTATCTTTCTTCAATTTCTCTTCCTCTGTCACCAACCTTGCAATCAGGTTATTAACAAACCAAGTTTCATCTTGGGAACTATAATTGGTCTTGATAATCCCAAAATCAGGAGGAAGAGTATTTAGAGCTTGATGGACAATGCAAGCAGTAGGAATTTCAACATTGAGAACCTGAAGCTTTGTCTGTAAATCAACCATCCTTAGAACATAATCTCTAACTCCACCAGAACCATCATACGCCATTGTAAAAAGTGTTTGCATGTGTGTTCCTATCTCAGCATTAGGTGAGACACGGTTTCTAGCCATCAAGGCTTCCATCATTTGCCTAACATTGCAGTCTGTAGGCAAACCACTTTTAAAGTGTTCTTGAATGGAACGTTTCATGGACAGCAAGCAAATTCTATTGCTCTTTTCCCATGTAGCAAAATTTGCTTTTTGAGCCTCTGTATTCTCGGCAGTCAAATCTGCCGGCCAATCAGTAGTAAGAGCTATATGAACATCTGACATCTTCATAGCAAACAGAAAATCCTCTCTCCATCTCTTAAAATTCGAACCAGCAAGAACCTCAATGGTGACGAAGTTACCATTTACAGAAAATGTGACTGAAAAACAAGCAATGTATATAATCAGTATCATGTGAGCATTGTATAACTTGACGTACAAGTACACATTCAGAAAGTTACATGCAAAATCATATAATCACCTTTGGGCAGAATACATGACATACAATTGTACAATTCTCACATGATAAGAGTTATGAAAATATATTCCAATCTTCGTGAATTCATCACCTTTGAGCATATGAACCATTAGGATCGGTCACTCCTCTACCACACTATCATGTATCCCTCCATGAACGAATACACAATCACCTCCATTAGGAGTATAACTATGCATTAGACCATGAGACATCTCAATCAATATACGAGATTGAAATTTCTCAAACTCAACCAAGTGTGCCACTTTGGCGGTCACAACTCAATTGAATCCTTGAAACTCTCTCATACCAGGGATATAATCTTTACATCTCACATACATCATACACATGTGATTTAACTTTAGTGATAGGGGCATCATATCACTCAAATCACATGCCATGCTAATTACATTGCCTTATTCATTAATTTTAATTTTTATTAATGAATCACACTTTTATAATGTTTATGTGATAACATACCAGTAATCCAACACATATATTTCCAAGAACACAGAAAATACAAGAAAAATACGCGAAAATATACTAAAAATTCATGCATTTAGGGCTTCGTATGTATTTTTACATCCATAAAATCATCAAATATATAAAATAAATATACCATGATGTAAGTAATAATCATACGAGTCCATTGTCGCTGGCCACGCATGAATCGGAGCCTCCACACGCCCGCAAGCGCCGCCTGAGTGCATGTCGCGTGGCTGCGCGCGGGGGCGCGTGCGGCCTCCTTCGGCGACGCACCGCCCACGGTTTTCTTTGTCTCGTCGAGCCCATTCCGAATATATAATTTAATTTAATTTTTATTGAACGAAAAATCTCGAAAATCTCAAATTAGGGCAAGATCCGTACTAATTAGGGTTAATCCGTACAAATTAGGGCAAAATCAATTGCGTTCAAGTTCTAAAGTTATGGAGGCTCAGATACCACATGTTGGATGCAAATTGTGTAACCCCAAGATCTTCATAACTAGAACAAGAACATGCATAATTGAGTAGAAAGATTAACGTACTTGTTTTGGAATTCATTGTTCTTGAAGCGGAAGCGAAACATAATGTTCCACGCGCAAATCCTTCTTCTCTATTGCTATCTATATTATTGGCTCAATGAGGCGGCCCCCTCACGCGTAGCGTTAGGTAAACGCCCCTTAGATGATGATACATGTGAGAATTAGGGTTAGAGGAGAGACTTGAGTACTATTTATAGAGTTTCCAGCCAGTTCCTCTCATTACGGGCCAAAAATCAACTCGGCCCACACTAATTGTAGCCCATATTAGACTAATTAAAAACCTACTATCTCACCTTAGACCAAATCCCGTAAAACGATAAACGTTAAACGATAAATTACAATATCAATTAATGTAGTCCACAATTAGAAAAACTCTTACACAACATGCCTCGTGGGCGTGACGTCGTTGAAGTTTTGCTCTTCCTACATGTTCCATGATCTGATTGACGTGACCAAGAGACCGATCGATTAATTGGAGGTTTGGGCGCATTTATTTCATAAAAAAATGATTTGATAAATATTTTTATAAATATAATTATTTGCAGCACTTGTAAAAATACATGAACAAATAATAATTAGATATCAATTATTACTGATAATAAAAATACTTGTTGTTAATTAATTATTTTAAGTGACATGTAACATTTATTTTAAAATATTTCTAAAATTATTTATTTTTTGGGATACAAGATAATTGATAAATGTACTAATTTTAAGGAAACCCATGTCGGTTTAGTCGCCTCAGAAGTCGTTATCAAAGGAGCCGCAGACAAAACCCCCTTCTTGCTTCCGCGTACGTTCTAATTATCTTCGTGTTAGTAATAGATTAACGTGCCAATCATTGCTAATTCATTATTCTTGCGATATCTCTGGACAAAACAAGCAGGTTTGGCTTAGCTGGCTTTGGTCAATGACTCCCTTTAATAAAGACAGAAAAAAGAGCAGAACACAAAATTTCTACTTTTTTTTCACTGAACTTTCAGACTTTCCCTAATCAAGTCTCCTATACATCTAATTTTGTCTACTCAAATACTTTTATTTTGATAAATTTTTTAATTAACTAGCCCGACACCAAATCCGACCAAATTTAGTTGATATGGCTGTCGGGTGATGCCAAAATATTGTGAGAATATTATTAAATCAATGTTTCGAGTTTAAATTGGATGAAGAAATTCGCTGGACTCGCAAAGGATTACAAATGAGGAAATAATTAAAAAGAAAGATGTCTTCTGCACCTTTGGCGTGAAGTCCGAGCGTGGAAATAGAATGTGGTGGGCCCAGGTCAAATAGTTTGACCTGGGCACGTGCATAAAACAGAAATATTTTTTTATGCGTGTTCTTTTCTTCACCCGAGAAGCCGCCCAAAGGAAGTCCGCCGAGAAAGGAAATTTGCTTGCGTGAAGACGAAATCCCCCGCGCAGCTAAATACGTGGATGGTGGGCCCAAGTCAAGAATTTGACTTTCGGGCACACGTATAAAAGGGAAAATAAAACCCTACGATACGTAGCCGCACGTTCAATGCATTTTGAAGGCCGCCGAAGGATCCACGAGAAGCCGCACGCCGCACGCCGCGAGAGACAGAAGCTGCACGAGGAAGCTGAAGATTCTTTATTTTTTATTGGCATACGACTTGCGATAATTTTGTGTCATGAGTTTATTTTTAAGTGAGTTATTTATTTATAAATACTTTGGGGTTAAATCTGGGTATGGGAAACACTTAAAGGCGTTTGAGTGATTGTAAACCTTGATATTAGATTATAGTAGATTATTTACTTCTTTGGTCCTCCCATGGATGTAGGTACCGATACTCGAACTGAACCACTTAAATTTTTTGTGTTCTTATTTTTTCTTGTTTATTTCTCTGGTGATTTCGCGTTGACGTAATTTGCAAGATCCTATCGTTTCTGTGTATTATATCCCAACAGATATGATGGGTGGACACCCACATGAACGTATATGGAGAAATTTAGCCAATGTGGACATTATTAGAATGTGACATGAATAAAATTTAGCTAACATAAATGTTTGTAATGAAAATTTTTTATCCGTGTAACATGATAAAGTCATCCGACATCCATGCCAATTGAATTCGGCTAAATTTAGTGTCGGTAGGACCAGATGAAAGAATTGAAGACCAACTAAATGTAAAGGAATTAGGCAAAGTAGAGGTTCATAAATGTATAAAGCCACTTAAAGATGCATAAGTTAATTATTGGATTAAATCAAGGAGTCGCTTGCTTTGTTAGCAAGATGCCCGTGTTTGCTAACATAAAGAAAAACATTCGTTCTTCATGAGTAAAATAAATTATATACATATAAAACATATGTCGTATTATACTCTGGTAAAAGTCTTCGGCGCCTGTCTGAATTTAGTTTTGCCTCATATTTACTTCAAATCATGTAGCTCATGCAATTTGATATTTAAATATTGACACATAAAATCAATTTTAATTTTCATAATCATTTGAATTTTGAATATGTTTTAAGTTTTGAAAGGAAAGCAAGTTTTTGCTTTTCTTTAAGGGCAGACAAACCTGCCCGAAGACATAATTAATGTTTTTTGCCAGGACAATTAATAGTGTAACATCTATAAAGCTATAATTCATAAGCCGCCAAAATAGGATAATTTTTTAAATTCAAATCCATAGAGATAAAATAGTATTATTGCGACTTCTCATAGATAACAAAAGCTAGTAACAAAATCCAATTATCAGATATGGCGTTCTCATGAAACAGTATAATTTAAACAGTACTTTTATAATATATAAACTCTTTTTGTTCATAGCACAGCCGATTAGATCGCAATAATAAATCTGTTTTTTTTATGCACTTCAAAAAGAATGACAATCCTGTCCCGACTACATCCCAAATTGTATAATTTTCTATTCTATATATGGTTAAATATCCCCCCTTTCCAAGTAATCAAAAAAGATGCACCAACTTTAACTCGAGACATCGAAATATCAATAGCTAAGTCATCTATCCATGCGATGCTGACGAAATTCACTCATAATTCTTGACCTGAGGCAAAATGCGCTCAATTCGAAAACCTACAACTCTTTTCATTCGAGGCCGCTTGATCCAACTCAAAATGACATCGTTCTGTCTTATCCTTTTCGCATCGTTTGTTTGTTTGTTTGTTTGTTTTTTTTTGTTCTACTCTAATTCTCAACTTATTTTTAGACTTTCTTATTACTTTGCAAATTATAGAAATTGAGATTTATGCATGAAATTAAACATCCTCACCTAGTCTCCTAAGAAGGTGGTCATCCTAATAGTTATCCTTCTGCTTCGATAGCCACGTCAGATGCATGCACGTTCGTAAACGACAAAAGGAAAAAAAGAAAGAAAAAAAGAAAAAAGAAGATCCATCTTTCTTAGGTTCAGAGGCGGTGCATTATCCATGTGGGCACCAAGGATGTCGGCCTCCGCTTGGGACATCATTGGTCCCGAGCTCCCTCTTCTTCACGTTCTCGTCCTTTTCCCGCGTGGCTTTCCCTGTCGTCCGTTCTCCATCACAAGCTCTCCGAGAGCAGAGCAAAAGATCTCCTTCCCGAGAACACCCTCTCTCTCTATCTCTAGCTGATGGTTCTCCGCGACCGCGAATGGAGGCCCGAAGAACCAGCCGCGACTCGTCGGTACGTCGCCAGCTCCCGCTCTTCCGGCGGGAGCTTCGATTTGGAGCTCGCCTCCGTGCTGTCGATTCGGGGGGAAAAAAAATCCGTGCTTGACTTCGTTTCCGCTTCGTTTTCCGTTTTCTGCGAAATGGGTAGCGCCCTTTTGGCGGGACGGGCGCGTTCTTATTTGTAACGGGCGGTGATTTGATCTTGGTGTTTTCTGGGCAGAGATCGAGCTCTCTGACGATCGGCGAGCGGATCTGTGCCGCTTGCATACCGCTCGTGTCGATAGCCGAGATCGTCGCTTTCGCCGTTGGCAGTTGCTGCGAGAACCGGGCGAGGCGCGGCAAGAAGGGTCGCTGCTACCGGTTCGGCGACGTCAACCGCCTCGCCAGCGAGACGAGATGTGAGTGCCTTTTGTTGCCGTGTTTGTTGTTAAAGCTGGGCTGAGAGAATTCGGTCTGAATGTATAGCTATATACCTCTTCGTTAGTAATTGGAGAGAATGCTATGGGAGCTTGCGGAGGAACAGAATGATCCGGTTGATTTTGCTGGAAAATTCGAAATTTTGTGTTGACCAATCCTGAAATTGAGAGTGGATTATGTTTTTTAAGGCTTCGCGATTTCTCGAGATTGCAATGCATTTGGTTGGTTTGGGTCGTTCGGAGGAGAGGATCTTCACTTTTGTTTTCTGCTTTGACTTCGTGGGTTACAGTTACGAGTAATGAAGTTGAAGCGCTGTATGAGCTGTTCAAGAAATTGAGCATTTCAATTATTGACGACGGCCTAATTCACAAGGTAGTTTGAACTAAATCCAAATTACATACCAGTGGTTGATACTAATTTCCTCTGTTACATGGTTCATATCTACTTTTATGTGCCAATAGCTGGTGATTCTTCTCGGTATTTGATAAGGTAGATGGTAGGACATATGCTCATTTTAACTCTTTATGCTGTGTCAAATACCAAGCAAAATATTGTGAGAAACTGGTGATGGGATCTTGTCTTGCCTTTGTCACTTAATGACTGTCTTCATGGAGGAAGAGCTTCAATTGGCACTGCTGAGCACTCCCATGGGAGAAAATCTTTTCATTAAATCATGCTCAACATTCCGAAAATGTAGCTTCTTCAAGACACTTCTAACCTTGCATTTAGATAAAGTCCTTTGGAGAGCCTTAGAGATGTTATTGCATCTCCCTAAAGTGAGTAAACAATGTAGCCAAACACCATTTATATTTGGTGAATAGTGACAAAAAAAAAAGATATGATAGAAAAGAGTTAATAAAAAATGTGGGCTGAATACAATAAGTCCGGTCTAGATTGAGAATATAGGCCAATATGTATGAGGTGTTTTCGAACTGGGCCCTGAGGGCCGGTCCAAATTTTTAACCCAGCCCGGACTTAAAGGGTTTGGATTAGACCACTTTCAAATTTTGATAGATGAAAAAACCAATATCACACTATTAACATCTAAATTTTGTCTTTTTATCTAAAACTTAATCGCATAATTAGTCTCTAAAAAAAGTAAATTGTAAATTAAATCATTTTCATTAAAATGCATCGCTATTTTATTAAACTGCATCGCATGTGGGCATTAAGAACATTTGCATAATTAGTATTAATTTTTTTTTAAGAAAAAAAACGGAGCCAGGCGGGGTAGGGCCAGCCTTGGCCCGGCCCTTCCTTTGCCCTTTTCTTTTTCCCCGCCTGGGCCGGTCCAGCCCACTTCTTCTTTTCCCTTTTCCCCGGCCTGGCCCTATCTTCTTCTCTTCTCCTTCTCTGCCGTTGGACGCTGACTTGCCAACAAACGACGAACAGGACAGAGAAGGATGAGGCAAGGACGATCGGTCGCGATAGCTGCCCGCGGCTTGAAAGCGAGAGAGGAGAGCGGCCAATGAGGGGGGTTAGTCGGTTTTGGGGGCTTCTTCTTCGGCTAGAGGGGAGAGCGAGGGGGCAACCTAAGAGTGAGATTTGAGCAAGAGGGCGCAAGAACAACCGAGAGAGAGCAAGTGAGATGGTGGGGAGTGGGAGTTAAGCCAAGGAGTGAAATTCGTGCCATCGTATAGGCCTGCCCCCAACGAACGGCGACACTCGCGGTTTCCTTTTCAGCGGCCATACTCTCGGTAAGCCCATGTTCTGTTTGTTTCAAATCGGTTCTCCCGATGATCCCAGCTACGAGACGTGCAAGGCGGCGGACCCGAGGCCGACATATTTCCAGTTCGCCATCCAATCACCGTCGTCGAGTCGGGTAGGGCCATCTCCAGTGACAATGCCCTCGGTTTGTCTCAACTTGACTGAGCCCAAGGCTTGTTGTTCGCTATATATGCTTGTGTTAACATGAAGGGATCGTTTCGAAGTCTACCTTGGGCATTGTTTGTTCGCTATATGATGATTTTGGCTTGGGCTTTTATCTCGGACGTCTACGGATGCGCCCCCTCGGTTGACACCTACTAGGCGTTTGGCATAATGCCCGAACCAAATCTGCTTTGGCCTCATTCGGTTTTCGGCTTCTGTTTTGTTCTGAACTGTGTCGGGCTTGAGGGGCTATACTTGAGTAGGCTTGGACTTGATGTGAGTTAGAAGAATCTCGGCTTGGTCTGGTTTGCGCCATTTGGACTAGTTTGTTCTTTCGTTTTTTATTATTAAGTTGGGGACGGACTGGGCTCAATATAATGAGCCTAGTTCGTGTGAGGGCTTTGGGATGCGTGACCCAACGGATTCGATTCGGTCCCGACCCGGATTAGATCCGGAGACCTTACCCAAATCTCATTTTCGAAAAAAATTTCAAAATTTTTTTGTTAAATATTTTTAAAAAATTAAAAAAAATTTCCGAGAATTTTTTTCTTTTCTAAAATCATATATATATTGGGGTAGTTTTCTCTAAAAGTGTGGGGAAACCATTGATAAAAAGATCGAGCTCAAAATCGAACAAACTCCTAAGGCTTTATGATAGGGTTTTAATGTTTCCTTTTTGAGACAATTTATCAATTGGTTGCGTGCTTTCAATATGATGACTATGGCTACCCTTTAGACTAGTTAGGATTGGCAATTAGTTATTTCTTAGCATTAAATGCTTGTCTTTCTCTGCAACTTATCTAATGCTTGCTTGCCGATTCCTACTTTAGTGATTGCGTGCCTGCATAATCATCTCATATGTTAGTGAATAGATATAAAATCAATATGGACTGCTTGACAAAAAGTGAATAGGATTAGGTATTGAAAATGCACTAATTAGTTAATTAGTGTAATCAAGTCTTTGATTCTAGATTTTTTGATTGCGTAGGAAGTGAATATGCTCTCACACTTTACTTGGTTTCGAGCCGACCCCAATAGGCTAATAGTAACTCATTTTTTAGAAAATTTTCAAACCATCAATTTATATACTCGATGTCGTGCAACGTATAGGCTTGGGAGAGCTCACGTCTAAATCATGGGCCGTAAGCTTGTCTTTTAAGCAATACCTCTAAACTTATATTTCCCTTTATACCGAGGGGTAGGTCGCGACACACATGAGGTACGAACTTAGGAAAATCAACATTTGTGATTGACAAACAAATACCTCTTCCCTTCTAAAATAAGATTTCAAATTCAGGTCAAAATGACATTTTAGTTTTATATTTCACGTTTTAGTAAGGTAATCTCACATGGGAGAGAGGAAATATTAAAAGAAATCATGTCAGCATTTTCCATTAGTCTAATTGGACGGAGTTAATGGAATGACTCGATTGCACCAATTTGACAAATTTTAGGACGTGATTGTACTTTTTATAAGTTAGTTATAAAATTGCATTACACTTTTGTAACAAGTTTTAAGACTTCTGATGTACTTATCCCTAATAAATAACAGCAATGATCACCTTGTCCATTCTTCTATAGTAACATTAGAATCCCTTATCCTCACGATATTATTTAGCTTAATCTTTATAGAATACAAATTGTGAACATGATTGTCATTTCGTGTTTTGGATTCTAATTATTTAGGTAGACGTAAACATAAACGTATAAGTGAAGTCTCGGGAAAATTGTCCAAAAATTCCTAAACCTATTGTACTTTTGTCAATTTAGTCATAAACCTTTTAATTTTGCTAACTGAGTCCTAAACCTTTTCATTTCTTGCCGATTTAGTCAATCCGACCAATTTTGGTCGGAAAATGCTGATATGGATGTTGGCGGTGCCACGTAGGACTTAGCGCGCTGATGTAGATAATTTTTTTAATAATATTATAATATTTAATTTAATTTAATTTTTTAAATTTTGGCTTTTTCCTTGGCCTTTTTTGGTGACTAGCCACCGACCACGAGGCAACGGTCGGCCACCGGCCATAGCTGGCTAGCTGGCCTCGCCTGTCTGGCGAGGCCTAGCCGAGCAATGAGGAGCACCAGCAAGAGGAGCCCTCGCCCGGGCGCGGCTCGGCAAGGTCACTTGGGCGAGGCCAACCCTCCCCAAGCCGGGCGGCCTCATTGGGCAAGGCGCCCCGGCCCCGACGAGGGCCAGCCTCGCCCGGATCCGGCGAGGTAGCCCTCGCCGAGGCTCGCCCTAGCTTGAGCGAGCATTGGCCTTGCCCAAACCAGATCTGGCGAGAATGGCCCTCGCCTTTGATCAAGCGGGTGTCGGCCTGTGGCCGGTGGCTGGCCGTTGCTTGCTCGACCAGGGGCGAGGCCGATGCTTGCCTTGGCGAGGGTGAGCCCCGGCGAGGGCTCCCCTCGCCGGATCTAGCGAGTCGGCCCTCGCTAGGGCCTATTGACACCTAAATTTTTTGTAATTTGTTTAAATGTTTATTAATTGCATTGGAAAATTAGAAATTAATTTCTAACCCCTTAACAAAAAGTTTTCACTAAAATTGCATCACATAAAGACATTAGGAGCATTTGCGTTACTAGTTTTAAAATTTATCAAAAAAATTATTACAAAAAATTTTAAAAAAAAATTTCGAAATTTTAAAAAAATAATAAAAAAAGAAAAAGAAAAAGGAAAAAAAAAGAAAGAAGAAAGAAAAGTAAAAAAATCATTAAAAGGTACCGTGTTTTCATTATGGCACGACATATTGAATGGTCTTTTTTTTTTCCAAAATTGTCATATAAAAAAAAGTTAAAAAAAGATTTATTAAAAGGTATAAAAATCGAATGAGGCCGAGTATATGGGTCTTTCTTCATGCATGGGCTTGCCCACATATCTTTTCCTTTTCTTTTTTTGCACTTGGGCTAGCCCATCTCCTTTTATTTCAACCCGGTCCGTGTGCAGATCATCTTCCTCCCCTCACAACATCCACGCTTCTGCAAAAAAGGAGAAAAGAGCAGGGTACAAATAGAGGAGCAGAGGATCGCGAAGGCAGAGGACGGCATGATCCTGCAACAGGTTGGCGATGGTACAAGCCATGTGTGCCTATCGTTGGCCGAGCTTAAAAGGAAGAGAGCAAAGAGAGGATGAGGGGGTTCTCCGCTAGTCTTTGGGGTTAAGAGAGAACGATTTGAAGGCCTATTGATTCTAACAACTGATTGCAAAGTTGATCATTCGGACCTTTCAATTCATAGACGTGGATCTCGAACCTATGAATAGGGGTATTCCCATATCTTTTTTTTTTTTTTTTTGAATGTAATGAGCTTATCATCTCTTCCCTATTCATATTCCTCCAGAGAGAGTAAAGGGTGAGCCAAAAGGTGAGAGTGAGACTGAGAGAGTGTTTCGCCATCGCCTAAAGTGCACTCGTTGCTCGCCGTCTGAACTAGGTAGGCTTCTCTAAGCCTTGTGCTTCTTTTCGAGGTCTCGGGCCGAAGCTCATGGTTGACCAGTTCGTGCGAGCTCCGGCTCCATTAGTCTTCTATGAAAGCTTTTCAATGTCTTAGTATATGTTGATATACGTCTAGGTTTGTGTCGAGTCCATATCAAGACGTAAATCCTTTGGTTCATTTATGTGTGCTAACCGGTTGATGAAATGCCTGAAAGAGATTCGAGTTTGTGAGTATTTTGTGGCTGAAGATACTTACTATGTTCACATCTGTTCGAGTGTAATATGTAAGAGTTTTTTTTATGTGGACTACATTAATTGAGATTGTAATTACCATTTTACGGAATTGGTCTGATAAGGCATAAGGTTTTCTTAATGGTCGAATATGGGCCTGGCATTGTGTGGGTTGAGTTGAGCTCGGCCCGTGATGAGAGGGCTCATCCAAAATTCTATAAATAGCGCTAAGGTCCCTCCTCTAGCCCTCATTCTTCCCTGAAGTCTCTCTCACCTCATATAAGGCAAACCGTGAGTGGTGGTCTCATCAAGCCAGGAACCGAGGGTCATGGAGGAGAATATTTTTAGCGTTAAAGGCTCAGATTGCTGTTGGATCATTGTCATTCCGCATAAAGAACGATGGATTCCTAATAAGGTAAACAAATCTTCATATTCTGCTCCTACATGTTCGGTTTTCTAGTTACGTCGATCTTGGGAAGTCGTCTTGGTGGCCAACATTTGGTATCAGAGCCTCGTAGCCTAGAACCCGAATTGTTGTCTCTGGCTCGTTTTAAGAAAATTTGCGCATTGAAACTTGATTTTGAAAACAAATTTGAATTCTTCTCGTCAAGTTGAGCATTTCAGTATGTAGCATGCCTCTAATGGAGCCCAAATGTGCCGGCGATGAGAAGTTCGGATTTTGCCTACCCTTGGGACGTTTCGCTCGTTTTCATGAATTTTGGTCCGATGAAAGTGATTTTTTTATTGCATTTATGGCTTCTCCTCGTCCATACGAGCATTTTGGTGGGTGGAACGTCTCCCGAGAAGATGCCAAAAACGGCCGTATGCACCTCCATGCGTTGAGATGAAGCTCGGAGGCGGTCACACACGCCGTCGCGCTGTCTCGCGCGCGCTGACGCGTGGCTCACGCATGCGCATGCGCGCCGATGCGTGGACCGTCACGCCATTGACAGGTGTCGATGATGACGTCACCATTGATTGACCCAAGATGACCAGGTTGACCCGACCCGAATTGACCGAAATGACCCGAACCGATTGACCGTTGATCGGTCGGACCGGCTTCGGGTCGGTTTCCGTGCGCTAGCGCGTGCAGCTCATGCGCCGCACAATATAGCGGTGCGTGTGAGCTCCGATTGGAGCGTGGTTTGGACTATTGTGCTTGTATGAATGTTATCAACACTATTATGTGTTGATGTGTTATTTTTGATGATTTTATGAATGTGAAAATGCATGTGAAACCCTAAGGTGCGTGTTTTCATGGTCTTTTTTTGCATATTTTTCATGTATTTCTCTATAGTTTTGGAAATATATTGCAAGATCACATGTATATTATCACATAAGGAATGTGTAGAGCATCGATTTATTAATAATATGTATAAAGTTTAACATGTATTAATGAATGGATTAATGTGATTAGTATGACGTGTGATTTTAGTGACGAATTGCCTTTATCATCAAGTCTAAAATCACATGTGAGAGGTGTGCATGTATAGCATGTGGTTGAGGAGTGACTGACTCTAGTGGTTCATCGGTGAATTTGCGAAATGTCAGAATATATTCTCATGACCGCTGTCATGTGGAGTATATGCAATTGCATGTCGTATATTCTGTCCAAAGATATTTATATGATGACGCGTGTAACTCTCAAGATATGTACTTATGGGGTTTTCAAGTTATACAGTACTCACATGGTACCAATTATATATACTACTTGTTATTAAGTTACATTATTTGTAATAACAACTCCATTGTTATTGAGGTTCCTATTGCTCAAATTTTAAGTAGTGAAGATGAATTTTTATCGCGTATGGATGCTGGTAAATGTTGATATTACACTTACTTTGAAAAAAGCTAACAATCTCATTATTAGTGATATTAAATTAGAATGTATTTATTGCTGCTTAAGAAATAGAAATTGAATTTGCCCATCATCCATAAGGCATTCTATTGAGGAACACTTGAAAATGGTTTACTAGCTAGCTACTTTATTAGAAGGATGATGAAAGTCTTGGTGACTTGAAATTGTGTCTTGTCTATTACCAAGATTGGTATAAATGTAAGGACTCTTCAACATAAGGTGGGATGGTTTTGATAAGATTAAGTATTACGTCATAAGAATGGTAGATTTGAAGTCTAGAATCATACTCATGAGGGTATTCATAAAACTACCAGTCATTTTGACAATCTAATCTTAAAATAACGCATTTTGAAAAAAATTGTGTCATTTACTATTTTTGCATGAAGAAATGACACATAAAGACATCGTAATGATATAAGGCTTGATTGTCCAAGTGTGAGTCTAGAATTAATGATTTATTGGCATTCATTTATGAATTGAATTCCTATCAAAAGCCTCATCTGGTTCTTGGTGGCTAAATAGCGGTACAACAAATTATATTGTTTATCATAAAGGGATTCATAAATCTAAGGAAGCTAAATCAGAATGAATCATAACTCATCACGAAAAACAACATTTAACGTTGTTTTAGTGGGAGATGTTTTTTTTTTTTTACTATGAATACCAATTAGCAATTCACATTGAAAAATACTTTTATGTACCTTCCTTTAAATGGAACCGAGTATCCGTATCATGTTTGAAAGTATACGGTTATTCTTTTGAGATGAACAACGTTGTTTCAATATTTTATAAGTCAAATGAAGTTGGATGCTACAATGGGTCAAATAAATTGTACCAATTGTGTTTATCTCCCAAGGATATGTATGTCATTTTACAATTGAAAATGTTATTTCCAATAAAGATTTACCTTAAGAATAGTCTTTTGCATTATAGCATGACTGTCTTAATTATATGTCTAAAGAAAATGTAAAAATGCTGATAATATTGATATTTAGTCTACTCTTAAATGTTACCTAAAGACTTGAGTAGATTATTGAAGAAGTACGATGATTAAGAGAAAAAATAAGACTGCAGTCTGAAGTCCTAACTTGTTAAAGGTCTTTGACATTGATGTTAATGATTATATATATAGTAATGTTGTATAGAAATTTTCAATTTAACGCAGTTATTGATGACTATGCTTGATTAAAGAAAAGTCTGAATCCTTGAATAGATTCAAGTTCTTTCGGACTAAAGCCAAGAAATGGTTGGGATGAGACTTAAATATTTTCAGATATGACCACAATAGTGAGTATTTTGACAAATATGGCAATGCTGGATAGCTTAAAGGGCAATTTATTAAATACTTCAAAGATTCTGGAATAGTAACTTAGTTTGTTGTACCCAAAAATCTTGGAATAAATTAGTGTGGCCAAAAGGCATAATTCCACCATGATGAACATGACAGTGAGTATGATTACTTTGACTAATTTATCAGGTTTTCTATGGGGCGAAACAACCCAATATGCATTAAATCGTATTATTACCAAATGTGTTCAATTCGCTCCCTTTTGAATTTTGGATCGGACGTAAACTTGACTCAAATTATCTTAAGGTTTGGAGCGTCATGCAGAAGTTTGGTTATATAATCTAACATTAAATAAGTAGGAATTCAGAACCACTCGGAAACATATCCAGATCATTTGAAGGGATATCGGGTTTTATCATCCTAATAGAAGTATAAGAATTATGGAATTACAAATAGTAAAGTATCTAGAGTTCGACAAAAATATAGAGGATAGTTGCTTTTAGACTATTAAAGATAATAATATGGTGGGGACCATTGTGTCTTTGGTTTTGTCTTTCCATATATAGATAATTTGGGAGTATTTTACACTATATATTAAGCTTGTGAGATTCAGGATATTGTTATTGATATGATTCCTGATGAAGTTTTTCAAGCCTTTCAAGTGCTAGATAAAATTATAGTAACTCCACTTAAGAGATTTGTTATGGAAAGATATTCATTTATACTACCATACTATACAGTCTGTCTGTAAGAGGATAATTACGATATCTGCTATGTGGTCGAACTAGTGACTTGTATGTGCAATTGTTGTTTCTTGTTCTCAGTTTGATCTGTGGTTAGACATAATAAAAAGATGAGATGCAATTTATAAAATGTGATAGTGTTTGAGAGCCTATTGCTCATCCGCTGCAAATGGGTGTATGAGACTAAGAGTAATTTCAAGGAAAACATTGAGAAGTTTAAACTCAAATCACTAATAAAATGTTTCACTCAGAGAAAAGTTTAGTCTTTTCTAAAGACTATTTAAGAGTAAATATGGTTTTATATGGAGTTACATTAGATATATGATTGTTATTGTGTTTCTCAATGAATACCTTGATAAAGAAGTCTATGTGGAATAACCCCAAGGTTTTGCAGCGGATGATCAAGTAAGCTTTTGAGTAAACTGAAAACCCTTATTTATGGCCTTAAAAGAGACTGTAGATCAGACGATGCTTGAAATTTTATAATGTTATCACTTCATTCAGTTTTGCTGAAAATAAAGTAAATTGGTGTATATATTACAAGGTCGGTAGGAGAAAATTTAGTTTTTTCAGATTCCATGTAAGTGATAACTTACTTGCGATAGCAACAATGGATCACTACATAAGATAAAATGAATATTGTTGAGGATTTTTGACTTGAAAAACCCTGGTCAAGTACCTTTTGTCCTTAGTATTGAGATCTATAAAGACCGTTCTTGGCATATGTTAGATTTACTCAAATTGCATATGTGAATTGTATTTTGAAAATATTCAATAAGCCTAGAGTTACTGCTATTGTTAGGGCTGATAGATTGAATATTTGGTATTGTCATTGTTCAAATTTTGGGAAAACCCAAATAAAGAATATATTTCATGCTAGTGCACTCATAAGTGTCATACATGCTTAAATTTGCATTAGGCTAGATGTTGCTTTTACAGCAAATTTTTTAGACAGATTTCAATCAAGTCTAAAACATGATCATTGGATTGCCGCTAATGATGTTTTGAGATCCTAAAAAGGACAAGAAAACTACATGTTGACAAATATGTTCAAGATCTAGAGCTAGTAGGGTATTTAAATGCAAATTTTACTAGCTATAAGGATGACAAGAAGTTGATAACATAATATATTTTTGTATTAGTAAAAGGTGCAGTGTTATGACAAAGTGTTAAACAGAAATTTATGTTATCCTCTATCATATAAACGAAGCTTATAGCATGTCTTTTAGCTGCTACTTAAGATATTTGATTTCGGAACCTAATTAAGGAGTTGATTATATTTGATATTATGAACAGACCCATATGGCTGTATCAAGACAATAACTCCTTAGTGTTGTTTGTTAACAACAATAAGTGTCTCGAGGGGTCTAGATATATAACAGTCAAGTTTCTGATCATAAAGAAACAATACAAAATAGTGACACTATAGCAGAGCATATTTCCACAAATGATGTGGTTGTAGACCCACAAATTAAAGATTTTCACCCTTGTATACTTGAATGACATGTCGTGACATGGGCTAAGGAGCATCATTGGATGCTATTATTTAGTGAGAGCTATTTTGATTTTGCTCTAATAAAGCTTATATATGTTGCACATTCAATAAAGTGTTCATGAATGTGTGGTCACCATATTGAATTGATTACATATAATGAAAATCTCAAAATATTGTATAAGCCTTGAGTGAAGGCTAGGGCATCTGGTTATTAACCTTGAACATATGTCTTGATTACGCATAAAGAAATGTTAACCATAAAGATAAGACATATGTTGGTTCATTAGAACCATAAGGATATTCTCTAGTGACACATTTGGTTTTCTGTGACATTTATGATAAGAGAATAGTGACTGACAAGGGAGATAACACATAAGGTAAAACTTTTTATGAGGTATTATCCGTTTGCCACACGATCATATTGAATCTATATCAATAAAGTTGAAGACATTCGTGACCATGGAAGGTTCTATATGAATACACACAGTTATTGCCATGATTCAGTGTTGGAGACTTTATGCGATAGAATTGACCATTAAGAATTGCTACTAGACCAACGTAAAGGTGCGCACATAAAGTACAATCTCAATTAATATAGCCCAAGTGAGAGAATGTAAGAGTTTTCCTTATGTGGACTACATTAATTGAGATTGTAATTACCGTTTTACAGAGTTGGTTTGATAAGGTAAGGCATAAGGTTTTCTTAATGGTCGAATATGGGCTTGACATTGTGTGGGCCGAGTTGGGCTCGGCCCGTGATGAGAAGCCCCATGCAAAACTTTATAAATAGCACTATGGTCCCTTCTTTAGTCCTCATTCTTTCCTAAAGTCTCTCTTATCTTACATAAGGCAAACCGTGAGTGGTGGTCTCATCGAGCCAGGAACCAAGGGTCATAGAGGAGAATATTTTCAGCATTAAAGGCTTGGATTGCTGTTAGATCATCTTCATTTCGCATAAAGACGATGGATTCCTAATAAGGTACACAAATCTTCGTATTCTGCTCTTACACGTTCGGTTTTCTAGCTACATTGATCTTGGGAAGTCGCCTCGGTGGCCAACATAATATATGTCCCTTAGTGGATCTTGAGTGTTGCTTGTGCATGTTATGTTGATATTTACTCGAATCTGAGCGTCGAGTGAGCCCGTACGCCCTTTTTAGCTGCTACACACCCAATGTTTGACAAAGTGTCTCAAAGAGAAC
This sequence comes from Eucalyptus leucophloia subsp. euroa, assembly GCA_017140325.1. NCBI lineage: Eukaryota > Viridiplantae > Streptophyta > Magnoliopsida > Myrtales > Myrtaceae > Eucalyptus > Eucalyptus leucophloia. Next base: position 50,704,734 of record CM029470.1, read on the forward strand.
TTAAAAGCAACTTGCATTCAAACTCGGTCTAATTTGTGCTTGTTCATATATATATTAGACCATGCCTGTCTTTTATGCTTTCATCGCGATTTCATGCTTTTTTCGTGAAGTAATCATGTGTGTTTGAGCCGGGGGATGTTTGCACCCAAAAATGGTTTAGCAGCCGTCGGAGTTAAATGGCCAGAGTTGAGTTGTGCCGGTCGGGGTGGTTTGGTGTTAGAAGGGATGTTAGGTGCTTCAATTATTGTTACTATTCGAATTAGTTTTGGTAAAGAAACAAATTTTGGTGAGGAATGTCGCGAGGAAGGAGAAGACAGCCTTCGAGAGGGTTGAAGGCATGCAAGGGGGCAAGCACGAAGGAGAAGAAGACCAAAAGAAAAAAATAAAATAAAAGAAAAAACAAGAGAAAAAGAAAAGTATGGAAAAAGTGAAAAAGTGAAAAAGTAAAACAAAATATTGAAAAAGAAAGGAAAAAGTTGGTATTGGGAAGGAGGAATCGCAGGAGGGGAGTGCACAGTGAGAAAAGACAAATGAAAGGAATTTTTTTTTAAAATTATTTTCTTAAAATCGAAAAGGATTTTTAAAAAAAAAAAAAATCCAAAAGTGTTGGATTCGGGTTTGGGTTGGGTCCACGGGCCGGATTGGGTTTACCCAGTCTGAACCCATTTTTGTGAAATATAATAATATTAAATATTGAAAAAAATAAAAAATTGAAAAAAATAAAAAATTTCGAAAAATAATAAAAATTCAAAATTTTTTCCGAAAATTAAAAAAATCAGAAAACATTAAAAAAAACGACTCTTTTTTTCAAAAAAAATAAAATTTAATTAATTAAAAAATTTATAAAAATTTAAAAAATATAAAAACTAAAAAAATTAAAATTAAAAATAAAAAAATTGAAAAACTAAAAATTGTGGGGTTTGATTAGGAATTGCTATGTATTGCATTTTTAGTGTAATTAGTACTTTAATTACTCATATATTGACTATATTGTATGTTTAATCTACATGTTTAACTATGTTTGCAATTATTTAGTTGCTTGTGTTAATTTTACTGCAGTTAGGATCTTGATAGCAATGACTGTTATTTTAATGGTTGCGCACCCGCATGATCACCCCACATGTCAGTGGATATGTATAAAATCAATCCAAATTGCTTGAAAAAAAAATCATTTTCTTAAAATGAACAAGATTAGGTATCGAAAGGGCATTAATTGGTCAATTAGTGTAATCAAGTCTACGACCCTAGGTTCTCTAGTTGCGTAGGAAGTGAGGTACACTCCAATGTTTCACTTGGTTTCTAGTCGACTCCAATAGGCTAGTGGCGACTCCTTTTGTACAAACATTTCTAAAGAATATCCCAATGTCACGTGGGGTATGGGCTTAAGAGAGCCCACGCCTAATCATGGGCCTCAAGCCCGTCTTTTAGGTAATACCCCTAAACTTGTTCCCTCCACCCGAGGGTAGGTCGCGACAGCTTGGCGACTCCGCTGGGGAACTTGGTTTAAAACCTTATATGACTTAGGCCAAAATTAATTTTGTTTGAAAATATTTTTATTTGGCGGTGAAGATATTATGTGCATCCATAACATGTCAAATGTTGAATGCTTATGGGAGTTATGAGGGGTGGTGATTTCTAATATTTGTTTTGTAGTGGATGTAAGAGTGAATGTTTTATTTATGTTTAAAGTGCTGATTGTTTTTAAATTGTCATGCATGAGTCCCCTGCATTGCACTACACTATAGCACACACTACCTGCCGCTGGACTTGGGCTACATAGGATCACTTAGGATGGTGTTGAGGTGGATGCCACTCCGACTACAAGCATGTAGTATGAGCCGCCCATCTCAACCTAGAAATTTCTTTCTTGATGTCAGAGGTCCCCACCCTGGTCTGCGAGCACGCGACATGGGTCAGTTCTCTGACGAAGCCGGAGTCAAATGTAACATGACCTAGTCACGAGCTTGTTGGTTCAGTCCTATGATCCCATGGCTTCATTTTGAGCCGTATAGAGTAGAAATCGAACCGCATCTCATGTGCATGTCTATGTAAAAAAAAAAAAAAAAAAAAAGAGACAAAGTTCGGCACCCATTATAAGTGTCATTTTCCTTTTTATTTACTCATTTTGTATTTGCATTTTCATCTTAAAATTTGCGGAAATTAATCGAATGCCCTCGGTGTTGTAGACTTATAATTGAAAAAATTGGCAATCACTTTTCACAAGTGAACATTGAATGCATGTTTTAAACACTTTGATTTGGCTTTGTTGAACACATGGTTTTGTTTAAATTTTTAGTTATGGGCTCAAAATCAATTTGAAAAAAAAAACTTTCAAGTTGTGATTTTATATTGGGGCACAAAAATTGAAATTGCATTTTTTTTAGCAAATTCTTTCATCCTCACATTTTGGGACTAAAATGCAAATCATTTTGTGTACAAATTTCTCAAAATAGAAGTCACTTCATTTTTCTAGGAGTAAAATCACAAATCAATCTTTCAAAAATCAATAATCCTTTTGCATACGAAACTTTTGGAATAAAGGTGGACATTCGATTGATGGCCGTGGATTGATTAATTTAATGATGTCTTCTCTTATGATAAAATCTTGGTAAAACCCCGTAATAATGACTATGGGGCATGTACCGTTGCCTCGATTTTATTGTGAGAAGTGACCTCATTGAGATATCATTTTTTCTCATTCACGTACTAACATCATCATCTTTTTGTAGGTTACGCGTGGGGCTTCTTGACATTAGGACAAGAGTTGATTTTTACTCTTATTTATACAAGAGTTTCTTGTAGTTTATCAATGTTTTTATTCTTGTTAAGAATCATGTTTTTCATTTTGAGTTTTGATTGTGAATCCAATTGTTGCTTTTGTAAATCGTGCGACTCAAATTTTTAATGATGGAATTCAACTTCATGAAAATCATCATTTAAAAAAAACAAAAACACAAAAAAAAAAGAGCAAATTCAAAAGTGTTTTAAATGAACCTATACGTTTACCTTCCAAAATGAATTTCAAGAAAATTTTGCTTAATGCCCTCTCTTCATGTGGTCGCTTTCTCAAGCTTATGGAACTTGAGGAGCAAGCATGCGTTGAGGCTTTGTTAGCGCCAATCTTCCAATAGAGGCGGAACGAAATTGAATCCCGTTCTGGGAAGTTTCTTTATTTGGAGATGCCTTAGATGCCAAAATAGCCTATCTATCTCATTCGCTAATTAAACATGACTTTCTGATGAGACAAATTAAGGGAGTTGCCGAGCATCCAAAAAGACGAATTCAAATGAAGAGTAAACTATATCGATTCCAATTATCCATTTCTAATACCGTTTTTGACATGATTTTCTTTTCATTGTCAAGGAGACATCAAGAGTGCCAAGTTTTGCATGGAATTGAGCATTTTTAAGTCATGTTCATCTTAAACAAAGAAAGATTCAAATGAAACAGAGGGGCAATATTATCCATTCCTCCATGAGAGATACCTTGAGATGTTGATCGCCTGATTTTGAAAAGGATGTATCTTGTTCCTAAACTTGATTCTATTCAACATTAAAAAAAAAATGACATGTCCTTTTCTTTGATATAGGACAAATTTGAATAGAACAAATGGTGATAAATGGAAAAAGTTGCACCTCGACCATAGAAGCGGCGCCTTCTACCAAGGAATCGGGAAAACATCAAACATTTAAAGGAAAATGCAAGGGAAGGATATTGTCGAGTTACCATATATCCATGAAGATGAATCCAAGAGATGTTAGTGCCCAAAGGATGAAAGCGAATGAAGGGTAATAATGTATCGTTTCCAACATTTCAATTCCTAAAGATTTTTGCACTAACATATTCTTTCACATTCTTTACGGGGTTACCGAGTCACCATGTCGCAGGTAAGTACCCTTCTTTTTTTTTTCTTTAAAAAAAAAAAGAAGAAACAAGAAAAAAAAACGGAGAATTTCCATTACAAAAAAGAACCTTTGGCGCTTTCCTAGAGAAGCACAAAATGAATAATTGAGAAAAAAAATTTCTACAAACTTTTTGAGCATCCTTTTTATCTCAAAATTGTTTTCTCATTTTGTGGGTTATTCATTTTGAATCAAATTTTCCTATGGAGATTGATCTTCTCAAATGATCTCGATAGAGTGAAATGGAGATGTTAATCATGCCAACACAAGAAGTGCTTAGGATGAAGAAAGGCAAGCTATTTCCAAATACGTCCTTCAAACACTTTTGAGAGTTGAGTGTCCTTCAAACACTTTTGAGAGTTGAGTAAAAAACAACATTCTCTTAGGATGAATGATTCATTCGCATTGAGCGCAAAGATCCAAAATGATAAAGGCATTTCTTTCATCAATCTCAAGCACCGTACTGATCTTTTACTAGCCCTTTTGGTTGAATAAAGATGATTTTTCAAAATACCCTTGTCAATAACGATCCTACATTGGGGCAACATAGGAGGTTACATTCATGTTGGAGAGCGAGGGATTGAGAAAGATTCTATTACTTTCACTTGCATCAATCTTCTAGTGATAGCTTCAAGTGAATTCTCATCAGAGCTCAACTTATCCCAATGTAAAGAAGAGCATTTCCTTCTCTACCCAAACACTGATATCCATTGCTTTAATCAATTTGGGCTTGATTATTTATTTCTAAACCTCAAGTGGTGATCATCTCCCTTCACTAGGGCAAGGCATAAGAATTGGCCAAATATAATAGACAATCACAAGAAAATGTGAAAAACATCTCGAAAGTCATAAGTGCTACAAAAGTTCAAGGAGCAAAAAGTTCGACAAACTTGGGGGATGAAAAACAATGCTTGTCAAGAAAAAGAGCCAAAATGTTGCATCTTATGTAAAAGAAAAATTATCAAAGTCCAAGTGCTAGCGTAAAAAAAAATCATTGCAAGGGTAAATGAAATTAGAGAAAAGAGCAAAGCTCTCATATGAAAATGATTAGTCAATGGACTTTCGAGATACGTCGTATTTCAAAAGTTAAATGATTTCGAAAGATCGAGTGACTTGGTCACGATGCCATGATGATCATTGACTCTTAAAAACCCTCTTGAAAATTTTAAGTCTTTCAAGTCTCTTCCGAACCAACATTACAACCATTTTCCAAGGTCTCTTTTGATTGGGATGGTTTGAGTGAAAATGAGAATACCACAAGGAAGCTATTGCTTGAAGGAGTGAAAGTAATTCTATCTTGTCTTATTTTCCAAGTTCTCGACTCATAAACCCGATGAAGATAGCGATAGATGTTCATTTATTGGCCTTAAAGCAATAATTCCTTTGTGTAAGCCCTACCGAGCTTATATTGCGGTCATTTCAAAAGACCATTTTGATCAATCAGATTGTGCTCATCGCGAATATTTCTGAAGGCCTTTGATATGGGTTATGTGAGATACCCTCAGCAATTAGTTATTTCCAATGTGAATAGATGGGATCAATCAGCCATTTTATCGAGAGTGTGTGAGAAGCGCTTTTTGACTAAGAAGCTCTGATTTGGCATGCTTAATGAGCCTTTTTCACGAGTCATAGCCGTTCTAACAAAAACTTAACTCCTGGAGAATTTGATGATTAATAATACATTCCTGAACAAGATGACAGTTTTGGGCCACATGATGCTGATTGACATCAGATGTTTTTTTAAAAGCAATCAGACTTAGCTTGATTTGCTTGTTCAATTAATGTTGCAATATTGCTAATGCATCTTTTGATGACGTCTCTAATGACATTTGCTTAAGTTAAATTTGACAGGATTCCTCAGTGAAGCCATGCAGTTTTCAAGGGGTTAACGAATGCTTCCCTAAAAACCACACGGTTGGTAGGTCTATCCTTAAACCACACGGTTCGTGGGTCTATCCTTAAACCACAAAGTTCATGGGTCAATCCTTAAACCACATGGTTCGTGGGTCAATCCTTAAACCACAAGGTTCGTGGATCTATCCTTAAACCACAAGGTTCGTGGGTCTATCCTTAAACCACACGGTTCGTGGGTTATCCTTAAACCACAGGGTTGGTGGTTTTCCTAAACCACATGGTTCGTGGGTATATCTTTAAACCACATGGTTGGTGGGTTTATCCTTAAACCACAGGGTTGGTGGCTTTCCTAAACCACACGGTTCATGGATCTATCCTTGAAAAACGAGGTTGGTGAGTTTATCCTTAAACCACGAGATTGATGGCTTTTCCTAAACCACACGGTTCGTGGGTCTATCCTTAAATCACAGGGTTGGTGAGTTTATCCTTAAACCATGGGGTCAGTGGCTTTTCCTAAACCACACGGCTTGTGGGTTCATTCGAAAACCACACTTGTTCACATTCGGTTGAAACTCGTTTTTACACGGTGAGACCTCCCTTCCAGTTGGAACTAGTTACCACATAATAAGATTTTCCCATCTCAGTCGAAGGCTATTTTCTTATAAAGTAAGGTCGTCCTTTTATCCCCTTTTCTCATCGGCAGCCCCTGATCGTCATTATCCATGGACAAAATTTAGTTGTTTTTCATCTTTGAAAGGAATCTCTTCGAGCTCCAATTCAAAGAGGGGCAACTATTGACACCTAAATTTTTTGTAATTTGTTTAAGTGTTTATTAATTGCATTGGAAAATTATGGATTAATTTCTAACCCCTTAACAAAAAGTTTTCACTAAAATTGCATCACATATAGACATTAGGAGCATTTGTGTCACTACTTTTAAAATTTATCAAAAAAAAATATTACAAAAAATTTAAGTAAAAAATTTCGAAATTTTTAAAAAATAATAAAAAAGAAAAAGAAAAAGGAAAAAAAGAAGAACAAAGAAAAGTAAAGAAAAAAAATCATTAAAAGGTATTGCGTTTTCATTATGGCACAACATATTGAATGGTCTTTATTTTTCCAAAATTGTCAAATAACAAAATTAAAAAAAAAATTCATTAAAAGGTATAAAAATTGAATGAGGCCGAGTATATGGGTCTTTCTTCGTGCATGGGCTCACCCACATATCTTTTCCTTTTCTTTTTTCGCACTTGGGCTGGCCCATCTCCTTTTATTTCAACCCGGCCCATGCGCAGATCATCTTCCTCCCCTCACAACATCCATGCTTCTGCAAAAAAAGAGAAAAAGAGGAGGGTACAAACAGAGGAGCAGAGTATCGCAAGGGCGAGGACGATGTGATCCCAAGGTCGGAGATCAAGCGGCCACAACAGGCTGGTGGTGGCAAAAGTTATGCGCACCTATTGTTGGCCGAGCTTAAAAGGAAGAGAGCAAAGAGAGGATGAGGGGGTTCTTGGTTGGTCTTTAGGGTTGAGAGAGAGTAGAGAGAGTAAAGGGCGAGCCAAAGAGAGAGAGAGAGTGAGACTGAGAAAGTGTTTCGCCGTCGCTTAAAGTGAGCTCGTTGCTCGTCGTGCGAACCAGGTAGGCTTCTCTAAGCCTTGTGCTTCTTTCGAGGTCTCGGGCCGGAGCTCACGGCCGACCAGTTCGCGTGAGCTCTGGCCCCATTGGTCTTCTATGAAAGCTTTTCAATGTCTTAGTTTATGTTGATAGAAGTCTACGTTTGTGTTGAGTCCATATCAAGCCGAAAATCCTTTGGTTTATTTGTGTATGCTAACCGGTTGATGAAATGCCTGAAAGAGATTCGAGCCTGTGAGTATGTTGTGTCTGAAGATACTTACTATGTTCACATCTATTCGAGTGTAATATATGTCCCTTAGTGGATCTTGAGTGTTGCTTGTGCATATTATGTTGATCTTTACTTGAATCCGAGCGTCAAGTGAGCCTGTACGCCCTTTTTAGCTGCTGCACACCCAATGTTTGACAAAATGTCTCAAAGAGAACCGAGAAGCAACTTGCGTTCAAACTCGGTCTAATTTGTGCTTGTTCATATATATGTTGGACCATGCCTATCTTTTATGTTTTCATCACGATTTCATGCTTTTTTCATGAAATAATCATGTGTGTTTGAGCCGGGGGATGTTTGCATCCAAAAATGGTTTAGCAGCCGTCGGAGTTAGATGGTCGGCATTGAGTTGCGCTGGTTGGGGTGGTTTGGTGTTAGAAAGGATGCTAGGTGCTTCGGTTATTATTATTGTTCGAATTAGTGTTGGTAAAGAAACAAATTTTGGTGAGGAATGTTGCGAGAAAGGAGAAGACAGCCTTCGGGAGGATTGAAGGCATGCAGGGGGCAAGCCCGAAGGAGAAGAAGACCAAAAGAAAAAAAAAATAAAAGAAAAAAACAAGAGAAAAAGAAAAGTATGGAAAAAATGAAAAAGTGAAAAAGTCAAACAAAATATTGAAAGAGAAAGGAAAAAGCTGGTATCAGGAAGGAGGAATCGCGGCCGGGGGGGGAGTGCGTAGCGAGAAAAGACAAATGAAAGGAAATTTTTAATTGTTTTTTTAAATCGAAAATGATTTTTAAAAAAACAGAAAACAAATTCAAAAGTGTTGGATTCGGGTTTGGGTTGGGTCCACGGGCTAGATTGGGTTTACCCGGTCTGAACCCATTTTCGTGAAATATAATAATATTATATATTTAAAATTGAAAAAATAATAAAAAATTTCGAAAAATAATAAAAATTCAAAAACTTTTTCCGAAAATTCAAAAAACTCAGAAAACATTAAAAAAATTCGACTCTTTTCCTAAATAAATAAATAAATATTAATTAATTAAAATTTTTAAAAACTTAAATAAATTAAAAATTAAAAAAAAAATAAATTAAAAATAAAAAAAATTGAAAACTAAAAATTACGGGGTTTGATTAGGAATTGCTATGTATTGCATTTTTACTGTAATTAGTCCTTTAATTTATCGTATATTGACTATATTGTATGTTTAATCTACATGTTTAACTATGTTTGCAATTATTTAGTTGCTTATGTTAATTTTACTGCAATTAGGATCTTGGTAGCAATGACTGTTACTTTAATGATTGCGCACCCGCATGATCACCCCACATGTTAATGGATAGGTATAAAATCAATCCAAATTGCTTGCCAAAAAAAAAATCATTTTATTAAAATGAACAAGATTATGTATTGAAATGGCACTAATTGGTTAATTAGTATAATCAAGTCCCCGACCTTAGGTTCTCTGGTTGCGTAGGAAGTGAGGTACACTCCCATGTCTCACTTGGTTTCTAGTTGACCCCAATAGGCTAGTGGCGACTCCTTTTATACAAAATATCCTAATGTCATGTGGGGTATGGGCTTGAGAGAGCCCATGCTTAATCATGGGCCTTAGACCCGTCTTTTAGGCAATACCCCTAAACATGTTCCCTCCACCCGAGGGTAGGTTGCAACAGGGCCAGGGCAGCCTCGCCGGCATCGTCGTCACCCGACAAGGCCGCCTTGGCCTGGGGGAGGGTCGGCCTCGCCCAGGCGACCCTTGTCGGGCCGTGCCTGGGTGAGGGCTCCCCTTGCCGATGCTCCTCCTCACTCAGTCAGGCCTTGCCTGTGGCGGGTGAGGCCAGCCGACCAGTGGCCGGCCACCCGAAAAGGCCAAGGAAAAAACCAAAAAAAAAAAAAAGAGGGAAAAAAACAGAAAAAAAAAATCAAAATATTATAAAATATATTAAAATATTATTAAAAATTGTCCACGTTAGTGCCGGAAGTCCTACGTGGCACTCGCGGCGTCCACGTCAGCATTTTCCGGCCAAAATTGGCTAAATGAACTGAATCGGCAAGAAGTGAAAATGTTTAGAACTTAATTGGCAAAGTTAAAAGGGTTAGGACTGAATTGACAAAAGTGCAATAGGTTTAGGACTTTTTAGACAATTTTCCCATGAAGTGTTTGATTTGCTATTACAATGTTTAATTATAATATGTGAAAACTTGTTTGGAGATAAATAATTTCATGGTTTGATATAAACAACTATGACTACTTAAATAATAATTCCGATTTTTCTTTTGTCAATCATGGATTAACAAATTCAAGTAATTTTAGTCACATAAAAATAATTATTTCCATGAGATCAATAATTAATAATACTTGATTTTGGATAGACGGGAAATGTTTAGGCTAAAAGGTGGAATAACAATTCCATTTAAATTAAAACTAGATTTCGCGCATGTGCCATGTGCATGTGCGTTTGCTTTCACCATCTTTCTTGAAATATATATATATATATATATATATATATATATATGTATGTATGTATGTATGTATGTATGTATGTATGTATGTATGTATGTATGTATGTATATTTGCAGTCAATATTGACATCCAAAAAAAGGGAAAAATACTAAAAAAATCATAAACATATTACATTGATACCAATTTAATATTAAACCTTTCAATTTGACTAATTGAATCCTAAATCTTTTCGCATTGGTACTAATTAAGTCTATCGACTATTTTATGCCAGAAATTAATAACTTGGATCTCGACTATCTTACGTGACACACCTAGTGCCGAGTGGATATTTTTATTTAATATTTAATTATTTTTGGATTATTTTTTAATTTTTTATTGATTTTTTCCTTTTTCTACATTTCTTCTCTTTTCCTTCTTTCCTTTTCTTCTTTTTTTTTTTCCTTTCTTCCTTATTTTTCCTCCACCAGCCTCCGTCATGGTTGATGAGGACAAGGGCTAGTCTCACCTGGACAAGGCCCCTTGCCAATGCCAAAGGCCGATGAGGGTTGGGCAAGGGTCACCTTGCCAAATTTGGCAAGGGCGACCTTGCCAATTTGGTGAGGGGACCTTTGCCCAATCATCACTGACCCTCACCAAAGGCCAATGAGTGTACGTATCGTTGCCTCGTTGCCAATGAGGGCATCTCGACCCTCGCCCTTATCGGCAGTCAAGTGACTTCCACCGGCCATCATAGAGGCCAATGGAGGAAAATAAAGAAGAAAGGGGAAAAAAAAAGGAAAGAAAAGAAAAGAAGGAAAAGAGAAGCAAAAAAAAAGGAAAAGTAAAATTTTTTAAAAAAATTCAAAAAATTCAAAAAAATAATTAAATATTATATAAAAAATATCCATGTTAATGCCAGTCATGTCGTGTAAGCCAACTTGGTGTCCATATCGGTAATTTTTGGCAAAAATTAGCTAGATGGACTAAATTAGTACCAATACGAAAATGTTTAGGACTAAATTGATCTAATTAAAATGTTTTAAACTGAATTGATATCGATGCGATAGGTTTAGGATTTTTCTTGTACTTTTTCCCCAAAAAATGTGAAGATGTAAATGTGAACAATCAAATTGAGCTATATATCCAACTGTGATAATCTTCATAGAATTTCTTAGAAACTTCCTGCAATGGCACTCATCGTAATTTCACCAAAAGCCATCCCCCTAATTATAATAAAGTACATATAAAACATAAGAAAGAAAAAGCTTCGCATTGCTTTCTGCTCGCTCCCAAAAGACAATTCAAAGGAGAACAAATTTCTCGGGAGTTCCCACGCCTTTTCTCCTCCTCCTTTTCTTCCTCTTTGAGGGGCTATCTGAGATTGAGTGTTTGTATAATTGAAAGAAAACCCATTTGTGCTTTTGGCTTGTATTCTTTTGGGCAGGAGGAAAAAGAGCCATCCTTCATTGCATGGAGGCTCTCCATCTTTTGTTCTTGGAATTTGGGTTTTTCAGGAAATCCTACTTCTCTCTCCATGCAAAAGACTACATTTTTAAAAGGAAAAACAACCCCTCTTTTTTTTTATTTTTATTTTTATGTTTCTTTTTCATCTTGTTGTGTTGTAGCGGGGATGTGAAATTCTCTGCTCTGGTACAATCTATGATCTCTTTTTTACCACTGTTTTGCCAATAAAGGAAAAAAAAAAAAAGTTGCACTGCATGCGGTCTCAGATTGTCCTCTCTCTCTCTCTCTCTCTCTCTATGGAGAAAGGAAGGGGAGGCCAACAATTTCATGTGAAGTAGTGAGAATTTTGCATTTCTGTGACTGTTTAAGATTCCATGAAGGAAGCATCCATACAATGTCGATCAGTAGAATACAAACAACTTTTTGGTGGGAAATACACAAGCTGAGTATCGGGAATTATTTGTGGAAACTTAATTAGATCTTTACACATGTTGGCATTCTGCTTGTAATTAGGCCTTATGGGGGACATGCATCCTCAACTTCATTCTCTGCTCTTTGGTTTTGGAGATATAGCTACTCCACAAGCTAATTGGAGGTTTGTCATGGTGAATCTTAATTTAGTAGTTTTGACTATACTTGCTTGCTTAAAATTTATGTCGGTTTGACTTGATAGTGTGTTCTTCACTTCTTGGCACTTATGACTGCTCAAAATTCTGGCCCTTGCTAGCCTCTGGCGTTGGCATGGGGCGAGCTCACCCAATCTAGCAAAGCTCAAGACTTGCTGCTAGGGGCTGCGAGCTCACCAGCCTAAGGTGAGCTCAAGCCTCACCATCCAAGGCCGTGAACTAGCTTGATTCGATGAGACTCGAGGCTCACTGGCCTCGAGTGAGGTCACGGCCTCTGGTGGCAAGGCTTGATCTCATTGCCAGAGGCCACAACTCGCCTGATTTGGTGAGTTGAGCTTGCTAGCGATAAGCTGAGAAGAAGAAGAAAAAGAAGAAAAGAAAAAAAAAAAAGTTAAAATAAAATTGATTTTTTAAAATTTAAAAAAAATTAAAATTCGAAATTTTAAAATATATCTTTATAAAAACAATTGTTTCATTAGCCAATATATTCAGAAAATGTTTTCAGATCCTTTCAAAGGAAAAATTGTGTACCTAAATTCAAACTTTGGTAAGAAGATATTTTCCGTTGGTTAGGAAAATATTTTTCATTAACTTATTTTTTTAAGCGAATTAAAGGCTGAAAAAAGAGGAATATTTTTGGTGAATAAATGCCTCAAGCAAGTCGTATACCATACCGTATTCTCTCCACGCGAAGACCTGCGGTTGGTGGAGTCAAGATATTAACGCGTCAAAATACACGGCGAGACTATGTCCACTCGCTTTGACATCAATGGCCTAGGTCATTCCTCTCCCTCTGTCTCTTTGTCGGCTCTCCGTAATAGGCGTTAAGTTCGGCGATTCCAGCGACGTAGTCTAGAGTTCCAGCAGGATGGCATTGCTCTCAGCTCTCACGTCGGAGATTACGATCCCGGTTGCGCCATGGTCGGGATCGCGTACTCCTACTCCCCGGTTCGGTGGTTCCTCGAGTCGCGCAATAGCCACAACCTCGAGGACGAAGAGCGAGACTTGACCAGCGTTAAGGCCGAGTGTGACAAGATGACGAGGGACGTCTCTAAAGGTGACTTCGTGAAGATCCTATAGCTTCACAACTTCTGCCCTTATAAAACTGTTCATTAACAGATTTTTTTTTCCGGGTCGATCTCGCATCTGCCGAGCAATAGCGACAGATTCGAGTCTTGTAATCTGATGATAGCTCGGCGAAGTCACGAGCTTCTGCTGCTTGTGGCGCGACTCATTTTTAGGGTTTGTAACAGCTTGCTAGGGCTTTGAGCGATGCATCGAGTACAGCAGCATAGGACGTGCATGGTTGTGTTCTTTTTTTTTTTTCTGTTTATGAAAAAAAAATTCTATTTTTTTGTTCCCGAGAACAAAAAAGGAATAGAAACGCGTTTGTTTGCGTTTTTGTTCCAAATCTATTTTTTTATTCATAGGAACACATTTGGAACGAAACAAGAAACAAAAAAAACTTGTTTCTAGTTTATGGTTTCTGGAACAATTTTTAAGAATAAATTTTTTCTCTCCTATCTTTTTCTTCTTCTTTTTTCTTTGGCCGATGGCCGGCCTTGGCCATGGCCGGCGACGCCGTTGAGGGCCGCCGACCTCGCCAGAGCGTCGCCGGCCCTCGGCGAGGCTCAGCCTCACCTTGGCCGGGTGAGCTCAAGCTCGCCCGGATCCGGTGGGCCGAGCTTGCCCAGCCACGGCGAGGCTTGGCGTTGCTGGACCACCGCGGGTTGGTGTCGCCCGGGCGAGGCTCGGCCTCGCCGGGTCACCGCCAAGCGGCGGTGGTGGCGCGAGCTCGGCCTCGGGCGATGCTGGGTGAGGTCGAGCCTCGCCCAACCACGGCAAGGCTTGCCCTCGCCCAGAGGACGCGAGCCTCGCCATGGCTGGGCGGGCCGCCGGCCCTCGTTGGCCATGGCCGAGGCGACGGCGGGCCAAAAGAAGAAAAAGAAAAAAGAAAGAAATAAGGAAAAATAAAAATAAAAATATTAAAAAATTAAAAGAAACAAAAAAAAAGAACATAAATTTACCAAACATGTTTCGGTTCTTTTTTTATTTATTTTCGGAATAAGTTTACCAAACGCGTTTTTACGGTCAAAAATTGTTCTTCGGAATAGAAATAGTTTTTTCTATTTCTATTCTCTGGAACAATTTTTGAACAAACACAAACAAACGCATCCATAATATTTACTCATGCGGATCTCTTCTCACGAAGATGGTTGTTGGGCAGAGGGTTGAGTGGTGTAGCTCTTATCCTTTTGGCTTTAATATCATTTTCATTTTATAATTTACATTTTCCTTCATATAGTTTAATGGCATTACATAATCTATCCTTAAGGAAAACATTTACTGGAAGCAAAATCCAAACACCAGAAAATTACTTCCCTCTTGTTTTCATGCCTCCACCAAACAAGGGAAAATCAATCACTTTCCTCTAACGTAAAGTTTTCCATTAAACCAACGCGTTAGTCTAGTAAGCCCAATCTTTCATATCCTCCTTATGAGTACAAACAGAATTTTCTTTGTACATTTGATTAATTTCCAATTATCTATATGATAGATTGAGACCGTTTGTTTTGCAGAAAATTTTTTATCCAAAAATATTTGTCTCAATTTCTAGCGATTGGATCACTTAGGAAATGAATAAATATAAAATATTTTCATAAACAACGGAAAATCTATACTTAAATTTAGGAATACGATTTCCATTTTTAAAAGTTAGAAATCATTTTCTCAAATACAACTAGACATCGATGTTTGAATTAGAGATCTCGGCATTTGGGCACAAGGACCCAAATGCCCCTGCCTGAGTTCTTAGCAGCCTTGTTCCCTTGAGGTTGAGCCCATGACCTTGATGCTCATGCCTAGGTCTTTGCTAGTTGTGCCCAAGTCCCCGAGACTTTGATTGCAGAGCTCAACCCTGTGGCTAGCCCCGATAGTTGAGCTAAGTGACCCAAGGCTAGGCCTAGGGCCTAAGCACTTGAGTAAGAGGAAAAAAATAATTCTTTTATGATTTAGAGAAGTATATATTTATGAAAATTTAATTAAATAAAATTTTATTTGGGATAAGTGCATTTGAAGTCATAAAACTTGTTATGAAAGTGTAATTAAATTCTAAAACTTATCACAAAAATGCAAACGAGTTCTAATACTTACAAAAAAAAATGCAATTAATCCCAAAACTTGTCACAAATGTACAATCGAGCTCTAAAATTTTCAAAAAAATTCAAATAGCTGAAGGATTTGATTGATATGATTGCACTTTTTCAAAGTTTTAGGATTTTTTTTTTTTGTATTTATTTGTACTTTCGTGATAAGTTTTAGGACTTAATTGCACTTTCTAAAAATTTTAAGAGTAGATTGCACTTTTGTAACAAATTTTAGGACTTTCAATGCCCTTATCCCAATTGATAATATAGCAGGTGTAACTCTTATATCGCACAAATAGTGCATATCTTTTCAAAAAAATAAAAGCAAATTTTTTTTCTTTCTAAAAGACAGAAAATAATTTCCAATTTATATACAAATTCCAGCTGAACACTGAGAAATGTTGTCATTTTCCAGAAAAATCTCATGTGAACATAATTTTTAGAAATGTCAAATCATTTGCGAAACAAACAGGGCCTAGGTTAATTTCTTTCTTCCTTTTGGTTTTTGGTTGTTATAGGGAGCTTGGTTACGCAACTATTGACACAACGTAAAGTTGATAAAAACTAGGATAGTAATTTTTTTCTATGTAATTGGCTTTAGTAGAAGCATATTGTATTAAAAAGGTGAATTGCTGAGGATGTACAACCTTCGATTTTTTAATGTATTTCTTCACTACATCAGTGAATGTTTTAAAGGGATTTATCATCATACGTTGTGATTTGGTGCAGAACATTTCTCATTTTCGTGAGATTGTCATTCTTGATTTTACATACTTGTGACAAAACACTCATTCTATAATATTAGTTAAGAATACATAGATAAGGAACCTGTTTATCTAAAGTTCTCTTTTGTGTTAATTTATTGCTTCTCCTAACTAAAGTCCTTATATGTGACAATGTTTCGTACCAATTACTTATCACTCTGATTTGAATAATCTTTCGAACTAGAGCATCATCAGTTCTATAGTAGTTCACCGTTCTCCGCTTCTAGTTCTAACATATAAGTTCAGTTCTAACTTTAGTTCTGATATTTTTCCATACTCTCGATTCAATCTTTGGTTCTCACCTATTGTTTGTTGTAGGTCATAGCACGTTTCTAGTTTTTTTGTTTGTTTGTAATGCTTTAATTTTAAAGTAATGTTTAGATGTATTTACAACAGTATTCTGGTTTTGGGATGTTGTCCTCAATCTTCAGTTCTTTGTATTTCATTAAGTACTTTGCAGAACCGTGTACTTTCTTTTATCCCTTTTCCCTTCTTGTCCTACTCAATATGTTTTTGTCACTCTTCCGTCAGCGGGATTTGACACTTGAACTGTCCAGCTTGCCAAACGTGAATTGTAATAGACACCATATCATCCTAAGTTACTCTTTCGGAGGAGCTGTAGGTCAGGCTTTTTTTCCTTGGCACTAGGTTGCGCAAAACTAGGCAACGGAATGAATTAACTGGATTTGACTGAATTATACCTTCTTTCATCACCCATAAGTAGAATGTCAAGAATCAGATTGTTGCTTTGTTTGCTTGATAGAGACTTAAAGAGCCTGAGTCATCGTTTGTGATTGAACAGGTGTGGAAGGTTTTCTGTTAATGGAGTACCAGTATGGCGGGATTTTCATGGTTGCTTTTGCGATCATAATCTTCCTCTGCCTCGGCTCTGTTGAGAGCTTCAGCACCCAAAGCCAGCCTTGCAAGTTTGATCCTTCAAACATGTGCAAGCCTGCACTTGCCACTGCCATTTTCAGTGCTGTTTCATTCCTACTTGGTGCTTTCACATCAGTCCTCTCTGGTTTCCTTGGCATGCAAATTGCTATCTATGCTAATGCCAGGACTGCCTTGGAAGAGAGGAAGGGTGGTGTTGGAAAAGCTTTCTTTTCTGCTTTCAGGTCTGGTGCAGTGATGGGATTTCTTCTTGTCGCTAACGGTCTTCTCGTGCTCTATATTGCAATCAATCTGTTCAAGCTGTACTATGGCAATGACTGGGAAGGTCTTTTCGAGGCTATTGCCGGTTATGGTCTTGGTGGATCTTCCATGGCTCTCTTGGGAAGAGCCGCTGGTGGAATTTATGCCAAGGCAACTGATGTTAGTGTTCATCTGGTTAAAGAGACTTGGCCAATTACCCTAGTAGATCGTGGATTCCCAACTGTATGGACTCTCTTACTGTAGCTCTATCTCCTAAGTTTATCACTCACTTGTAGTAAATGAGGTTGACCTTAATCTTTCAGGTGATTTATGACTATGTTGGTGATATCGTCGGGGATATTGCTAGTATGGGGACTGATATTTTTGGCTCCTATGCCGAATCATCCTGCGCTGCCCTTGTTGTTGCTTCCATCTCTTCTTTCGGAAAAGATCACAACTACTCTGCTATGTGTTATCCCCCTGCTTATCAGCTCTATGGGTATTCTTGTTTGTTTGATGACAACTCTCTTTACGGCCAACTTCTCAAAAATCAAGGAAGTGAAGGAAATCAAGCCTGCATTGAGGAAGCAACTTATTATTTCCACAATTCTAATGACTTTTGGAATTGTTATTGTTAGCTGGATTGCTCTGCCCTCATCATTTACAGTTTTCAACTTTGGGTCGCAGAAAGTTGTGAAGAACTGGTAAACTCTTTGAAGATTCTTATCTTTTTCCCATCCTAATTGCTGCTTTCTTCTGATGTTGGTCATGTGACAATGCTTTAATGTCTGCGGACTTTTACTGGATTGAGTCAAAACGTTGAGCAAATGTAGTCGCTAATTATTGATACGATCTTGCAGGCAGCTGTGCCTCTGTGCTGGTGTTGGTCTTTGGGATGGACTAATCATTGGGTTTATCACTAAATCATACACCAACGATGACATCAGGTGTTAAAATTGCTGAAGTAAATGAACGATATGAAACTTTACGACTATTGATGGCTAAGGGCTGACCACTTAATGATCCTTTTTTCTGCAGCCTTCTCCAAGATTTTGCCGCCGACAGTGTTGGTTTTGGCCTTGCCCTTGTCAATATCCCAATTTTAGCTGCCATTAGCATTTTGTTGAGTTATAGTATTGCTTCCGTGTATGGAATTACTGTGGCTGCCATTGGGATGCTAAGGGCCTGTTTGGTAACCATCCAAACAGTGCCAAATTCTGATTCTTTGTTCCCAGAATCAGTTTCGGCCTAGAATCGCGTTTGGTAAAATTTTTGTTCCCGGAACAGTTGGGAAATCAAGAATCAAAAAATAGTTGATTCTTGTTCCGAGAATCAATTTGAGAATCAAAATTTTCTTCTTCCCTTCGGCCATCTCACGACCGCCGTCTACCGCCGCCCGCCACCGTCCGCCATCCGCCACCGCCGTCCACCGCCGCCGCCGCCGTCCGCTGCCGCCGGCCGCCGGTCCGGCGAGCTCGCCGGAGGCAAGCCCAGCCACCGGCGAGCTCGCCGGAGGCTTGCCCAGCCACCGGCGAGGCTCGGCCTCCCCGCAGATCCGGGGCGAGGCCGAGCCTCGCCGGTGGCTGGCGGGCCTCGCGGGCCGAGCGGCGAGGCCTCGCCGGGGAGCCGGGCGAGGCCCGCCCGGCCACCGGTGAGGCTCGGCCTCGCCCGACCGGCGAGGCCGAGCCTCGCCGGATCAAGGCGGGGCCGGGCGAGCCTCGCGACGCCCGGCCCCACCGGTGGCCGCGAGCAGCCACCGGCGAGGCTCGCCCGGCCCGCCGGTGGCACCGAGGCCTCGCCCAACCCCGACGAGGTCGGCCCGGCCCGCCGGCGGGGCTCGGCCTCGCCCGAGATCCGGCTCGGCCGAGCCTCGGCGGGGCTAGGCGAGCCCTCGCCGTCGGCCGCGAGGGCTGCCGGGCGAGGCTCGGCCGACGAGGGCCGGCCTCGCCGAGGGCCGGCGACGCTCGGTGAGGCGCCGGCCCTCGTCTGGTCGCCGGTCCGGCGGCCGGCCGAAGAAGAAGAAGAAGAAGGTGAGAAAAGAAAAGAAAAAAAGGAAAAAAAGAAAAAGAAAAGAAAAAAAAGGAAAATGAAAAGAAAAAATGAAAAATGAAAAGAAAACAAAGGAAAAAAGTAAAAAAAATTATTTAAAAATTAAAAGAAATTGATTTGGAACAAATTAATAAATACGATACAAAAACGCAATTCTATTCCGGAATCGAAATTTTGAACAGTTACAAACGGCTTAAAATGCTTAGAATCGCTTCCGAACAGAATCAAAAGAATCAATTGCGCTCGAATCGGCTCAGGAATGAATCGTTACCAAAACGCGCCTAAGCGAGAAAATATTGGGTGGGTTTAACCCAACACGTAGGCGGTGGGTTAAACCACTCGGCGGTCGACGCGTGGCTCCACGTAGGCGAGGATGTCGGGGGTTTAAAATTCGCGCGGGCCGACCACTCCGACGCTCCTCTGCGCTGCTCTCCTCTCGCGACGCTGCGCCTGTCAAAATCGTCCTCTCTCTCCTCTCTCTCTCCCCGTTCTCCGTTCCGTTCCGTTGCGGGGGAGAACAAAAGTCTTTACGAAAGCCGCTTCTCTCCCCCTCCTCTGCTCTCTCTCTCCATTCTTGCCGACGATCTCTCTGTCCATTCTCGACTCCGACGCCCGCCGACGACCTCGCCTCCACCCCCAACGCCCTCTCGCGACTCCGACGCCCCGACTCAAGCCGGTTGCCTCCGATGCCGACGACGCCGCCTCCGCCCCCGACACCTTCTCGCGACTCCGACGCCCCGACTCAAGCCGGTTGCCTCCGACGCCGACGACGCGCGCCTCCGCCTCCGCCTGCGCCACGACACCCTCTCGCGACTCCGCGCCCTCGACTCAAGCCGGTTGCCTTCGATGCCTCCGACGCCGCCTCCGCCTTCGCCCCGACGCCCTCTCGCCACTCCGTCGCCCCCGACTCCGACGCCGACGCCCACCTCCGCCTCCGCCTCCGCCGACGCCCTTTCCACCTCCGCCGAAGCCTCGACCGATCGTTCGGCTGGGGACTCTGCTCATATCTCACAGCGTCATCGTCAGGTACCGCAGTAGCTTCTTGATCTTTGATTATCTCTGCTTGTTGTTATTCGGGCGAATCTGTTCCGGCGACTCGAGCGCGAGCTGACCTTGTGGACTTCTTCGCAGTGTCATCTGCTGCATTGCTTTGGGGTTACGCTCTGCTTTTGCTACCGATTCTCACCAAGAACACCTACATTCCAGGTGAGCGCCGCTTCCGATTCCTTTCTCCACTCACTCGCTCGTGACCAACCGGCCTGAAAGTAAACGTGCTGTCTCTATACGAACTATACTCTTGCATATGAGTCCAAATATTTGTGGAGATTGGTATGAACTTGTGATGATACAAGCTTTTCCTTTTTTTAATTGCTTGTGATTGCTTGAACAATACCTAGTCCATTAACTGGATAATTACACTGTGAATATTGTAGTTAAATTTTTAGAGCAATTTTATCAATTAAGCATTTCATAGATGGATCTCAACTTCTCTAAATAAGTGCTAGGCATTTGTGTCATGGGGATAGAGTGATTGGTCATCTAATCAAAAGTAACTTTAAAATTTGTTGTTGCATTGCGCTGAAGTGTTGTCCACATCGCTTGTATAGGGATTTATCATGGCCTATTAGCTTGAGCTTTGGGGTTAGACTTTTGACATGGTTTTAAGAGTCAAGTTTTAATCTGTCCTGCCAGTTTTATGTTTATTTCACATGTAGATCCCTGATCTGCAGTTCCACGTGCATACATATGGTTTCATTCTGATTTGCACGTGAGACGGGGTCTAAATTTTATTCCACCTCACTTGTTTATGGGGTTGGGGTCTATTGCGACCTTATCTGCATGAACCCTCTTTCCTTTCAGTAACTTAAGTTTTTTGACATTGTAATTTCTAGCCTTTTTAAATGGGAATGACGTAGGATTGAGAAATGAATTGAGTATTTTCATCATCAACATTAGTATTATGTGGTAGGTGGCATATCGTCTACAATCAGCCTTTTCAGTGCTTAAAATTGAAAGTCTTGAAATTTTGCTACAAATATGGAGGTTAGTTACCAAGGTATTTGTACAGGAGAATAGTGCTTTGTTTTGAATATATATTTAAGATATCTAGATGGTTCAAAAGTTTGCTTGGCAACTTTTTTTGTACTGCTGTCTTGAGAATAGTTTGACTAGTCTGTTTTCAAGTTTTCCTGAATGCTGTTCTCTTCTATTGGCATCTGGCCGTTTCTCAAATTTTAACAAGAGTTATCCAAGATCTATACTGCTTTGTAGTATTGTCTTCTTAGACTGAAAGTTGAAAAAAGGAAAAGCATGTAACTGTGTGAAAGCTAACTCGAAGTCACTGTCAAATGCATTTTTCTGTCAAGAACAGCCGAAATGTGACTTCATGTTTCTCATATTTGTCATCCATGATCAGAGGAGGTCACGAGATGCATCCTCTGGGACAGCTGATCAGGTGGAAAAGCATGATGAACAGAAATCTGAGGTCCCAGAGTTCTGCATTGATGCTGGTTCAGCTGGAAACATTGCCAGGTTTATCAATCATAGCTGTGAGCCCAATCTATTTGTCCAATGTGTATTAAGTTCCCACCAAGACATTAAGCTGGCTAGGGTGGTGCTATTTGCAGCTGATAACATACCACCATTGCAGGTAATTCATTTTTCTCTTGTGATGCACTCTTCGCTTGGTAGCTATAGACTTAATTAAATATATTCAGCAGCACTGTGTCAAGTTGTAGCTCTCTCTGTCTGTACTTATGTATGCGCTTACGAGATATAGGTGCATGCACATAGCTGCTAGTCTGAAAGCCTTGCGTATTCATGAAACTGACTGCTTTTATTTTAGTAAACTTTTGCTGATAGATTTGTTGAAAGTGTGGACCACTGGTTCTTGCTAATTTTGAGGAACTGACATCTTTTAAGCGGGTTTGTTCTGATTCTTCTCAGCATGACTGACTCCCAGTTATTTCGTCTGTAGGAGCTTACGTATGACTATGGCTATGTGCTTGATAGTGTTTTTGGCCCTGATCGAAAGGTGAAAAGAATGCCATGCTACTGTGGTGCAGCTGATTGTAGGAAGCGCTTGTTCTAAAACATTAAAACATTCCAAGTGCTTGTTCCACCTTCTGTGGTTCTTATGCTTTTCTTGGCCAAGCAAATTTTGTGGTAATGTGCTATTGCGTAAGCTTGTCTGTTCCTGTAATCTTGTCTCTGCCGTGACAGGTTTGATACAGTAGGTTAGATTCTATAGCCAGAAACGGAGAGGGAAAGCAAATAGGTTCTGTTGTGAAAATCAAAGAAGTGCACGTCGTTTGTCGGCTAAGGAAGTTTTGTGTATTTAGGATCTGTCATTTTCCCGTGTTACGACACTTTGGGCTTTGATTTCCCACTATATCTGCAAATGAAAATTCAGGGGTGAGAGGGAAGCAACAAAAAGTGCTTTTCCCTCACTAAAAAAGACTTGGTTTTGTAGAACCTGTGCGGTTGATTTCTTATATTGTGAGCCCTTTGGTTTCCTTTCAAGTCACTCACGCCATGCGGTCACTTCGGAGTGTCAAGTGCCTTGCTGCTTCCATCAAGTGGTCCTGGCTGAATTATCTTCCGGGGAAGACAACTAGGCTTGTGAAATCTCATGCCTGACAGGACAATTTTGCATGACACTTCTGACCTGCATGTCAAGAGAAAACACAAGGTAATTCTGATGCTTCTGAGAGCAGAGTATTGTCATCACTTTTTGATATAGATTTAGGGTGACCAAAAATGTCATTTTGTTGCAGATTGAAGAAGCCCAGATCGCAAGGGAAGTTGAAGTTAATGAAAACCGAATTCGCAAAGCACTAGAGAAAGAAAATATTTTGAGGAGAAAGGTTTTCATTTATCACTTAAGGATATGTGAACTTTGTGGAGAAAACTTAGGCATGTACTGATATCCTGTATTTTTCTATTGCAGGCTGAGGAACGAATGAGGAAAGAGATGGAAAGATTTGATCGTGAAAGAAGGTTAGAAGAAGAAAGGTTGATGCGTGAACAGCAGAGAGAGGAGGAGAGATTGCTACGTGAGCAAAGGCGAGAATCAGAGCGACGGGAGAAGTATTTACAGAAAGAATCTATTAAGGTAAGTATTTGAGCTTGATATTGCATTTTCACTAGTTAGTTTCTTTTGCTTTATTTGATCGGTTAAGCAGCACCTCTTCTTTTCTCTTTTCTTTACCAACTTCTCTGGTTTTTTGCTTGGAAGGCGGAGAAAAAGAGACAAAAGAAGAGCTTCGTCGAGAAAAAGAAGCAGAGAGACGAAAAGCTGCAGTGGAGAAGGCCACTGCTGGCAGAATTGCCAAGGAATCCACGGAGCTTATGGAGGATGAACAGCTGGAGCTGATGGAATTGGCCGCTGCAAGCAAGGGGTTGCCTTCAATCGTTAATCTCAATCATGTCACTATGCAGAACCTTGAGTTGTTCAGAGGTAGGTTTTTTATAGCGATTACTGTTAAGACCAGTTTCACTCCATTGATTCATTGATTGTGTGATATTGTTGTTTTAACTAGGATTTTATGGCAGCTAAGAGAAGCTTTTAAATTCCTATGCTCTGTCTTTATCGTGTACCTTAAATTCAGTAAAAAGGAAATAGGGCCTGATCCTTTCTAGAAAATTTACCGGTGTTCCATTGTTGTCAAGAATAATTCTAGATATACTAAAGTTATACAATTACCATCATACTAAATGATGTTAACATTGGATATATGAATGAGTCACCACGAATTCCAAGATTTCCGCGGTCTTTAGATGGTAGTAATAATCACTTGAAAATGAACAAAAACAAGACCACAATTGATTGTGCTGGAACTGAAAGGAAGCTGTCAGAAGAACATGAAGATGCTGATTCGCGTAGTATGGTGGTTTTCTCGAAGAGTCAGTCAACTCCTACTGATCTGAGGTCCGTCCATGATGTTAATGACATAGCCAAAGGAGAAGAAAGAGTAAAAATACCATTGGTTAACAAGATTGATGAGCAGTGTCCACCATCCTTAATTGATGCATGATATGTTGGATTTAAAATGGAGATGAAGGAAGTATGGCTAAAAAGAGAAGTGTCTCCTTTCTCCGTGATGCAATTTTGGGTGCATAAGAGAGATGAACGCATGCTGTCAAGTGTTCAGGAAATCTCGTCTCTTGATGTACTTTTAAAGGATGTCATTCATCCCAAGGATATAAACTCCTTTCTCTTTTGCAGGTCCAGAAGGTTCTAAAATTCCACCAATGGAAAAGTCTCAAAATGCTTTAATTGTTGGTCCATCATTACGAATTCAAGGATTGTTAGTACCGTTCTTCTCTTTCAAACGACCATCCCTTGGTCAAGAGAATCAAGTTACCTCCATACCTTCACTGAGATATCTCGCACATTTTATGCTTTTTAAATTGCTTATCAAAAAGAAAACATTCAGATTTTTGGCCACTTGTATGTGTTAGTTCGAATTGCATGATCTCTGTGATTTAATTGTATAAAGTACAATTTGAGATGGAAATTGCTATTAAAAGTTTTGAAATAGATGAGCGTTGACGTTGCAGAGATGAATTCTAAATGCCCCCAACTGCAATGGATGAGCTTAAAGCTTTGAGTCATAATTATTAAGCATTTTGTTATAAGTCAAAGCTCTCAACAAACTTGCTTCAGCTCGAGCTTCAGGAGCAGGTAGCGGCAGCAGAGTCTTGACAGATTTGGTAGAGGGTCTACAAGAAGCAGCCGTTGCTGTAGAATTGAGGTTGAAGATCAACCGAGTCATCCAGACTTAAAGGGAGGGTACGTGGTTGCTTGGTTTCTAGCAATGTCGTTTTCTTTTTCCTTCTCTAAGATCCTGATAGTGTAGAGGTTACAGATCTTTCGAGACTATGGAGAGGCAGTGTTGAAGCACTTGGAGAACTGTATTGATTTGGACCCAAAGCTTCAGAAAGCTCCAGTAAATTATGAAGGAGTAAGTTTTGAATCGATGAAGTTATTCTTAATAGATTGGACCTCATCATTTCAGCAGCTATTTTAATTCGTGGTATTATCATGTTCATATGCTGAGGAGACAAGTTAATGCTCTAATTCTCAATTAAAGTACATACGTTCTGAATGCTCCTGGGGATGGGAGCAAGAAGGAGAGTTAAATGTCACAATGGAGTCCATGTTGGTTCTTGATTTGTATCTACAAGAGGAGTCAAAATTATAGTCCACAATGAGTTGAGCAAAATGCTGTGTGCTTACCAAAATAATATCTGAACTAGTGACCTCAAAGGAGTATTTTACTATAAAGTAAATGCAGGTCCATCATGCTATCTAGTTAATTCCTCCCTTCTTTTCTCCCTGAATAACGCAAGACATTGGGTGAGCTTTGCATTTTGCATGTGATACTGATCTCTAGTCTGATTGCTGCTTAAACAGGCCCGGGTATCTGGGTTTGGAGGATGGTTCCTTTTGAGGCTCTTGCTTTATGATCCTGTTCTTCCTCTTAACATTGAGGTAGAGGAATCTCTTACACAAGCTACCATAAAAATGATTTTATTGGATTAAGAATTCAAATCAAAATTTACCTGCTGTAGGCACCAACTCATGATGACGCTGTAAAACTTGGACTTGCCGTGCTTGGGGCTATTAAGGAGTTTGCAGCTTTGGATACATCCGCTTTAGACAAGTTTGTTCAAGTATCATGAGCCGATGATGCAGAGCGCTTTGGTACAAGTATCTTTCGGCACATTATACTGGCAGTTAAAGTCGGCTTTTGCGTCTACCTCTGTACAGTACGTATAATCAGTGCGTCAATCTCTGATTCTGAGGAGGTTCATTTTCCAGATGGTTTTCGTCACAGGCACTCAAAATACTACTTGATGGCTATGTTTACTTTAGTTTTTACTTATGTTCCATGTATGCAACAGAGATGTTCTGATAAATAAGAAACGTTCTTCGACTATAGAATTTTTCGGAGGGATGTTTGAAGTTGTGATGCAACTAGTGTTTCTTGTTTTTATAATGTTCGATTAATTTTGATTGCGCGTATCTCCTGATCATTGTTCTTTACATGGAATGTGCATTTTCTGTGCTTAAATGTTGTGATGTTTTCCAAAGACATCCCACGCGTCTAATGTTTGTAATGATGACTCATATTGGATGTCTTGATGAACTGACCTAAATCTCTTGCGTCCAACAACTCTGGCTCATGTCCCGTTTCTTTTTGGTTCATGAAACTATTTTCTGAGCGTGAACTTAGTATTTGGGAGGTGGAACAGAGGCTGTCTCTTCCAAGATACTGATTACTTGCCCCGCGGTTGATCTAATATTGAGGTCAAGCGCCATGTACCGCGCCAAATGGGGATCACATCCTCTGAGATTGTAGGCTATGTCAGAAAGAGTCGAGAGTTTATCGCGGTTCACAGTGCAAAGGTTTTTTAGTTTCGTCTCTCTTTTACTTTGTAGTGATGGCTGATGATAGCAATGAGGTTCCGCATGATGAAAGCCACCGCATGAACAAGACTATTATTGTACTTCAGCAAAACATACCGAAGCAGAAATTCCAGGAGTTGTCATGTGTGGAATCTCTGCTACTACACATGACAGTCTTCCTACCCATTGTTTACTGTTCTTGACATTAGACAATGCCGCCTTATTGCATACTCCAGGGATTCTTTGGATGTTAATGTTCACTCAATGGATTGGGTCTATAAATGATTACCTTATTGTATTCTGAAAAATCAAAATGAGGAGAAACCTTAACTTGTATGAGGGCCACTATAAGGACTTAATGGGAAAAAATAACTATGGGGGGAGAGGGAGGAGAAACATGAATCCTGGATCGAGGCAAAGTATTCACCTTCTTAACTTGTATGAATTTATTTGAAAAGAGCATTTGATTCGGGCAAAAAGCAACATAATAAAGTACAGAACCTCCTCTCAGCACCACTTGATTATCGTTCCGCTCTAGCTCAATACTACTACAAAACACGAACGTCACAGCCAAAATCGCAGAGCAAGACTTGCAAATCATGCTCAGCGGCTATGAATGATGAAAGACATACATATGTAGTACCATAACTCACACCCACATTACAACTTGAGGAAAACGAACTCCTCAATTGCAGAGATGTCCCCGATCCTCTTCAGAGTCTCCTTGCTGGGCTGGTCATCAACTCCAATTGCCATCACGGCTTGCTTTCGCAGTGCAATCCTACCAACGCTCATGAAACTGACATTGACATTCTCTTCTCCCAAAATGCTTCCTACTGTGCCAATCATACCTGGCTGATCAACTTGCCTGCACAATATGATGCTTCCCTCCAAGCTCACATCCACTTCGAAAGATCCCACCTTTGTGAGATGTGGGATCCCATCCTTCACCCGCCCCTCAACCGTGATCTCCCAAGAATCTGAAATGGCGCTGGCAAATCTTGATTCCACATTTGCAATCTGAACCTGGACATACTCAAGAGGACTCTCTGGTGAACCATCTAAGATGACCCGCTCCTCTGTTATTCTCAGTTCTCTCTGCTTAGCAGTAAAATCTGCATTGACCAAGTTCACAAAGACATTGGATATGGGTTCAATTATACCCTTAGTAATCATAGCACGGAGTAGTCTAGTGTCGAGATCATCAGGTGCTCTTGCAGAAGCATATGTCACTTTTATGGTTTTTACACCACTCCCACCCCCAACTAATTGAACGGCCAGTCTCCCAAGCTTCTCAGCAAGTACAACAAATGGTTTCAGCTCTGTAAGAACCTGCAGCTAAAAAGGAAATGTATAAAGAACTCAAGATTTATGTTACTCAAGCATATCTTGACCAAGTTCTGCCTTCTGGATCTTAAACAAAGCACCCTCAGGCATCAAAATCGTCATTACAGTCATTCAGAGTTACTTGTCTATCACACCACATTATTGACCCACTTCCTAAAGGAATCGACCAAGGGGAAGCATCTCTTACAGTCTTCAAAAGCTCACTTCCTTTGCTCATCTTGTACTGAAAGGAAGCTGGATTTGGGCCAAAGCCAAACATCAACGAAATTAAACAATTGTATACATATCGGATGATTCCAATCAACCACCTCGGTAAAAAATGTTTGCCAGAAAAGATCAAACTTCTACTGAGCACTGACAATCATTCTCCTCCACGGTACATATCAAACAATTGGACCAGCATATTTTACGGTCCTCAAAATCTCACTTCCTCTATTCATCTCATACAAAGAGGAAGCTGGATTTGGGCCAAAGCCAAACATCAATGAAATTAAACAATTGTACACATATCAGAAATTTGCAATTGATTGCCTCAGAACAAATCTTTGCCAAAAAAAGATCAAACTTCTAGAGAGCACCCATAGTCATTCTCCTCCAAATCACACATCAAGCAAGTTCCATCACAACAATTATGCATCAGAGCCCAAGCCATGATAAGATATGTCAAATACTGAGAGCACATATATTGAAGATTGAGAGGAAACGGATTGGAGGATAAAAAGTTAGAAGTAGACCAAGAGATGCCAAACAGCCAAGTTGTAGAAAAAGTTCTTGATACCTCAGCAGGAACCATCGGCACATTGACAGCAGTAGCAGCCAACTCTCCTTTTAGAGCTCCAATGACAGATTCAGCAATTTCAATAGCCACTCCTTCCTGGCATGTCAAGTGACCGTTTTATATGCTTTCTAATAATATAGAGAAAGTTAAAGTTGGGTAAATTGTAACTGTTCACAAACCTGTGCTTCTGTGGTACTGGCTCCAAGGTGTGGGGTCACCGTGACTCTCGTGTTGTACCAACTCGCTGTCCTTCGCTGGTGGTTCTTCTGTGAAGACATCAAGTGCCGCCTGCAACAAGGCTACTATGTGCTTCAGCTCCCAAGGCAACAAGAAGGAAACTCAACATTTCAGATATCAGATAGCAATACCTGAGCAACAATTCCAGCATCCAATGCCCTCACAAGAGCTTCTTCATCAATCACTCCTCCACGAGCAACATTGACAATTCGAACTCCTTTCTTCATCTTTGCAAAAGTCTCATCATTGAGAACCTTTGATGTAGCAGGTATCAGGGGCATGTGTAATGAAATGAAATCTGCAGTTGCTATGGCTTCATCAAAGCCCACAAGTTCCACCCCCACCGCGCGTGCTTGATCTGCGGGGGCATAAGGGTCATGTGCAATCACATGCATACCAAGACCTTTGGCACGACGTGCAACTTCTGATCCAACCTTTCCAAAATCCATAATGGCAAGCGTTTTCCCAACAAGGGACATGTGCCTATCTCCGTGACTTTTTCTGATACATTCTACCTTAGTGTTCGATTGAAATATGGAGAAGTTCACAATCACAGACGCCAAGAGTCGCAGTTAAAGTAGTCGCCACCACAAGAAGTTCCTCAAGATCATTATGAGCATTCTCAAAAGACCGATGAATTTATACAGAAACTCCTACAACTGCTACCAGATAACATGCTAATCAACAGTTTTGTCCCATTATTAATATCCATTATCCAGAAACAACCTTGAGAACACCAGCAGCAGCCAGAATCTGCTGCCCATGGCAAATGGAGGCAACTGGCTTCTTGGCCTCCATGAAATCCTTAACTAGAGCAATCACTTTCCCATCCAAGGCCAAATATTCTGGGGCACGACCTCCAGGGATGACAAGGGCATCATAACTTGAGGCATCCAAACCCTCAAAGTCAGCTGTAAGAGTAAAATCATGGCCAGGTTTCTCGTTGTAAGTCTGGTCACCTTCAAAATCATGAATTGCAGTTGGGCAAGTGTCACCACTCTTCTTCTTGGGGCAGACTGCATCAACATGGCACCCTAGAGCTTGAAGAGACTGAAAAGATACGTATACCTCATAATCTTCCATGTAGTCCTATAATAGCAAGCCATGGGCAAAAGGTTTTATCAAACTCCGCTTAAACTGTATGGCCTCGTGACATGTTAAGTAGAAGCGAGCTCGTGACAAACCGCCCAAATTCATGCACAAGTGCAACTACTCATAATGTCTTTTGCTCCCTTTCAGATAAAGTATAAATTCAACAATATGAGCAATGTAACTCGTTTTTCCTATTTAGTCATTCTTTGATTGAAAAGTGAATTTGATTAGTTGAATAGCAGAAAAATAAAATAAGTTAAATGAACCATCCATCAAGGATAAGGATAAGTATTGGGTCCATGACAGTCTTCACCTGGAATTGCTTAAGAGTAACCATCCACTTGGAAGGACTACTCCTCCTGTGACAACTAACCCTGACAATATTAGACTCACCTAGAACAGAGATCTGTAATGTTGTTTAAAACAGAATGGCGGTAATTGACCCATGAATTAGATGGAACCAAATGCGGATTTAACTGAGTGGCTCAACTGCTATTTTAATATAAAGAGCTAATCCAATGCAAGCTAGCACCAATTCTTTTCAGGAAATATTTCTCTTGAATAATATTTTCACATATCATAATTACCATACTTCACTTCCATAACTCAAATACCGCTGACTCATCTGTACCACCAGTTCAGACAAGGACACAAGTAAATTCAACTAATCATCCCAATTATGTAATTAACCTGTATAAGCTCAATAAAATGTGTTACAATCCAAAACGACATCACTCTGCACTTTTGCCGTCCATAACTCACTCTCTTGAGAAACTAGAAGCTTTAATTGACAGCCAAACAAAATGCACCGGAAAATGAAAAAAAAAAAATTGAGTAATTTATTTGAAAACATTTTCAGACAATACTCTTGGAGCACATTCCAATACCGATATAGAGAGGTTCGGAAGTATCCAGCGATCCATAGCAGAGAACCAGCTCCAAAAAGCTCAAGTAAATAGAAAAAGATGGATTACTAGTCAGTTGAAAAGAAATAGAAGCAGGAACACAAGTCATATACGCCATTACTGCCCAAATGTTCAGTAAATTCTCAACACATACCCCACATAAAAATAAGATCCGTTTTTCCGACCCAGTAATGCTGCTGCCCAAAGCCTTCACAAAAGACTGGATGAACTCAGGATGTCCGGGTATGCAACCCCAGTCACAAGATTGCCATCAGTAATACAGTGTGACAGGCTCTCAGGTTCAACCCAGTGAGCACCTGCAGCAATCAGTACAGGTCCCACAGTAGGATATGCTGTGCACTTGCGACCTTTAACAATATTTGCAGCAGCCAAAATCAATTGGCTATGACAAATAGTGGTAATCGGCTTTCCAGCATGAAAAAATTTGCTGACGAAGTCTACAACAGATTGATCCATCGCAAGATACTCCGGAGCTCGTCCTCCTGGCATGACTAGGCCATCATAGTCACTGAATTCGATTTCAGTGAATGTGGCATTTAATGTAAAATTGTGCCCCCGAGACTCGGAATAAATCTGCACAGCGTAGAAGGTAAAGCTCAAAAAGGAGTAATTAACGCCTACAGATTGAGAAAAGACAAACCAATGTCCCAGCTCTTTAAGAGCTCAATGGAAATTAAAGATGATATATGTAAGCAATAAAAGAAATCTATGAGGCTGAAAGTCTGATATGTAAATTATCAAATGTTGTAGTATGGTTTCTTCTATATTGAAGAAAAGAATCTGTTTTCTTATTTCTCATAGAGTGATTACAATGAATATAAATACATGAACAGAGAACCTAAATTAGGTAAGAAACCTATTTAGATAAAAATCCTAAGTTGCCTCTAATACCTATCAATATCTAATTTACAGCAATCAGAATAAAAACAAATCACATAATATCACGTAATATAATCACGTAATATAATCAGGGAGAACTTCTAGAAGATTTCCTAATACATTCCAACACTCCCCCTCAAGCTGGCTTGAAGATGTCTTCCATAGACAGCTTGTTCACTAGATGAATGAATTGCCTTCTATGTAATCCCTTGGTCAGAATGTCAGCAGTCTGATCATCACTTGAAATATACGGCATACAAATTAGTCCGCTATCAAGTTTTTCTTTGATGAAGTGTTTATCAACTTCCACATGCTTTGTCCGTTCATGTAACACGGGATTATGAGCAATTGCGATTGCTGCCTTATTGTCGCAATATACTTTCATTGGTATAGAACTTAGAACTTGTAGTTCATCTAAGATACCTTTAATCCACATAACTTCGCATACACCATGTGCTACTGATCGAAATTCAGCTTCAGCACTACTTCTTGCCACCACACTCTGCTTTTTACTCTTCCAAGTGACTAAATTACCACCAACAAACGTGCAGTAGCCTGAAGTAGATCTCCTATCCATATTGCTTCCAGCCCAATCTGCATCAGTGAACACCTCAATTTCCAGATGTCCATGTTTTTCAAACATTAGACCCTTACCAGGACTTCCCTTCAAGTAGCGTAAAATTCTATATACCGCTTCAAAATGCCTTGGCCCTAGTGAGTGCATGAACTGACTCACCATACTTACAGCAAACGATATATCAGGTCGAGTATGAGATAAGTAAATAAGTCGACCAACAAGCCTTTGATACCTTTCTCGGTCTATTACTTCTTCAGCCTTGGCAAGTTCAAGCTTCATATTTGGTTCCACGGGGGTCTCTACCGCTTTACATCCTAATAGACCTGTCTCTTTAAGCAGATCAAGAACATATTTGCGTTGGTTTATAAAAATGCCCTTTTTGGATCTCGCAAATTCTATTCCAAGAAAATATTTCAAGGCACCCAAATCCTTAACTTCAAACTCCTCAGCCAACTTCCCTTGCAAGCTTTTCAACTCAACTTTGTCATCACCAGTTAATATTATATCATCAACATAGACAATTAGAATTGCACGCTTACCTTCCTTTGAGTGTTTATAGAATAGAGTGTGATCTCCTTGACTTTGGTGATAGCCAAATCTTTTAACCACCTTCCCGAATCGTTCAAACCACGCTCTTGGAGATTGTTTAAGTCCATACAACGACTTTTTTAATCTGCAAACTTTGCCTTCAGTTTCTGCAAAACCTGGTGGTAAACTCATAAACACTTCTTCCTCCAAGTCACCATTCAAGAATGCATTCTTCACGTCTAACTGATGTAAGGGCCAATCAAATGCAGCAGCCAAAGATAATAAAATTCGAACAGAATTTATCTTGGCAACTGGGGCAAAAGTCTCTTGATAGTCTACTCCATAAGTCCGAGTGAACCCTTTGCCACTAACCTTGCTTTATACCGCTCAACACTCCCATCGGGTTTACATTTTACGGTAAATACCCATTTGCAGCCAACAATCTTTTTTTCTTCTGGTGCATCAACCAACTCCCATGTGCCATTCTTCTTAAGTGCAAGCATTTCATCCTCAACAGCCATCTTCCACTTTGGATCCTTCAAAGCTTCATGAATATTTCTAGGAATAGATATGTGAGACAGATTTGACACAAATGCTCTATGATGATGAGATAACTTTTGGAATGACACATGTTTTGATATAGGATGCTTAGTACATGATCTAACTCCTTTTCTAAGAGCTATAGGCATATCAAGATTAGAAGCATTAGTATCAGAATTTAAGATAGGAATGGAGGGAAAAAGAGTACTACTAGGATCACCGATGACGAAGGCAAGAGATCATCTCTCGGGGTTGTAGACGGATGAGGCTCCGGACAAAGTTCGATCTGCAATATTTTGAAGAGTTTTCCTTCTAGTATAAACCTGAAGCTCGGGCCTGTTGATCACATTGTGATCTTGAACTTTTTCTCCCCCTATCCTTGACACATCAAGATTTGGCAGAGGTGTTTTCGAAGATTCAAACAAAGGATTAGGAAGGACAGGAGAGTTAATCTCTTCACTAACTTCGCCATTCTCCCCCTGAAGAGATTTGTTAGAAAAAAACGGTTGTGACTCGATAAATGTTACATCCATAGTGATATGAGTTTTACCAGTATGTGGATTGTAACACTTATAACCTCTTTGATTAGGTGCATACCCTATAAACACACACTTTTCAGCCTGAGGATCTAATTTAGATCAACACTGAATTGGGAGATGGACAAATGTAGTGCAACCAAACACCCTTAGAGGAATATCAGAAAAAATACGAGCTGTGGGGTACACTTTTTTGAAACAATTTAAGGGAGTAGTGTAATTTAATACCCGAGTAGGCAACCTATTAATTAGATAAGATGCTGTTAGCACAGCTTCCCCCCATAAGTATTTAGGTACATGCATTGAAAAACAGAGGGCACGAGATACTTCAAGGAGATGGCGATTTTTGCGTTCAGCAATGCCATTCTGTTGGGGTGTAGTTCGGCAAGTTGACTGGTGAATGATACCTTTTTCTGTCAAAAAACTCCCCAAAAATTGGTTATAATATTCAGTACCATTATCAGTACGAAGAATACTAATAGTGGTACGGAATTGAGTCATAACCATTTGATAAAATTTTTTGAACAATGACTCAACTTCAGATTTGGTGCTCATCAAGTATGTCCAACATAAACGGGTATGATCATCTATAAAGGTAACAAACCATCGTTTTCCGGTTTTTGTTGGCATGGGTGAAGGACCCCAAACATCACTATGGATTAAGTAAAAAGGAGATGATGCACGATACTGTTTTGGATTATAATGAGTACGATGACTTTTAAAAAAAAGACAATTGTCACAATGTAGTGAAGAAACATCCACATCTTTGAACAAATGAGAAAACAAATGTTTCAAATATCCAAAGCTAGGATGGCCTAATCTATGATGCCAAACCATTATTTGTTCTTGAACAGGGAAGAACTGAAAGTTCCATACGCCTGAGCTTTTTTATTAGAGACAAACTCTTCAAAATAGTAGAGACCATCCCTCATCCTAGCATTGCCAATCGCTTTCCCCGAGATTTGATCCTGAAACTCACAATGAGAAGCAAAAAAGACAACACGACAGTTAAATTCTTTAGAAAGTTTACTAATAGACAATAGGCAGCAGGCTAACTTAGGAACATGCGGTACATTATAAAGTGTAATAGAATCAGAAAGTGGAACCGATCCTTTGCCTGCAATAGATGAAAAACTTCCATCGGCAATCTGAATTTTTTTATTGCCGGGACAAGGAATATAGGATTTGAACAAATATGGAATATTAGTCATATGATCGGATGCCCCTGAATCAATGATCCAAGGTACAGATTGTGAACAACAAGAGAGGGCATTTAGATTTCTACCTTGGTGGGCAATCGAAGCAGTAGGATTACCCGATATCGACCCAGCCTGAAGTAGTTGCAGAAGATGGTTTAGTTGTTCTTTGCTGAAAGAGAATGCAGTGGCCTCATTAGCTGTAGGAGGCATACGCTGAGAAGACTTATTATCACGGCTAAATGAAGTTGGTCTCCTTGCTTCACTAGTTGTAGAAGCTGGACGGCCATGAATCCTCCAACAGGTCTCCCGTGTATGACGGGGTTTGTTGCAAAAATCACACCAAATACGAGGTTTCCCATCTGATCTTCGCAAGTTAATGGGGATCTTGCTTATATTTGCCTCGGAAACTATTGTTGTAGGAACATGGCCCTTCTTGTCTTCAAATATAGTTAATGCTGAACCTTCCAATGATCCATCCTTTCCGCCGATAGCTGACTTGCCCAGCATTATTCCCCGTCTACTTTCTTCTCTCCGAACCTCTGAGAAGACCTCTCCAATAGGTGGAAGAGGC
The DNA here is from genome assembly GCA_017140325.1 of Eucalyptus leucophloia subsp. euroa. NCBI lineage: Eukaryota > Viridiplantae > Streptophyta > Magnoliopsida > Myrtales > Myrtaceae > Eucalyptus > Eucalyptus leucophloia. The sequence goes on from CM029470.1 coordinate 50,740,588, forward strand.
TGCTTCCCAAGTATTCTGCCCCGTACTTCATCAAACTCATCTCTAAGCCCTGCTAGGAAAGCATAAATACGTTCTGCTTCTACAATTTTCCTGTATCGATTACCATCTTCAATACACGTCCACTCATGATCATTGAATACATCCAATTCCTGCCACAAACGTTTCAAGGAGTGAAAGTATTTTGTGACAGTTTCCTCTCCTTGTCGCATCTTCCCCAGCTTCAAGGTTAACTCGTAGATTTGAGATTGATTACCCAAATCTGAATACATCTCACACACCGCATCCCGAGTTCCTTTACGGTATAATAGCCCGGATAATTTGCACCAATATCTTCTTCCATGGAGTTGGTCAGCCACGTCATAATCGCTGAATTCTCTGCATCCCAGACAGCCCAAGTGGGGTCATCTGTCGCTGGTTCTGCATTATCTCCAGTCAGATAGCCACTTTTTCCTCTACCCCGTATGTACATTCGAACGGATTGAGACCACCGGAAAAAATTATCACCATTCAGCTTTATGGAAGTGATCTGAATGGGATGAGCTTCGGTGGATTTTGTAAGAAGTGATGGAGGGTTAGATTGGGTGGTTGATGATTCGTCCGACATAGTGATCGAACGAAAAAAAAATTACTCGAGGTGAATAGATGAAGGACCTTTGGGCTCTGATACCATGAAGAAAAGAATCTGTTTTCTTATTTCTCATAGAGTGATTACAATGAATATAAATACATGAACAGAGAACCTAAATTAGGTAAGAAACCTATTTAGATAAAAATCCTAAGTTGCCTCTAATACCTATCAATATCTAATTTACAGCAATCAGAATAAAAAACAAATCACATAATATCACGTAATATAATCACGTAATATAATCAGGGAGAACTTCTAGAAGATTTCCTAATACATTCCAACATATATACACATGAGAAAAGAATTACATGAGTATTTTGATATTGTTAGTATAGATAGATGTTGAAATTATTAAGAAGTTCTTAGTAAACTGAGAAGATATTTTAAATACATCATTGATTTTTTCTTGTGTGTAAGAAAAATAAAAATGTCCATAATCTCCTTGCAATCCACATTACTTCCAAAACAAGCGCCGCATCTTTTGTAACAATGATATTTCCCCATACTGAATGTGTTTGTGAAAATAGACAATCATACAACATCCCTTTGATTTCCTAGGCTACCACACAGAAATAGATACATTACAGGTTCTCACAGCAATTGGACAGTAGATTATTCCACGGATAACAGAAGTCCAAGGACTTGGATTGCTGAAACTAAAATACAGGTAATGACTTAACAAAATGCTTGAAGCAGAACGGGTATCTAGACGATTTTCCTAGTCAATGAGAGTTAGTTATGGACACTGAGATGTATAAGGCCAATGATAAGAAGACAAGTATGACTGTGAGATGTTGACATATGCTGTAAGGGCAAAGAGTGTTCTCTTTTTTCTTTTTTAACCCAAAAATATGAAGAGGACACTTTTTGAATGCTTTGAATTTCATGTGAGAACATGAAGAGACTTGTTCTAAATCATGCTATTGACAGGACTGTCTTCTAGTTCAGTTAGGTCTTTCTATTTTCTTTTGTACTTCATCTAATTTTAATATTTAATGTGAACTTAATGTGTAGCTTGAAATATTTTTCTATTTATACCAGTGCTTACTTATCACGTACTCTTTTTGGACATTAGTTTAATGACTATGATACAATGACATACATGCTCTTCAAGTAATAGCCTTTTTCAACTCGATGTAGATCATGCTCAGCATTTCTAATTTAATTCATCCGCCTCTGCAATATTCACATTGATGTAGAACAATCATAAATGCTTTATGAATTTCCTTTCTTTCTCAAGAACTTGAGATGAGATCACATGTAGATGCTCAAACAGCAGATTCTCACTGTCACCTAGTGTACCTGGGACTCATCTAGCACATTCAATATGATGTAGTTGACAATAACTACCAAGGAGAGAGAAGCGAAGTTTGACAGGGCACATGAATTCAATCAATCATTCAACAATAACAGGTCTCATTAAAGTCTGCTAATATCAAGCGGAAAATCAACAAAACTAGGAGTAAGGTTTTATTCCCATCGGGGTTGGCAGTCATGTCATGTAACGTAGGCATCGCTAAGAAAGTGAAATTTCAAAACGCCCATTGTACTTTGGACCATTTAGAAAATGATCAGAGTATGTATATTTTTTTCAACTCAATCAGAGGCCATGTACTTCTCAAATAGGCGAAATAGCACTTCTGCAGGTCTTCTGCAAAGAGTCAACATCACTCATGATTGTTTCATCCCTTCCAGCACTATCTTCTTCATCATCATAACATATATCCTGGTCCTTTTCTTCTCTGACGAACTATATCAAAGGAATCCAATAAGAGAAGGTTAATATCGCATCATGGACAATGCATACTTACAATACTCAATCAATGACACGCTAGGGATGAACTTTTGATTAATGTGTCAACTAGTTGCACAAAATTCTCCAGGGCAACATGTAATTGGTTCCAGAAAATTTGTATATGCTGTTTTCATTTACATTTCAGAATGCGGCAGCTTCAAAAACACGTTTGGAAAGACACTGGAAATTATTTTACAACTTCGACAATGGAAAGCATGTTATGAATGAAAAAAGAGTTCAAAGCTGAAAATGACATTTTGGTGTATCCAGTATTTATTCATTCTAACAAAAGCACAGATCTTTGGAAGGAAAAAGAAAAATTCTATTTTACAGCTTTGATGGAATACAAGCATATACTCCCATTTTTCATCCCCTTAGAGAATTTTCATTTTTATTCACACGTTTCCAAGAAAACAGAAAACAAAAATTAAAATACTACCAAAGTACTTCCACTTCCACTTCCAATCAAGGACCAAACATGCAAAGCCAGGAACCACAATGCAGGCAATTGGCCAGATATTATTTTGGCTTTCAGATGCAAGAGAATGAAGATGATCGTGAGAAAAGGAGCTGACAGAAGCCAAGAATGACAGAGTAAAATCCATGGAAGGAATAAGACTAAATAGGCACACTCCTAAGTGGTCCAAGCATGAACCAGAATAATCAATTATGGTCAGCCACTAGGTCTAACACCAAATTAAGCAGTTGGACAACACAATGTTAACGATTTGCAAATCATCGTGAATCACTATACCTTGTCCATATCATCTTGCTCTTTTCTAGTAAACCCACTAGCAGCAAGTTCTTTGTCCAGAAAACCAACAGATTGCTTATTGAATAAAAACAAGGTCTACTGCTTGCTTCTGAATCTTCCTCTGAATTCTACTGAGTGGAATCCAAAAGAAAAAGAAAAAACGAACCTCCGGACGTACGGGAGTCGCCAATGGGGTGCCTACGGTGGGGCTTGGGAAGGCGACAGCGGGAGGCGACGGCGTCGGCGTCGATCGCGTCCGCGTTCAGGAGCAGGGGCGGTCGCGGAGGAAAGAGAGAGAGAGCGACCTTCGTTCGCGGAGAGGGAGGCCAAAACGCGATCGGGGGTTCGTCGGCGTCGGGGTTAGCCAGCAAGGGCGCTCCGCAGAGGAAAGAGGGAGAGAGCGGAGCAGAGGTCGCGAGAGGGAGCGAAAGGGCGTCGGCGACGGCGTCGGGGCGGAGGCGGAGGTGGAGGGGCAGAGCGTCGGCGTCCGCATCGGAGTTGGGGGCGACGGAGGCAACCGGCGGAGGGGCGTCGGCGTCGTGGGCAACCAGCGGAGGAGAGCAGACGCGTCAGCCGGAGGTGGAAAGGGCGTCGGCGTCGGCGTCGGCGTCGCAGGCAACCAGCGGAAGAGAGAGCAGAGGCATCGGCGTCGGCGTCGGCGTCGCAGGCAACCAGCAGAGGAGAGAGAGCAGAGGCGTCGGCGGAGGTGGAAAGGGCGTCGGCGTCGGCGTCGCGGGCAACCAGCGGAGGAGAGCAGAGGCGTCGGCGTCGGCGGAGGTGGAAAGGGCGTCGGCGTCGCAGGCAACCAGCGGAGGAGAGAGAGCAGAGGAGGGGAAGAGCATTCGGAGAGAAGCCCTGCGATTTTGTTCTCTCGCAAAAACGGAACGGAGAACGGGGAGAACGGGGAAAGAGAGAAAGAGAGAAGAGAGAGAGGACCGGTGGACATGTCGCGAGAGGAGAGCAGAGGAGAGAGAGCGTCGAGTGGTGGGCCCACAAGCGGCGCGCGCAAATTTTAAACGCCTGACATCCTCGCCTACGTGGAGCCACGCGTCGACCGCTGAGTGGTTTAACCCACCGCCTACGTGTTGGGTTAAACCCACCCAATATTTTCTCGATGCTAAGTACCATTGCCACTCGATTGGCCATAGATGCTTACAGCCCCATCAGCGACAATGCTAAACGAATCGCTAAGCTGGTTGACGGGAGAGCCTTTGACGACATACTGTCGTCAAGCAATACTACAGCCGCCATTGGAAAGGTAAAGGCAATCCTTGCATGTGAATATAGTATCAACACTGTACTCGTCCTTTTAGTATCTTATTTTAAGTCCGTAACATAGCAGAGAAGAGGGTGTCTGCGTAGGAACTTTTCATGAAATTACGTTCATGTCATCTAGATTTTACACACATTATCCGATTATTTTCTTTTTCACCAAAAATGACTAACATGACGTTAGTTGCCTAAGTCTTTTTAAATTCTTGTTGGTGTGGCATGATGTTTGGCTATAATCACTTTTCTTTCCTTTAGGTGCTGCCTTTCGTCTATCTTTCTTAATATTAACCTAAGAAGCATCAACACTTTTCGAGAGTCTTTGTCTTGTGTCAAACACTCTGACACTCTCCGACGCTCGATCAAAATGTATTGAATTTTCTGATAACTAATCAACTCTCCCGACACTCCCTAACACGCGAGTTTATAATTCTAACATGCAAGTTCAGAATTTTGACACGTATAGGGTCAATTTTAAAAGTTTACAATAAATGATAGATCAAAATGTAAATATGTAAAATAAATAATAGCTAATAAACATAATAGATGAGGAAAGAAGAAAAATCCAGTATTCTATTCTCTTCTTACTCTCAATTCCCATAACAAACAATTCACCCCCAAGTTTATTTTTTCTTTTTGTTCTTTTCTAACACGCTTTGACATGCGAGTCCAGAATATGGATTACTTATTTTTTTCTAAGTTTTATGGAGTTAAATTTGTCAAATTAAAACAATGAATGCTATTAACAAATGGTGGATTAATATTTTTAGTATAAATTTATTCTAGGTTCTTTTATTTATTTATTTATTTGTAAATTTGAATAAAATTAATTTGATTAAAATAATCATAAAAATGATAATTTATCATTTATACATAAAAATATATATTTAATATACAACGTGTCGAGATTCTCTATTTTTTAATAGATGACGTGTTGATATATTGTATCGTATCACATGTTAGTATTGATGTTACTTAAATAGCTATATTGGCAAATTCTACTTTCCTATTGTTTAAATCTAATATGAGATGGACCTTTTTTTGTTACTTATCTGGTATGTAGGAATTTGCCATTGAATCAGCTTCCCTGGTGTCTATCGCTCTGTTTGGTGCATTTGTGAGTCGTGCAGCAATTTCTCCAGTTGATGTCCTGACACCAAAAGTGTTCATGGGTTCGATTGTGGGTGCCATGCTTCCTAACTGGTTCTCTGCCATGACCATGAAAAGAGTGGGACCTGCAGCATTGAAGATATTTAAGGTGGCCCCCCAGATGTTTGAACATCTGTCAGGGAAACACCGGTATCACGAGAACCCTCACTATGCTAGATGCTTAAAAATTTCAACTGATGCATCCTTCAAGGGGATAATTCGACCTGGAGCCCTTGTCATGCTTACACCACTTATCGTCGGGACCTTCTTTGGAGTAGAGACGCTGTCTGGGGTCTTGGCTGGCTCTCTTGGTTCTGTTGTTCGGGTAATCTTTACCAAAGTAATTAATGTCAATCTATTTTGGTGGTTTGTGTTGCTCAAGGTGCATCCCTCGATGGAATGCTGGTTAAACGGGGTTGAGATATTGTAGTTTCTTCATTGTTGAACAAAATTTGTGTTGAAAAAAATTTGTGTAGGTTGGCGAACTGATGATTAATGTCCATATCATCATATCTATGCATGAATAATCTACTAATGCATATTTTTTGTTGGGCCTGGTTTCAACAGATTGCAATTTCGGCATCCAACACTGGTGGAGCATGGGAGAAAGCGAAGAAGTACATTAGGGTATGCAGCTGCTCCCAACTGCTGAAAAGCTAGTTTTTGTCGATGATATTTGTCTGTGGTGGTTCAGTGACCTGCTAAGAAAACTAGTCTGACTTAACATAGTTTTTTCCTTAATTTCCTGAATTTGCTTCCAGGCTGGTGTTTCCGAGTACTTAAAGACCCACCCTGAAATGAAGACTCGCAGGGCAGCTGATGAGGGAGATCCCATTGGTAATCCATTGAAGGACACTTCAGGCCCACCACTCAACATCCTCATCCAGCTAATGGCAATCGAGTCGCTCGTGTTTGCTCCCTTCTTTAATACTCACGGTGGTCTGCTCTTCAAGATTTTCTGAGGGAGGGAACGGGCGACTTCCCTTTTGTAGCAGCAGCATCGTCATCCACTCAATTTGCTCTTAAACATCTATTTCCGTGTTGTCTGCACGACCTGATAAACCTCTCCAGCCTCCTCCACTCCTTTGGACAATTCGAGCAAGATCTTTTAAAATAAGTTTTTGGATTATGCAAATTACTCAGTTTAAACTTCATTAAAAAAAAAAAAAAAAAAAAAACAACAACAACAATAACAACATCGAGAACAAGAATGAGAGGGTGGTCTAGGCCATTCGAAGTAGGCATGCGACCTCATGATGATTAGTCGATAGCTGCATAAGCACTCGGGTGCTATTGTTATATATATAATGTGATCCTACATTTTGGCACCCACGTTTTCTGTTTAAGTAGTGATTATTCCAAGTGTAGTTTTTTCCACGCTTCTTATCTTTTCGTAACAACCACCCATTTGGTAATCACCTTGATGGGAGACGGTATATAAAAAGAACAATCGTTCATTTTTTAATTGTAATCATAAGGTCTAACGCAAATCTTTTCATTTTGCAATACACCATCAGTACGCGAGGGAATTGGATTAGTAGAGTGTGCCCGTAATTTCATCAAATCTCCATGAATTTCCAATGAATGCAAATTTGAATAATGGCTGGAGGTTCGTTTACATTTGATCATGTTCCACATTTGTTATTTAATATATAATGTTTGGTATCGAGCCTATTTAGTGCCTTTGCCTTGTTTTTGTCAAAATTTTGGTGTATTTTCGTGGGTTTTTTTTAAATAAATAATTATTCAGCCATTGTTGGGTCAAGAGGAAAATCGCCGATTCTGGGCAAATTCTAGCTACTCACCACTTCAGTTTACACTTTTGCCCTTCTCTTTTCATGTTATTCCGATTCTGTCCTTGGCCGAATTAATTCACTATTTTGCCCCTTCGTGCATTTATTTACTATTTTTCCCTTTCATGCATTTTTGTGAATATTTTATGCATGAAATTAAATGTCCAATGATCCATATATTTTTAATTAATTCGAGAGTAACCACTACATCTTTAACTAATTAAATTATATATTAAGAGCCTCCAAATTATATTTAGAAATGTACATTATTATATTAATATGATGAATTTTATCACATAGGAATTTTTATTATATTAATATGATTAATTATGATGAAATATCATATTATTTTTCTTAATTTACGCACATGAATTAAGGAAATGAATATAATATGGTAATTTCTTCATGATGTAATTTTGAATCTATTTAAATTAAAAACTTAGCCCACAAGCTATTTTTATGTTATGCGATTCATATTTGTGACATGTTTACATTGGTAAAATAGTATTTACCTATATCTTGCCTTAAATTTTGTAATATAAGCATGATTGTTTGATATGCAGTTTTGCAATCTATGAATTTGTCTGAATTCAAGTGTAATGTTCCCATATTGAATGGTGAAAACTATAAAGTGTTGAAGAAGTTAATTCTTCTTTAATTATGATAGATGAACATTGACTATGCTATAAGGAACGACGAAGCACCTACTCCTACCTTATATATATAATACATAAAATGTGATCCCACATTTTGTGATCCACTTTTTCTCTTTAAGAAGCGGTTATTCCACATGCATTTTTTCCACATTTCGTACCTCTTCGTGACAATCACTCATTTGGTAATCGCTTTGATGGGAAACGGTATATAAAAATAACAACCGTTCATTTCTTTAGTGTAATCACAACATATAACATAAACCTTCTTATTTTGCAATACGCCATTAGTACGCGAGGGGATTGAATTAGTAGAGTATGCCCATAATCTAAGAAGTATCGATACTCTTGGTGAGCTTTTGTGTCGTGTTCGATACTCCAACATGTGTCTGACATGCTCTGACTTACGGATAATAAGTGTCAAAAAATCCGAGACACAGTCAACTCTCTCCGATACATGAGTCCGAAATTTTAACATGCACGAGGTCAATTTTAAATATTTTCAATACTTGAAGGGTCAAAATATAAATATACAAAGAGAGAGAGAGAGAGAGAGAGAGAGAGAGAGAGAGAGAGAGAGAGAGATAGGGCTGATGGTTGGGTGCTATTGTTGTTGCCACCGTCGGAGGGGGCCGATGAGTGGCAGGGGGGTTGGCCCTAGCTAGCTCGAGCTGGACAAAGGTTGGTGAGGCTCGCCCGGGCCTCGCCTAGGTCGGCAAGGGTTGCCCCCACTTCGCCACCTAGGGTCGGCGAGGTCACTGGGCCCCTCCAATGGTGGTTGGGCATGTTGCTAACTGAGGTAGTGGCAGTGGCGTGATGTGCCTAGCCATGACCGTGCCTCTCTTTCCTTTTTTAGTTTTGTTTTTTTAGAATTGTTTTAGCATTTTTAAAAGTTTTATACCATGAAAAAGTATTAAAAAATTCCATATAGGATAAATAAATAAATTTAAAAATATCACTTCAGCATTTTCCTTTAAAATAATATTTTTTTCCTCTAAGTTTTATATATTATTGTAATAGAATGCAGTTAAATTTGTCAAATTAAAATAATGAATGATATTAACAAATGTTGAATTAATGTTTTTCGTGTAAATTAATTATAGGCTTTTATTATTTATTTATTTATTTATTGATGTATTTATATATAAAAATATATTTAATTTATAATATATCAAAATTCTCTATTTTTAAGAAATGACGTGTCGGCGTGTCGTGTCATGTTTTGTCTTGTGTCTATATTAATGCTACATAGCCCATGATTTCATCAAATCTCCATGAATTTCCGAGGAACGCAAATTCAAATGATGGCTGGAGATCTGTTTACATATGATCCTATTTTTTTGCATTTATTTTTTTATGTCTAACAGCTATATGGTGCTCCACCTTTGTTGACACACCCAACGTAAAAGATGAAGCGTTCAACAAGAACCGCGAATCAATCCAAAATACACAAATCTTATATTAAATATGGAGTACTGTGCTAATAATGGGGAGGCGATACGCGAGCTGAAAAGCCAGGACCATAAAGAAGAGCATTGACCGTGGAGGATGGACTGAAGCCGGTACCAATGCCGGTGCTGATGATCTGGTCCGTGGAGCACGCATATTAAGTTTTTGGATTGGACATATTAAGAATATTGCTTAAGGATGTCAAAAATAGCCAATTTGAATCGACTTGCGAACATATTAAATATAAATAGGAAAGGAAACCTGAAACTCTAAACAGTTCCCTCCCTCCCTCTGCACCTCGACCTCCTCCCTCACCCTCTCTGCCACGATCTCATCATCTTCACCAGCAGCTCCGCCTTCCCATATCAACGTGAACATCCGATAGAAGTTTCAAGCATCGTCTAGGCCCTTTCTCTCTCAAACACCTCCCCCACCCCACCCCCCTAAAAAAAAAAAAAAAAAAACAATTTGTTGAATCTATCGGATGTTTGCCTCGCACAAGGAATCTGAATTGGGTATATTTCAATTTTCTTTTTTGTCATGAGCCTGAGACGGAGGATCTAAAGGGACATAAAGGAAGGAAGGAAAAATAAATAGAGGATGTGAACCATGTGAGATTTGATGAGATCACCATATCTTAGTCTGGTCTTTTTGCCTAGTACTATGTGTGGATATATTTAATTGGAAAAGCAAATGAGACCTGAAAAGATTCGAAGTCCGGACCTCTAGTTCTGATATCATATGAGATTTGGTGAAACTACTGCAAAGTTATTTTAAAAGCTTAAATCTTTAAAACAGTTGATAGTGGTCTCAAAATGTGGCGAAATCATTGATAAAAAAATTCGAGCTCAAAATCAAACAAACTCTTAAGGTTTTAATGTTTCCTTTTTGAAATGATTTATTAATTGGTTGCGCATTTTCAATATGATGACTATGGCTACCCTTTAGACTAATTAGGATTGACAATTACTTATTTCTTAACACTAGATGCTTGTTTTCACTACAACTTGGATAATGCTTGCTTGCTAATTGCTATTCTAGTAATCACGCACCTACATGATCATCTTATACGTTAGTTGATAGGTATAAAATCAATCCAAACCACATAATAAAATCTTTTGTTTTAAAATGAACAAAATTAGGTACTGAAATAACATTAATTTCGCGACCTTAGATTCTTTGATTGCATGGGAAGTGAAGTACGTTTCCACACTTAACTTGGTTTTTAGCCAATCCTAATAGGCTAGTGACGACTCATTTTTTAGAAAATTTTCATGCTGCCAATTTGAACGCCTAATGTTGTTCAAGATATAGGCTTGAGAGAGCTCACATCTAAATTATAGGCCATAAGTCTGTCCTTTAGGCAATATCCCTAAACCTATGTTTGCCTCCGTATCGGGGGTAGGTCACAACACACGTGAGGTACAAACTTAGGAAATTCATCATTTGTGATCGACAAACAAATACCTCTTGCTTTTTTGGATTTTTTAATCTAATTTAATTAAGATTTCAATTAAAAATTTTGGATTTAGGTCAAAATGACGTTTTAGTTTTATATTTCACGTTTTAGTATGGTAATGTCATGAGAGAGAGAGAGAGAGAGAGAGAGAGAGAGAGAGAGAGAGAGAGAGAGAGAGAGAGTATTAAAAGAAATCATGTTAGCATTTTTCATAAGTTTAATTGGATGGAGATTACAAAATGACTCAATTGTACCAATTTGACAAATTTTAGAATGTGATTGTACTTTTTTATAAGTTATTGGATTGCATTCATATCAGCATTTTTCATTAGTTTAATTGGATAGAGATTACGGAAGGACTCGATTGCACCAATTTGGCAAATTTTAGGATGTGATTGTACTTTTTATAAGTTATAGGATCGCATTGCACCTTTGAGACAAGTTTTAGGATTTATAATATACTTATCCCTAATAAATAATAGCAATGATTACCTTGTAGAACATTGAAATCCCTCATTGTCATAATATTTTTTAACTTATTCTTTACAGATTATAAACTGTGAACATGATTGTCATTTCGTGTTATGGATTCTAATTATTGAGGCAAACGTAAACATACACATATAAGTGAAGTCTTTGATTTGCTATTATAGTATCTAATCACAATATGTAAAAATTTGTTTAGAGATAAATAATTTTGTAGTTTAACATAAACAACTATGACTACTTAAATAATGATTCTGATTTTTCTTTTGTCAATCATGGAGTAAGTAACAAACTTAAGCATTCTTAGTTATAAAAATATAATCATTTTCGTGATATTAATGATTAATAATTCTTGATTGTGGATAGCCAGGAAATCTTTAGGCTAAAAGGTGGAATAAATGTTCCATTTAAATTAGAATTAGATTTCAAGCACGTGCCATGTGCATGCATGCTTGCTTTCACCGTCTTTCTTGTTATATATATAAACATTTGCAAGGCATCAAAAAAATGGGAAAAAGTACAAAACAAGTCATAAATCTATTTTATTGATATCAATTTAATTTTAAATATTTCAATTTGACCAATTGGGCAAAGGTCCCCTCATTAGATTTGGTAAGGGGCAACCTTGCGCCAAAGGCCAATGAGGACCAATCTCACATATTGCCAACGAGGGCTGCCCAGCCTTCGTTGGCAACCAGCAACCTCCACTGACCATGGTGTCCCTAGCCTTGCCCTTGTCAATAGCTAGCAACCTTTGTTGACCATTGTGGAGGCCGGTGGAGGAAAATAAAGAATGGGGAAAAAAAAAGGAAAGAAAAGAAAAGAAGGGAAAAAGAAGGAAAAAAAGAAAAGGAAAAGGAAAAATTCTCTAAAAAATTCAAAAAAATAATTAAATATTATAAAAATATCCACGTCAACACCGATCGCGCCACATGGGATAACTAATGTTTTTTTTTTTTTTTTTTTTGGTGCTGGAGGAACCGGCTTGCAGCCGACAGCCGCGCCGTAAACCCCCAGGTGACACTTAAGTAGGAGGACCCACCACTCCCGAGTCACACTTAATATACTTAGCGCCTCCGTTGAGGATCAGCAGAGCCTTATTCATGAGAGCCACCGCGGCCGGTGGAGGGATAACTAATGTTCATGTCAATAATTTCCTATATAATTTAGTTAGATGGACTTTATCAGTACCAATGCGAAAATGTTTATGATTAAATTGATCTAATTAATATATTTAAAGCTAAATTGTTATTAATACAATCAGTTTATGACTTTTTTTGTATTTCCAAAAAAAATGTAAAGATGTAAATGCGGACAATCAAATTTAGTAACATAGTTAATTGTGATAATCTTCATAGAGTTTTTAGAAACTTCTGCGATGGCACTCATCATAATTTCACCTAACGCCATCCCCCTAATCATAAGTCTTTTTACCAAAAATTAATACACCTGTGACAAATTTACCAAAAATTATTTTTTTTTACCATGAAAAATCCCAAACCGGTACACCTATGACAAATTTACCCCGACTGACCATAAAAAAACCTTAAACTGGTACATTTATGACAAATTTACCCCAAACTAATTTATTTGACCGCAAAAAATCTCAAACAAGTAAATTTGTGACAAATATATCCTCTGCTAAATTGGATTAATACCTCAAAAAAATCACAAAAATTGTAAACTGTAATAAACGGAACATAAAATCCCAAATTGGTATACCAGTCAACCGTCACGTGTCATTTAACTTAATAATTGGACAGTAAAATGTAATGAAAACTAACATAGGGTAAATTTGTCACAAATGTACCAGTTTATGGTAAATTTGTCAGGTTTTTGGTAGTCAAAAAAATAATTTGAAGTAAATTTGTCACAGGTATACCGGTTTGGAGTTTTTCAGGGTATTAACCCAATAAAAAATGAAGAACGCATATGTTAATCATTTTATTTATGTTCCAAAAACAGATTTGGAATATAAATCTATTCGGTAACACAATTATATTTTTCTTTATCTGGAACAAATTTTTTGTCCAAATTAAAATTTGGAACAGAAATAAGAAGTAAAAATTTTCCATTTCTTTATTTTTTTGAATAAAAATGAGAGATAAAAACATCCTCTTTGCTAGCCAATTGCCAACCCACTAGAGGCCACCATCTCTTGGGACAGAGAGATTTTGTGTTTTTATCAAACGAATTTTTATTTCCAAAACAAAACTTTTGTGTTATTATTAAACGCGTATTTTTTCTCCAAAGAAACTCATTTAGAAGTAGAAATAGAAAAATCTATTTCTGCTTCAAAAATTAATTTCTAGGCAAAATAGTTATCATTCGTGCAAAAAAAAAAAAAAAATAGCAACAGCTATGCACCCATTGTCATTACTCCCCACAATACATTAATACAATAATTCATCATGAATAGTTCTACTATATGTATTTTGTCGAGGTTTGCGGATATTAAAGAAATCACTTTGTCCAAAATTTAGAAAATGAAAGGCCATTTTTGGTAGACATAGAACCAATACACGATGTGACAAATAAAATTGGAAATGTATTAAAGTAATACATCTCCTGTCACTGCTTGGGACGGAGATATTTTGTGTATTTATCAAACGAATTTTTATTTCCGAAACAAAAATTTTGTATCTTTATCAAATGAATTTCTATCTCGGAAAAAAAAATTGTGTTATTATTAAACGCGTATTTTTTCTCCAGAAACTCATTTAGAAGTAGAAATAGAAAAATCAATTTCTACTTCAAAAATTAATTTCTAGGCAAAATAGTTAACATTCTTGCAAAAAAAAAAGTAGCAACAGATATGCACCCATTGTCATTACTCCCCACAATACATTAATACAATAATTCATCATGAATAGTTCTACTATATGTATTTTGTTAGAGGTTTGCGGATATTAAAGAAATCATGTGGTCCAAAATTTAGAAAATGAAAGGCCATTTCTGGTAGACATAGAACCAATGCACGATGTGACAAATAAAATTGGAAATGGATTGTCATGGGTAAGGTACATTTGTTTTGCAGAAAACCTTTTCCAAGAAAAACATCTCATTTTCTAGCTTTTGATTCACTTAGGAAAAAGTTAACGTAAAATGTTTTCTATGAAGGCTTAAATTTAGGAAAACAATTTCCCCTTTAAAAGAACTTGAGAGCATTTTCCAAAATGTTTTATTAGTCCTAGGGTACTTGGTTGAAAAAAAGTTTATTCTTATAAATTAATTTTTCCAAAAAAAAAAATCAATTTTTATTATTTTTAAAATTTTTGAATCTTTATTATTATTTCTTCTCTTTTTTTTTTTTCTTTTCTATTTCCTTTCTCCTTCTTTCCCCTTCTTCCTCCACTGTTGACAACTACTGGCAACCTAATGAGCAGCCAAGATAAAAACGGATGAGCTCGAGGCTCAGCCAATCCAAGCAAGCTCGAGATTGACAACTTGAGCTCCGTTAAGGCCGATGAGCTCGGGCTTCATCGAGGTTGGCGAGCTCCTAGCTCGATCGATTTTGAGGAGCTTGTACTCTGCTAAGGCTGGTAAGCTTGCAGCTCGCCCGGTCTTGGCAAGGCAAAGCTTACCTATAACCATCACTAGTCGGTAGCAAAAGAGGAGGGGAGAAAAATAAAAAAAAATAAAAATAAAAGAGAGAAAAAAATTAGAAAAAATAAAAATTTATTTTTAAAAAAATAAAATGAAAATAAAAAGGAGAAAAATGAAATAAATTAAAAATTAGAATTTCTAAAAAATATTTGAACTTTTTGATCATATATTACTATATCAAGAAAAACTAACTGTATTATTAAAAAATATTTTATGGGAAAGTATTTTCCTATATCATCGACTTTTGTGTGAAGCAAATGCACCAAGTCATATATATTTTTCCAAGTGAGAGATTAATATGGATCTAGAGAGAGAGAGTGTGTGTAGGAAATGGGTAATTGGATGCAAACACCTTTTTCAACGTCAAAGTGGACGCAACTTGTGAGCGTGATGGGGGCAACCATTCCATTTATGGTGCCCATCTTCCTCCTTCAGCCAAACCCAAAATCACCACTTTTCTACGGCAGTTTCCGCCCCTTTTTTCAACTTACCAGTTCACGTAGAACGAATCTCTGTCCATCTTGCTATTATCCATGCTTACACCAGTGGATGACACCACAGAATACATGTTTGACAGCTTTATGTATCGCTTATACAATGCTAATGGATCATGGACCTTCGGCTTCTCTAATGAAATTTAAGGCCCGTTGTTTGAAGAAAAATCGTTTTCGGACATTGTTTTATGATTTTCCATTGTTTGGATGACGGAAAACTGATATACTTATAGAAAACGTTTTCGATGCATGACTACAACAAGGGAAAATGACTTCTCCTTTTGATGAGGAGGAAATTGATTTTTCTAAACCATTAAACAAATGAAAACTAACAGTTTTTCCTTGAAAATGACTTTCATGGAAAATATTTTCAATTATCATAAAGTTTTTAGAAAAACAAGCGGACCCTAAAAGTAACTCTCAATGTTGTTTGAAGAGCAGACAATATAATGACGAGAGATCAATGTTCTCAACAATCAAACTATGCAGGCTTCAATCCTTCACACTCACTCAGTCCCCCAATCTCTCTTGCGTCGGGACGAGGCGACCTGCGTGTCTTGGAAGATTTCACCGGCTTGCGAAACTGTATAATGTGTCGCGGGATAGGTTTTGCCGGAAAAAAAAAAAAAAAAGAAGAACGGAAGAAAAGAAACTCGGTCGTTTGCTCTCTAATGTTTTTTTTTTTTTTTTCGGTAAAAATTTGCTCTCTAATGTTCATCCTTCATCAAATGCTGGAAAATGTTCACACAGACTGGTCATCTGTGGGCTTTTGGTTGAACAAGGCCCATCATGCGTGGGCTTGTTGTAACGTATTTTGTATTTACTAATATTCAAAGTACTAAAATTATAGAGGTCTTCCCACGATATAGATATTTGCAACTATAAGAAAAAGTGATAATTCTGAAAAGCTTTTATTTAATTACTATTTTTTTAACTTATCGGTTACGTGATATAAAGTTTTAATTGTGCAATGTGCAAGTTCTTCATTCATTAGTTAAATACACTCATTGTGTATGAGATTATTAAATTTGCAAATACAAATCTGTTTGGATTATTTTCAAATTTATCGGTCCATATTGTACATTTTTTTTTATTGCTTAATTCTTAAGTCCGAGGGGGAAATAGATTTTTTTTTTTTGGGCACTTCATCGTGTATATTGATTTGGAGAATCAGCTTCTTAGTGTATTCCTACACATCGCCGCCAATGACAGAAGGCACTACACGTTGAGTTAATGTGAAATTTGACTAAACCTTCGTGCGACTTGTTTGTGTTCATGAGTCGCGCATGTTATGCCAATTTAAAGCTATTGGATTAACTAAATCTATCCGATCACGATCCATTTAATAACCGTGTCAAAAAATTCGACCTGAGCACAACTTATATATTTAATATTGATCAAAACATGATCGTATAATTGGGTAAATAGGTCAAATCAGGTTAATCCAATCTAAATGTGACTGGAAAAAACTTCGAATAAGATCATTGAAATAAAAGTTAACTTTATAACTCTTTATAAAAAAAAAATGGATGTGCTTAATGGGTTACTGTTATTTTCAATGCAGTCAAATAATTGTTTAGACAAAAATCAATACAATTATGAAATTGTTTTCTTACTTGATCTATTGAAGACTCTGTTGTTCATTCTAAACAACCTAGAAGAAATTTATGAGTGATGTCTCTAATTACATAGCCAATTTAATTCAAGTTAGTATAGTCTTCCCTTATATTATAGATAAACTTACGTTAATGAGAAAAGATTTTGGTTTCCGATGAAATTAATTATATGAGAAATCTTCATCTATTTATTCTAAGAGCGCGTTTAGAAATCATTCTATTCTGGGGAATAATTTTTTATAAGAAATGATTTTTTCTGATTTCGTCACCGGAAATAATTTCTGAGTAAAAGATCGCGTTTGATAATTTTCCTAAATTTTTATTTTTGGGATAAAAATACGTTTGGTAGAATTTTTATATTTTTTTAATTTCTTTTAATTTTTTGAATTCTTTTATTATATCACTGCATATCTCTCCAAAAAGTACAGAGGCTCCAGAGTTTTCCCCCTTTTTTTAACTATCCTCTTTTTCCTTTGGAGGGTGTCTTGCTTCTTCTGCTTCTGTTTTTGTTTTATTCTTTCTTTGCTTTTGATGGGTTTGGCTGTCGGATTCAGAGGAGAAAGCACGAGACTTTCGTTACCCCATTCCCTCACCTTTCTCATCAGCATTGGCTTTATAGTCGAAAATGGCTAAAAAAGCAAAGGACTGTCCTTTTCATCTCCGAGGAGGGTTAAAAACAGAGAGATGGAGAGGGATGGTGGGTGATGCTCAGAGGACCTGGCATGAACAGGAGTTGGAACCGGGAGAATCCAGACTGCGATGATTGCAAGAGGAGAGAGGAGAGAGAGACATGATGCGGCAGATGGTGGAGGGTCGCGAGGAGGACAAAGTTGATCAGAGCAAGGCCGTGATAGCAACTAAATGCATTCGCCGAAAGAAAAAGTTCTAGACTGCATCAGTTTCTCAAATAGCTGATAGAACCCAAAGTTTTAGAGTAGGCTTGAATAGCTTAGTTTGCTGTACTATAACATGTTTTGAATTAACGGCGTTCCTCCGACCATGTCTCGAGGAACGGAGGTTTGTGTCCGATTCCCAAACGAGGATACAGATATGGCCGGAAGAAAATATTGGGTGCATTTAATATGGTACGCAGGAAACCACTCAGAGATTGACATGTGTTGAGACGGGCCCACATATTGACTATTCAAAATTTCTAAACGACCCTCTCTCTTCCCGTTAAGCTCCGTCCCACGCTCGACGCAGCTCCCTCTCTCACCATTTTCTTCTTTTTCCTTTTGCCTTTTGAGGCCATGGACGACGCTTGCGCCGTGGATTGCAATGTCGCGGACCAGTAGGACGACATGCTTACGAGCACGCCGACGCTCATCCATGGCCGTCGTCGGCGTCACCCATGGACGACGCTCGCGGCCAGCCATGGACGACACTCATCCATGGCCGCTTTGGCCATGAAGCTTGACCTCAAACACGGAGCTTGGGCTAGCCTTGGCCGCTCGAGTGGCCTCAAGCCATGTCACCGCAAACGAAGCTCGACACAGTCTCCACGCTCCTCAACCACTCGACCTCCCGCCGAATCACCCCTCATCGTCGCATCCGGCGGCGTGCCGTCCCTCCTCGACCTGAAGCAGCCATGAGCCTACTCGAGCTCGAGCCATGGCAGAAATTTTGATGGTTCAACTGATGGGCCCGGATTTATCACGATCCGTGTATGATTTATCGTATCATCCCACGTGATGTATTAAATGCACTTAATATTTTCACGGCCGTCCAAAGCTTGTAGCACATATGAGTTCGTACTGCAACCACACAGTAAAATCTCTCTCTCCTGTCCCAGTGAGAGTGTGTTTAGTAAATGGGTCCAGTTCATTCAACCCCGGTGCGGTGCAGAAGCCTGCCTTTGGACTTTTTGACACTCCTTTTCTTCCTTTTTAAGGGGCTATCTGAGTTTGAGTGTTTGTATAATTCAAAGAAAACCCATTTGTGCTTTTGGCTTGTTTTCTTGTGGGCAGGAGGAAAAAGAGTCGTCCTTAATGACATAGAGGCTCTTAATCTTTTGTTTCTTGGGGTTTGGGTTTTTCAGGAAATCCCACTCCTCTCTCCATGCAAAGATTGCATTTTTAAAAGAAAAAACAACCCCACTTTTTGTCTGTTTCTTTTTCATCTTGTGGTGTTTGGGAAGCGGTGGGGGCGTGAAATTCTCTGCTCAGGTATACTCTATGTTCTCTTTCTTTTACCACTTTTCTGTTAATAAAGGAAAAAAAAAAAGTCGCACTGCTGTGGTCTCAGATTGTGCTTCTTCTTCTTTTTTTTTTTTAGGTTTTTTTTTTTCCTATGGAGAATGGAAGGGGAGGCCAATAATTTCATGAGAAGTGAGAATTTTGCATTTCCGTGACTGTTCTAGATTCCTTGAAGGAAGCAGCCATATAATGTCGATCAGTAAAATACAAACAACTCTTTGGTGGAAAATAATGGAACAACCTGAGTATCAGGAATAATCTGCGGAAACTTAATGAGATCTTTACACATGTTGGCGTTCTGCTTGTGATTAGGCCTCAGGGGGACGTGCTTCCTCGACTTCAGTCTCTGCTCTTTGGTCTTGGAGATATATAGCTACTCCGCAAGCTAATTAGAGGTTTGTCATGGTGAATCTTAATTTAGTAGTTTTGACTATACCTGCTTGCCTAAAATATATGTCAGTTTGACTCGATAGTGTGTTCTTCACTTCTTGGCACTTATGACTGCTCCAAATTCTGGCGAGGGCTAGCCTAGTCAGCCCTGGTGAGGTCGCAGCCCTCTGGTGGCAAGGCTCGAGCCAACGAGGCTCGCCACTAGATGCCATGAGCTCACTTGATGGCAAGGCTCGATGCTTGCTGGCAATGGGCTGAGAAGAAGAAGAAAAAAGAAAAGAAAAGAAAAGAAAAGAAAAATTAAAATTCGAATTTTTAAAATATATCTTTATAAAAATAATTGTTTTGTTAGCCAATATATTCAGAAAACATTTTCTGTTTCTTTCAAAGGGGAAATCGTTTTTTTGAATTTAAGCTTTAATAAGATAACATTTTTCATTGATTTGGAAAATACTTTTTGTTAATTTATTTTCTTAAAAATGTGAAGGAAAATATTTTTAATTTTTTTTTTCATGAAATAAATCTATCAAGCAAGTCATATATTATATTTCATTTTCCTAGCGAAGACCTGCGATGGGTGGAGTCAAGATATTGATTAAGTGTGAGCATATCGAACCGTTCGGACCGGTTGATTTGTTTCGATTCCTGATTCTATAAAAATAGAATCGGTGATTTTTGTCCGGTTCCCGGTTCCGAGGGAAACTAGACTAGACCGGACTGACTCTTTTATTAAAAAAATATTTTTTTATTTCTTAAAAATAGCAATAAATCTAACATTATAATAACTCTAATATATTTTTTAAAAATTTATTTTTGCTAAGTGGTTGTTTCCGTTGGACCAGATTGGTTGGTCCAGTCTGGCTCCCGTCCTAGGACTGTCCGGTCCAGTTCTAATTCCAAAAAAGGGAATTAATCCTCCCGATCAGGTTTTCAGTTCCCAAGTGGAATCGGACTGAATCAGGAACCAATCACCTTTAATATTGACGCGTCAAAAGTACATGACAAGATTAGGTCCACTCTTTCTTTCTACGTCAATGGCCTTAGGTTGTTCCCCCTCTCTGAGCCTCTCTCTCTCTGTCTCTCTGTCTGTCTCTCTCTCTAATAGGTGTCGAGTCCAGCCATTCCAGCGACGCAGTCTAGAGTTCCGGCGAGGATGGCATTGCTCTCGGCTCTCGCAACAGAGATTGCGATACCCGTTTGTGCCATCGTCGGGTTCGCGTACTCCTACTACCTGTTGCGTTGGTTCCCCAAGTCGCGCTATAGCGACATACTCGACCATGAAGAGCGGGGCTTAAAGTGGCGTGATAATGATCAGATGTTGAGGTTTTTATCTACAGGTGACTTTGTAAAGATCCTATAGCTTCACCACTTGTCTGCTTTATAAAACTGTTCATTAACAGGTTTTTTTTTCCTTCGATCTCGCATCTGCCTAAGCAATAGTGACAGATTCGAGTCTTGTAAGCTGATGATAGCAAAGCGAAATCATGAGCTTCTGCTACTTGAGGCGTGACTCATTTTTAGGGTTTGTAACAGCTGCTAGGGCTTTGAGCGACGTATCTGAGTACAGTAACATAATATTTACTCATGTAGATCTCTTCTCACGAAGATGGTTTACGGGCGGAGTGTTGACTGGCGTAGCTCTTGTCCTTTTGGCTTTGATAGCATTTTCATTTTATAATTTACAGTTTCCTTCATATAGTTTAATAGCATTATATAATCTATCCTTAAGGAAAACATTTTTGGAAGTAAAATCCAAACAGCGGAAAATTACTTTCCTCTAGTTTTCATGCTCTCCACCAAACAAGGGAAAATCAATCACTTTCCTCTAACGTAAAGTCTTCCATTAACCCAACGCATTCTAAGTCTAATAAGCCCAATCTTTCATATCCTTGCTATGAGTACATACATAAGATTTTTCTTTGTACATTTGATTCATTTCCAATTATCTATGCAATAGATTAAGACCCCATTTGTTTTGTAGAAATCTTTTTATCCAAAAATATTGTCTCATTTTCTGGCGTTTGGATAGCTTAGGAAATGAATAAATAGAAAATATTTTCATAATCAACGGAAAACCTATGTTTAATTTTAGGAATGCGATTTGCACTTAAAAGTTATAAATTATTTTCTAAAATATGACTAGACATTGATGTTTAAACAAGAGATCTCGGCCATTGGTACACGGCCCAGATGCCAGTGCTTGAGTTTTTAGTAGCCTTGGTCCCTTGAGGTTGAGCCCAAGACCTTGATGCACATGCCTAGGTCTTTGCTCGTTGTGCCCAAGTCCCTAGGACTTCGATTGTGGAGCTCGGCTCTATGGCTGGGTTGAGGACCCCGATAGTTGAGCTAAAGTACCCAAGGCTAGTCCCGGGGCCTAAGCACCCAAGGCTGAATTCCATGAGAGAAAAAAATATCGGTTCATGATTATAGAAGTATCTATGTATGAAAATTTCATTCAATAAAATTTTATTTGATATGAGTGCATTGAAAGTCTTAAAACTTGTCACAAAAGTGCAATCAAATCCTAAAACTTTCAAAAAAATACAACTAAGTCATAAAACTTGTCACAAACATGCAATCGAATCCTAAAATTAAAAAAATAAATAAATAAATAGTTGAAGGATTTGATTGGACTAATTTGAAAAGTTTTAGGTTATGATTGTACTTTTTTTAAAGTTTTAGGACTCGATTGCACTTTCGTGACACTTTTTAGGATTTTCAATGTACTTATCCCAATTGATAATATATCACATGCAACTCTTATGACACCCAAATAGTGCATATATTTTCAGAAAAATAAAGGCAAGTGTTTTTCTCTAAAAGACGGCAATTATTTTCCAACTTATATCTGAATTTTAGCCGAACATTGAGAAATATTATTATTTTCCAAAAAAATCTTATTCGGACACAATTTTTAGAAATGTCAAATTATCTATGAAACAAACGGTGCCAAGGTAAATTTCTTTCTTCCATTTGTTTTTTTGTTTGTTACAGGAAGCTTGGTTTATGCAACTATTGACACAACATAAAGTTAATGAAAATTAGGATAGAAATTTTTTTCTATGTAATTATTTTTAGTAGAAGCATATTATATTAAAAAGGTGAATTGCTAAGGATGTGCAACCTTCAATTTTTAATGTATTTCTTCACTTCGTCAGCGAATGTTTTATAAGGATTTATCATCACACGTTGTGATTTGGGGTAGAACATTTCTCATTTTCGTGAGAATCTCATTCTTCATTTGTCATACTTGTGACAAAACACTTACTCTATAATATTAGTTAAGAATACATAGGTAACGAACCTATTTCTCTAAAGTTATCTTTTGTGTTAAATTCTTGCTTCTCCTAACTGAAGTCCTTATATGTGATCATGTTTCATGCCTATTACTTATCACTCTGATTTATATAATCTTTCGAACTAGAGCATTATCAGTTCTATAGTAGTTCACCCTTCTCTTCTAGTTCTAACATATAGGTTCAGTTCTAACTCTAGTTCTGATGTTTTTCCATATTCTCGATCTAATTTTTGGTTCTTACCTACTGTTTTTTGTAGGTCATAATACGTTTCTAGTTTCTTGTTTGTTTGTAAGGCTTTAATTTTGAAGTAATGTTTAGATGTGTTTGCAACAATATTTTGGGTCTGGGACGTTGTAGTTAATTCTTTGTATTTCATTAAGTACTTTGCAGAACTGGGTACTTTCTGTCATCCCTTTTCCCATCTTGTCCTACTCATTATGTTCTTGTCACTTCCGAGGTTGGGTTTTGACACTTACACTTGTCAAATATGAATTGTAATAGACACCGTATCATCTTTTAAGTTACTCTTTTGGAGGCGCTGTAGGTTAGGCTTTCTTATTTCTTGGCGCTTGGTTGAACAAAACTACGCAACAGAATGAAGTAACTGGATTTAACTGAATTATACCTTCTTTCGTCACACAAAAGTAGAGTGTCAAGAATCAGATTGTCGCTTTGTTTGCTTGATAAAGACTCAGAGAGACTAAGTTGTTGTTTGTGATTGAACAGCTGTGAAAGCTTTTCTTTTCATGGAGTACCGGTATGGTGGGGTCTTCATGGTTGCTTTTGCGATCCTAATCTTCATCTGCCTCGGCTCTGTTGAGAGCTTCAGCACCCAAACCCGACCTTGCAGGTTTGATCCTTCAAACATGTGCAAGCCTGCACTGGCCACTGCCGTTTTCAGTGCTGTTTCCTTCCTGCTTGGTGCTTTCACATCAGTCCTCTCTGGTTTCCTTGGCATGCAAATTGCTATCTACGCTAATGCCAGGACTGCCTTAGAAGAAAGGGAGGGTGTTGGAGAAGCTTTCTTTTCTGCTTTCAGGTCTGGTGCAGTGATGGGATTTCTTCTTGCTGCTATCAGTCTTCGCGAGCTCTATATTGCAATCAATCTGTTCAAGCTGTACTATGGCAATGACTGGGAAGGTCTTTTTGAGGCTATTGCTGGTTATGGTCTTGGTAGATCATCCATGGCTCTCTTTGGAAGAGCTGCTGGTGGAATTTATGTCAAGGCTGCTGATGTTTGTGGTCATCTGATTAAAGAGACTTGGCCAGATTACCCAGCAGAACATCAACGTTACGTACCTGTATGGACTCTCTTACTGTAGCTCTATCTCCTAAGTTTATCCCTCACTTTTAGTCATAAATGACGTTGACCTTAATCATTCAGGTGTTTTCTTATCATGTTGGTGATATTGTCGGGGATATTGCTGGTAGGGGGACTGATCTTTCTGGCTCTTATGCCAAATCATCCTGCGCTGCCCTTGTTGTTGCTTCCATCTCTTCTTTCGGAAACAATCACGACTTCACTGCTATGTGTTATCCCCTGCTTATCAGCTCTATGGGTATTCTTGTTTGTTTGATGACAACTCTCTTTACGGCCAACTTCTCAAAAATCAAGGAAGTAAAGGAAATCAAGCCTGCATTGAGGAAGCAACTTATTATTTCCACAATTCTAATGACTTATGTAATTGTTATTGTTAGCTGGATTGCTCTGCCCTCATCATTTACAGTTTACAACTTTGGGTCGCGGAAAGTTGTGAGGAACTGGTAAACTCTTTGATGATACTTATCTTTTTCTGATCGTAAGTGCTGTTTTCTTCTAATGTTGGTCATGTGATATGCTTTAATGACAGCGGACTTTTATTGGATTGGGTCAAAACGTTGAGCAAATGTAGTCGCTAATTATTGATATGATCTTGCAGGCAGCTGTGCTTCTGTGTCGGTGTTGGTCTTTGGGCTGGGCTAATCATTGAATTTATCACTCAATTAAGCACCAACGATGGCATCAGGTGTTGAATTGCCAAAGTAAATGAATGATACGAATCTTTACGACTGTTGATGGTAATGTGCTGACCACTTAATGATCCTTTTTTCTGCAGCCTTCTCCAAGATTTTGCTGCCGAAAGTGTTGGCTTTGGCGCTGCCCTTGTCAATATCCCAATTTGTGCTGCCATTAGCATTTTGTTGTGTTATCATATTGCTTCCATGTATGGAATTGCTATGGCTGCCGTTGGGATGCTAAGTACCACTGCCACTCGATTGGCCATAGAAGCTTACAGTCCCATCAGCGACAATGCTAAACGGATCGCTGAGATGGATGGCAATACTACAGCTGCCGTTGGAAAGGTAAAGGCAATCCTTGCATGTGAATATAAGTCTTTTTAAATTGATGTTTGGCTATAATCACCTTTCTTTCCTTTAGATGCTACATTTCGTCTATCTTTCTTAATATTAGTCTAAAAAGTATCGATACTTTCTGGGAGCTTTCATATTTTGTTGGACACTCTGACACTATTTCATACTTGATCAATAGGTATCGAATTTTCCGACATTTGGTCAACTTTCTCAATACTCTTTGACATTCAACATATGCATTCGGAATTATGACACACACAGGTCAATTTTAAAAATTTTCAATAAATGAGAGATCAAAATGTAAATATGTAAAAAATAATAAAAATAATAAATAGGGAAAAAAGAAAAATCTAGTATTCTCCACTCTTCTGACTCTCGCTTCCCATCGTGTCATGTCAAACACTTTGACACTCTCCGACATTCGATCAATAAATGTCAAATTTTCCGATACTTAGTCAACTCTCAAAATGCTCTTTGACATGTGAGTCTAGAATTTCGACACGTGAGTTTGGAATTCGACACGCGCAAAGGTCAATTTTAAAATTTTTTAATAAATAAGAAATCAAAATATAAATATGTAAAAAATAAAATAATAATAAAAATAATAAATTGGAAAATAAGAAAAATCTAATTTTCTCTTCTCTTTTGACTATCACTTCCTGTTGTATCATATTGAATATTCCAACACTCAGTCAACAGGCGTCGGATTTTCTAACATCTAATCAATTTTCCTAATACAATTTGATATGCAGGTCTACAATTCGATATACGAGTTTGGAATTTCGACACGCATGGGTCAATTTTAAAAAAAAAATCAATAAGTGAGGGATCAACATATAAATATGTAAAAAAAATAATAAATAATACAAATAATAAATTGGGAAATAAGAAAAATCTAGTATTCTCTTCTATTCTAATTCTCACTTCTCGTGACACACAATTTATCCCTCAAGTTTGTTTTTTCTTCTTTTCCAACATGCTCTAATATACGAGTTCAAAATGTGGATTGATTGTTTTTTTCCTCCAAGTTTTATGAATTATTGGAATGGAATTGAATTTGTCAAGTTGAAATAATGAATGATATTAACAAATGGCGAATCAATGTTTTTAGTGTAAATTCATTCTAGGCTATTTATTATTATTTATTTATTTGTGAATTTGAATCAAATTAAATTGATTCAAATAATCATAAAAATGATAATTTATCATTTTATATAAAAATATACATTTAATATACGTATCCCAATGTGTCAGAATTTTCTATTTTTTGAGAAACTACGTGTCGGCATGTCGTATTGTGTCGCGTGTCGTGTGTTGGTGCTACTTAGGTAACCCCTATCAGCAAATTTTACTTTCCTATTGTTCAAGTCTAATATTAGATGGACCCTTTTTTGTTACTTATCTGGAATGTAGGGATTCGCCATTGAATCAGCTTCCCTGGTATCTATGGCTCTGTTTGGTGCATTTATGAGTCGTGCAGCAATTTCTCCTGTTGATTTCCTAACACCAAAAGTTTTCATGGGTTTGATCGTGGGCACCATGCTTCCTAACTGGTTCTCTGCTATGACCATGAAAAGAGTGGGAACTGCCGCCTTGGAGATGGTTACCGAGGTTGGTCGGGCGTTTTGGGCAACAATTGAGGAACGTCACCGTGCTAGATACTTCAGAATTTTAACTGATGCATCTATCAAGGGGATGATTCGAGCTGGTGCCCTTGTCATGCTTACACCACTAATCGTCGGGATCTTCTTTGGAGTAGAGATGTTGTCTGGTGTTTTGGCTGGCTCTCTTGGTGCTGTTGTTCGGGTAATCTTTACCAAAGTAATCCATGTCAATCTATTTTGGTGGTTTGTGTTGCTCAAGGTGCATCTCTCGATAGAATGCTGGTTAAACGGGGTTGAGATGTTTCTTCATTGTTGAACAAAATTTGTGTAGGTTGGTGAACTGATGATTAATGCTCTTATCATCATATCTATGCATAATTAATCTCCTGATGCATATTTTTTGTTGGGCTTGGTTTCAACAGATTGCAATTTCGGCATCCAACACTGGCGGAGCATGGGAGAAAGCAAGGAAGTACATCAGGGTATGCAGTTGCTCCTAACTGCTCGAAAGCTAGTTTTTGTCGATGATACTAGTCTGTGGTGGTTCAGTGACCTGCTAAGAAAACTAGACTGACTTAACATATTTTTTTTACTTAATATCCTGAATTTGCTTCCAGGCTGGTGCTTCTGAGTACGCAAAGACCGAGTACGCAAAGACCCATTACCCTAAAGAAATTCACAGGGCCGTTGATAAGGGAGATACCATTGGCAATCCATTGAAGGACACTTCAGGCCCGCCACTAAACATCCTCATCCAGCTAATGGTGGTCGAGTCGCTCGTGTTTGCTCCCTTCTTTACCAGTCACGGAGGTCTGCTCTTCAAGATTTTCTGAGGGAGGGAACGGGCGACTTCCCTTTTGTAGCAACAGCAGCAGCAGCATGTCATCGACGCCATTTGCCCTTAAAACATCTATTTCGGTGTTGTTTGCAACCTCTCTAGCTCCTCCACTGCTTCGGACAATTCGAGCAAGATCTTTTGAAGTAAGTTTTTGGATTATGTAAAATACTCGGTTTAAATTTGAAAAAAAAAACAATATCGAGAACAAGAATGAGAGGGGTGGTCTTGGCCATTCGAAGCAGGAATGCAACCTCATGATGATTAGTCAAAGGCTGCGTAAACACTCGGGTGCTATATGGTGCTCCATCTTCGCTAACACACCCAACATAAAAGATGAAGTAGCGTTCAACAAAGACCGGGAATCAATCCGAAGTACACAAACCTTACTTTAAATATGGAGCAGTGTGCTAATACTGGAGAGACGATGCGCGAGCCGAAAAGCCAGGGCCATAAAGAAGAGCATCCATCGTGGAGCAAGGACTGAAGCCAATGCCGATGCCGGTGCTGGTGATCCAGTCCATGGAGCACGCAAATCAAGTTTTTCGGTTGGAAATACTAAGAATATTGATTAAGGGCGTCAAAAATACCCCACTCGAATCGACCTGCGAACATATTAAATATAAATAGAAAGGGAAACCCTGAAACACTAAACTGTTCCCTCCCTCCTCTTCACCGCGACCTCCTCCCTCATCTTCACCAGCAGTTCCGCCTCCTCCACATCAACGTGAAAATCCAATAGAAGTTTCAAGCATCGTGTAGGCCGTTTCTTCTTCAGCCACCACCCCCCCTCCCCCCTCTTCATTTTGTTGAATCCAACGGATGTTTGCCTCGCACAAGATCTGAACTGGGAATGTTTCAATTTTCTGTTTTGTCGTGAGCCTGTGACGGAGGATCTAAAGGGACATAAAGGAAGGAAAGGCAAAAAAAGGATGTGAGCCGCATGAAATTTGGTAAAATCACTGCCAATTGTTTTAAAAGTTAGATAAATGAGTGATTTATTATTTAAATATTCTGACATTTCCCCACGCTTAGTTTGGTTTTTTTTGCCTAATACTAAGCGTGGATATATTTAATTAGGAAGACAAATGAGATTTGGAAAGATTCGAACTCAAGACTTCTAGTTCTGATACTATGTGAGATTTGATGCCACCACTGCTAACTTTTTTAAGCTTTAGAATAATTGGTAGTAATTTCACAAAATCTCACAAGTCGAGACCCAAAACAAACATACCTGAACCATCATTTCGGTTGGGTTTTGTATGGTTCATGTCATAAAAACTATATATCGTTTGTGTTAAAACCCAACCAAATCGACCTATTGACACTTCTAAAATTGTGTTGACATCAAAAAATAATCTGGTCATGGATGTGCATGTGCCTGGCATGAGAGTGAGAAAACACGTGGCATTTGAGTAAAGACAAAAACAGTCACGTGTATAGCACATGAGCACCATCTTGTAGTATTAATCTATTGATGTGCACATGAACTAACACATGACGATCGATGATGATATTCTTTAATATCACGTGTCTAATTATTGAAATACGATAATAGATAGTTGGCGGTTAAAAGTATTTCGGATACCATTCATAACTTGATATCATCAGGATAGTTAGTACTGAGGATGCACGATTTGGAGGGAAAACTTCCTATTCGCAAGTCATGGAACATCATCGATGGCTACAAACTATCAACACATGATGAGGATAGGTATGGAAGTTACTTGAAGAAACACAACTGCCGAACATCGTCAAGGAATGATTACCACACCTTCATTATAAACATCACCAATTATCCAACAAAGGACCCTCGCATAAATTAAGCAAAATGTTATCTTTCAATTATCTTTACATTTCTTGTACTGTACTTTAAATTTCTTTATGGTAGCTTTTAGATTCGCATGGTCGATTAGATTATGGCGTGCGTATTTATCTCGATACCGCACCATCTGTCACGCCTCAATCCTCGAGCGTGTGCCCATCCCTCAGTGGTCGATAAAAATTTGCGACTTCCCAAGATGAGTCGCCGACCCTTTCTTTTTATTGAACATGTGGAAGCGATTAACAAATCTCCTAACAGTAATTATCTCAGGATAGAAAAGCAGAGCAACATTTCATAAAATTGCACTTTTGTAAACAATTGGGTTTATATACAAAAAGAGTCAAGGTAGGAGTCTACAAAATAATCGACTCTCGAAAGAAGCTATCCTACAACATACTAGTAGGACACAGACGCCGATCTTTCAGACTCCACCTCCACAAACTTCAGGGCTTCGGTCCTTCAAGACCACCAACTAAGAACCTGGAAATGGTTATATAATAACCAATGAGACAATGTCTCAGCAAGTTCACGTTCTAAACCATGATTAGGAGGGTAATACGCCTAAAGCACCTTAATCACACAACCACACAATTAGAGCGGAGAACTTACCTCGCCTCAGTTCCTTCCTGCATATCAGCATAGTTCATATCACAATGCATATAACAATTGAAATATCTCATCAACTCAATTACTCATGTGTATATAGTAAATTAAAAAACCAATTGGAATGTCTCAAATCAAATCTCCACCAATTACCACACCTTAGTCAATTATGCATTTCAAGTAATTACAATCACACGAGCACGACCTAATCGTCATCACGGTAAATCCAACAGACAAACAGCGGAAATTATCCATCACATAGCGGATCTATCCGTCATATAGTAGATCTATCCGTCACATAGCGGATTTAACTAACATACAACGGATCTATCTGTTACATAGCAAATCCTTCCATCACATAGCAGATCTATCCGTCACATAGCAGATTTATCCATCATATAGCTAAGCGTCGTCTCGCCCCATCAAGCACAGTAAGATCTACCCCAAGATGGCTTTCCATATGAAAGCATCGTTCATCCAACACATAGTGGATGACGAATTCTCCTAACCAATACACGATTATCCACTCCCAACCAAGGACATTATGCTTCATATTTAAATTCCTCAATTAAAAATAATGTCATGGCCTATTTTCATCACGTTGAAAATACCCGATAAAATAATCGTGTGTGGGTACACGGTCGGCCTGAGCCAAAATTTCCATATCTTTACTTTAGAAAATCCCACTATTTATACTTTGTTTGAAAACATTTTTGGCATTGTAAACCGACGCCCCAAATAATTTCTAATTAATTATTGAAATTACTTTATTTTAGGATAAATACCCAAAATTATAGTTTCCACTAAATTTGCACAGTTCACACTCAATTGCAGAAATTAACCACACCATTACAATGGCACGAAATTCCAATCACCGGCTTAATAATTAATAATTAATTAATTTCTAAAATTAATTAAATAATTCAATTTAATTTCTAAAAATACCAACCTAAGCCAAAAATGGCTAAATTAAGTACGATACGGGCCTGGAAAATTTCCGAACAATTCTAGATAAATAGCACATCCTATCTAGGCCTTGATTAATTTAATCTAACCACCTAACATGCACAATGAACTAATTAAATCACAAATATAATCTAGCTAAACACCCCTTAAACGTCATTAGCCTACTAAGAAGAGTTAGCGCATAAACTCACCGGTTTAATGCAGAAACCGGTTCACCGCGACGGTGGCGTGACGGTGGCCGAAACCCGAACTTTTGGCGGCGCCGAGGGAAGCTTGGGCTGGGCCAAACAAGCCTTGCAAGGCCCACAGCAACTGCTAGCCTTGGCTGAGCTTTAAGTGATGGGCTGACACGCACGGGCTGGGCTGATTTTGCGGGCTGCAGTGGCTGAAATTCACGGGCTTCAAATGGGCTGGGCTTGCTAATTAAAGATGGGCCGAAGACGTTGAAAATTTGTGGAGATGCTGGGTTGAATTGACGGGCTGAAGATGTGGGCCGTGGGCCGTGGGCTTGATTCGTGGACTTCAAGTGGCCGGACCAAAGGCTGAAAATTGCGTGGCTGTTGGCTTCGTGGCTGCTGGGCTCGATTACAAATGGGCCGAACGGCGTGAGAAGAGGCCGCGGATGAAGGCGAGGAAGAGAGAGCTGCTTCGGTCGTGCGACAGAGAGCTGGGAGTTGACTTCGGTGGAGCTGCTTCGGTGGCTTGACTCGCTGGGGAAGAGGGACCCTGGCACGCGGCAGCTTGGTCGCTGCTTGTCTTCGTGTCCGAGGAGCAGCAGCGAAGAAGATCGGGCAGCTGAGGCGGTCAACCCTTGGGGCTTCTACTGGGGGAATTGACCGAGCGTGCGAAGGAGAAGAGAGATGGTGATGGAGCAGCTTCTGTCTTCGTGACGGACGGCTGGCAGAGGAAAAGTGAAGGAGCTGGACGTCTTCTTCGATGGAAAATGAACAAACGATGAAGCTGCCAGGAAAAAAAAGGCAAGAGAAACAGAACCGAAGGGAATGAAGCTGGCGTGCCCGGCGTGAGGAGGAAGCCACGGATGGGGGAAGGAAAAGTCAAGATAAATATCCCATAATTTCATCATATCTTAACCCCAAAAGTCCACATAATCATCCTCTTATGTCCCCCAATTAAATCTTGCAAATTAATCCACAAAAATTCCAATTTGAAGCCAAATGTTGCACCCCCATGCCTAGTCCGAATTTACTTAATTTTGGACTTCAATTTCTTCCCAAATTTCCTCAATTCGACGTCCAATTTTGTTGAAGAAAAAGCCCACACAATTTCTACGAGTCCCTGTCACCAAATGATTCAGTAAGGAGGCCAAAAATCCATTCAATTTGGTCAATCTGAATTTCCATTATTTTTCGACTCGTTCGAAGCGATTTTCCGTAAAAATCCCAAATTCGATAAAATTTCTCCGAAAGATGAGACGATGTCTTATGATTGCATCGTAACATGCTCAAACGTCTAATTTCCGAAACCGAATTCAATTTCGTGGTTAAAATCGACTGAACGCGATTTTAGTCCGATTCGACCTACCAGGTAGCATTTAGGGATTTTACCGTGGTTATATCCTTTAACGGCTTCACCAAATAGATTGGTTAACTCGTGAGTGATCAGCTTAGAGAAAAAGGACCATAGGCGCACCGACGAGATGCCCATTTCATTTAGTCAGGACGGGATCGAAATTTAGGATGTCACACCATCGGTTAAATTCCAATATCACATATTTATATTCTCAAGCTGTGTTGTTGATTAAGTTTGGACATAGTTCGATACTGACTTTATAACTCTTGGGTCTTGTCGTCGATTAAATTCCGACTTGGTTGGGGATTGTATAGTATCATTTGGATTAACAATGTTTGATCATTTCTTGAATGAGATATCTTCTATTCGGAGTTCACACAGGACCCTAATCCCTTTTAATAAAAGGCGAAGAACGACTTTCGGTTAAACATATTTCCATCATAGGAACAATTCCGACGACAACGGCTCGATAATCTTAAGCCTTTAATTAGATGACTGGTGCATATAAGATTCTGCAATAGCCTCAAAAGATAAAAAGCTCCACTTTCTCGTCGGTAATGTATGGAGAAAGCGTACCCACGAGCCTCTTTTTGAGTTTGGGTGTTGGCATGAGGGCAAGATTCGTCCTCCCGAGGACCCCCTCTAAATCCGAATCCGGCACTTCACCTCAAAGGAACGAGATGATAAGAAAGGTCCAACATGCCTCGTGGGCATGACGTCATTCAAGTTTTGTTCTTCTTACGATGTTGACTAAGGGGTGTTTGTTTGTATTTTTTTTTTATGAACAAAAATTTTGTTTTTTTTTTGTTTTGGAGAAAAAAAAAAGAAACGCGTTTGTTTGCTTTTTTGTTCCAAATAATTTTTTTTTTTTGTTTCGGCAACAAATTTGGAACGAAATAAGAAATAAGAAAAACTTGTTTCTTGTTTTGGAACATTTTCAAGAAACAAATTTTCTCTCCCTTCTATTTTTCTTCTCTTTCTTTCTTCTTCTTTTCTTCTTCTTTTTTCTTTGGCCGGTTGCTGGCCTCGGCCATGGCTGGCGACCGGCCGTCGAGGGCTAGCGACCATGCCGGAGCGTTGTCGGCCCTTGACGAGGCTGAGCGTTGCCGCCCCTGGCAAGGCTTGGACTCGAGCTGGCCGGCGAGGCTTGGCATTGCCGGGCCACCACGAGGTCGGCGTCGCTTGGCGGTGGTTGGGTGAGGCCGAGCCTCACCGTGGCTGGGCGAGCTTGACCTCGCCGGATCCGGGCAAAGCCCGAGCTCGCCCGCCAAGGCGAGGCCGTCGACCCTTATCGGCCGGTTGTCGGCCATGGCCGAGGCCGATGGCCGGCCAAAAGGAAGGAAAAGAAGAAAGAAAAAAAAGGAAAAGAAAAAAGAAAAAAGAAAAAATAATAAAGAAAAAAGGAAAAAGGAAAAATAAAATAAAAATATTAAAAAATTAAAAGAAACAAAAAAAATATACAAGTTTACCAAATGTGTTTCGTTATTTTTCTATTTCAGAACAAGTTTACCAAACGCGTTCTTCCGTTCAAAAATTTTTCACCGAAAGAGAAACAGTTTTTTCTATTTATATTCCCAGTTACAACTAATGAAGTTGAAGCGTTGTTTGAGCTTTTCGAGAAATTGAGCAGCTCAATTATTGACGATGGCCTAATTCACAAGGTAGTTTGAACTAAATCCAAATTACATATCGTGGCTAACATCTCATACACAGTTCATATCTACTTTTATGTGCCAAATAGCTGGTGATTCTTCTCGTATTTGATAAGGTAGATGGTAGGACATATGCTCATTTTCACTCTTTACGTCGTGTCAAATATCAAGTAAAATATTGTGAGAAACTAGTGATGGGATCTAGTCTTGCCTTTGTTACTTAATGACTCTCTTCATGCGGAAGAGCTTCAATTGGCACTACTCAAAGCACTCCTACGGGAGAAAATCTTTTCATTAAATCAAGCTCAACATTCCGAAAATACAACTTCTCGAGACACTTCTAACCTTGCATTTAGATAAAGTCCTTTGGAGAGCCTTAGAGATGCAATTGCATCTCCCCAAAGTGAGTAAACAATGGAGCCAAATGCCATTTGTATTTGGTGAAGTCTCAATGAAGTCTCAGTGAAGAAAAAAGAAAAAAAAATAAAAGAAAAGGGAAAATAAAAAGAGAAAAAAGATTAGTGAACAAAAAAAAAAGATATGATAGAAAAGAGATAATAAAAAATGTGGGTTGAATACAATAAGTCCGGTCTAGATTGAGAATATAGGCCAATATGTATGAGGTGTTTCTGAACCGGGCCCTAAGGGCCGGTCCAAATTTTTAACCCAGCCCGGACTTAAAGGGTCCGAATTAGACCACTTTCAAATTTTGATAGATGAAAAAACCGATATCACACTACTAACATCTAAATTTTGTCTTTTTATCTAAAACTTAATCGCATAATTAGTCTCTAAAAAGTAATTGTAAATTAAATCATTTTCATTAAAATGCATCGCGATTTTATTAAAGTGCATCACATAAGGACATTAAGAACATTTGCATTATTAGTATTATTATTTTTTTATAAATAAAAAAAAAAAACGGAGCCAGGCCGGGGTAGGGCCGCCTTAGCCCGGCCCTTTCCTTTGCCCTTTTCTTTTTCCCCGCCTGGGCCGGTCCAGCCCACTTCTTCTTTTCCCTTTTCCCCGGCTGGTCCTATCTTCTTCTCCTCTCCTTCTCTGCCGTTGGACGCTGACTTGCCGACAAACGACGAAAAGGACAGAGAAGGATGAGGCAAGGACGATACAATCGGTCTGGCAATAGCTAGCTTCGCGGCTTGAAAGCGAGAGAGGAGAGCGGCCAACGAGGGGGGTTAGTCGATTTTGAGGGCTTCTTCTTCGGCTAGAGGGGGAGAGCGAGGGGGCAACCGGAAGAGCGAGATTCGAGCAAGAGGGCGCGAGAACAACCCAGAGAGAGCAAGTGAGATCGGGAGTGGGGGAGCTAAGCGAAGGACTAAAATTCGTGCCATCGGAGAGGCTTGCCCCCAACAAACGGTGACGCTCGCGGTTTCCTTTTTCAGCGTCCATACTCTCGGTAAGTCCATGTTCTGTTTGTTTCAAATCGGTTCTCCCGATGATCCCAGCTCTGAGACGTGCGAGGCAGTCGAACTGAGGCCGACATATTTCCAGTTTGCCATCCAATCACCGTCGTCGAGTCGGGTAGGGCCATCTCCAGTGACAATGCCCTCGGTTTGTCTCAACTTGACTGAGCCCAGTTCGCCATATATGCTTGTGTTAACGTGAAGGGATCGTTTCGGAGTCTACCTTGGGCATTGTTTGTTCGCTATATGATCATTTTGGCTTGGGCTTTTATCTTGGACGTCTCCGGATGCGCCCCCTTGGTTGACAACTACGAGGCGTTTGGCATAATGCTCGAACCAGATCTACTTTGGCCTCATTCGGTTTTCGGCTTCTGTTTTGTTCTGAATTGTGTCGGGCTTGAGGGGCTATATTTGAGTAGGCTTGGACTTGATGTGAGTTAGAAGAATCCCGGCTTGGTCTGGTTTGCGCCATTTGGACTAGTTTGTTCTTTCGTTTTTTATTATTAAGTTGGGGACGGACTGGGCTCAATATAATGAGCCCACGTGTGAGGGCCTTTGGATGCGTGACCCAACGGATTCGAGTCGGTCCCAGATTAGATCCGGAGACCTTACCCAAATCTCATTTTCGAAAAAATTTTAAAACATATTTGTTAAAAAAAATTTTAATTTTAATTTTAATTTTTTAAAAATTAAAAACATTTCCAAGAATTTTTTTTCTTTTCTAAAATCTTATATATATTTTGGGGGTAGTTTTCTCTAAAAGTGTGGGGAAACCATTGATAAAAAGATCGAGCTCAAAATCGAACAAACTCCAAAGGCTTTATGATACGGTTTTAATGTTTCCTTTTTGAGACAATTTATCAATTGGCTGTGTGCTTTCAATATAATGACTATGGCTACCCTTTAGACTAGTTAGGATTGGCAATTACTTATTTCTTAGCATTAAATGCTTGTCTTTCTCGGCAACTTATCTAATGCTTACTTGCTTGCTGATTCCTAATTTAGTGATTGCGTGCCTGCATAATCATCTCATATGTTAGTGGATAGATATAAAATCAATATGGACTGCTTGACAAAAAGTGAATAGGATTAGGTACTGAAAATGCACTAATTAGTTAATTAGTATAATCAAGTCTTCGATTCTAGATTTTTTGATTGCGTAGGAAGTGAATATGCTCTCACACTTTACTTGGTTTCAAGCCGACCCCAATAGGCTAATAGCTACTCATTTTTTAGAAAATTTTCAAACCATCAATCTATATACCTGATGTCATGCAACGTATAGGCTTGGGAGAGCCCACGTCTAAATCATGGGTCGTAAGCCTGTCCTTTAGGCAATACCTCTAAACTTATATTTCCCTTTATACCGAGGGGTAGGTCACGACACACATGAGGTACGAACTTAGGAAAATCAACATTTATGATTGACAAACAAATACCTCTTCCCTTCTAAATTAAGATTTCAAATTCAGGTCAAAATGACATTTTAGTTTTATATTTCACGTTTTAGTAAGGTAATGTCACATGGGAGAGGGGAAATATTAAAAGAAATCATGTCAGCATTTTCCATTAGTCTAATTGGACGGAGTTAACATAATGACTCGATTGCACCAATTTGACAAATTTTAGGACGTGATTGTACTTTTTATAAGTTAGTTATAGGATTGCATTACACTTTTGTGACAAGTTTTAAGACTTCTAATGTACTTATCTCTAATAAATAACAACAATGATCACCTTGTCCATTCTTCTATAGTAACATTGGAATCCCTTATCCTCACGATATTATTTAGCTTAATCTTTATAGAATACAAATTGTGAACATGATTGTCATTTCGTGTTTTGGATTCTAATTATTTAGGTAGATGTAAACATAAAAATATAAGTGAAGTCTCGGGAAAATTGTCCAAAAAATCCTAAACTTATTGCACTTTTGCCAATTCAGTCATAAACCTTTTAATTTTGCTAATCAAGTCCTAAACATTTTCACTTCTTGCCGATTCAGTCCATCCGGCCAATTTTGGCCGGAAAATGCTGACGTGGACGCGCGGTGCCACGTAGGATTGCCGGCGCTGATATTGACAAATTTTAATGATATTTTAATACTTTTTTGAATTTTTTTCTGTTTTATATATATATATATATATATATATATATATATTTTTTGCTTTTTCCTTGGCATTTTTTGGTGACTGGCCACAGGCAACAATCGACCACCGGCCACAC
The DNA here is from genome assembly GCA_017140325.1 of Eucalyptus leucophloia subsp. euroa. NCBI lineage: Eukaryota > Viridiplantae > Streptophyta > Magnoliopsida > Myrtales > Myrtaceae > Eucalyptus > Eucalyptus leucophloia. Next base: position 50,778,637 of record CM029470.1, read on the forward strand.
TGGCTGGCTGGGCTCGGCCTCGCCGCACACAAAGCGAGCCTTGGCCGAGAGAGGAGGAGCACTAGCGAGGGGAGCCCTCGCCCGTGTGCGGCCTAGCAAGGGTTGCTTGGGCGAGGTCGACCCTCCCTAGGCCAAGGTGGCCTCGCTGGGCAAGGCTACCGGGCCCGGCGAGGGCCAGCCTCACTAGATCCGGCGAGGGTAGCCCTCGCCGGGGCTTGCCCTAGCCTCGAGCGAGCATTGGCCTTGCCCGGACTAGATCCGGCGAGGCTGGCCCTCGCCCTTGGTCGGGCGGGTGTCGGCCGTGGCCGCAGTAGCTAGCCGTCGCTTGCCCGGCCGGGAAGAGGTCGACGCTAGCCTCGGGTGAGGGCGAGCCCCAGCGAGGTCGGCCCTTGCCGAAGCCTCGTTGACACCTAAATTTTTTGTAATTTGTTTAAGTGTTTATTAATTACATTGAAAAATTATGGATTAATTTCTAACCCCTTAACAAAAAGTTTTCACTAAAATTGCATCATATATAGACATTAGGAGCATTTGCGTCACTAGTTTTAAAATTTATCAAAAAAAAATATTACAAAAAATTTAAATAAAAAATTTCGAAATTTTAAAAAAATAATAAAAAAGGAAAAGGAAAAGGAAAAAAAAAAGAAAGAAAGTAAAAAAAATAATATTAAAAGGTATCGTGTTTTCATTATGGCACGGCATATTGAATGGTCTTTATTTTTCCAAAATTGTCATATAAAAAAAAGTTAAAAAAAAAAAAAAAAGATTCATTGAAATGTATAAAAATCGAATGAGGCCGAGTATATGGGTCTTTCTTCGTGCATGAGCTCGCCCACATATCTTTTCCTTTTCTTTTTTTGCACTTGGGCTAGCCCATCTCCTTTTATTTCAACCCGGTCCGTGCGCAGATCATCTTCCTCCCCTCACAACATCCACGCTTCTGCGAAAAAAGGAGAAAAGTGGAGGGTACAAACAGAGGAGCAGAGGATCGCGAGGGCAGAAGATTGTGAAGGCAGAGGACGGCGTGATCCTAAGGTCGGAGATCAAGCGACTGCGATAGGGCTGGCAATGGCAGAAGCCATGTGTGCTTGTCGTTGGCTGAGCTTAAAAGGAAGAGAGCAAAGAGAGGATGAGGGGGTTCTCGGCTAGTCTTTGGGGTCGAGAGAGAGCAGAGAGAGTAAGGGGTGAGCCAAAGGGAGAGAGTTAGACTGAGAGAGCATCTCGCCATTGTCTAAAGTGCGCTCGTTGCTCGCCGTTCGAGCCAAGTAGGCTTCTCTAAGCCTTGTGCTTCTTTTCGAGGTCTCAGGCCGAAGCTCACGGCCAACCAATTCGTGTGAGCTCCGACCCCATTGATCTTCTATGAAAGCTTTTCAATGTCTTAGTATATGTTGATAGATATCTAGGTTTGTGTCGAGTCCATATCAAGCTGAAAATCCTTTGGTTCATTTGTATGTGCTAACCGATTGATGAAATGCCTGAAAGAGATTCAAGTCTGTAACTATGTTGTGGCTGAAGATACTTACTGTGTTCACATCTGTTCAAGTGTAATATGTAAGAGTTTTCCTTATGTGAACTACATTAATTGAGATTGTAATTACCGTTTTACAGAGTTGGTCTGATAAGGTAAGGCATTGTGTGGACCGAGTTAGGCCTGACCTGTGATGAGAGGGTCTATCCAAAACTCTATAAGTAGCGCTAAGGTCCCTCCTCTAGCTCTCATTCTTCCCTGAAGTCTCTCTCACCTTACATAAGGCAAACTATGAATGGTGGCCTCATCGAGCCAGGAACCGAGGGTCATAGAGGAGAAGATCTTCAGCGTTAAGGGCTCGGATTGCTGTTGAATCATCGTCATTCCGTATAAAAAACGATGGATTCCTAATAAGTTACACAAATCTTCGTATTTTGCTCCTACATGTTCGGTTTTCTAGCTACGTCGATCTTGGGAAGTCACCTTGGCGATCAACATTTGGTATCAAAACCTCGTAAACTAGAACTCGAACTCTGGCCCGTTTTCAGAAAATTTGCACATTGAAACTTGATTTTGAAAACAACTATGAATTCTTCTCGTCAAGCTAAGCGTTTCGGTGTGTAGCATGCCTCTGGCGGAGCCCAAATGCGCCGGTGATGAGAAGTTCGGATTTTGTCTACCCTTGCAACGTTTCGCCCGTTTTCATGAATTTTGGTCTGATGCAAGTGATTTTTTATTGCATATATGGCTTCTCCTCGTCCATACGAGCATTTTGGTGGGTGGAACGTCTCCGAGAAGATGCCGGAAACGGCCGCATGCACCTCCACGCGCCGAGATGGAGCTCGGAGGCGATGACACGCGCGCGCGCGGGCTAACGCATGGCTCTCGCGCGCCGACGCGTGGACCGCCACACGACTTCACGCGCGCCGACCGCTTCGACGATGATGACGTCATTCGTGAGGTCATCCCACCGACTCGCCACGCCATCGACATGTGTTAATAATGACATCACCGCCATGTGGCATGTGACATCATCGATGACGTCACCATTGACCGACCTGGGATGACTGGGTTGACCCGACTTGGGCTGACTGGGTTGACCCGAACCGTTCGACCCTTGACCGGTTGGACCGGCTTCAAGCTGGTTTCCGTGCGGTGCGTGCGGCTCACATGTCGCACACTCTAGCGGCGCATGAGGGCGCGTGCAAGCTCTGATTGGAGCGTGGTTTGGACCGTTGTGCTCGTATGAATGTTCTCTACACTATTATGTGTAGACGTGTTATTTTTGATGATTTTATGAATGTGAAAATGCATGTGAAACCCTAAGGTACGTGTTTTCAGGGTATTTTTTTGCGTATTTTTCATTTATTTCTCTATGATTTTTGAAATATATTACAAGATCACATTATATTATCACATAAAGAATGTGTAGAGCATTGATTCATTAATAACATGTATAAGGTTTAACATGTATTGATGAATGGATTAATGTGATTGGCATGACGTGTGATTTTAGTGACGAATTGCCTCTATCATCAAGTCTAAAATCACATCTGAGAGGTGGATGTGAGTTATAAAGTTATATCCCTGATATGAGAGAATTTCGATGATTCAGTTGGGTTATGACCGCCAAAGTGGTACACTTGATTGGATTTGAGAAACATCAGTCTCATATCGTAACAGGATGTCTCTTGTTCTGATGCATGTTTATACTCCCAAAGGAGGTAATTGTGTGTTAGTTCATGGAGGGGTGCATGTACAGCATATGGTTGAGGAGTGACTGACCCTAGTGGTTCATACACCAAAAGGTGATGAATTTGCGAAAGGTCAGAATATATTTTCATGACCACTCTCATGTGGAACATATGCAAGTGCATGTCATGTATTATGCCCAAAGGTGTTAATATGATGATGCGTATAACTCTCAGAACGTGTACTTATAAGGTTTTCAAGTTACACAATACTCATATGATGCCAATTATATATACTACTTGTTATTAAGTTATATTATCTGTAATGACAACTCCATTGTTATTGAAGTTCCTATTGGTCAAATTTTAAATAGTGAAGATGAATTTTTATCACGTATGGATGTTGGTAAATGTTGATATTACACTTACTTTGAATAAAGCTAACAATTTCACTGTTAGTGATATGAAATTAGAATGTATTCATTGCTGCTTAAGAAATGGAAATTGAATTTGTTCATCATCCATAAGGCATTCCATTGAGGAACACTTGAAAATGGTTTACCAGCTGGCTGCTTTATTAGAAAGATGATAAAAGCCTTAGTGACCTGAAATTGTGTCTCATCTATTACCGAGATACCAAGGACTCTTCAACGTAAGGTGGGATGGTTCTGATGAGATTAAGTATTACGTCCTAAGGATGGTAGATTTGAAGTCCAGAATCATATTCATAAGGGTATTCATAAAATTATCGGTCATTCTGACAATCTAATCTTAAGATAACACATTTTGAAAGAAATTGTGTCATTTACTACTCTTGTAGAAAGAAATGAGACATAAAGACATCATAATAATATAAGGCAAAGTGTAAGTCTAGAATTGATGATTCATTGGCATTCATTTATGAATTCAATTCCTATCAAAAGCCTCATTTGATTCTTGGTGGCTAGATAGCGGTACAACAAATTATGTTATTTATCATAAAATGATTAATAAATCTAAGGAAGCCAAATCATAATGAATCATAACTCATCACGAGAAACAATATTTAACGTCGTTTTAGTGGGAGATGTTGTTTTTGACTATGGATACCAGTTAGCATTTGACATTGAAAAATACTTTTATGTACATTTATTTAGACGGAGCCTGGTATCTGTATCATATTTAGAAGTGTACGGTTATTCTTTTGAGATAAAGAACAGCGTTGTTTTAATGTTTTATAAGTCAAATGAAGTTGGATGCTACAATGGGTCAAATGAATTGTACCAATTGTATTTACCTCCCAAGGATATGTATGTCATTTTACAATTGAAAATGTTATTTCCAATAAAGATTTATCTTAAGAATAGTCTTTTGCATTGTAGCATGAATGTCTTAATTATATGTCTAAAGAAAAAGAAAAAATGTTGATAATATTGATATTTAGTGTACTCTTAAATGTTACCTAAAGACTTGAGTAGATTATTGAAGAAGTAAGATGATTAAGATAAAGAAGAAGACTGCAGTCTAAAGTCCTAACTTGTTAGAGGTCTTTGACATTGATGTTAATGACCATATAAATAGTAACGTTGTATAGAAATTTTCATTTTAACGCAATTATTGATGACTATACTTGATTAAAGAAAAGTCTGAATCTTTGGATAGATTTAAGTTCTTTTCGACTAAAGCCAAGAAACGGTTGGGATGAGTCTTAAAGATTGTCAGATATGACTACAATGGTGAGTATTTTGACAAATATGGCAATGCTGGATAGCTTAAATGGCCATTTGTTAGATACTTCAAAAATTCTGGGATAGTAACTTAGTTTGCTATACCCAAAAATCGTGGAATAAATTGGTGTGATCGAAAGATATAATTCCACCATGATGAACATGACAATAAGTATGATTACTTGGACTAATTTATTAGGTTTTCTATGGGGTGAAACAACCCAATATGCATTAAACCGTGTTATTACCAAATGTGTTTCATTCGCTCCCTTTTAAGTTTTGGATCGGATGTAAACTTGTCTCGAATCATCTTAAGGTTTTGAGCGTCCTGCAGAAGTTTGGTTATATAATCCAACATTAAATAAGTTGGAATCTAGAACCACTCGGTATCATACCCAGATTATTTGAAGGGATATCAGGTTTTATTATCCCAATAGAGGTATAAGAATGTGAATCACAAACAGTAAAGTATCTAGAGTTCGACAAAAAAGTAGAGATAGTTGCTCTTGAACTATTAAAGATAATAGTATGGTGGGGACCATTATGTCTTTGGTTTTGTCTTTCCCTATATAGATAATTGTTGAGTCTTTTACACTATATATTAAGCTTGTGAGGTTTAGGATATTGTTATTGATACGATTTCTGATGAAGTTTTTCAAGCCTTTCAAGTGCTAAATAAAATTATAGTAGCTCCACTCAAGAGATTTGTTATGAAAAGATATTCAGTTATACCACCATACTATATAGTCTATCTGTAAAAGCATAATTACGATATATGCTATGTAGTCGAACTAGTGACTTGTATGTGCAACTGTTGTTTCTTGTCCTCAGTCTGATCTGTGGTTAAACATAATGAAAAGATGAGATGCAATTTATAAAATGTGATAGTGTTTGGGAGCCTATTAAATTGGTTGAGGGTCACAAGTTCATCCGCTGTAAATGGGTGTATGAGACTAAGAGTAATTTCAAGGAAAACATTTAGAAGTTTAAACTAAAATCACTAATAAAATGTTTCACTCAGAGAAAAGTTTAGTTTTTTCTAAAGATTATTTCAGAGTGAATATGGTATTACTGACTCATTTTTATATGGAGTTACATTAGATATATGATTGTTATTGTGTTTCTTAATGAATACCTTGATAAAGAAGTTTATGTGGAATAACCCAAAAGTTTTGTAGTGGATCATTCAGGTAAGCTTGTGAGTAAACTGAAAACCCTTATTTATGGCCTTAAGAGAGACTGTAGATCAAACGATGCTTGATTTTATAATGTTATCACTTCATTCAGTTTTGCTGAAAATAAAGTAAACCAGTGTATATACTACGAGGTCAGTGGGAGAAAATTTAGTTTTATCAGATTCCATGTAAGTGATAACTTACTTGCGATAGTAACAATGGATTACCGCATAAGATAAAATGAATATTGTCGAGGATTTTTTACTTAAAAAACCCTGGTCAAGTACCTTTTGTTCTTGGTATTGAGATCTATAGAAATCGTTCTTGGCATATGTTAAATTTATCTCAAATTGCATATGTGGATTGTATTTTGAAAATATTCAATAAGCCTAGAGTTGCTGCTATTGTTAGGGTTGATAGATTGAATATCTGGTATTGTCCTTATTCAAATTTTGAGAAAACCCAAATAAAGAATATACTTTATGCTAGTACACTCATAAGTGTCATACATGCTTAAATTTGCATTAGGCTAGATGTTGCTTTTACAGCAAATTTTTAGACAGATATCAATCAAGTCTAAAACATGATCATTGGATTGCTGCTAATGATGTTTTGAGATCCTAAAAAAGATAAGAAAACTACATGTTGACAAATATGTTCAAGATCTATAGTTAGTAGGGTATTTGAATGCAAATTTTACTAATTATAAGGATGACAAGAAGTTGATAACATAATATATCTTTATATTAGCAAAATGTGCAGTGTTAAGACAAAGTATTAAACAGAAATTTATGTTATCTTCTATCGTATAAATGGAGTTTATAGCATGCCTTTTAGCTGCTACTCAAGATATTTGACTTTGGAACCTTATTAAGGAGTTGATTATATTTGATATTATGAACAGACCCATACGGCTGTATCAAGACAATAACTCCTTAGTGTTGTTTGTCAACAACAATAAGGGTTGCGAGGGGTCTAGATATATGATGATAAGGTTTTTGACCATAAAGAAACAATACAAAATGGTGACACTACAGTAGAGCATATTTCCACAAATGATATGGTTGTAGACCCACTAATTAAAGATTTTCGCCCTTATATACTTGAACGACATGTCGTGACATGGGTTAAGAAGCATCATTGGATTCTGTTATTTAGTGGGAGTTGTTTTGATTTTGCTATAATAAAGCTTATATATGTTGCACATTCAATAAAGTGTTCATGAATGTGTGGTCACTATATTGAATTGATTATATGTAATGAAAATTTCAAGGTATTGTGTAAGCCTTGGGTGAAGGCTGGGGCATTTGGTTATCAGCCTTGAACATATGTCTTGATTACACATAAAAAAAAAACGTTAACCATAAAGATAAGAAATATGTGGGTTCATTAGAACCATAAGGATATTCTCTAGTGGCACATCCGATTTTTGTGACACTTAAGGTAAGAGAATAGTGATCGACAAGGGAGATAACACAAAAGGTAAAACTTTTTATGAGGTATTATCCGGTTGCCACACAACCATATTGAATCCATATCAATAAAGTTGAAAGCATTCGTAACCATGGAAGGCTCTGTATGAATACATGCAGTTATCGCCATGATTCAGTGTTAGAGACTTTATGGGATAGAATTGACTATTAATAATTGCCACTAGACCAACATAAATGTGCACACATAAAGTACAGTCTCAATTAATATAGTCAAAGTAGGAGAATGAAGAGTTTTCCTTATGTGAACTACATTAATTGAGATTGTAATTATTGTTTTACGAAATTGATCTGATAAGGTAAGACATAAGGTTTTCTTAATGGTCTAATATGGGCCCGACATTGTGTGGACCGAGTTGGACCCGACCCATGAGGAGATGGCTCATCCAAAACTCTATAAGTAGCTAAGGTCCCTCCTCTAGCCCTCATTCTTCCCTGAAGTCTCTCTCACCTCACATAAAGCAAACCGTGAGTGGTGGTCTCATCGAGCCAGGAACCGAGGGCCATAGAGGAGAAGATCTTCAGCGTTAAAGGCTCGAATTGCTATTGGATCATCGTCATTCCGCATAAAGAACGATGGATTCTTAATAAGGTACACAAATCTTCGTATTCTGCTCCTACATGTTCGATTTTCTAGCTACGTCAATCCTGGGAAGTCGCCTTAGCGGCCAACATAATATATGTCCCTTAGTGGATGTTGAGTGTTGCTTGTGCATATTATGTTGATCTTTACTCGAATCCGAGCGTCGAGTGAGCCTGTACGCCCATTTTAGCTACTGCACACCCAATGTTTGACAAAATGTCTCAAAGAGAACCGAGAAGCAACCTGCGTTTAAACTCGGTCTGATTTGTGCTTGTTCATATATATGTTGGACCATGCCTGTCTTTTATGTTTTAATTGTGATTTCATGCTCTTTTCGTGAAATAATCATGTGTGTTTGAGCCGGGGGATGTTTGCATCCAAAAATAATTTTAGTAGCCGTCAGAGTTAGATGACCGGCGTTGAGTTGCACCGGTCGGGGTAGTTTGGTGTTAGAAGGGATGCTAGGTGCTTTGGTTATTATTACTGTTCTAATTAGTTTTGGTAAAGAAACAAATTTTGGTGAGGAATGTCGCGAGGAAGGAGAAGTGTCACGCCCCGGCACGCACACATCCGTCTCACTTGGTCGATTTTATAATGCGATATCCCAGGACAATGTATCGCCGACCCTTTCATTTTTAAGCACATGCGGAAGCAGTTAAAATCCCCAGACAATAAAACGATGGGATAGAAAAGCAGGGCCATATTTTTCATATTGAAATTTATAACCAAACTTTTATACAAACTACAAACCATAACACTTCACAACTTTTTATTCTAAACTCTATTCACATCAAAATGGAGATATCAAAGAAGATAAAATTTCAGTCCATCTAGACCGTACTCACGGCCCCTCTCGAGATTGTCTTCTTCTCCCAAAAATCCTTCTCCAACTCTTCCTCCTCGGCTCCCTTAGCGGGGTCCTGAAATGGTTTTCCCCAAAACCGGATGAGACTACGTCTCGCCGAGTTCTACCCCACTAAGCCCGATTAGTGAACCATTATACTAAAGGCTGCCTAAACACGCATAGGTCGAAGACGTACCTTAGCATCGATCCCACCGCAAGTCAAGACAATTCACAATAGGCACTCAAGCAATCATATCACCGATCAAAGCATCGATCAAATCGACCTAGTCGACATAAAGCCAACAAGACCACTCACGGTCATTCCCATTCATCAATCAATTCACAACATCAAATCAAAACAATGATCAATCGACCTCGTCGATTACATGTCAAACTGACCATTTCCCGGTCATTCAAGCTATTGCTATTCAGAGTCCCACTCGACCACTTTCAAAATTCAATGGCTTTACGGTCCCACTCGACCACTTTCGATATTTAATGGCTTTACGGTCCCACTCGACCACTTTCGATATTCAATGGCTTTACGGTCCCACTCGACCACTTTCGATATTCAGTGGCTTTACGGTCCCACTCGACCACTTTCGATATTCAATGGCTTTACGGTCCCACTCGACCACTTTCAAAATTCAGTGGATTTACGGTCTCACTCGACCACTTTCGATATTCAATGGCTTTACGGTCCCACTCGACCACTTTCGAAATTCAATGGCTTTACGGTCCCACTCGACCACTTTCAAAATTCAATGGCTTTACGGTCCCACTCGACCACTTTCAAAATTCAATGATTTCTCAATGAAATAATTAACCACAATGATTTAGGAATATATCCTAAATTCCACATTCAATTCAATTTGGCACAATTCAAAGCTCAAATAAATAAACAGACTGTGTCATGACAATCGCACGAGATTTCGGTCGTCGGCCATCTCAATCTTAATTTCCGAAAAATAATTAATTAATTAATTAATTTCGAAAATTAATTAATAAATATAAAAATTTCCGTTTAGCTCAAAATAAGGCCTAATTAAATAAACGGACTTCACCACGGTCATCAGCATAATTTTCCGGTCACGAGCCATCCCAGTTAAATTTTCGGAAAATAAATAATTATTTAATTAATTTCGAAAATTAATTAATATTAAAAATTCAATTTAGCTTAAAATAAAATCCGATTAAATAAACGGACTTCGCCACGATCATCAGCATAATTTTCCGGTTCCGGACCATCTCCCTTGAATTTTCGGAAAATAAATAATTATTTAATTTAATTCCGAAAATTGATATTTAAATGCCCAAAAATCTCACTTAGGCCCGAATCGCCAAATTGAAGCCCAATTAGGGGTCGGAAAATTCCCGAGATACTTCCAATAAATAGCAGACCACGTCTACTTGTTAATTGCGCAATCAATTTATTTAAATCGCATCACAATTGACTAATAATTGCTAATCTATTCTAATCTAACAACCTAAACATAATTAATTAAAACTAAACCAACCTCAAAGCATAATTAGCCAACTAATCTGGATTAGTGAGATTACTCACCAAATCGCGCGCAAATCGGATCAATCCGATGGCGGCGACGCGAGGAACGATTCTTCCCAAAGCACGGCTCGAGTTCGGGGCCGGAAACGGCCCAAAAGCGGGCCCGAAGTCGCTGAAACCCACTCCGTGGGTCTCGCTGGACGAGCCGACGGGGCTGCTCCGGCGGCTAGGGCGGCGAGGGGAAGCCGCGGAGGGCGAGGGGGTCGCGGGGTGGTCCGCGGGGCTAGGCGGTGGCCGGAGGTGGCCGGACGGTGGCTGGTCGGTGCGAACAGGCGAAACAGGGGCCGGGCCGAGCGGATCGCGGCCCGGGCGCGCGGACGGCGGGACGGCGGGACGACGGCGGGCGGCGGGCGCTCGGGCGCGGCGCGGGCGGCGATGCGGCGGCGCGACGGCCGAGGGGCGAGCTGGTTCGGTTCGGGCTTGTTTTCGCTTGCTAGACAAGCGGAGGAAGGAAGAAAAAAAGAAGAAAGAGAGAGAGAGAGAGAGAGAGAGAGAGAGAGAAGGATATGCATTGACTGGTCAAAGAAAGAGAGAGAGAGGGAATGGGCGGTGGGGAATTCGCACGAGGGGGAGGGGAGAGGAGAGAGGAGAGAGAAAGAAAAGAAAAGAGAGGGAGAGAGAGGAAAAAGAAAAAAAGGAAATGCATAAATCTTTATTTCAATTTTCCTTTTCTCTTTTCCTTTTCCTTTCAATTTTCTTTTTGGTCTTCAAATTTTCTTCCGATAATTCCTTTATTGAAATTTCGGACCCGTCAATAAATTGACGAGCAATGAGACAGATCCTAAAAATAAGAATTATGACGCGCTTAAAATTCGATTCCCGAAATCGAGTTCAAATTCGTGGTTAAAAATCGATCGACGTGATTTTAGCTCAATCCAACCAATTAGGTAGCTTTTAGGGATTTTACGGCCGATACATCCCTTAACGGCTTCACCCAATAGGTTAGTTAACTCGTGAATGATCGGCTCGAGAAAAAGGCCATAGGCACGCCGACGAAAATGCCCATTTCACTTTATCGAAACGGGTCAAATTTCGGGATGTCACAAGAAGACAAACCTTTGGGAGGGTTGAAGGCATGCGGGGGCTAGCACGAAGGAGAAGAAGACCAAAAGAAAAAATAAATAAAAGAAAAAAAAAGAAAAAGAAAAGTATGGACAAAATGAAAAAGTAAAACAAAATATTAAAAAAGAAAGGAAAAAGCTGGTATCGGGAAGGAGGAATCACATGAGGGGGAGTGCACAGTGAGAAAAGACAAATGAAAGGAATTTTTTTAATTATTTTTTAAATCGAAAATTATTTTTAAAAAAGAAAAAAAATCCAAAAAGCGTTGGATCCGAGTTTGGGTTGGGTCCATGGGCCGGATTGGGTTTACCCAGTCCGAACCCATTTTCGTGAAATATAATAATATTAAAAATTAAAAATTGAAAAAAAAATCAAAAATTTCGAAAATAATAAAAATTCAAAAAAAAATTTCTGAAAATTCAAAAAAGTCAGAAAACATTAAAATAATTCGACTCTTTTTTTCAAAAATAAATAAAAATTAATTAATTTAAAATTTAAAAAATAAAATAACAATTAAAAAATAACAATTAAAATAACTAAAAATTTGAAAAACTAAAAATTGTGGGGTTTGATTAGGAATTGCTATGTATTACATTTTTAGTGTAATTAGTCATTTAATTGCTCGTATATTGACGGGATAAGTACACTAATGATGCCATAAGTTGTGTACGGCGCTCACTTTGGTGCCAAAAGTTTCCGCCGGATCACTTAAGTGCCAAATCGGAGAAAAAACGATCACTTTGGTGCCACCGGCGAGAAATTCCGGCCAAAATGATTATGTGGCTTAATATTTTAAAAAAATAGATAAACCCTTTAAATGACGTCGTTTTTTGTCATACTTAAGAAAACAACGTCGTTTTGCCGTCCTATGTGGATGGCTTAGGAAAAACGATGCCGTATAGCTCTTTTACGATTGAAATTAGGGTTTTTTTTATTCATCCTCGCCGACCTAGCTTGCTTGGCCACCGTCGCTCGGCCATCGTGCTCGGCCACTATCGCTCGGCCAAGAAGTGATGGGAAAATAGGAGGCGAGGGCGGAGGAGGAGGAAGAAGGGGGATTGAAGGTGCAAAGAGAGAGAGAAGACGAGGAGTGCAAGGGAAACAAGGATGGCGCAGATGGAGATGGTGGATTGGGCTTTGTTCAAAGAGTGGCTGGTGCTAGTGTTGTTCTTCGGGTAAGAAGACGCCACCACCATGGCTTCTCTCTCTCTCTGCTGGTGTTGTTCTTCGAGGAAGAAGATGACATCGACATGGCTTCTCTCTCTCTCTCTCTCTGCTGATGTTGTTCTTCGAAGAAGAAGATGATGCCGCCATGGCTTCTCTCTCTCTCTGTTGGTGTTGTTCTTCGGGGAAGAAGACAACGCCGCCATGGCCTCTCTCTCGATTTGGGGATTTAGGGTTTCGACTTGGGGTTTAAGATGCCAAACGACGTCGTTTGGTGGTTTACACGCTAACTGGACTCTCCGGCGAGCCACATCAGTATAAGAAATTAATATAAAAAAAAGGCCACGTCGGATTTCCGGCAGTTCAGATTGGCGTTGGCACCAAAGTAAGCGTTTTTCAAATTTTTTGGCACTTAAGTGATCCGACGGAAACTTTTGGCACCAAAGTGAGCGCCGTACACAATTTATGGCACCATTAGTGTACTTATCCCTATATTGACTATATTGTATGTTTAATCTACATGGTTAACTATGTTTGCAATTATTTAGTTGCTTATGTTAATTTTACTGCAATTAGGATCTTGGTAGCAATGACTATTACTTTAATAATTGTGCACCCGCATGATCACCCCACATGTTAGTAGATAGGTATAAAATCAATCCAAATTGCTTGCAAAAAAAAAAATTATTTTGTTAAAATGAACAAGATTAGGCATTGAAAGGACACTAATTGGTCAATTAGTGTAATCAAGTCCCCGACCCTAGGTTCTCTAATTGCGTAGGAAGTGAGGTACACTCCTATGTCTTACTTGGTTTCTAGCCGACCCAAATAAGTTAGTGGCGACTCCTTTTGTACAAAAATTCCTAAATAATATCCCAATGTCACGCGAGGTATGGGCTTGAGAGAGCCTACGCCTAATCATGGGCCTTAGGCCCGTCTTTTAAGCAATACCCCTAAACCTGTTCCCTCCACCCAATGGTAGGTCGCGACAGCTTGGCGACTCCGCTGGGGAACTTGGTTTTAAACCTTAAAGGACTTATGCCAAAATTAATTTTGTTCGAAAGTATTTTTGCTTGGCAGCGAAGATATCATGTGCATCCATAACATGTCGAATGTTGAATGCTTATGGGAGTTATAAGGGGTGGTGATTTCTAACCTTTGTTTTGTAGGGGGTGTAAGAGTGAATGGTTTATTTACGTTTGAAGTGTTGATTATTTTTAAATTGTTATGCATGAGTCACCTGCATTGCACTACACTATAGCACACACTACATGCCGCCGGATCTAGGCCGCATAGGATCACTTAGGATGGTGTTGAGGTGGATGTCACTCCGACTACAAGCATGTAGTACGAGTTGCCCATCTCAACCCCGAAATTTCTTTCTTGATGTCAGAGGTCCCCACCCTGATCTGCGAGCACGTGACACGGGTCAGTTCTTTGACGAAGCCAGAGTCATGGATAACACAACCTAGTCACGAGCTTGTTGGCTCAGTCCTGTGATCTCATGGCTTCATTTTGAGCCGTATAGAGTAGAAATCAAACCACATCTCATGTGCATGTCTATGTAAAAAAGAAAAAAAAAAAGAGAGACAAAGTTTGGCATCCATTTAAGTATCATTTTCCTTTTTATTTACTCATTTTGTATTGCATTTTCATTTTAAAATTTGCAGAAATTAATCCAATGCCCTTGGTGTTGTAGGCTTATAATTGAAAAAATTGGCAATCACTTTTCACAAGTGAATATTGAATGCAAGTTTTAAACACTTTGATTTGGCTCTGTTGAACACATGGTTTTGTTTAAATTTCTAGTTATGGGCTCGAAATCAGAAAAAAAAAAAAAACTTTCAAGTTGTGATTTTATATTTGGGCACAAAAATTGAAATTGCATTTTTTTTATCAAATTCTTTCATCCTCACATTTTGGGACTAAAATGCAAATCATTTTGTGTACAAATTTCTCAAAATAGAAGTCACTTCATTTTTCTAGGAGTAAAATCACAAATCAATCTTTCAAAAATCAATAACCCTTTTGCATACGAAACTTTTGGAATAAAGGTGGACATTCGATTGATGGCCGTTGATTGATTATTTTAATGATGTCTTCTCTTATGATAAAATCTTGGCAAAATACTAAAACCCCGTAATAATGACTATGGGGCATGTACCATCACCTCGATTTTATTGTAAGGAGCGACCTCATTGAGATATCTTTTTTTTATCATTCACGTACTAACATTATTGTCTTTTTGTAGGTTATGCGTGGTGCTCCTTGACATTAGGACAAGAGTTGATTTTTACTCTTATTTATACAAGAGTTTCTTGTATTTTATCAATGTTTTTATTCTTGTTAAGAATCATGTTTTTCATTTTGAGTTTTGATTGTGAATCCAATTGTTGCTTTTGTAAATCGTGCGACTCAAATTTTTAATGATGGAATTCAGCTTCATGAAAATTATCGTTTAAAAAAAAACAAAAACACAAAAAAAAAAAAAGAGCAAATTCAAAAGTGTTTTAAATGAACCTATACATTTACCTTCCAAAATGAATTTCAAGAAAACTTTGCTTAATGCCCTCTCTTCATGTGGTCGCTTTCTCAAGCTTATAGAACTTGAGGAAAGCATCTGTTGAGGCTTTGTCAGCGCCAATCTTCCAATAGAGGCGAAACGAAATTGAATCTTGTTCTGGGAAGTTTCTTTATTGGAGATGCCTTATGTGCCAAAATAGCCTATCTATCTCATTTGCTAATTAAACATGACTTTCTGATGAGACAAATTAAGGGAGTTACCGAGCATCCAAAAAGACGAATTCGAATGAAGAGTAAACTGTATCGATCCCAGTTATCTATTTCTAATACCGTTTTTGACATGATTTTCTTTTCATTGTCAAGGAGACATCAAGAGTGCCAAGTTTTGTATGCAATGGAGCATTTTAAAGTCATGTTCATCTTAAACAAAGAAAGATTCAAATGAAACAGAGGGGCAATATTATCCATTCCTCCATGAGAGATACCTTGAGATGTTGATCACCCGATTTTGAAAATGATGTATCTCGTTCCTAAACTTGATTCTATTCAGCATAAAAGAAAAAAATGACATGTCCTTTTCTTTGATATAGGACGGATTCAAACAGAACAAATGGTGATAAATGGAAAAAGTTGCACCTCGACCATAGAAGCAGCACCTTCTACCAAGGAATCAAGAAAACATCAAACATTTAAAGGCGAATGCAAGGGAAGGGTATTGTCGAGTCACCAAATATCCACGAAGGTGAATCCAAGAGATGTTAGTGCCCAAAGGATGAAAGCGAATGAAGGGTAATAATGTATTGTTTCCAACATTTCAATCCCTAAAGATTTTTGCACTAACATATTCTTTCACATTCTTTACAGGGTTATCGAGTCACCATGCCGCAAGTAAGTACCCTTCTTCTCGTTTTTTTTCTTAAAAAAAAAAAGAAGAAAAAAGAAAAATGGAGAATTTCCATTACAAAAAAGACCCTTTGGCGCTTTCCTAGAGAAGCACAAAATGAATAATTGAGAAAAAAATTTCTACAAACTTTTTTAACATCCTTTTTATCTCAAAATTGTTTTCTCGTTTTGCGGATTATTCATTATGAATCAAATTTTCCTATGAAGATTGATCTACTCAAATGATCTCGACAAAGTGAAATGGAGACGTTAATCATGCCAAACAAGAAGTGCTTAGGATGAAGAAAGGCAAGCTATGTCCAAACACGTCATTTAAACACTTTTGAGAGTTGAGTGAAAAACGACATTCTCTTAGGACGAATGATTCATTCACATTGAGCGCAAAGATCGAAATGATAAAGGCTTTTCTTTCATCAATCTCAAGTACTGTACTGATCTCTTGCTAGCCCTTTCGGTTGATTAAAGATGATCTTTCAAAATACCCATATCTATAACGATCCTACATTGGGGCAGCATAGGAGGTTACAGTCATGTTGTAGAGCGAAGGATTGAGAATGATTCTATTACTTTCACTTGCATCAATCTTCTGGTGATAGCTTCAAGTAAATTCTCATCAGAGCTCAACTCATCCTAATGTGAAGAAAAGCATTTCCTTCTCTACCCAAACACTGATATCCATTGCTTTAACCAATTTGGGCTTGATTATTTATTTCTAAATCTCGAGCGGTGATAATCTCCCTTCACTGGGGCAAGGCATAAGAATTGGCCAAATACAATTGACAATCACGAGAAAATGTGAAAAACATCTCGAAAGTCATAAGTGCTACAAAAGTTCAAGGAGCAAAAAGTTCGACAAACTTGGGGGCATGAAAAACAATGCTTGTCAAGAAAAAGAGCCAAAATGTTGCATCTTATGTAAAAAAAAAAAAAATCAAAGTCCAAGTGCCAGCATAAAAAAAAAAATCATCGCAATGGCAAAAGAAATTAGAGAAAAGAGCAAAGGTCCCATATGGAAATGATTAGTCAATGGACTTTCAAGATACGCTGTGTTTCAAAAGTCAAATGATTTCGAAAGATCGAATGACCTGGTCACGATGCCATGATGATCACTGACTCTTAAAAACTCTCTTGAAAATTTTAAGCCTTTCGAGCCTCTCCCGAACCAACATTACAACCCTTTTCCGAGGTCTCTTCTAATTGGGATGGTTTGAGTGAAAATGAGAATACCACAAGAAAGCTATTTCTTGAAGGAGTGGAAGTAATTCTATCTTATCTTATCTTCGAAGTTCTCGACTCGTAAACCTGATAAAGATCGCGACAAATGTTCATTTATTGGCCTCAAAGCAATAATTCCTTTGTGTAAGCCCTAACCGAGCCCATATTGCGGTCATTTCAAAAGACCATTTTGATCAATCAGATTATGCTCATCGTGAATGTTTCTGAAGGCCTTTGACATGGGTTATGTGAGATACCTTCAGCAATTAGTTATTTCCCACGTGAATAGATGAGATCAAGCAGTCATTTTATCGAGAGTGTGTGAGAAGCCCTTTCTGACTAAGAAGCTCTAATTTGGCATGCTTAATGAGCCTTTTTCACGAGTCGTAGCCGTTCTGACAATAACTTGACTTCCGGAGAATTTGATGATTAATGATACATTCCCAAACAAGATGACAGTTTTGGGCCACATGATGCTGATTGACATCATATGTTTTTTTTTTTAAAGCAGTCAGACTTAGCTTTATTAGCTTGTTCAATTAATGCTGCAATATTGCCAATGAATCTTTTGATGACATCTCTAATGACATTTGCTCAAGTTAAGTTTGACAGGATTCCTCAGTGAAGACATGCAGTTTTCAAGCAGTTAGCGAGTGCTTCCCTAAAAACCATAAGGTTCGTGGGTCTATCCTTAAACCACACGGTTCGTGGGTTTATTCTTAAACCACAAGGTTCGTGGGTTCTTAAACCACACGGTTCGTGAGTCTATCCTTAAACCACAAGGTTCGTGGGTCTATCTTTAAACCACACAGTTTGTGGGTCTATCCTTAAACTACAAGGTTTGTGAGTCTATCCTTAAACCACAAGGTTCGTGAGTCTATCCTTAAACCACACGGTTCGTGGGTTATCCTTAAACCACAAGGCTAGTGGGTTTATTCTTAAACCACGGGGTTGGTGGCTTTCCTAAACCACATGGTTCGTGGGTCTATCCTTAAACTACACGGTTGGTGGGTTTATCCTTAAACCACGAGGTTAGTGGCTTTCCTAAACCACACGTTCGTGGGTCTATCCTTAAACCATGAGGTTGATGAGTTTATCCTTAAACCACGGGGTTTGTGGCTTTTCCTAAACCACACGGCTTGTGGGTTCATCCAAAAACCACACTTGTTCGCATTCAGTCGAAACCCGTTTTTACACGGTGAGACCTCCCTTCCAGTCAGAACTAGTTACCACATAATGAGATTTTCCCATCTCAGTCGAAAGCTATTTTCTTACAAAGTAAGGTCGTCCTTTTATCCCCTTTTCTCATCGGCGGCCCCTGATGATCATCGTCCATGGACAAAATTTAGGTGTCTCTCATCTTTAAAAGGAATCTCTTCGAGCTCCCATTCAAAGAAGGGCAACTGTTAACACCTAAATTTTTTGTAATTTGTTTAAGTGTTTATTAATTGCATTGGAAAATTAGGGATTAATTTCTAAGTTCTAACCCTTAACAAAAAGTTTTCACTAAAATTGCATCACATATAGACATTAGGAGCATTTGTGTCACTAGTTTTAAAATTTATCAAAAAAATTATTACAAAAAATTTAAATAAAAATTTCGAAATTATAAAAAATAATAATAATAAAATAAAAATAAAAAGGAAAAAAAAAGAAAGAAGAAAGAAAAGTAAAAAAAAAAATCATTAAAATGTATTGTGTTTTCATTATGGCACGCCATATTGAATGGTCTTTATTTTTCCAAAATTGTCAAATAAAAAAATTAAAAAAAAAAGATTCATTAAAAGGTATAAAAATCGAATGAGGTCGAGTATATGGGTCTTTCTTCGTGCATGGGCTCACCCACATATATTTTCCTTTTCTTTTTTCGCACTTGGGCTGGCCCATCTCCTTTTATTTTAACCCAGCCCGTGCGCAGATCATCTTCCTCCCCTCACAACATCCACACTTCTGCAAAAAAGGAGAAAAAAGAAGGGTACAAACAGAGGAGCAGAGGATCGCGAAGGCAAAGGACCGCGTGATCCCAAGGTCGGAGATCAAGCAGCCGCGACAGGTTGGCGGTGGCAGAAGCCATGCGCGCCTGTCGTTGGCCGAGCTTAAAAGGAAGAAAGAGAGGATGAAGGGGTTCTCGGCTAGTCTTTGGGGTCGAGAGAGAGCAGAGAGAGTAAAGGGCGAGCCAAAGGGAGAGAGTGAGACTAAGAGAGCGTTTCGCCGTCGCCTGAAGTGCGCTTGTTGCTCGCCATCCGAACAAGGTAGGCTTCTCTAAGCCTTGTGCTTCTTTTTGAGGTCTCGGGCCGGAGCGCACGGCCGACCAGTTCACGCGAGCTCCGGCCCCATTGGTCTTCTATGAAAGCTTTTCAATGTCTTAGTATATGTTGATAGACGTCTAGGTTTGTGTCGAGTCCATATCAAGCCGAAAATCCTTTGGTTCATTTGTGTGTGTTAACCAGTTGATGAAATGCCTAAAAGAGATTCGAGTCTGCGAGTATGTTGTGGTTGAAGATACTTACTGTGTTCACATCTATTCGAGTGTAATATATGTCCTTTGGTGGATCTTGAGTGTTGCTTACGCATATTATGTTGATCTTTACTTGAATCCGAGCGTCAAGTGAGCCCGTATGCCCCTTTTAGCTGCTGCACACCCAACGTGTGACAAAATGTCTCAAAGAGAACCGAGAAGCAACCTGCATTCAAACTCGGTTTGATTTGCGCTTGTTCATATACATGTTGGACCATGCCTGTCTTTTATGTTTTCATCGCGATTTCATGCTCTTTTCGTGAAGTAATCATGTGTGTTTGAGCCGGGGGCTGTTTGCATCCAAAAATGGTTTAGCAGCCGTCGAAGTTAGATGGCCAGCATTGAGTTGCACCAGTCGAGATGGTTTGATATTAGAAGGGATGCTAGGTGCTTCGGTTGTTATTATTGTTCAAATTAGTTTTGGTAAAGAAACGAATTTTGGTGAGGAATGTCGCGAGAAAGGAGAAGAAGGGTTGAAGGCATGCAGGGGGGCAAGCACGAAGGAGAAGAAGACCAAAAGAAAAAAAAATAAAAGAAAAAACAAGAGAAAAAGAAAAGTATGGAAAAAGTGAAAAAGTAAAACAAAATATTGAAAAAGAAAGGAAAAAGCTAGTATCAGGAAGGAGGAATCGCAGGAAGGGGAGTGTGCAGTGAGAAAAGACAAATGAAAGGAATTTTTTTAATTATTTTTTAAAATCGAAAATGATTTTAAAAAAAAGAAAAAAACCCAAAAGTGTTGGATCCAGGTTTGGGTTGGGTCCATGGCCGGATTGGGTTTACCCGGTTCGAACCCATTTTCGTGAAATATAATAATATTATATATTCAAAATTGAAAAAAAAAATCAAAAATTTCAAAAAATAATAAAAGTTCAAAAAATTTTTCCGAAAATTCAAAAAACTTAGAAAACATTAAAATAATTCGACTCTTTATTTAAAAAAATAAAAATTAATTAATTAAAATTTTTAAAAATTATAAAAAATAAATAAATAAATAAATAAATAAAAATTGAAAAACTAAAAATTGCGGGGTTTGATTAGGAATTGCTATGTATTGCATTTTTAGTATAATTAGTCCTTTAATTGCTCGTATATTTACTATATTGTATGTTTAATCTACATGTTTAACTATGTTTGCAATTATTTAGTTACTTATGTTAATTTTACTGCAACTAGGATCTTGGTAGCAATAACTGTTATTTTAATGATTGCGTACCCATATGATCACCCCACATGTTAGTGGATAGATATAAATCCAAATTGCTTGCAAAAAATAAATCATTTTGTTAAAATGAACAAGATTAGGTATTGAAATGGCATTAATTGGTCAATTAGTGTAATCAAGTCCCTGACCCTAGATTATCTGGTTGCGTAGGAAGTGAGGTACACTCCCATGTCTCACTTGGTTTCTAGCCGACCCCAATAGGCTAGCGGCGACTCCTTTTGTACAAAAATTCCTAAATAATATCCCAATGTCACGCGGGATATGAACTTGAGAGAGCCCACGCCTAATCATGGGCCTTAGGCTCGTCCTTTAGGCAATACCCTTAAACCTGTTCCCTCCACCCGAGGGTAGGTCGTGACAGGGCCAAGGCGGCCTCGCCGTCGCCTGGCCGATGCTCGGCGAGGCCGCCTTGGCTCGTAGCAGGGTCGGCCTCGCCCGGGCGACCCTTGTCGGGTCGCGCCCGGGCGAGGGCTCCCCTTGATGGTGCTCCTCCTCACTTGGTCGGGCCTCGCCTGTGGCGGGTGAGGCCGGTGACGCCGGCTAGCCATCGCCCGTGGCCGGTGGCCAGCCACCAAAAAAGGCCAAGGAAAAAGCCAAAAATTAAAAAAAAATTTAAAAAAAGGAAAAAAATCAAAAAATATATCAAAATATTATTAAAAATTATCCACGCCAGTGTCGATCCCTACATGGCATCACCGGCGTCCACGTCAGCATTTTCCGGCCAAAATTGATCGGATGGACTGAATCGGCAAGAAGTGAAAATGTTTATGACTCAATTGGCAAAGTTAAAAGGGTTAGGACTGAATTGACAAAAGTGCAATAGGTTTAGGACTTTTTGGACAAATATCCCGTGAAGTCTCTCATTTGCTAGTACAATGTTTGATTATAATATGTAAAAACTTGTTTGGAGATAAATAATTTCATGGTTTGATATAAACAACTATGACTACTTAAATAATAATTTCGATTTTTCTTTTGTCAATCATGGAGTAACAAATTCAAGTAATCTTCGTTACATAAAAATAATTATTTCCATGAGATCAATAATTAATAATACTTGATTTTGGATAGACGGAAAATTTTTAGGCTAAAAGGTGGAATAACAATTCCATTTAAATTAAAACTAGATTATTGAATTCTAAATCTTTTCGCATTGGTACTAATTAAGTCTATCGACTATTTTATGCCAGAAATTACTGACTTGGATCTCGACTGTCTTACGTGACACACCCAGTGCCGAGTGGATATTTTTATTTAATATTTAATTATTTTTGGACTATTTTTTAATTTTTTTATTGATTTTTTCCTTTTTCTACATTTCTTCTCTTTTTCCTTCTTTCATTTTCTTCTTTTCCTTTTTTTTTTCCTTTCTTCCTTATTTTTCCTCCACCAGCCTCCATCACGGTCGATGAGGATGAGGGCTAGTCTCACTGACAAGGCCCCTTGCCAATGCCAAAGGCCGACAAGGGTTGGGCAAGGGTCACCTCGCCAAATTTGGCGAGGGGCGACCTTGCCAATTTGGCGAGGGGACCTTTGCCCAATCATCACCGACCCTCACCAAAGGCCAATGAGTGTCGGTATCATCTATTACCAATGAGGGCATCTTGACCCTCGCCCTTATCAGCAGTGAGCGACTTTTGCCGGCCATCATGGAGGCCAATGGAGGAAAATAAAGAAGAAAGGGGAAAAAAATAAAGGAAAGGAAAGAAAAGAAGGAAAAGAGAAGCAACAAAAAAAAGGAAAAAGAAAAAATCTTTAAAAAATTCGAAAAATTCGAAAAAATAATTAAATATTATATAAAAATATCAATGTTAATGCCAGTCGTGTCATGTAAGACAACTGGTGTCCATATCAGTAATTTTAAGCATAAATTAGCTAGATGGACTAAATTAGTACCGATACGAAAATGTTTAAGACTAAATTGGTCTAATTAAAATGTTTTAAACTGAATTGATATCAATGCGATAGGTTTAGGATTTTTCTTGTACTTTTTCCCCAAAAAATGTGAAGATGTAAATGTGAACAATCAAATTGAGTTATATATCCAACTGTGATAATCTTCATAGAATATTTTAGAAACTTCCTGCAATGGCACTCATCGTAATTTCACCAAAAGCCATCCCCCTAATTATAATAATGTACATATAAAACATAAAAAAGAAAAAGCTTCGCATTGCTTTCTGCTCGCTCCCAAAGTCAATTCAAAGGAGAACAAATTTATCGGGAGTTCCCACGCCTTTTCTCCTCCTCCTTTTCTTCCTCTTTAAGGGGCTATCTGAGATTTGAGTGTTTGTATAATTGAAAGAAAACCCATTTGTGCTTTTGGCTTGTGTTCTTTTGGGCAGGAGGAAAAAGAGCCATCCTTCATGGCATGGAGGCTCTCCATCCTTTGTTCTTGGGGTTTGGGTTTTTCAGGAAATCCTACTTCTCTCTCCATGCAAATACTGCATTTTTAAAAAGAAAAACAACCCCTCTTTTTTTATGTTTCTTTTTCATCTTGTGGTGTTGTAGCGGGGATGTGAAATTCTCTGCTCTGGTACAATCTATGATCTCTTTTTTACCACTGTTTTGCCAATAAAGGAAAAAAAAAGTTGCACTGCATGCGGTCTCAACCCCTCTTTTTTTATGTTTCTTTTTCATCTTGTGGTGTTGTAGCGGGGATGTGAAATTCTCTGCTCTGGTACAATCTATGATCTCTTTTTTACCACTGTTTTGCCAATAAAGGAAGAAAAAAAAAAGTTGCACTGCATGCGGTCTCAGATTGTCCTCTCTCTCTCTCTCTCTCTCTCTCTCTCTCTCTCTCTCTCTCTCTCTCTCTCTCTTCCTATGGAGAAAGGAAGGGGAGGCCAACAATTTCATGTGAAGTAGTGAGAATTTTGCATTTCTGTGATTGTTTAAGATTCCATGAAGGAAGCATCCATATAATGTCGATCAGTAGAATACAAACAACTTTTTGGTGGGAAATACTGACACAAGCTGAGTGTCGGGAATTATCTGCAGAAACTTAATTAGATCTTTACACATGTTGGCGTTCTGCTTGTAATTAGGCCTCATGGGGGACATGCATCCTCAACTTCATTCTCTGCTCTTTGGTTTTGGAGATATAGCTACTCCGCAAGCTAATTAGAGGTTTGTCATGGTGAATCTTAATTTAGTAGTTTTGACTATACCTGCTTGCTTAAAATATATGTCAGTTTGACTTGATAGTGTGTTCTTCACTTCTTGGCACATATGACTGCTCAAAATTCTGCCGTGGGCCGGCCTTGCTAGTGTTTGGCGTTGGCAAGGGCGAGCTCACCCAATCTAGCAAGGCTCGAGACTTGCCGCTAGGGGCTGCGAGCTCACCAGCCTAAGGTGAGCTCAAGCCTCACCATCCAAGGCTGCGAACTAGCCCGATTCGATAAGACTCAAGGCTCACCGGTCTTGAGTGAGGTCATGGCCTCTGGTGGCAAGGCTCGATCTCATTGGCAAAGGCCACAACTTGCCTGATCTGGTGAACCGAGCTTGTCAGCGATAAGCCAAGAGAAGAAGAAAAAAAGGAAGAAAAAAAATTAAAATAAATCGATTTTTAAAAAATTAAAAAAATTAAAATTCGAAATTTTAAAATATATCTTTATTCAGAAAATGTTTTTAGGTCCTTTCAAAGGAAAAAATTGTTTCCCTGAATTTAAACTTTGGTAAGAAGATATTTTCCGTTGATTAGGAAAATATTTTTCATTAACTTATTTTTTTAAGCGAATCAATGGCTGAAAAATGAGGAATATTTTTGGTGAATAAATGCGTCACGCAAGTCGTATACCATACCGTATTCTCTCCGCGCGAAGACCTGCGGTGGGTGGAGTCAAGATATTAACGCGTCAAAATACACGCTGAGACTATGTCCACTCGCTTTTGACATCAATGGCCTAGGTCATTCCCCTCCCTCTGTCTCTTTGTCTGGATCTCCCTAATAGGCGTTAAGTTCGGCGATTCCAGCGACGTAGTCTAGAGTTCCAGCAGGATGGCATTGCTCCCAGCTCTCACGTCAGAGATTGCGATCCCAGTTTGCGCCATGGTCGGGATCGCGTACGCCTACTCCCTGGTGCAGTGGTTCCTCGAGTCGCGCAATAGCCACAACCTCGAGGACGAAGAGCAGGACTTGACCAGCGTTAAGGCCGAGTGTGACAAGATGACGAGGGACGTCTCTAAAGGTGACTTCGTGAAGATCCTATAGCTTCACAACTTCTCTGCCTTATAAAACTGTTCATTAACAGATTTTTTTTCCGGGTCAGTCTCGTCTGCCCGAGCAATAGCGACAGATTCGAGTCTTGTAATCTGATGATAGCTCAGCGAAGTCACGAGCTTCTGCTGCTTGTGGCGCGACCCATTTTTAGGGTTTGTAATAGCTACTAGGGCTTTGAGCGATGCATCTGAGTACAGCAGCATAGGGCGTGCATGGTTGTGTTCCTTTTTTTTTTTTTAATGAACAAAAATTCTGTTTTTTTGTTCCCGAGAACAAAAAAAGAACAAAAACGTGTTTGTTTGCATTTTGATTCCAAATCGGTTTTTTTGTTCTCGGGAATACATTTGGAATAGAAATAAGAAACAAAAAAAAACTTGTTTCTTGTTTCTGGAACAATTTTTAAGAACAAATTTTCTCTATCCTATCTTTTTCTTCTCTTTTTTCTTCTTCTTCTTTTCTTTGGCCGGTCGCCGGCCTCGGCCATGGTCGGCGACGCTGTGGAGGGTCGGCAACCTCGCCGAAGTGTCACGGCCCCTAACGAGGCTCGGCCTCGCCTTGGCTGGGCAAGCTCAAGCTCGTCCGAGATCCGGCGAGGCCGAGCTCGCCCACCACCCGAGGCTCGGCCTCGCCGGGCCACCGCCAAGCGACCAGTGGTTCGGCGAGCTCGGCCTTGCCGGATCTGGGCGAGGCCGCCGACCCTCATTGGCCGATCACCGGCCATGGTTGAGGGCGGCGACTGGCCAAAAGAAGAAAAAAATAAAAAATAAAAAATAAAGAAAAAAAGGAAAAATAAAACAAAAATATTAAAAAATTAAAAGAAATTAAAAAAAAAAACATAAATTTACCAAACGTGTTTTGGTTCTTTTTTATTTATTTCCGGAACAAGTTTATCAAACGCGTTTTTCTGGTAAAAAATTATTCCCTGGAACAGAAATAGTTTTTTCTATTTCTGTTCCCTGGAACAATTTTTGAACAGAAACACAAACAAACGCACCCATAATATTTACTCATGCAGATCTCTTCTCACGAAGATGGTTGTTGGGCAGAGGGTTGAGTGGTGTAGCTCTTATCCTTTTGGCTTTAATAGCATTTTCATTTTATAATTTACATTTTCCTTCATATAGTTTAATGGCATTACATAATCTATCCTTAAGGAAAACATTTCTGGAAGCAAAATCCAAACACCAGAAAATTACTTCCCTCTTGTTTTCATGCCTCCACCAAACAAGGGAAAATCAATCACTTTCCTCTAACGTAAAGTTTTCCATTAAACCAACGCGTTAGTCTAATAAGCCCAATCTTTCATATCCTCCTTATGAGTACAAACAGAATTTTCTTTGTACATTTGATTAATCTCCAATTATCTATATGATAGATTGAGACCGTTTGTTTTGCGGAAAATCTTTTATCCAAAAATATGTCTCAATTTCTAGCAATTGGATCACTTAGGAAATGAATAAATATAAAATATTTTCATAAACAATGGAAAATCTATGCTTAAATTCAGAAATACGATTTCCATTTTTAAAAGTTAGAAATCATTTTCTCAAATACAACTAGACATCGACGTTTGAATTAGAGATCTTGGCATTTGGGCGCAAGGACCCAAATGCCCGTGCCTAAGTTCTTAGCAGCCTTGTTCCCTTGAGGTTGAGCCCATGACCTTGATGCTCATGCCTAGGTCTTTGCTGGTTGTGCCCAAGTCCCCGAGACTTTGATTGCGAGCTCGGCCCCGTGGCTAGCCCCGATAGTTGAGCTAAATGACCCAAGGCTAGGCCTATATCCTAAGCACTTGAGGCTGGATTCATAAGAGGAAAAAAATAATTCTTTTATGATTTAGAGAAGTATATATTTATGAAAATTTGATTAAATAAAATTTTATTTGGGATAAGTGCATTCGAAGTCCTAAAACTTGTTATGAAAATGTAATTAAATTCTAAAACTTATCACAAAAATGCAATCGAGTCCTAATACTTACAAAAAAAAATGCAATTAATCCCAAAACTTGTCACAAATGTACAATCAAGCTCTAAAATTTTCAAAAAAATTCAAATAGCTGAAGGATTTGATTGATAGGATTGCACTTTTTCAAAGTTTTAGGATTTTTTTTTTTTTTGATTTATTGTACTTTCGTGATAAGTTTTAGGACTTAATTACACTTTCTAAAAATTTTAAGAGTAGATTGCACTTTTGTAACAAATTTTAGAACTTCCAATGCCCTTATCCCAATTGATAATATAGCATGTGTAACTCTTATATCGCACAAATAGTGCATATCTTTTCAAAAAAATAAAAGCAAATTTTTTTCTTTCTAAAAGACAGAAAATAATTTCCAATTTATATACAAATTCCAGCTGAACACTGAGAAATGTTGTCATTTTCCAGAAAAATCTCATGTGAACATAATTTGTAGAAATGTCAAATCATTTGCGAAACAAACAGGGCCTAGGTTAATTTCTTTCTTCCTTTTGGTTTTTGGTTGTTATAGGAAGCTTGGTTACGCAACTATTGACACAACGTAAAGTTGATAAAAACTAGGATAGTAATTTTTTTCTATGTAATTGGCTTTAGTAGAAGCATATTGTATTAAAAATGTGAATTGCTGAGGATGTACAACCTTCGATTTTTAATGTATTTCTTCACTACATCAGTGAATGTTTTAAAGGGATTTATCATCATACGTTGTGATTTGGTGCAGAACATTTCTCATTTTCGTGAGATTGTCATTCTTGATTTTTCATACTTGTGACAAAACACTCATTCTATAATTTTAGTTAAGAATACATAGGTAAGGAACCTGTTTATCTAAAGTTCTCTTTTGTGTTAATTTATTGCTTCTCCTAACTAAAGTCCTTATATGTGACAATGTTTCATACCTATTACTTATCACTCTGATTTGAATAATCTTTCGAACTAGAGCATCATCAGTTCTATAGTAGTTCACCGTTCTCCGCTTCTAGTTCTAACATATAAGTTCAGTTCTAACTTTAGTTATGATATTTTTCCATACTCTCAATTCAATCTTTGGTTCTCACCTATTGTTTGTTGTAGGTCATAGCACGTTTCTAGTTTTTTTGTTTGTTTGTAATGCTTTAATTTTAAAGTAATGTTTAGATGTATTTACAACAGCATTCTGGTTCTGGGATGTTGTCCTCAATCTTCAGTTCTTTGTATTTCATTAAGTACTTTGCAGAACCGTGTACTTTCTTTCATCCCTTTTCCTTCTTGTCCTACTCAATATGTTCTTGTCACTCTTCCGCCAGTGGGATTTGACACTTGAACTGTCCAGCTTGCCAAACGTGAATTCTAATAGACACCATATCATCCTAAGTTACTCTTTCGGAGGAGCTGTAGGTCAGGCTTTTTTTTTCCTTGGCACTAGGTTGCGCAAAACTAGGCAACGGAATGAATTAACTGGATTTGACTGAATTATACCTTCTTTCATCACCCATAAGTAGAATGTCAAGAATCAGATTGTTGCTTTGTTTGCTTGATAGAGACTTAAAGAGCCTGAGTCATCGTTTGTGATTGAACAGGTGTGGAAGGTTTTCTGTTAATGGAGTACCAGTATGGCGGGATTTTCATGGTTGCTTTTGCGATCATAATCTTCCTCTGCCTTGGCTCTGTTGAGAGCTTCAGCACCCAAAGCCAGCCTTGCAAATTTGATCCTTCAAACATGTGCAAGCCTGCACTTGCCACTGCCGTTTTCAGTGCTGTTTCATTCCTACTTGGTGCTTTCACATCAGTCCTCTCTGGTTTCCTTGGCATGCAAATTGCTATCTATGCTAATGCCAGGACTGCCTTGGAAGAGAGGAAGGGTGGTGTTGGAAAAGCTTTCTTTTCTGCTTTCAGGTCTGGTGCAGTGATGGGATTTCTTCTTGCCGCTAACGGTCTTCTTGTGCTCTATATTGCAATCAATCTGTTCAAGCTGTACTATGGCAATGACTGGGAAGGTCTTTTCGAGGCTATTGCCGGTTATGGTCTTGGTGGATCTTCCATGGCTCTCTTGGGAAGAGCCGCTGGTGGAATTTATGCCAAGGCAACTGATGTTAGTGTTCATCTGGTTAAAGAGACTTGGCCAATTACCCTAGTAGATCGTGGATTCCCAACTGTATGGACTCTCTTACTGTAGCTCTATCTCCTAAGTTTATCACTCACTTGTAGTAAATGAGATTGACCTTAATCTTTCAGGTGATTTATGACTATGTTGGTGATATCGTCGGGGATATTGCTCGTATGGGGACTGATATTTTTGGCTCCTATGCCGAATCATCCTGCGCTGCCCTTGTTGTTGCTTCCATCTCTTCTTTCGGAAAAGATCACAACTCCTCTGCTATGTGTTATCCCCTGCTTATCAGCTCTATGGGTATTCTTGTTTGTTTGATGACAACTCTCTTTACGGCCAACTTCTCAAAAATCAAGGAAGTGAAGGAAATCAAGCCTGCATTGAGGAAGCAACTTATTATTTCCACAATTCTAATGACTTTTGGAATTGTTATTGTTAGCTGGATTGCTCTGCCCTCATGATTTACAGTTTTCAACTTTGGGTCGCAGAAAGTTGTGAAGAACTGGTAAACTCTTTGAAGATTCTTATCTTTTTCCCATCCTAAATGCTACTTTCTTCTGATGTTGGTCATGTGACAATGCTTTAATGTCAGCGGACTTTTACTGGATTGAGTCAAAACGTTGAGCAAATGTAGTCGCTAATTATTGATATGATCTTGCAGGCAGCTGTGCCTCTGTGCTGGTGTTGGTCTTTGGGATGGACTAATCATTGGGTTTATAACTAAATCATACACCAACGATGACATCAGGTGTTAAAATTGCTGAAGTAAATGAATGATATGAATCTTTACGACTATTGATGGCTAAGGTGCTGACCACTTAATGATCCTTTTTTCTGCAGCCTTCTCCAAGATTTTGCCTCCGACAGTGTTGGTTTTGGCCTTGCCTTCAATATCCCAATTTTAGCTGCCATTAGCATTTTGTTGAGTTATAGTATTGCTTCCGTGTATGGAATTACTGTGGCTGCCATTGGGATGCTAAGTACCATTGCCACTCGATTGGCCATAGATGCTTACAGCCCCATCAGCGACAATGCTAAACGAATCGCTAAGCCGGTTGACGGGAGAGCCCTTGACGATATACTGTCGTCAAGCAATAGTACAGCCGCCATTGGAAAGGTAAAGGCAATCCTTGCATGTGAATATAGTATCGACATTGTACTGTCGTCCTTTTAGTATCTTATTTTAAGTCCGTAACATAGCAGAGAAGAGGGTGTCTGCGTAGGAACTTTTCATGAAATTACGTTCATGTCATCTAGATTTTACACACATTATCCGATTATTTTCTTTTTCACCATAAATGACTAACATGATATTAGTTGCGTAAGTCTTTATAAATTCTTGTTGGCGTGGCATGATGTTTGGCTATAATCACTTTTCTTTCCTTTAGGTGCTGCTTTTTGTCTATCTTTCTTAATATTAGCCTAAGAAGCATCAACACTTTTCAAGAGTCTTTGTCTTGTGTCGAACACTCTGACACTTTCCGACACTCGGTCAAAAGGTATTGGATTTTCTGATACCTAATCAACTCTCCGACACTCTCTAACACGTGAGTTTATAATTCTGACATGCAAGTTCAGAATTCAGATATGTATAGGGTCAATTTTAAAAGTTTACAATAAATGATAGATCAAAATGTAAATATACAAAATAAATAATAACTAATAAACATAATAGATGAGGAAAGAAGAAAAATCCAATATTCTATTCTCTTCTTACTCTCAATTCCCATAACAAACAATTACCCCCAAGTTTATTTTTTCTTTCTGTTCTTTTCTAACACGCTTTGACAGGCGAGTCTAGAATATGAATTACTTATTTTTTTCTCTAAGTTTTATGGAGTTGAATTTGTCAAATTAAAACAATGAATGCTATTAACAAATGGTGGATTAATATTTTTAGTATAAATCTATTCTAGGCTCTTGTATTTATTTATTTATTTATTTGTAAATTTGATAATTTATCATTTATACATAAGAATATACATTTAATATACAACGTGTCGAGATTCTCTATTTTTTTTATAGATGACGTGTTGGTATATCATGTCATGTCACATGTCAGTATTGATGTTATTTAAATAGCTATATTGGCAAATTCTTCTTTCCTATTGTTTAAATCTAATATGAGATGGACCTTTTTTTGTTACTTATCTGGTATGTAGGAATTTGCCATTGAATCAGCTTCCCTGGTGTCTATCGCTCTGTTTGGTGCATTTGTGAGTCGTGCAGCAATTTCTCCAGTCGATGTCCTGACACCAAAAGTGTTCATGGGTTCGATTGTGGGTGCCATGCTTCCTAACTGGTTCTCTGCTATGACCATGAAAAGAGTGGGACCTGCAGCATTGAAGATATTTAAGGTGGCCCCCAGATGTTTGAACATCTGTCAGGGAAACACCGGTATCACGAGAACCCTCACTATGCTAGATGCTTAAAAATTTCAACTGATGCATCCTTCAAGGGGATGATTCGACCTGGTGCCCTTGTCATGCTTACACCACTTATCGTCGGGACCTTCTTTGGAGTAGAGACGATGTCTGGTGTCTTGGCTGGCTCTCTTGGTTCTGTTGTTCGGGTAATCTTTACCAAAGTAATCCATGTCAATCTATTTTGATGGTTTTTGTTGCTCAAGATGTATGGAATGCTGGTTAAACGGGGTTGAGATATTGTAGTTTCTTCATTGTTGAACAAAATTTGTGTAGGTTGGCGAACTGATGATTAATGTTCATATCATCATATCTATGCATGACTAATCTACTAATGCATATTTTTTGTTGGGCTTGGTTTCAACAGATTGCAATTTCGGCATCCAACACTGGTGGAGCATGGGAGAAAGCGAAGAAGTACATTAGGGTATGCAGCTGCTCCCAACTGCTGAAAAGCTAGTTTTTGTCGATGATATTTGTCTGTGGTGGTTCAGTGACCTGCTAAGAAAACTAGTCTGACTTAACATATTTTTTTCCTTAATTTTCTGAATTTGCTTCCAGGCTGGTGTTTCCGAGTACTTAAAGACCCACCCTGAAATGAAGACTCGCAGGGCAGCTGATGAGGGAGATCCCATTGGCAATCCATTGAAGGACACTTCAGGCCCACCGCTCAACATCCTCATCCAGCTAATGGCAGTCGAGTCGCTCGTGTTTGCTCCCTTCTTTACTACTCACGGTGGTCTACTCTTCAAGATTTTCTGAGGGAGGGAACAGGCGACTTCCCTTTTGTAGCAGCAGCATCGTCAGCGACTCAATTTGCTCTTAAACATCTATTTCCGTGTTGTCTGCACGACCTGATAAACCTCTCCAGCTCCTCCACTCCTTTGGACAATTCGAGCAAGATCTTTTGAAATAAGTTTTTGGATTATGCAAATTTCTCGGTTTAAATTTGAAAAAAAAAAACAAGATCAAGAACATGAATGAGAGGGTGGTCTAGGCCATTCGAAGTAAGCATGCGACGTCATGATGATTAGTTGATAGCTGCATAAGCACTCGGGTGCTATTGTGATAAATATAAAAAGGACTCACATTTTCTCCTTAAGTAGCTATTATTCCACATCCAGTTTTTTTTCCACGCTTCTTATTTTTTCATGATAACCACTTATTTGGTAATCACTTTGATGGGAGACGGTTTATAAAAAGAATGATCGTTCATTTTGTAAGTATAATCACAAGGTCTAATTCAAACCTTCTCATTTTGTAATACATCATTGGTATGTGAGGAAATTGGACTAATAGAGTGTGCCCATAATTTCATCGAATCTCCATGAATTTTCGACAAACGCAAATTGGAATAATGGCCGGAGGTTTGTTTACATTTGATCGTGTTTTTCCACATTTGTTTTTTTTATATCTAATGTTTGGTATCAGAGCCTATTTAATGCCTCTGCCTTGTTTTTGTCAAATTTTTAGTGTATTTTCGTAGGTTTTTGAAATGAACAGTAATTCGCCCATTTTTGGGTCAAGAGGAAAATTGCCGATTTTGGGCAAATTCCAACGACCCACCACTCGACCTTGGACCAGTATAGTCGTACTACCATGAGGAAGAAAAGCTATAAGGTATTTCGGCATATCGATGTTTGTTGGAGCCTAATCGAACAGTGGAAGTCAGGATGGTTAAGGGTTTGCGTTGGTTTTTTTTAATTTGATTCAGGCCAATTCCTTAGTCATTTTCGTCGAAACCTAGACCTATGTGATTTTTAAAGCCCATCATTTATTTTGGTTTGAGACGGGTTGTTGGGGAAGTGATGGACGGCGGAATCGCGGTGGAACGACAAAAAACAAAGAGAAAAAGCCTATTGTTTGCGTGGAGGAAAAAGCGTGTAGGGCCACGCGTGCGGAACCGCAGGCACATGCGATCCACGCCCGCGGAACTACCTCAGGCAGCTGCGAGCACGTGTGTTGCATGCACCTGCACGAGCCTGTGTGGTGGATAGGTGTGTGCGCGCCATGCGTCGACGCAAAAGGCAAGCAAGTGACGTGCATGCGCCAGTGGACCTGCAACGCCACTTCAGTTTACACTTTTGCCCTTCTCTTTTCATGTTATTCCGATTCTGTCCTTGGCCGAATTAATTCACTATTTTGCCCCCCCTCGTGCATTTATTTACTATTTTGCCCTTTCATGCATTTTTGTTTTTGTGAATATTTTATGCATGAAATTAAATGTCCAATGATCCATATATTTTTAATTAGTTAGAGAGTAACCACTGCATCTTTAACTAATTAAATTATACATTAATAGCCTCCAAATTAAATTTAGAAATGGACATTAATTGTAATTAATTATATTAATATGATAAATTGTATCACATAGGAATTTTTATTATATTAATATGATTAATTATGGTGAAATATCATATTATTTTTCTTAATTTACGCACATGAATTAAGGAAAGGAATATAATATGGTAATTTCTTCATGATATAATTATGAATCTATTTAAATTAAAAACTTAGCCCACAAACTATTTTTATGTTATGCGATTCATATTTGTAACATGTTTACATTGGTAAAATAGTATTTACCTATATCTTGCCTTAAATTTTGTAATATAAGCATGACTGTTTGATATGCGTTTTGCAACCTATGAATTTGTCTGAATTCAAGTGTAATGTTCCTATATTGAATGGTGAAAACTATAAAGTGTGAAAGAAGTTAATTCTTCTTTAATTGGGATAGATGAACATTGACTATGCTATAAGGAAAGACGAAGCACCTGCTCCTACCTTATATATATAATACATAAAATGTGATCCCACCTTTTGTGATCCACTTTTTCTCTTTAAGAAGCGTTTATTCCATGTGCATTTTTTCCACATTTCGTACCTCTTCGTGACAATCACTCATTTGGTAATCGCTTTGATGGGAAACGGTATATAAAAATAACAACCGTTCATTTCTTTAGTGTAATCACAACATATAACATAAACCTTATTTTGCAATACGCCATTAGTACGCGAGAGGATTGAATTAGTAGAGTATGCCCATAATCTAAGAAGTATCGACACTCTTAGTGAGCTTTTGTGTCATGTTCGATACTCCGACATGTGTCTGACATACTCTGACTTACGGTTAATGAGTGTCAAAAAATCCAACATACAGTCAACTCTCTCCGATACACGAGTCTAGAATTTTGACACGCACGAGGTCAATTTTAAATATTTTCAATACTTGAAGGGTCAAAATATAAATATACAAAAAATAAAAAATAAAAAAGAGAGTTAGGGCTGATGGTTGGGCGCTATTGTTGTTGCCACCGTCGGAGGGGGCCAGTGAGTGGCAGAGGGGGGGTGGCCCTAGCTAGCTTGAGCTGGACAAAGGTTGGTGAGGCTCGCCCGGGCCTCGCCTAGGTCGGCGAGGTTGCCCCCACTTCGCCACCTAGGGTCGGCGAGGTCACCGGCCCCCTCCAATGGTGGTTGGGCATGCTGCTAACGAGGTAGTGGCGAGTGCGTGACGTGCCTAGTCATGACTGTGCCTCTCTTTCCTTTTTTTTTTTTTTTTTTTTTTTTTTTAGAATTTTTTTAGCATTTTAAAAAGTTGTATAGTATGAAAAAGTATTAAAAATTCCATATAGGATGAATAAATAAATTTAAAAATATCACTTCAACATTTTCTTTTAAAATAATATTTTTCCTCTAAGTTTTATGTATTATTATAATAAAATGTAGTTAAATTTGTCAAATTAAAATAATGAATGATATTAACAAATGTTGAATTAATATTTTTGGTGTAAATTAATTATAGGCTTTTATTATTTATTTATTTATTTATGTATTTATATATAAAAATATATTTAATATAATATGTCGAAATTCTCTATTTTTGAGAAATAACATATCGGCATGTCATGTCGTGTTTTGTCGTATGTCCATATTAATGCTACATAGCCCATGATTTCATCAAATCTCCATGAATTTCTAACGAACGCAAATTCAAATAATGGTTGGAGATCTGTTTACATATGATCCTATTTTTTTGCATTTATTTTTTTATGTCTAACAGCTATATGGTGCTCCACCTTTGTTGACACACTCAACGTAAAAGATGAAGCGTTC
This sequence comes from Eucalyptus leucophloia subsp. euroa, assembly GCA_017140325.1. Classification (NCBI taxonomy): domain Eukaryota; kingdom Viridiplantae; phylum Streptophyta; class Magnoliopsida; order Myrtales; family Myrtaceae; genus Eucalyptus; species Eucalyptus leucophloia. The sequence goes on from CM029470.1 coordinate 50,814,592, forward strand.
AACAAGAACCGCGAATCAATCCAAAGTACACAAATCGTATTTTAAATATGGAGTATTGTGCTAATAATGGGGAGACGATACACGAGCTGAAAAGCCAGGACCATAAAGAAGAGCATTGACCGTGGAGGATGGACTGAAGCCGGTACCGATGCCGGTGCCGATGATCTGGTCCGTGGAGCACGCATATTAAGTTTTTGGATTGGACATATTAAGAATATTGATTAAGGATGTCAAAATTAGTCAATTTGAATCGACTTGCGAACATATTAAATATAAATAGGAAAGGAAACCTGAAACTCTAAACAGTTCCCTCCCTCCCTTTGCACCTCGACCTCCTCCCTCACCCTCTCTGCCACGATCTCATCATCTTCACCAGCAGCTCCGCCTTCCCATATCAACGTGAACATCCGATAGAAGTTTCAAGCATCGTCTGGGTCCTTTCTCTCTCAAAACCTCCCCCACCACCCCCCCCCCCCCCCCAAAAAAAAAAAATTTGTTGAATCTATCGGATGTTTGCCTCGCACAAGGAATCTGAACCGGGGATATTTCAATTTTCTTTTTTGTCGTGAGCCGAGACGGAGGATCTAAAGGGACATAAAGGAAGGAAGGAAAAGGAAATAAAGAGTGTGAACCATGTGAGATTTGGTGAGATCACCATATCTTAGTCCGGTCTTTTTGCCTAGTACTAAGTGTGGATATATTTAATTGGAAAAACAAATGAGACCTAAAAATATTCGAACTCAGGACCTCTAGTGCTGATATCATATGAGATTTGGTGAAGCTACTGCTAAGTTATTTTAAAAGCTTAAATCTTTAAAATAGTTGATAGTGGTCTCAAAATGTGGGAAAATCATTGATAAAAAAAATCAAGCTCAAAATCAAACTCTTAAGGTTTTAATGTTTCCTTTTTGAAATGATTTATTAATTGGTTGCACACTTTCAATATGATGACTATGGCTACCCTCTAGACTAATTAGGATTGACAATTACTTATTTCTTAACACTAGATGCTTGTTTTCCCTACAACTTGGATAATGCTTACTTGCTCGCTAATTGCTATTCTAGTAATCACGCACCTGCATGGTCATCTTATACGTTAGTTGATAGGTATAAAATTAATCCAAACCACCTAATAAAAATCTTTTGTTTTAAAATGAACAAAATTAGGTACTGAAATAGCATTAATTTCTCAACCTTAGATTCTTTGATTGCATGGGAAGTGAAGTACGTTTCCACACTTAACTTGGTTTTTAGCCAATCCTAATAGGCTAGTGACGACTCATTTTTTAGAAAATTTTCATGCCGCAAATTTGAATGCCTGATGTTGTGCAAGATATAGGCTTGAGAGAGCTCGCATCTAAATTATAGGCCGTAAGTCTGTCCTTTAGGCAATATCCCTAAACCTATGTTTCTCTACGTATCGAGGGTAGGTCACAACACATGTGAGGTACAAACTTAGGAAATTCATCATTTTGAGATTGACAAACAAATACCTCTTCCTTTTTTGGATTTTTTAATCTAATTTAATTAAGATTTCAATTAAAAATTTTGGATTTAGGTCAAAATGACATTTTAGTTTTATATTTCACATTTTAGTATGGTAATGTCATGAGAGAGAGAGAGAGAGAGAGAGAGAGAGAGAGAGAGAGAGAGAGAGAGAGAGAGAGAGAGAGTATTAAAAGAAATCATGTTAGCATTTTTCATTAGTTTAATTGGATAGAGATTACAGAATGACTCGATTGCACCAATTTGACAAATTTTAGGATGTGATTGTACTTTTTATAAGTTATAGGATTGCATTCATGTCAACATTTTTCATTAGTTTAATTGGATAGAGATTACGGAAGGACTCAATTGCACCAATTTGGCAATTTTTAAGATGTGATTGTACTTTTTATAAGTTATAGGATCGCATTGCACCTTTGAGACAAGTTTTAGGATTTATAATATACTTATCCCTAATAAATAATAGCAATGATTACCTTGTAGAACATTGAAATCCCTCATTGTCATAATATTTTTTAACTTATTCCTTACAGATTATAAACTGTGAACATGATTGTCATTTCGTGTTATGGATTCTAATTATTTAGGCAAACGTAAACATACACATATAAGTGAAGTCTCTGATTTGCTATTATAGTATCTAATCGCAATATGTAAAAATTTGTTTAGAGATAAATAATTTTGTAGCTTAACATAAACAACTATGACTACTTAAATAATGATTCTGATTTTTCTTTTGTCAATCATGGAGTAAGTAACAAACTTAAGCATTCTTAGTTATAAAAATATAATCATTTCCATGATATTAATGATTAATAATTCTTGATTTTGAATAGCCAGGAAATCTTTAGGCTATAAGGTGGAATAAATGTTCCATTTAAATTAGAATTAGATTTCAAGCACATGCCATGTGCGTGCATGCTTGCTTTCACCGTTTTTCTTGTTATATATATAAACATTTGCAAGGCATCCAAAAAATGGGAAAAAGTACAAAACAAGTCATAAATCTATTGTATTGATATCAATTTAATTTTAAATATTTCAATTTGACCAATTGGGCAATGGTCCCCTCATTAGATCTGGTAAGGGGTAGCCTTGCGCTAGAGGCCAATGAGGGCCGATCTCACCTATTGCCAATGAGGGCTACCCAACCGTCATCGGCAACCAACAACCTCCACCGACCATGGTGTCCCTAGCCTTGCCCTTGTCAATGGCAAGTAACCTTTGTTGACCATTGCAGAGGCCGGTGGAGGAAAATAAAGAATGGGAAAAAAAAAAGGAAAGAAAAGAAAAGAAGGGAAAAAGAAGGAAAAAAAAAGGAAAAGGAAATGAGAAATTCTCTAAAAAATTCGAAAAAATAATTAAATATTATAAAAATATCCATGTCAATACCGATCATGCCACGTAGGATAACTAGTGTTCATGTCAATAATTTCCTATATAATTTAGTCAGATGGACTTTATCGGTATCAATGTGAAAATGTTTATGATTAAATTGATCTAATTAATATATTTAAAGCTGAATTGTTATCAATACAATCGGTTTATGACTTTTTTTGTATTTCTAAAAATGTAAAGATGTAAATGCGAACAATCAAATTTAGTAACATAGTTAATTGTGATCATCTTCATAGAGTTTTTAGAAACTTCCTGCGATGGCACTCATCATAATTTCACCTAAAGCCATCCCCCTAATCATAAGTCTTTTTACCAAAAATTGGTATATCTGTGACAAATTTATCAAAAACTATTTTTTTGACCATGAAAAAATCTCAAACTGGTACACTTAGACAAATTTATCCCGATTGACCATAAAAAAACTCTAAACTGGTACATTTATGACAAATTTACCTCAAACTAATTTATTCGACCACAAAAAATCCCAAACTAGTAAATTTGTGACAAATATACTCTAATACCACAAAAAATCACAAAAATTGTAAATTGTGAAAAACGGAGCGTAAAATCCCAAATTGGTATATCAACTGTCACGTGTCATTTAACTTAATAATTTAACTAGTAAAATTTAATGAAAACTAACATAGGGTAAATTTTTCACAAGTGTACCAGTTTGAGGTAAATTTGTCAAGTTTTTGGTGGTCAAAAAAAAAATAATTTGGAACCGCCGCCCACGGTGGCCGCGATGGTTAAGGCTTGGTACCCCATCCGCCAGGGGGAAGGGTTTGAGACTCCGCGTCCGCATTCGCGCGATTCACCTGTGGCTGGGTCAGTGGTGGGAGCCCAGTTCACCCCAGGGTTTACTCCACTGCGAAACGGCGCACAGAGGTTCCCTAGGTCAAAAATAAAAATAATAATAATAAATAATTTGGAGTAAATTTGTCACAAGTGTATCGGTTTGGATTTTTCAATGTATTGACCCAATAAAAAATAAAGAATGCATATGATAATCATTTTATTTATGTTCCAAAAAAATATTTGGAATATAAATCTATTCGGTAACACAATTATATTTTTCTTTATCTGGAACAAATTTTGTGTCCAAATTAAAATTTGGAACAGAAATAAGAAGTAAAAATTTCTATTTCTTTATTTTTTGAATAAAAATGAGAGATAAAAACTCTTTTTATCACTCATCCTCTTTGCTAGCCAATTGCCAACCCACTAGTGGCCACCATCTCTTGTCACTGCTTGGGACGGAGATATTTTGTGTCTTTATCAAACGAATTTTTATTTCATAAACAAAAATTTTGTATCCTTATCAAATGAATTTCTATCTCGAAAAAAAAAATTTGTGTTATTATTAAACGCGTATTTTTTCTCCAAAAACTCATTTAGAAGTAGAAATAGAAAAATCTATTTCTACTTCAAAAATTAATTTCTAGGCAAAATAGTTATCATTCGTGCAAAAAAAATAAAATAGCAACAGATATGCACCCATTGTCATTACTCCCCACAATAAATTAATACAATAATTCATCATGAATAGTTCTACTATATGTATTTTGTCAGAGGTTTGCGTATAATAAAGAAATCACGTTGTCCAAAATTAGAAAATGAAAGGCCATTTCTAGTAGACATAGAACCAATGCACGATGTGACAAATAAAATTGGAAATGTATTAAAGTAATACATCTCCTGTCACTGCTTGGGACGGAGATATTTTGTGTCTTTATCAAACGAATTTTTATTTCTGAAACAAAAATTTTGTATCCTTATCAAATGAATTTCTATCTCGGAAAAAAAATTGTGTTATTATTAAACGCGTATTTTTTCTCTAGAAACTCATTTAGAAGTAGAAATAGAAAAATCTATTTCTACTTCAAAAATTAATTTCTAGGCAAAATAGTTATCATTCGTGCAAAAAAAAAAAATAGCAACATATATGCACCCATTGTCATTACTCCCCACAATACATTAATACAATAATTCATCATGAATAGTTCTACTATATGTATTTTGTCAGAGGTTTGCGTATATTAAAGAAATCACGTTGTCCAAAATTAGAAAATGAAAGGCCATTTCTAGTAGACATAGAACCAATGCACGATGTGACAAATAAAATTGGAAATGTATTAAAGTAATACATCTCCTGTCACTGCTTGGGACGGAGATATTTTGTGTCTTTATCAAATGAATTTTTATTTCCAAAACAAAAATTTTGTATCTTTATCAAATGAATTTCTATCTCGGAAAAAAATTGTGTTATTATTAAATGCATATTTTTTCTCTAGACACTTATTTCGAAGTAGAAATAGAAAAATCTATTTATGCTTCAAAAATTAATTTCTAGGCAAAATAGTTATCATTTGTGCAAAAAAAAAAAAAATAGCAACAGATATGCACCCATTTTCATTACTCCCCACAATACATTAATACAATAATTCATCATGGATAGTTCTACTATATGTATTTTGTCAGAGGTTTGCGTATATTAAAGAAATCACGTTGTCCAAAATTAGAAAATGAAAGGCCATTTCTAGTAGACATAGAACCAATGCACGATGTGACAAATAAAATTGGAAATGTATTAAAGTAATACATCTCCTGTCACTGCTTAGGACGGAGATATTTTGTGTTTTTATCAAACGAATTTTTATTTCCAAAACAAAAATTTTGTATCATTATCAAATGAATTTCTATATAGGAAAAAAAGATTGTGTTATTATTAGACGCGTATTTTTTCTCCAAAAATTCATTTCGAAGTAGAAATAGAAAAATCCATTTCTGCTTCAAAAATTAATTTCTAGGCAAAATAGTTATCATTCGTGCAAAAAAAAAAAAAAAAAGCAATAGATATGCACCCATTGTCATTACTCCCCACAATACATTAATACAATAATTCATCATGAATAGTTCTACTATCTGTATTTTGTCAGAAGTTTGCGGATATTAAAGAAATCATGTGGTCCAAAATTTAGAAAATGAAAGGCCATGTCTAGTAGACATAGAACCAATGCACGATGTGACAAATAAAATTGGAAATGGATTGTCGTGGGTAAGGTGCATTTGTTTTGCGGAAAACCTTTTCCAAGAAAAACATCTCATTTTCTAGTTTTTGATTCGCTTAGGAAAAAGTTAACGTAAAATGTTTTCTATGAAGGCTTAAATTTAGGAAAACAATTTCCCCTTTAAAAGAACTTGAAAGCATTTTCCAAAATGTTTTATTAGTCCTAGGGTACTTGGTTGAAAAAAAGTGTATTCTTATAAAATAATTTTTCCAAAAAAATCAATTTTTATTATTTTAAAAATTTTTGAATCTTTATTATTATTTCATCTCTTTTTTTTCCATTTTTTTTTGTCTTCTTTTCTATTTCCTTTCTCCTTCTTTCCCCTTCTTCTTCCACTGTTGACAACTATTGGCAGCCCAATGAGCAGCCAAGATAAGAATGGATGAGCTCGATGCTCAGCCAATCCAAGTGAGCTCGAGATTGACAACTTGAGCTCTATCAAGGCTGACGAGCTCGGGCTTCATTGAGGTTGGCGAGCTCCTAGCTCGATCGATTTTGAGGAGCTCGTACTCTGCTAAGTCTGGTGAGCTTGCAGCTCGCTCGATCTCGGCAAGGCAAAGCTTACCTATAACCATCACTAGTCGGTAGCGAAGAGGAGGGGAGAAAAATAAAAAAAAAAAAAAGGAAAAAGAAAAGAGAAAAGAGAAAAGAAAATTAGAAAAAATAAAAATTGATTTTTTAAAAAAGAAAATGAAAATAAAAAGGAGAAAAATAAATTAAATTAAAAACTAGAATTTTTAAAAAATATTTGAACTTTTTGATCATATATTACTATATCAAGAAAAACTAACTGTATTATTAAAAAATATTTTATGGGAATTATTATCCTATATCATTGACTTTTGTGTGAAGCAAATGCACCAAGTCATATATATTTTTCCAAGTGAGAGATTAATATGGATCTAGAGAGAGAGAGAGAGAGAGAGTGTGTAGGAAATGGGCAATTGGATGCAAACACGTTTTTCAGCGTCGAAGTGGACGCAACTTGTGAGCGCGATGGGGGGAACCATTCCATTTATTGTGCCCATCTTCCTCCTTCGGCCAAACCCAAAATCACCACTATTTCTTCGGAAGTTTCCGCCCCTTTTTTCAACTTACCAGTTGACGTAGAACGAATCTCTGTCCATCTTGCTATTATCCATGCTTACACTAGTGGATGACACCACAGAATGCATGTTTGACAGCTGTATGTATCGCTTATACATGAATGCTAATGGATCATGGACCTTCGGCTTCTCTAATGTAATTTAAGGTCCGTTTGTTTGAAAAAAATCATTTTTCAAACATTATTTTCTGACTTTTCAGTGTTTGGACTATGGAAAACTGATGTACTTACAGAAAACGTTTTTCATGCATGAGTACAACAAGGTTGCGACAAGGGAAAATGACTTCTCCTTTTGACAAGGAGGAAATTGATTTTTCTAAACCATTAAACAAATGAAAACTAACAATTTTTCCTTGAAAATGACTTTTATGGAAAATATTTTCAATTATCATGAAATTTTTAGGAAAACAAGCGTACCCTAAAAGTAACTCTAGTGTTGTTTGACTGCCAATGGAAAAGCCAGTGTCATCAAGGGGTAGGCAATGTAATGGCGAGAGATTAGTGTTCCCGATGGTCAAACGATGCGGGTTTCGATCCTTCACGCTCACTTGGTCCCCCGACCTCTCCTGCTTCAGGACGGGTCGACCTGCGTGTCTTGGAAGATTTCGCCACCTCGCCAGCCTGTATACTGTGTCGTGGGATACGTTTCCCTGGAAAAAAATGAACGTAAGAAAAGGAACTTGGCCGCTACTCTCTAACGTTCATCCTTTATCAAATGCTGGAAAATGTTCACAGACTAGTCTTCCGTGGGCTTTTGGTTGAACGAGGCCCATCATGAGTGGGCCTGTTGTCGGGTAGGAATTGGGC